>CM074763.1:1200000-2400000 GCA_037355855.1 Pseudo-nitzschia pungens | reverse complement strand
TACGACGATGCCGACGCTTCGGAATCCGACTCGGACGGCGGAGATGGATGGAGCGAGGCCGAAAACGACGATCTGGACGCCAGCAGCAGCGACGAGGACGATTCCGACGACGACGATGATTCCGACGACGACGAGGACGAGGAAGCGGCCCTGCAGGCGGAACTGGCCAAGATACGGGCGGAGCGGCAGGCCGCCAAGCAGAAACAAGAGGAGGAGGAGGCGGCCCGGAACGAGGAAAAGATGGAGGAGGCGGCCCTGCTGGGGAATCCGTTGCTGACTGCCGCCGGCCAGGGCGAGGCCGGCAACAACAGCGGCAGGCTCAAGCGACGGTGGAACGAGGACGTGGTCTTTCGCAACCAGGCCCGGGGGGAGCCGGAGATCAAGAAGCGATTCATCAACGACACGGTTCGAAACGACTTTCACAAGCGATTTCTCAACAAATTCATTCGGTAAAGAGCTGGTGGGTGGCTGGTCGGTCGTTGATTTGGCGTTTGTACGTACTAGTTGCATTCGTATTCGGATTTGCGTTTGCATTTGCAGTGGCATTATTTGATCGAGCCGACGCACAAAGGGAAACATTAAAATGCGCAGTCAACGAAAGGAATGGAAAGAATAGATCGATAGCGTTCGTGTGAATCACAGGGTAAACAGTGTATTTTTTCATGCTATTTTTATTGGAAGGAAAACTATGAAATTGAATCGATCGACCCTTGTTTCCTATAGAATACTACTACAATGTAGTTGTAGTTGCAGTTGTAGTTGTAGTTGCTAGTCTCGTCCAATACAGAGGGTGGAGTGGGACTATCCATTCGATCTGCTGGTGATGATTTCTCTGCTATGGTTACAACATTCGTTCTATAGGCGCCTGCAGGGTCCTCGGGATTCCTTCATTCCCTCGCGGATCGGTCGCGCCGGACGATTCTTCCGTCCGGCAGCAGCTCGAGGTCGGGATGGTGTCTGGCAAAGACCTCGGGATGGGACCGCGCCAGGCTCTTGAAGGTGTTTTCTCCCACGGACGGATTCATGAGATTGTTGGGTCGGCGCCAGTGGTGTTCCCGTTGGTATTCCCTCGGACGCTCCCACGGAACTTTCTCGAGGAGTCCTTCGTCCAGCGGTCCCATGGTGGCCGACAGGACGGGATTGTAAAAGAGGGGAACGGAGGTTCGCGGGTTCCGTCGGGAAGACGACGACGGTGGCGGTGACTTCATGATGACCCGGTGCGGAGTGGCCAGAAAGTACCCGCGGCTCCAGGTCTCGGCCTGTTCTCCCAGGTTGCAAATCAAAAAATTACAGCTGCTGTTGCTATTGCTGTTGCTGCTGTCGTTCTCGTCGGAGTCGATGCCGTCGTCCAAGGACGACGGCAGGGTGACATCGATCCACTCCCCCCGGGAATAGGCCTGGAGTCCTCCGGCACGATCGCCGCAGGAATCGTCCTGCAGGACCAGCGTCAAGAAATTCGTGTCCGTGTGCGCACCCACGCCCTGTTGCTCCTCGCGGTGGCCGGGGGAGCCGCCACTGTCGGTGCCGGAGGTCGTCGTTGGAAGCTGCGGCAATGGCGATGGCGGTGGATACGAGACCAGCTTGACCACCCAGTGGGGGACCTCGTTGCTGTCTTCGGTGGGAGCGCGGAACTTGTCGTGGAGAATTTCCCCCGGATCGAGTTTCAGCGCCAGGCACAGGGAATCCCGGAGAATGTCGGCCAGAGCGCACACCTTCGAGGTGTAGTTGCGGGTGACGGGTTCCAGGGTCGGCTGAAAGTCGGTCGGCCACGGATTTCTCCCCTTGAGGCGCTCGTAAAAGGGAACGGCGGGACCATCGCTCGCGTCCGTGCTCGCGTCGGTGCTCGTTTCGTTCTCCTTCCCCCCGTTCGGTGTCGTATTCGACCGCGTACTCCACCTGCTCCCGGCAATCCACCCTGCCGCTCGTGTTTTCGACGCCCAGTTTCATAAAGCCCCGAAAGGAGGGACTCTTCTCGTACGAAACGCTCAGTTTTTGCTCGAGGGGCCGGTCGAAGAAGCGCCTGGTTTCGTCCAGCATGGACCGCGCCAGATCTCCAAAGTCGTGCCTCACCAGAAAGAATCCGACGGTGTGGCAGGCCACCCGGAGTTCTTCGACAAAGGCCGATCGGTTGCTGTGGTACTTGGCAATGTCGAGGATCGGTATGATCCTCCCGCTGCTCCGGACCCGTTGTACGGACATGGTGATTCGAGATTCGGTTTGTTTTCACGGCACTGCTACGCGTACTCGTACTCGCTGTTTGGGATTGTATGTGTCGCGATCGACGATCCTATCGCAACGCGTTCGGTGTGTGTGGTGAGTGGAGTGAGACGAGTGTCCGTCCACCATTCTCTGCATCGAATTTTTTTTATTGATGGAGATGGTGATGTGATGGAATTTTGTGATTTGAGATTCGAGATTGCGAGTTGCGTGAGAGCTCAGAGCTCAGAGGAGTTCGATCAACAATTCAACTGATTGGTACAAAGAAAGTTTCAATTTTCGCGCCAAAGAGATAACAAGATACGGTAAAGTAAACCTTAAGCCTTACTCGTACCCGGTACATGGTTCGTACTTCGTAGATCCTCGATGACGATGTTCAATGTACAAACAAAAACACTTTTTCGTACCTTTGTGTTTCGCAAGCGCCAGTGACACGGTCGACAATCGTTGGCAAAGCTAACCCTCACACTTCTTTGTTACAAAGTACGAAATACCGGTAGTTCTCGCAGTTGGTTGCCTTCAGGGCTCAATCGGATCCAAGGAATACGAGAGCAACTCGAACAGTTCACATTGATTGTACCGAACGATACTTGTACCGGTAGTAGTGTCTTAATTTGGGGAAAAGGATTCTCTGGCACCGTACTTATACCGTACCGTACCTCGATACCGTATCCACATCACGAAACGAGGAGATGATTCGCGCTGGACTCACCTTGTTGATCGCGACAGCGTTCGTTACGACAGGAGTGCTGTGCTTGTCTTTTCCGCACACCAACACCGGCACGAATCCACGAGATGTTGCCGCGGCGGAAACCATTCGGACGGCGACACTGTCGCGGAGATCGTGCCTGGCAAAAGCGGCCGCGGGTCTCCTGACCGGGGCAGGCTGGATCCCCGGATCTCCCGTTCCGGGGGCCTTTGCCGAAGAAACCACGGACGAGCGGTCGGTCGTCGCCGCGACGGAAACGGAAGCGAGCCAACCGGTGCTGGAAACCAAACGCGACAACCTGCTCCGATCGATCCGCGGCGAGAGCAACGAAGCCGAGGTCCTGGCCGCCATCGAGACCCTCGTTCCGCTGGATCCCTCCGGGAACAGGGGGGCGGCCCTCGCCGAGGACCTGGACGGCGAGTGGGAACTCCTCTGGTCGGCCAAGGCCGAGGCCTTTAGCCCCCTGCTCAAGCTGCCCAAACCCCTCAGGCCGGATTCCTTCCAGTACCTCGGAACCGCCGCCGAAAGCGAGGTCGGCCCCGACCGCGTCGCCCAGGGCCTGACGGGGGGCATTCTGGGACCCAAGCAGCTGTGGCTCTCCAGCGGGGTCCGACCGTCGACCGACGACGCCTCGGTCCTGGAAATCCTGCCGCCCTTTCGGTTCGAGGTCGGGGGCCGCTACGGAACGGGAGTTCCCAAGAACCGGGTGGTGGAGGCCGGCAGCGACGCCGAATTCCGCAAGCTCAACGCGCGGACGACCGAGGCGCAGGAGGCGCCCAAGAATAGCTACAAGCAGCTCTATCTGGAGCGGGAGGGGAGGGGATCCCTGCGGATATCGACCATCACGGACGGGGATCCCGTCATTGTGGGAGCCATTTTTGTACACCGAAAGCTGTAGCGAACGAATCAATGAGCAATAGTCACCGATCCATGGATCGATCGATCGATCCATCCATCAATCAATCGCAACGACATTCATTGCATCGCATCGAACAGCATCGAACCACATCACATCACATTGCATCACATCATTGCCATGTTTCGATGACATCACTTGACTTTGGTGTGTTGCAGTGAATGCCAAGACCGGAGTGTTCTTCTACTGCCATACTAATGGATATAATTCTTATTTAAAAAACAAAAGGAGTTTTCACCCCAAGTTATTATGATTTATTCGTTGTTTCGACTTATTGCTTGCAAATGGGAGAGGATCTTTACCATGCTGCGCCAAGAGGGACCGGCATTCTTGTGAGCTACGTGCGGACGCAGAGCCTGCCGCTGTTCCGATCGGCGATGAATTCGCTCGGGACAGGTGCGCGAATTCAAACTCCGGGATCAGCGGTTCGCAAGAGCGAGCGGCTCGTGCATCAGTTTCTTCGGATTGAAAAAAGAGCGATGTCGTGCGGTTTTTGTTTCGTGTGTGTTTTTTAAAAAAAAAAAACACCGCATCGATCATCTCTTCGCATCAATCGTCATTCCTGCCACATCGTGCGCTACGGCAATCCAAATACCAGATCCCTTCGTAGGTGGTGGAAAGATCCATTCTCCCTCATTCCTTCACTGGTCATAGGTCCTTTCATCCCCTCTCACGACCGACAATACACCGACCGACCGACCGATGCGATACACTGCACGCCGGAGAGAAGGACGCGTTCGAGCGGGTTTTTTCTTCCGTCACGAAACGAGACCCCGCCGGCACGTGCGAGCTACGAGGACTCGGAGGGAGCCTTCTTCTCTTCGGGCTTGTCGCTTTTCTCGCCGCCGTCGTCGCGCTTGACGGAGAGGCCGGACCAGACTCCGGTTCCTTTCCATTCATCGGTCTGTCCCGACGCGTAACCGACATAGTCGATCGCGGACTGCAACGGTGTTCGGTAACAACGGTGCGTGGCGTTCGCAGGTGCGAGTACAAAGGAACACCACCGTTCCGACCCCGGCAGCGTCCAACCCCGGCAGCGAAGGAATCCATCGAACGCAATGCAACGCAACAAAACGGATTGGGTTTAGAAAAGGGCGCCGCATCGACGGGACAGAGAGCCAGAAAATCTAGTACTGCATTGCGGTGGCTTTCATGGTTTGAATCCGATGCTGCTCTCGGTTCGTTGATCAAGAAACCAAATCTCGACAAATCCACCTTACCTTGATGGTTCAGTAGATTACCATGGTTGGGGCTGCGTTGAGTTCGGTGCTGGTAGCGGGTGATTTTCTTGGGAGCTAGGTTTGGTTGGCGAGGGGCGAATCCAGAAACTAGAGATGCGAAGAGAGCTAGGAAGAGAAGCGTCTGCTTGGCAATCATCGTGAATGCTGAAATACAATAATTCGTCGTTGGTGAGGAATTGTACCGGTATCGTACGAATTATGATTCGATTCGTGATGACACGGTGCATCAAAGAATCCGAAAATTTCCATCACAGAAAACTTCGGAAGACCTTACTCTAATTCATTCCTTTTCGCATCGGTGTTTTTCTCTTCTTTCGTTCGATTGGGGAATGATTGCATCGGTGTTTCGAGACTCCTCACTCTCAATCAACAAAACCTTGAACCACGTCACAAGCTCTTATTAAGGACAACCATCGTAGTTTTGGTCGCGGATGGGAGGTTGATGTTCACTAGCGCAGGGCGCACCCGCGTTCTCTGACATCATCATCATTCACGCATTCACGCATTACTCGTACCGGTACGGGTACGAGTATGAGTAAAATCTTACACGTAACTTGCCCGTAGAAGGAACGGAACAAAAAAGGGTGTGGCAATACAGTAACGACTCGAAACGAGGCCAATGCAAAACTCCAAAACCATCCTAAACTTCTAGAAGGTCGTTCGTCGTCCTCATCGAACAATTCTTCGGAAGCTCGTACCAAAACCTCCGGCGACCAGCAGTAACCGAAAAAAGGGAGACAGCATAAGGTTACCGCAGGATTCATTCGTTTACACGTTGCATTCGTTCACCCATTCTATCACGATGAAGACCTTTGTATCGTTGCCGGTGGTTGCGGTCCTGTTCGGGGTCTTGCAACAAAGCAACGCCTTTGCTCCGTTCTCGGCGAGTTCGACACCTCGGAACCGCGCGCCCTAACGCAGGGAGCTCTGCTCTGGCCGCCGCATCGACGGAGCTCGAAGTCAGTCCGAAGGCAATCGGAGAGAACAACGACGACGACGATATCAATGTCGACGGGGTGGAATTCCCTCCTCCCCTCTCCCCCATGGATCGAACGAAGCGCGCCGCAACCTTTTACTCGACAATCATTCCCATCATTGCCAACTATTTCGGACTGATCGGCAACCTGAAACTGCAAGAATTGCTGGGAACGGATCGATTCGACGAGAAGGAGATCGAGGTGGGTGCGCGACGAGCAGCCCGGGCACCGCGTTGCACGGGGGACCGAGTGCGATCGATGGCGGAGACGCTGGTTGGCTTGCTTGCTTGCTTGCTTGTTGGTGTTTGCGGTCGAGAATTCGGATGGCGATGCGGGAGAGGAGCTTCTCTCCGGATTTTGCGTCGCACGCGCCGTCTCTGGACCGTAGTTTTCGATACCGTACCGGAACTATGTGCGAGGTTCTCCTATCTATCTCGCGTTGGAATTTGCAACTCATTTGTATGGCGTGTGTTGTTGTTGTTGTTGTTGTTGTTGTCTGATTGATGTCGGAATTTGTGCGATGAAAACAGCGACTCTGGAACATGCAACACGAAGACGGCGCACAGAAAGTTAGTCGTAAGTGAAAAAGTCCCTGAAAAACTATATGATTATATTATGAGTATTTGTGATGCGTTCGTTGACGGCAAAGCTTTTCGAACCGATGGCCGTACCGAACACAAAACAACTGATTTTTCGATTGCTTCTCGCAACAACAGAGGTCATCACGGAGCTGAAGGGATTCTACGTAAAGACGGCCCAGATCATTTCGACGCGGCAAGATTTGTTTCCGAAACAGTACACCGACGCCCTGAACGGATTCACCGACAGTCTCGACCCGATGGACGCGTCCCTGGCCAAGGCCGTGGTCGCAAAGGAACTCCTGCACAGGGACGAGAAATTCGGCGACGTCTTTGCCGAATTCGACGACGTGCCCCTCGGATCGGCCTCGGTCGCACAGGTTCACCGGGCGGTGCTCACCGAAAAATACGGCGGCCGGGAGGTCGCCATCAAGATCCAGCGACCCTCCATCGAATCGAAACTCCTGGGCGACGTCGCCAACCTCAAGGCCGTCTCCAAGGCCCTGCGCGAGTACCTGCCGCTCGATTATTACACGGTGTTTTCCGAGCTGGAGAAGCAGTTGGCCGACGAATTCGATTTTGTCGCCGAGGCCGTGTCGATGGACCGAATCTACCAATCGCTGACCCGATCACCGGACGGCACCGAACTGACCGAGCCGCCCATCGTGCTGCCGCGTCCGGTGCCGGGCCTCATCTCGAGACGGGTTCTCGTCATGGATTATCTGAAGGGGGTTCCCCTCTCGCGGGCGCGGGAGGAAATGGAGAAGCGAGGGATCGATCCGGACAGCCCCGAGTCCAAGCTGTTTGGAAGAAAACTCTTGAAAGCCCTGACCTACTCGTTCGGCAGGTAGGTCGGAGGCAAACCACGCGGTCGTTGTCGATGGGACGCTTTTTGGATCGCGCGGCGAACGATCGGATCCGATCCCGAACCTCACTCGTTTCTCTCGTTTTCTTGTTCTCGAAATAACCTTACCGCAGAAATATTTTGGAGACTGGATTCTTCCATGCCGGTGAGTACCGGGATTGCGTGACCCGACGGAGTGCGGTGTGGTCCGTATATATACTGCGTGGAAGCTAATGGTTTTGTGCCTCGCTTTTCTCGCCATCCATGCCTCGACAACACGCTCACACACACACACACACACACACACACTCTGTTCTATAGATCCCCACCCCGGAAATATTTTTGTTTTGGAAAACGGAGACATTGGCCTGATTGATTTCGGGCAAGTCAAGCAGATTTCGGGCCGGAGCCGGGAAACTCTTGCCAAGGTCATGATCGCGCTCGACGAACGAATCGGAGACGACCGTCCCGAGGACCTGGAAAAAATCGGAAACCTGGCGCTCGAGCTGGGAGTAGTCCTGAACGACGACGCCAAGGACGAAGCCGCCGCGGCGGTTGCCATGTGGCTCTTCGATGGAGCGACGGAAGTCCTTCCCGGAGGATACGACAAGGGAGAACTCTCTCCCAACTCAGCCCGTGAAAGAGCTCGAATCCTTTCCACAGTAAGTCTTTTGCAGCGGCATAAGTATTGTGTTTGGCTCGAACTAGGTGCATGCACGTGACTCATTTTGATTCTTTCTGTGCATCGGTCTCCGATTCAGGGATCTGGTGCTGGTCGGCAGATCCTCGATTCTCATCAAGGGAATTTCCAACCGTTTGAAGATTCCGTGGAGTCTTGCGAAGGAATGGGCGCCGATTGCGAGAGATGTTCTGGACGTGAATGCCGGAAAGACGCAAGCAGCATCGACTCCCACCGACGATCGCGTTCGATTCAAATCCGTACTGAGCACACTAAAGAAATGGTCGAAAGGCAGGGCCAAGAGAATCGCAACAAAGTTGCCATCCCCGATACGTACTAAGCTGGCAGCGTACCTCGTGAGAAGAGAGGAACGGTTGTCGAGAAAGAAGCTGATGGGGCGCAAGGGGGAATAATTGCAAAGAACTTGCGGAGAGAAAGAGAAAGCAGCAGTCCCATAGAAACAGCCCCTAATCAACAAGATTATCGACCATGACACAACTCTGCATGTCGTATCATTCCTTCTGATCTTCGCAATAGTATTGTTTATTAACTGTGATAATCTCTAGCATATTGTTTTCCGTTTCCGGATTCACGACCACTGCTCTGTTCTAGCTCCAGGTCAAGTGTCTCGGGGTTGATCTTCGTCCAAGCGCAGCACAAAGTGCTTCTTCCAATGAATACAAACGTTGACACCTTCCAAGTTCTTTCACAAAAAAGTGGGCGGCTTGTTTGATCTTACACTCTTCCCGCCATTCTTCGGATCAGCTCCTCTACCCGAAAGGCGAAAACAGCGAGGTAGTGATTCAACGTTTCATACCCCCTTGACAATTCGTCGAAATACTCCTTTCCCTGTTTCTGAAAATGTGATGCCTTATACGTTGCAACAGCATTGTTCCGAACGCTCATCAGTTTGGCAATGAGATCTTCTAGTTTCTGCAACGGTATCGTATACAATGCAAGAGCATGGTTCCGAACGGTCACCAACATGGCAGAGAGATCTTCCAGTTTCTGCAAAGGTATCGTATACAGTGCTAGAGCATGGTTCCGAACGGTCACCAATTTGGCAAAGGCATCATCCAATGTCGAGCAAGCTGCCCGATACGTTTGTGTTATGAATCGTTCGAGGGAAATGGCTCGATCGGCTACATTGTTGTTGAGGGCGATCCAGTGGATCTTACCCCTTTCCAGAACCGCAGAAGTAATTTGCACTAGCTCGCGAAGTACAACTCCGTGAAACGAATCATTTGCGGCATCCATCAAACTGCGGAGTCGCTCCACCAGATTCGTGCACGCAGTATGGAACACGTACTTGGTACCCCACAAGAACGAGGAAATCATGTCGAACGGTAGGTTCAGCAACCAAAGGATCCAGTGTTTGAATGCCCCAAGTAAACTCTTCCCAAGGTTGTTGGCCTTCGTTACGCCAAAGGAAATCAATCGAAAGGGGAACAATGCAATGGTCACCAGAGCATCCTTGCAGGCCACCAAGAAATCCAAGGGAAGGAATACGATCTTTAATAACCGCGCCGTATACTTCTCAATGGTATTCAGAAATGCCCGATCGGCTGCGTCACTAGGGCTCTGATTCACATTTCGAAACGCCGCAAGTGAAACAAAAATCAAACCGACCCCAGTCAACGCCAGGACTACATGAATACAATAAAGAGACAAAGAGTACCAGGGCAAAAAGACACAAGCATTTGTGAGATATCGATTGTCATCATATTCATAAACACCGTAATGTCGTTCTAGGCTTGCCGTCGGCGCGTCAATCAACACATACACACACACACACACACACACACAACGTGCAACCTCTTTCGATTCGATCGTCCAAGAGTACGTGTACTCACACACAGAAAGAGCGGGCCGAAATGCGTAGGACATGGTGTTGTAGAGAGCTTCTCCCGCCGTTTGCTGAACCACGTCGTCCCCGACCACATCCGTCGCAAACTCCATCGAATGATCGAGGATCTCCGGGTCGTTGAGGGCGTTGTGCGCCGATTCCACCAGCAGGGCCTGCGTCGCGTTCTGCACCTGCTTCTCCATGCCGAGCCTCTGCACGAGCGTCACCAGCTCGTCCAGGACGCGGTCGTCCCCGAAAATGTCCGTGGCCAATTGGATGGCGGCTTCCTTGATCTTTTCGTCGGCAATCGCGTTCTGCAACAGATGGACGACCTGCTTGAGCGTATCGGGATCGTCCAGGAGGTCTTTCAGGAGTTCCTTCAATAGGATGCTGCACGCTGTTTTGAATTGCGAGGACTGAATGACCTTGGTGACCAGATTGGTGGCAGCCTCTTGGATTTGAGGCGAATTCAACAAATCGGCAACGATGCGATCCAGTCCCAATCTTCCACCTGTGTTGCTTCTGCTGATGCCTGCTGCTGCCGTTTTCGTCGCTGCTGTCGCTCTCCTCCTCGTTCTCCTCGTTTTCATTGTTGACCACCTTCTCCAGGATTTCTTCCCGAATCATCCTTGCTAGATCCATCACGGGATCCTCGATGTCGTACATGTTGGAGTTATCACCGTCCGAAGATTGCAGCCGTCGTATCACGGAGGGTGCCACGGCAATCGTGACAATGAGAAAGACGATTCCAGTAAACGGAAAGCAGGTCTCCCGTGCTCAGTTCTTCCACGGCCTTTTTAATGGTGGCCTCGGCCGACCCGACATTGGTCCTGACAGTAGAAACGGTGGAATCCATGAATTCTTGAATCTTGTTCGATTCGTGGTGGTCGTTGCGCGTGGATGGTGGCCCTTTGGTAGGATCCGATGCCGGCTGTTCTGTTTTTGGTTTGCCGTTTTCGCCGTTTTTGGTGCTGTGATTGCGGGGGAAAAGGTTCGTAGTCCTCGTCGTCGGCATAGGTATCAACGAGGGGTTCCTTATTAGACCCACGCTGACAATTTGATTGGTGAAGGATATTCTCGTGAAAGACGAAAAGTTTCTTGTTGCGTGTAGCGTTGTAGCGGTTGTTGTTGTTCTATTCGGTATGATCCAATTGGCATGAGACGACATTACCATGCTTTGTCCGTGGTGATTATGGGGATGCCAATGTCGATGGCTGTAAACGGATGCAGATAGGGAGCTTGTGACTGGTTTGTAGTTGATTTGTGGTCGTTGAAACGAGGGCATCATCGGCGTTGAAATCATTGGCATGAATTCTGATTGCCGTTGCCCTGACAACGAGAGCTCAACCGACAAAGGCAGAGAGCATTTCGGTATCCTTTCCTCTTTCGGGAGGATGCTACTATTGTCGTTACTTTTGCTGTTGATTTGGCGCTGCTGATGTTGATGTTGATGTTGACGTTGGTGTTGGTGTTGCTTTGGGCAGATCCCCCATCCCATGGGTTGGATCGTGGACGCGACTCTGTTCCCCGCGCGAGCTGCTTCTTGGCATTGCCGGGGAGTCGAAAACGGTTCAGCGTGGCACCTCGAAGATACCGATACCGATGCCGATGACAATTTCGACGCCAGGGATCTAGATCGAGTGGAAGAAGTTGCGGTCTCCGAAGATTGGAATCTCGGCGAAAGTTTCGTGCCCGGGTTCCATCTCGATTGGATCCATCTGGATTGGATGCGATGGGATGCAAGCATTGCGGTTGCACGACTCCTAGGAACAGCCGCAGTGGAGGCCATTGCTCACTTCGTTTCCTGGCGTGTGGAAGTGGAAGTTCTTGGTGGATGCTAGCGGTGGATATCTTCGTCGTGGATCATTTTCGGCGGATGCAATATTGTACTAAACCGAAAGTACAGGTATCCTCAATCCATGCCATGACTGGATCGAGTGGCGAATCGACGAAACCAAATGATTTTTTGATTCAAAAAAACTGTCAGACCAAGGACAGATCGGACAGATGAGACGACAGATGATGGTGATGATGATGCGCTAATCTTATCTTTTTTCGGATGGATTCCGTTTCTCCACCGAGAGTCAGTCGAGTTCCAACTTGTTCTCCGAACGCCTGCCGCAACTTTTCGGGGAGAATCAAAAAAATGCTACGTACCTCTAGTATTCGTTATTCCCCCATTCCATCCAATCTGTCACAATGGCAATGGGTTGGAGTGATGCGCATGTTTGTGTTTGTCGCGCGATTGAAGGTGCTGGCATAAGAGAGTGAGCTACGAGGCGTAGATTGTAGATTGCTGTACAAGTGTTATTGTTTTGTTTCGAAGTGATGACTTTTCGCCGTCGCTTTTCATTCACGAAGGGCAAAAATTAGCTCTGGGGATGATGAAACTTCAAACCCGATGCCATTCCCAGTCGAACAACAATCATTCACAATCCCCGCAAACGACGGAACGGCACACTTGAAACTCCACGATCGGTAATAGAATCCATCGTCCCATAACAACAACAACAACGCCAAGTATGGCATACGGCACCGCACTCGTCGGGTGTGTCGTCGCGGGACTAGCGACCGCTCTCTGCTGGTTCTGCTTCGGTCCTGGCGGGCGGCAAAAACCAATTGGATCCATAGATCGGCGCCCGAAGAAGGTCGTCTACGCCTTTTTCCATCCCTACGCTAGCGGAGGAGGGGGAGGGGAACGAGTCTTGTGGAAGATGATCCAGTTCTTGCAGTCTCTGAAATCCCACCGAGCGCTTCGCTGTGGAGCGAACGGCCCGGATCAAAGCAAAGAATCGGCGGCGGGGAGCGAAAGCGACGACGACGACGACGACGACGACGATGCCGTCGAAATCGTCATTTACACGATCGATCCGCCGTCGACCAACGAGCGCGATCTGCGGATGGATGCCGAGCGGCGGTTCGATGTGAGCATTCCGAAACCGGTCCGTCTCGTGTCCCTCGAAGAACACAAGGATTGCTTGTTGCCCCGTCCCTTTCTCTCCATGGTGATGGAATCCTGGGGGACCATGAAACTGGCTCGGAGAGCCCTCCTAGCGACGCTGGGGGAAGCAAGCGAGGAAACCGACAAGGAAGACCCCGGTTCCGAATTTGTCTTTTGCGATACCACGGGCTGCGCCTTTACCTTTCTGGTGGTCTGGTGGATGCGTCGATCCTTCCCAACGACGACCACGACACGGATCATGGCATATGTTCACTACCCTACGATATCCACCGATATGATGGCGTGGGAGTGGCAAAGGGACAAGGACAACCGGTCCCTGCAGCGCAGGATTCGAACCTGCATCAAACTCGTGTATTACTACTTTTTTGCTCTGGCGTACGGGATTACCGGTTCGCTGGCTGACCTGGTCATGGTCAACTCGACCTGGACCTACAATCACATTCACGCTCTGTGGAGGTTCGCGACGAAGAGCCGGAACCAACCGATCGAAATCGTCTACCCACCGTGCCGCGTTCCGGATCGGGTCGACCATTCCGGCGACGACAAGGACGAACAGCAGCAGCAGCGGCGAGAGAACACCATAGTCTCCATTGGACAATTCCGACCGGAAAAGAACCACAAGCTGCAGATCGAAGCTCTTTCCGTGCTACTGAAAAAACATCCGGAACTTCGAACCAGTGGTGACGACAACCCAACAACCCCCGTAAGACTCCGCTTGATCGGGAGTTGTCGAAACGATGCCGATCGGGGCCGGGTGGACGAGCTCCGGAAAATAGTCGGCGACCTCGATCTGGGAGAGCACGTGATCTTCGATATCAATCCGCCCTATTCGGAACTGCAGGCGTCCATGTTCCGGGCCAAGATCGGCATCCACACCATGCGACAGGAACACTTCGGGATCGGGATCGTCGAGATGATGGCCGCGGGACTGCTGACCATTGCCCACAACTCGGGAGGTCCAAAGTCCGACATTGTCCTCCCCGGCGACAATGCTTCGGCGACGGGATTCTTGGCCATCACCGCCGAGGAATACGCCGAGGCCATGCACCGGGCGCTCGCCATGGACGATCGGGACGCGAGCGCCATGCGGCACCGAGCCCGGGCCTCCGCGACACGGTTTTCGGACTCCGCATTCGACCAGCGCTTGGAGAGGGTCCTGCCGTTGCTCTATTGCTAGCAGAGCGCCAAAGCCACGAATCGAACCACTAAAAACGAAATTTGTGGCAACCGCAACGAACGTCTTGACATGTATGGAGTGTGCATTGTTGTAGTTGTCAATTTGTCTTTCGTTTCAACAACCAACAGAGGTCTAAAACAGGCACTGCAATGGTGATCATTGGGAAAACGAAACAATGGAATATTTTGGTTTCTCGTGTTGTTAGGTTGTGATTCCTCGCTCGTTCTTGTTTTGTATGATGTTAAGGAGGAACAGTGGCATTGCACCTCTAGATAAAAATTGTGTCGAAGTGTTGTTGGTGAGGAACCCTTCCGTACCATCACGAAAAACAAGAAGAGTCCATGGCCACTCTCTTTTTTTTGGGGTAGGAGCAGGTACAGCAATAAAGTTCCAGGATTGTGATCCCGGAACAACTTTTTGGTCTTGTCTGAGCTTCCAAGGTAAAACCCTCCACTCCTCGTCAAAATTATGAATATTTCTGGATTCTTCGGCCCTATTGGCGCCCAATGAGATTTGGACAGGATTTTGTTGCTGGTGTTGGAAGATGACCGGGAACAGGGTTGACCTCTGACTGTGACTTGTACATATTGTAGGGTACTCCAACTTAGGCTCTCACGAATCTGACTTGCACCGAGATGAACTCTCGTGGAAGGGGTTTTTGGCATTTTCTGCTTTTCGGATTTTTTCGATATGAACCACCGGTTTTCTGTCTGGCGCGCCTTGTCACTTTTTTTAGAAAAAATGTGATGCGAAGGTCCGAATTCTCCTTTTTCCTTCTTGACAGGAGTGCGGTGTCGGATTCCGAGTTCTCTTTCTTCAATCTTCTTCTTCTTCCTTGTTCCGTCTCGAGTGTGTTTGATGGCTCAAAATCACAAGTCGAACGAGACGAGAAGGCCGGATGCCGAATCAAAAATCGAAATACCATATCCTTGATCCGTCACTTATTATTCGCACGTCGCACAAGTAAATGAATAGAGCTGCGTTGGATACGTGTAGGGTTTACTGTGTATCTTACCGTGAATTTATCTGTCACGACTGATCATCTCGTTCAGAGCACTACGAAGCAGAAGCGCAACAGAGGCACAATGTATCCGTTTTCTGTTTTCTTCTTGCTACTGCAAGTTCGATGTGCTGAGGTTTCGTCGTTTACGGCACAACACCAACAGCAGTCGGTCGGAATCTTGGGAATGCGTGAAAGGCGATTCAATTTGCTCCCGCAGGATGTTGGAAGCACAATTGCTCCGGGGCGGGTGTTGCAGGGAAGAAAAAATAACGTCCTTCTCTGTGCCGAATCGGCACCGAACGAAAGCGGCGAAGAAAGCGACGACAAGGAAACGGCACCGAAGAGAACAGCGACGTACGATCTGGGCGTCGGAAAAAATCTCCCCTTTGGATCAACCGCGAGCGACGAAAACAACGAGGTCGATCCAAAAAATCCCCAATGGAACGTTCCCGAAAATCCGAACAGCCGGTCCTTGGAGAATCGCCTGACGAAAAGCATAGCGGAGCAATTCAAGTACACAACGGTTGGCAAAAATGCTTCGTTCGAGCCCCGCAAAGTGAGACGGATGGTTGCTCGCACGGATGCATCGAACAAACTCCGGAATGCGCTCTGGCACGAAGAGCATTATTCCAAAGACATCGAATCGCGAATTTCGGCACCGATGCATCCGGAGTCATCGACAACAAATGCCACCGATTCCGGAGAATACAGCAAGGGCAGCAACAACGACAACGACGACAACAACAACAACAACAACAACAACAATATGTGGCTCCCAACGAATGGAGGCCAGGGGGAGGGCCAAATCCGAAAACCCGAACTTTTCTATCCCAACATCGATTTGTCGATTCCACCCTCGGTGTACGATCCCGAAACGTCCAAGGACATTGTTTGGGATTTGATGCGATGGGAGGCCTACCAGGAGGCGCAACGGGAACCGCTCCTGGTCAGCTTTTTGTATTCTTCCATTTTGAATCACGACAGCCTCGAATCGAGCCTGGCCTTTTTGTTGGCAAACAAGTTGTCGAGCGCGGCAATGATTTCCACGCAGGTCCAATCCCTGATTCTCGATGCGTTCGACAAGGATCCGTCGATCGGGCGTGCCATTCGGGCCGATATCATGGTGAGTGCGCTATTGCTTCTCGCGTTTTGCTGCCGTACGTCGCATTCGTCTGTGGTAAAAGGAGTGTCCTTCTTTGGCCCATCACTGCGCATTATTCTAAACAATATTGTTCATGCCGATGCGGATGTGATTGATTGATTGATTGATCTCGATGCTCGTGGCAAAAGGCCGTGCGAGATCGGGACCCAGCCTGCACCTGTCTTCCGGACGTATTTTTGTATTTCAAAGGATTCCATGCGTTGCAAACCTACCGTGTTGCAAATGCCATTTGGAAGAATGACAACAAACAGGTATTAGCCCACTATCTTCAATCGCAAATGTCGCAAACGTTTCAAATCGATATCCACCCGAACGCCACACTGGGTAAGTGTAGTATTGTTGAGAGTGCGCTACGGTACGGTTGATGTGGTCGTAAAAATGCACCTCTGTCAAAAAAGAATCATCTTTTTGGGTGCTTTATACCAATTATTTTAATAATGAAATCACTCATATGCGATTCTCTCGACACAGGTAGCGGAATCATGTTGGACCACGGGACAGGTAGGTGCAGTGAAAGGAATGTTGTGTTGAAAAGTTTCTTCTTTCAAATGCGAATTACACAACTTCGAAACCACCATTAATTTGTCGTCGATTGTTCATTTCTTTAACACAGGGATTGTTATCGGTGAAACGGCTCATCTCGGCCACAATTGTTCGATTTTGCATCACGTCACGCTAGGAGGATCGGGAAAGAAAGGCGTTGATCGACATCCAAAGGTAAGAAACATTGAAAACTGTTGTCGTATCAAATTTATTACTGTATGAACTCGAGAGCTGATTGGATGCGCTTCCTACGACAAAACAATGTTGCACAGGTGGGGGACGGAGTTCTGCTCGGTGCGGGAGCAAGTGTTCTAGGAAACATCAAGATTGGAGATGGATGCCAAGTTGGCGCCGGAGGACTAGTCATTACAGACCTTCCACCGCATTCGGTCGCGGTTGGTGTTCCCGTGAAAATAATTGGAAGTTTTGTCGATGTCACCGAGCAACCGAGTATCGAAATGAATCAAATGATGAATCAAACATTTTTATCAGCGGGTATATGAGTTTGCAATTATAAAATTGTATTAATTAAATACTTCGTAATGTAATAGGCTCTTTTTTAAAAAAGTAATCGAGAGAGCAAAGTCCTCAAAAACGATGATCGTGACGGTGATTTTTTGCTCTTGGTACTTCCAATACCTGTAGAGACCAGGTCGACATGTGTTGTTCGACAGTAATCTCGTGCTTCGTTTTCGTTTTCCTTTGCAGCTTCTATAGCTCTAAACTTTGCCTCACTACTGATTTCGCGATATTTCGCAGCAATTATCTCAGTTGAAGGAGTTCCTGCGAATAATTCTT
Source organism: Pseudo-nitzschia pungens (assembly GCA_037355855.1). Taxonomy (NCBI): domain Eukaryota; phylum Bacillariophyta; class Bacillariophyceae; order Bacillariales; family Bacillariaceae; genus Pseudo-nitzschia; species Pseudo-nitzschia pungens. Next base: position 2,382,348 of record CM074763.1, on the reverse strand, counting down.
GATGAGCAGAGAGAACGACTTCGCCACTTGCGGTAAACTGCGCTTCTTGCTCTTTCAGTACCACATGCAAAGCGCTTTTTACGAGACATTCTCTCTTTCTTAACAGTTCCTCGTCCACCATACCCAGACCACTAAAAGAAGTTCTATCGTCGTCGTTGAGTTGATTCTTCTCCTTCATTTGTTTTCGTTTCCTCGATGCCCTTACGGCCTCCCTCTTGAAAACAAAATACTCCGAATTTGTGTACCATCTGTTTTTCAATTCATCTTTTGGTATCTGCATCATTTTGGTCTCATCCACAGTATCATTAAATCTGACCCGCTCGATTTGCTTCAGAAGCCGAAACGCATTCGAACGAATAAATCTTTGCCTGTGTTTACCGGTGAGGGTCTCGGTATTTGGTTTTGGACTGCTCGCTAATGTCTGTTTCATGTTGGACTCACCTCGGCACGCGTTACTTTGCTTTTGGTCCTTCATTGCAGTGTTATTGTTCATACGATTTTATTAGTTTGTGATTGAGAAAGCTCTCCTTTTCAAAAGAAGATTGGTGTGTTGTAATTTGTGAGCTGATGGATCAGTCGAAGATCTGTCAACTGTTTTGGTACACACTGAAAATAAGGGGTCACCTGGTGAAAATGCTCGTACAATACGGTACGTACGATTGATTCTAGTCCAAAAGGATAAAGCGAAATCGATAGAAATGCAGCATGCAGGAAGTACTTGTTGAAGTAAAATATAGGCTATTGTTGTTATGAAACGAGATCAAAAACACGAGCTAACACGAAGATATCAATAATGAATACAGTTACATTGAAAAAGAGGCTATATAATTTTTGAGTAGTACTTAAAGAAATGATTCTCTTGTACGAATCGTGTGAAATAGCCAATGGCGTTTTCTGTTGAAGTTGACATTTGCACTTTAGAGTTGTGTTTCCCAAAAAGGTTCGGATTGAGGATCTGTTGAAATAGCCTGTTCTATCTCATGGATTATTGTTAATGATCAGAATTCAATAGTAGTTTTGTATGGTACTCAGTAAAAAATATCATTCAAAGAATAAGATAGAATGCTAAGGCACGTGGCCGAATCTTCATCACAAATCCATCCAGTTTCCAATAACCGGTCCTTGTACGAGTAAGTAAGATTTACATCCCCATTCCTATCGTCTCATGGCGGCACTGTCGAAAATCAGCGCTTTGCACTTGTCCATGTTTGGGCAATCCTACATTATCGTCTTAGCTATGGCGGAATACTATATATATATGGCTCATTAGATTTTGGTCATTTGATTTTCTCAGTAGTATCAGTCAAATATTTGTTTTTTCTTCTGTTACGAGTAGACAGAAATTTAGTCCACCTTTTTTATTGGATAATGATCCTATTAGTCAAATTTTACTCGATTTTGGAAACACGTTCCTTTGGAGCCCGACTTGAAAAATTATTGAATCAAACTGCGAGTACAATTAAGCTGTCGTAGTCATTACCAGTAAATTACTACTAGTAGTAAAAGCGTTACTATGGGCTAAATCAGCGCCGATTTTTTTAAATGTTCATGTGTTTACTTCATTGACTATGTACTATGTACAACAACAAGAGCACCTCTGAAGGTTATAGATCCATTTACCAATTGAAAAGAGGAAAGTAAGAGCTTTCTAACAAGCTATTACAAGTTGATATTGGACAAAAAATACTTCAGAAGTTGGGATCTGCTACCGTACTATGTCATTCCAACTTCAGATTCAGTCGTGAAGTCGAGTCCCGTTTTCGTGACTCATTCACACACGCGTTCTCGTCGTCTGAATTTTCCGTGGTTCGAAGTTCGAAAACTAGATTTGACTAAAGAATATCTCAACAGCTCCCAATGAGTCGCAATGAATACAACAAGGATCAATCGAAACGGCAAAGTATTAGAAAGTGGACAGTGCTCGTATCTCTTCCGGTCTGAACAACAGAAGCTTCTCATCAATTTATAGCAGTATACAGTATACAGCCTACCCATTCCACCACCTATAATGACAACGACAGAACCCGGCGACGGTGTTGCCGAAGTCGGCGTCAATGACGAGTCGACCGAACACTCCGAAGCGCAGCAAACCATGATCTTTGACAAGATAACGGAAAAAGGAACAGAGAACGGCCTCTTTCAGGCCTGCATGAAGTCAATACGGTCTGCCCATATTTCGGCGAATCGGCTGCGAGCTGCGCTTGTACTGTCCGGTCTTTTTACAGACAAGACAGTATATCGAGAAGTGATTGCCCTTTTTTATGTTGCCACCAATACAATGGAGAAGAAGATTGTTGCGATGAGAGAAAAGGAGGGAGACGAAATTTGTGAGAAGTTGTTGTCGCTCGGATATCGATTCGGCCCTCAATACGAGAAGGATCTCGCAACCCTGTACGGCGACGACTCGGGGGAACATTGGAAGGTCGCCGTCGAAAAGGTAGTCGCCAAAGCCACCGATGGTGCGAAGGCGTACATTCGGGCCATCGAGAACATGTCGACGGGTGCCGAGTTGGCCGGCGCTGCGTTTTGTTTGTGGGGTGCGTTGATTATTGGAGGAGGCGCGGCAGCCATGCCGCGGGTGGAGTCCTTGTGTGGGAAAGAGGCCTGCCACTTGTTTGCTTCGGTGACGGGACCTGGACGAGGCGAACGAAAGGCAAAATTCATTCAGCTTTGGGACAGTCTAGCCGTTCAATTAGAGGACAATGGCGATGAGAGCAACAACGATAAAAACAACGACACAGCGACAGACGGAAACTTTGAGCGGATCATTGCAGTTTCCAAAGACTGCATGCAGGGCAACAACGAGCTAATTGTATCCGTCAAACGAAATCCCTGGTGGTTGAAATACATCGCTTCCGTAGCTGTGGCTTTGGTAGCGACAGGTGTGTCCTACTATCATCGAAAATAGATTTTTTTGGTTATGAAGGAACAATCAAGGTTTTAGATCTTGATTGAAACACAGAAAGAAAAGTGCGAGTTGTCGAACGAGGTTTTTTCTTCAGCTAGTCGACACTACACGTACGAGCATCTATGAAAAATTATTTGAACAGCTTACCTAAACTGGATACTTCTGAATTCATGTACATGCACAGTAACTTACATTGTATAATACCAATTCAAATTTTTTGAAAAGTTTACAATTATAATACCAAATGCCCAGAAAGACCAAGATAGTACTACTACTAGCTATTAGTAGTAGTATGATAGGAGCTAAGCTGTATCTTATATTGAGTAATGTAGTATATCATTTGCAGATGGTATCAAAATTATTGTTCAATTTGTCTTGACCATTTTGAGTATGATGCGGTTGCTGCCATCAAGCACTTCTTGTTGATCTGCTATAATCATTTTGAATTATTTTGTCAGATCAACACCCCATGAACAACAAGAAGTTGACCCACTACTACTGTACTAGTACTAGTAGTAATAGAATAGCCAACAACTACTCTGTATGACATTGCTTGAGAAGCCTATTCAGGAAACTATCCCATCATATGATGGAAATTTTTGTGGTTTGATGGAAACATTTGGCATATTTCCATTGATTGTCCTCATAGCCACAAGTACTAGAGTTTGACTGCTGCTTCATGACAGATCAGAAAAGAATCTTGAAAACAATGAAGATTGAGCATATAGTACTAGTAGTAGGCTCTGAGTTTGGATCGTTAGAAATCTGATTTTGCTAAACTGCCGGATGAAACTCAAACTCACAAGGAACTCTCTCTTTCATCCTCTTTTTTTTAAAAAAACCTTTGCCTTCACGACATCCTTTCAACTAATTAATTACTGCACTCTCAGAATAATGATGCTTGGTAAACCTTACGTACGGTACCGTACCGGTAGCATTCTGTTTTCTGACCTTTTTTGGTCGACAAAAAACAGAAAAGACAATTTTTGGTTTTAGGATTTTACGACAGCATCATAATTAGTTCACGGTACGTGTACCGTATGTCCGGTATCCATGTCTAAAAAATTCAATGACGCAGACCCCATTGGATGACGACAGCACAAAAAAAACGATAGCGAATCAGAAACAAGAACGGTAATACGTTAGGTATCTTCCAAAATCTCTTCAACGAGTCAAAATACGATGATTTCTTTCCCTGTCCTTCACATCGTCTCTTCTACCGTATTGAGGTCCGAAATCGTTTTGTGGATGTTGAGAGCCTCCAAAAAAGGGGCGCCTTAAATAATACTACTTCTACCTCTTCATAGACATTTGTGTATTGACGACCAGCTTACTGGACATCGGATCGCATTTCCAGCGCCAGAGGATACAACAGGACGACGAGGAAACCAACCCGTAATGAACTTCTCTTCCCTGGCGATAGCGGTCGCACTAGCCGTGACGACCAACCAACACTACAGTGCCGAGGCTTTTACAGGCAACTTTGTGAATGTCTCTCCTCACGGTACTCGCGGTTCCTCGTTCCTGAAGTTGTCGGCAAAGGATTCGGAAAACTTCCAACGACGACTTCTAGCTACAAGATTGCAACAAAACCTAAAGGGTGAAAATGTGAGGAGTGATAGCAGCAGCAGCGATGACGAAAGTGATGGTGGCAAGAAAAGCGACAAGGTTCTTCTTGAAGATGCTGATGGGCTCGGGGTCGCTCTCCAAGAGAGTGAAGGTACCAAGGCTGCCGTTGAAGAAACTTTATCGAAAGACGATTCCAACTCCGAATCTGTTGTCCTCCTAAATGGGACTGTCGCCGACGCTGATTTCGTCGAGAAATTGATGAACGACATCGAAATCGAATCTGAAAAAATCGTTCAGGAAATTGTAGAAGAAGAGTGCTTGATCGACGAAGAAACCGGAGGGCCAGCCGACCCTCTCTGTGCCGATGAAGAACAAGCTCAAGGATTCCGTGCAAGACTAAAAAATCGAATCAGCAACACGATGCAAATGGTCCGAGGTATTCCGGGAGAAAAGACTGTCACCGACGACGACACTGATGAAGAAATCGACGGAGACATGCTTGAAGCGGGTTGGTTTAAGCGCGGAGAATCTTCGGCCTTGAGACGAAACGCCGAAGTCTGGAAGTTCGCTCTTAAATCCGTCTTCCGATGTCTGAAACCGCGTTCGATGCGCAAAAAGGGAGCAACTGACGAAGAAATCAAACAAGCACAAGTTGACGCTGCCACCTTCATCCGAGACGGATTGCTTACGCTCGGACCGACATTCGTCAAACTTGGTCAGGTTGTTTCGACTCGTACCGATGTTCTACCAAAAACCTTCACAGATGTCCTCAAGACATTGCAGGACGAAGTGCCACCTTTCTCCGGGGCCCGCGCAAAGGAAATTATTGCCAAAGAACTCGGTGCACCTACGGACGAAATCTTCACCGACTTCTCCGAAACTCCTTTGAAGGCGGCTAGTTTGGGACAGGTACACACTGCCTATTACAAGGGACAAAAGGTCGCCATCAAGGTTCAGCGTGCGGGTCTCAAAGAACTCTTTGACGTTGATTTGAAAAACTTGCGAAAACTCGCTGTTCTCTTGGATAAGTTTGATCCCAAATCCGATGGCGCTGATCGGGATTGGGTTAGTATTTACGAAGAATCCGAGCGCCTACTTTACCTCGAAATCGATTACCTCAACGAGGCTGACAATGGAGAACGTTTTGCCGAAGACTTCAAGGATATTGACTATGTGCGAGTTCCACAATTTTACCGTGATCTTTCGACGCCTCGCGTTCTGACCATGGAATTCGTCGAATCCCTCAAGTTGACAGACATAGAGAAAATCGAATCCTTAGGACTGGATCGAGAGTTGCTCGCTAAACGAACCGCTGATGCCTTCTTGCGTCAAATCGTTGAAACGTCCTACTTCCGTAAGTTGATTTTTTTGCTCGTGTTGATAGTTTTTTGGGCCGAAAGATTACTTCTATTTCAATATGTCGGCGTGGTTGAAAAAAGCTGACAATTCTTATATTTTTTTTCTCCAACTTTCTTAACAATTCGTGGTCCGGCAGACTGCGATCCGCACCCTGGTAACTTGTGTGTGGACGACAAGGGAAATTTGGTTTACTACGATTTTGGTATGATGGACGAACTCAAACCGAACGTGCGAGAGGGTTTCCGTAAATTTTGCACCGCGCTCTTTGCCGGAGGTCCAATGGTGAACGACGCTACACTAGCCAAAAATGCCAAGCAATTGATCGACGGTGTGGAAGAAGCTGGTGTTCTTGCGCGTGGATCCGATCGGTTGGCTGTCGAGAAGCTTGCACGGTATTTCATGAGGGCTTTCAAGAACAACCAAATTGGAAAGTCATCGGAAAATATCAAACAAACGCTAGGTACAGATCTTCAGACCTTGACCGAAAATGATTCCTTCCGTTTCCCTAGTACCTTTACATTTATTTTCCGTGCTTTTGCATCCGTAGAAGGTATTGGTAAAGGGCTTGACGAAAAGTTTGACATCGGAAAGTTGGCACAACCGTTCGTTGAAAAATTCACCGATTCACAAAAAGGATACGAAAGTGAAACTTCTAAGAAATTTTCCATCTTCCGAAAGGCGACAGGCCTAAATACGATGGACATTGAAACGGCTGTTACCTCACCGAAAAAGATCGCATACATCGAAGAGACTCTTCGGTCGATGGAAGAAGGCACACTGAAGATTCGAGTTCGTTCTCTGGAAAACGAGAAAGCTTTAGAGCGCATGGCGTTGACGCAACAACGTACCGAGAACATCTTGATTGCCACCACGCTCTTGAATGTTGCAGGATTTGCATCGAAACGCCTGCTTTCAGGAGCGGGATATGCAGGATTCGCCTTCTTCTTGTTCCAGGCCTTCATGGCGAACGCGAAGGTGACAAAGTTTGATAAGACACAAGCAAAATTTGTACAAACGAAATTCAATGGGGAAGAAGAGGAGTAAATTGGTGGTGGAGGTGCATAGCATCTTTTGTCTCAGGTTGCCCTTTTTGCTCACTTCGTACAACGAGAGTCGTCTATCAGTACCCATTGTATATTACACACTTTTTCGACGCTGGTCGGATGAATTGTTTTAACGATGATAACATAAACTCAGTTTTTTACATTCATATCTAATCACATGCTGAAGTGTTCATAGCACATATTATTCCCAATAACTTTGGCCCAATTTTGTCTGCAACATTTTCAATTCATCTGCGTCGTTCTTTCTTAATTTCGGTATTTGGAAGGAATTTGATGCTTTCAACAGTGATTCCGTCTTCCGCCCTGATTTCAGAAGTCATGTTATCAATTAGAGGGAACATGGAAAAAAATTCATGAGACAATGAGATGATGCGACGTATTTTTGTTTCAATCGCCCAGCAAGGAAATACCTCAAACAAACCATGCTCGAAACTTACCCGCTACCCTGCGATGAATCCCTTTTGGCTTCAACTTCTTGAACAGAAAAGTACACTAGGAGATTGTCAAGTTGCTGGGTGCACATTTTTGTCACCGGCAATTCTTTTGCAACATCTTGTGTCGCCATTTTCGTTCCTACCTGTTCTCCTTCTGTGCCATTATTTTTGGAATCCGCAGTCGACTTTACATCAAACCTTGATCGAACACGCGCTGCTCGCTCGGCTTGGGATCGACCGGTGCGAGCCTTTCGTGTCTGATGAGAGCTTCGGACATCAATGCTCAAGACCTGCTCTATTACTCGCAGAGTCGTATCAATAGTGCTATCAGCACTCATATTTTTGTCGCAATAGCAGTGCGGACCATAGAATTCCAAGGCTTTGGCATCTTCACGAAGTATTTCTTTCAAATCATTCTTTGCCCTTTCGGTGATGACAACACTTCGTTTTGTGGCCAATCCTCCTTGTACCCATTCGGGAACTTGAGGTGGCGGAAGTTGGGGTGCTTTAGTTTTTAGAGAGAATAATTCCTCGGATCCGTTTGAAACAAGTGGTGGGGACTCGGATGCTTCGCTTGCCGGTTCCGGCGACAAGGGTGAATGGGTAGCCTCTGCAAAAGCATTCACGGAATCGTAAACTGGGACATAAGGTTTGATATCCAGAACAGGCGTTCCATCGACAAGATCAAGGCCGCTCACGTGGAGCGTTACATTATGGGGTCCATGAACTTGGATCCGATCGAGTTTGCACAACGTAATTCCGATCGGATTGTGTCTGTGAGGTGATCTCGTGGCATATATTCCGACTTTTTTGCCACCCAAAGCAGGAGGAGCAATCTTTGACTTGAAGCGGCGTTCTTTCTTTGTAGATTGCGTGTTTAAGTGAAAATGAAACAATACCCAAATGTATGAAAATTCCTCCAAGCCACTTACTGTCGCAGCCGTCGACGAGTTTCCAATCTTATCCAATTCAATGCGCCCACGAGCATCGGGAGCAAGGAGGCCTTGACGAGGAGTACCCACACACAGTCTATAGATGGATCGGATGACTCCTATACGCATCACTGCAAGGTCTTTCTGTTCCTCCTTCCCTACTTCTTTTTCAGTCTGCCTGAGCTTTAGGTCCTGCGTCGGAGTTAATTTTTCTGCGCTTGTGCCCTGACTCGCCAACATCGACGAAGCATCCGTTGTTTTGTCTTGTTTGTTCTTGTCAAGGATTTTGGTATCTGTTGCACCATGTGTTTCTGGTGTGGCTTTCCGTTTTTCTTCCATCAGTGAGTCCAATTCATTCTGCAGATTCTGAATTCTTCTCCAAGACAGCACAGATGCAATAATTGCAAATGCGCTGATTCCAGTAGCGAATGCGACAGCGTTGTTGTTTGCAATCATATTTTCCAGTGGCCGATAATCCTCTTGCACGGCCAGAGATACGGGAGACAAAAGAGATGCTGTGGTTATCCCCGTTGCTACAGTTATGTACCTGCGGAAGGTTTGATGCGTCGGGGTTTCTGGTCTTCGACAAGAGGATTGTGACTGTGGGGCTGGCGATGACGCCGAAAGCGGCGTGCTGACGGCGGGATGCCAAGCGACAACTGGGTCTGCGAAGAAAAGCAGACCGGGACAGGAACAGCTTATTACAAAATAAATCAGAGACAAAAGTTTCCTCCGAAGTGATCGTGCCATTTGCTTCTTCGATTATTCCCCCACTCGTCCAGAGTTGATGCGGTGTTGGTTGCATTGCCGCGATGGTATGTTCGAACTGTCGTTCAATTTTGTTCTCCTTTTTGGTCAGTTTTTGAGACGTGAAATCTTCCTGGGAGAGTCGATGGCTGGGAGGCTTTCATTCGTTGACATCACGTAAACGCACGATGCACGTCTGAAAAAAGCTCTGCTCTCAGAATTATTGTGAAGATTGCAGAGAGCGGAACAAGATAAAATAAATAATACGAAGTAAGGTACGAAGTACTTCGTAATAATAATACTTCGTGATGCGTTACTGAGGAGGAGACCATGTTGTCAGTCTCAACACTATTGTAGCAAAACGGGTCCTTGCTTCGTAAATTCTTCACTTTGCTTTCATTTTTTCTCTATGTACATGTTCAATGTGAAGATAAAGTAAATGGGTGAGTCAAACACTGATACTACCTTACGCTACCAAGGGTATGCAGGAACAATACGAAGAAATAATAAAAATGATGAAAAATAATAATAATGTTAGTAAGATCACTCAGGCCTGTGTAGTAATAAGCAGCTTGAGGAACAAGTGAAAGCGGTGGAAGTCAGCGGATGTTTTTGGTTTCGCTTGTCAAACATGCGAAGCGGTCGGTTGCGTAGTATTACTATGATGAGAATTGAAACGGTACATGTACGTACGTTAGTAGCATTCAACCTAGTTATTCAAGAGCAAACAAAAGAATCTATTGAATCAACAATGAATTAAAAAGCGATATATCAGACAAAAAATACTACTCTACCTTGATAAAGTGAAACTCGAAATGTGCGTTGACTGTATTCTACTATGTATTATGTTTGTATCGGTGCTAAACTCCTATTTCTGACGCTCCTGTGTTCACCGTCGTCGAGTTTTTGCCATCTAAGGATTCTTCGGCTGCATTATCAGCAAGATATGACTTGGCTCCCCGTCTTTGTCGCAGCTCAGACCGTTGTTTTCTAAACTTCGATATGTACTCCGGATTGACGGAGTCATCGCCACTCATTAGTATAAGACCTCCATGGTATGATGTGTCTAGTCCAACAATTTCTTCCAGCGGATCCGATCGAAACCATCCCTTCCAGTCCAACCATATGAAAAATGGCATCATGATTACTAAACACCAGGACAGGATGAATAGTATTCCAACTAGCTGAGCTGCTAGCAATCGAGCATCTCTTTTTTCTCTTGCAAGGGAATAAAACAATCCAACGTGAGCAACTTTCGTTCCGTAAGTCATATCCAAGTATCGGGGAGAAGCAACAAATCCCACAGCGAGCAAGCCCCAAATACCATTGATCATGTGAACGGGTATAGCATCAACTGCATCGTCTAGTCGAAGTCTTATTAGAAGGTTACTCCCACCGATGTAAAGGAGGCCCGAAATCGCTCCGATTAACACAGCAGCCCACGGTTCCACTTATGATACAATCGACGTAGAAAGCAAATGTTTTTTATGTATAAGTAACTAATCCCCAAATCCCCAAATCGGACTCACCCGTATTGTGCAATGACTCACCTACACCGCATCCTGCGGTTATGGCAACCAAACCACTCAAACTTCCGTTCATTGCCATTCTCAAATCGAAAATTGGTTCTCCCATTCGCCTTTCCAGAATGAAAAGATTGACAAACAAAGCAACCAATCCGCCCATTCCACCAGATAGGGTTGTATTGACAGCCGATAGTGACACCAAACGTCCAGGATCATCGGAAGTTGCAATAAGAGCACTTCCTGAATTGAATCCGTACCATCCAAACCATAATATAAACGTTCCAAGCATCTTTATGCGGACCACAGATTATCCGATAGACGGAAATAGGAAAAGTTATTGGAATAGATCGTGAGTTACTGTTGTGGTCGTCTTCCATCTTTAAAATCACACTGCATACCAATCCACGTTCCGTACCTGCAGAGCTATGGAATGACCGGGGAATATATTCGGTTTATCCAACTTCCGCCCTTCGTCGTCATGAAAGCGTCCTCGCCGAGGCCCTAGAATCATGGTTGCAAAGAGTGCTGTGCATCCTCCGACTAGATGGACAACACCACCTCCCGCGAAATCTACCACCCCGCTACCAAACAGTTTGTTCTCTCGTGCTACATTGGATGTCAAGAATCCATGCGGACTCCATATGGCATGAGAGACAACTGGATATACGAACCCGGCTAGAACCAAGGAGTAGCAAAGATATGCCGCCATTTGACATCGTTCGGCAAGAGTCCCGGCTACAATGGTAGCAGAAGCTGCAGAAAATGCGTATTCGAACATCCAAAAGGCGTAGTTGTCGACGCCCATCAAGAAAAAATGAGTGGTTCCAATGAATCCGTTTGGATCGCTCCCATCTCCAAAAGCAAAGGCATATCCGAAAGAATAGTACGCGACTGCAGCACCGCACTAGTTCCATTAACAACATGACACGGAGAGAAAAAAACATGTGAGTGTAAAATGAGATCAGTTTGAGACAGAGAGACCAACTCTGATGAAGCAAGTTTCCTTTTGCAAGATAGTAGCAACATATCGACTACTCACCGCATCCAGTAAATTCTTCAACATGCTGTTTCCTACATTCTTCTTTCTGACACTACCAGCGCAAATCATGGCAAATCCCGCCTGCATGAAAAATACTAGAGCCGCACTGTATACCAAGAAGATTCGACTTGTATAATTCTTGTCTTCTTCCCCTCTGATCACCAGTTTCTGGATGATGCATTTTAATTTCGCATCTTCTTCATCTCCCAAATCTTGGCAATCTTCGAATATCTCATCGGGACGCACTGACATTGCGATGATAGGAAAACGTATGGAAAATGGTTGTTGTGCGTCGTCGTTGTGCTGCTTCTCAGAAAGGTTGGAGAAGCAATTTGGTGACTTGACACTTGAGTCTAATGAAAGATACGATCGATATGGTTGGGGTTTTCCACAATACTACAGAAGCGATACACAGTGAATCGGTTCGTTTCGACAAAATCAACACAATTGTGTCGTCGATCCCAATCGAATCAAGGATCGTTGACGAACGTTTCATTATTCATCGGTTTCCTGAGAAGATTGATAAAGACTGGATCACAACTTCCGCTTGACTGTTGGATGTTCACAAATACCTCAAGCAATCCGCTGCGATGGTCCATATTTCTTGTGACACGTGTGGTAGGCGAAGAACATCGCCTCAATTCCATGATGAATATTGAACGCATGGGCAATAGTGAAATTCAGTGAAATTTCATTAAAGAAGAATTCAACATCGACATCATTGGTAGATTCAATTTAGCGTAATCCGGGAGTCCCCCCTATCATTCCACAGTCTACCCGAGCGGTACCTACCTAGTACTGGTGATTCACATAGCCTTCACTATTTAAGGATTCGTGTCCTGACGATTTTAACTCTAAAAAAGAAAACAAAGATGAGATAAATAATCCGTAGTAACGCAAAAAGTAACTGCTGTCAATCATCCTTCCTCTTTCTAATAAGCGTTTAGTATGCGCTTTCCCTTCATTGTTTTCGCTGAAGAACAACCTCTTTGAAATTTTTAGATTCCAAAGACTCATAGGCGCGATGATTTAAATCACCGTTTTTCAGATTATTGTTTCGCCTCCAATAATGTAATTTTTATTTAGAATTATCAACACATTAAGTTCACTCATTGGAAAGAGCGTTAAATATCATTATTATTTATCTTAATTGTTAATTCGTAAGTAATTTTTTCTAATGCACGGTACTTGCGCCTCCCCCTTGTATGGGCTCTCTTCTTTTCATTCCCACAACACCAATCATTCATGAGCTCCGACGCGTGTCAATGGACAGACTGAAGAAGTTCATTGGTGATTGACAAACAAGCCAACAGCAGCAGCAAGTTAGCCACTCGCCAACAAAGTGAGGGTTGGAAGCAACTACGTTACGAAAAAGTTACATGAGGCATTTTAAGAATTTAAACTTGAAGGTACCGGTAGGAGTATGCACGTCAGAATGGCTGTCGCTGGGGGGGGGGGGGGGAATGGTGTTATGCACAACAGTTGGACAAAGATGAAGGAAGCTGAACAAGCAACAAGCAATCTTACACACTTCACTTCTGCCGTGAGGAAGAGGAACAACACTGTGGCTCAGCATATTATGACGTACTGAAATCATTTTTTCCAAGTCAGTATGCACCAAATTTTGGTTGTGAACAATACAACATGGTATGTGACAAAAGGTGGTGTTAGTATTGTTGTTCAGGGTACTGCTATTGTAGTATGTACATTCCATGTAATAAGATGAAAACAGCAAAGAAATAAAACAAACAGTCAGAATTACAGTACTTTTTGCTTAAAATCATGGGGGTTCTAATGATTAAGAACAGCAAGTTATGGTTCAACACCACAGAGTACTAGCACACGTACTGGTATAGTGCAACTTAATTTCTTGGTAAAATACACAATTAATGAAATGTAGATATTGGTATGTTACATGCTCTTGGAAATGATTTGAGACTGCAATTGTTCATACACATCCACCACTTATCTACTAGGACAGTTAGATTACTCAATAGCCACCAGAACAACTCTCTATTCTGCCACACAGCATCCCGTTCAGCACAGAGGCACGTCACATGTATTGGTGAGGGATAAACAAATTTTGCAATACAGTTATTAATCTCAAATAATCAACCAAGGACTTTCTATCCTGTTCAATTAATTAGACTTGTCGGTTCCAAAATCACGTGTTCTGCATAAGACAGTAAGTTAACTTACACCGAGACTGCTGACACTAGAAATTTACTGCCTGCCAAGTAAAAAGTAAAAGCTGATAACTGAATGAATCCATCGGCCACGAAACTATGTTGGGGTTCACTTTCGAAACTGGTACGGTATCCGTCAAATGCAACCGTAGTTGCGCGCGCTTCGCGCCCGTGCAACTCCTACTACATAGTACGTATACATAGGTACGTTTCTAAGTACGCCTCATTTTTTAACGTATGGGACCCATTTTTAATGCCTGAGAGTACAGTACCGGTTGCGTCTTAGACCCCCTTAAGATTGCCGGAACAGTAGTTTTTTTCTCCGTATATTAACACGGAGGTGCGCAACCTTCGTTGCATTATTTTAAAGACGGGACTCATTATTTTAACAAAGACAGGACACATGTCTATCGAAATTTCTGAGCTTCACAAAATCCCCTGTAATCCACTGTTTGCTCACTATTTCACCAAAAAAAAACACCAAAACACCATGCCAAGACTAAGACTTACTGCTACTATTAGTAGTTGTACTACTATTAGTAATAGTAGTGGTAGTGGTAGTAGTAGTGATACTACTAGTAGTGGTAGTAGTAATACTAGTAGTAGTGGTAGTATTAGTAGTACTGCCTTGATATTTGATCATCAGCAAGAGATATGAATAAGACAACAGAAACAGCAATAACAGCAGCCCACGGACTGCTGGCAAACAGTGAGTCTACAGGGGGATACTGTTCAAGCGCTATTGTACATGCTCAGATACTACAAGACACTCCCCTAGAGGTACAATAGTATTAGTCAATAGTGGGGGCATGATTTAGTGCTATATTTAAAGGAGTTAGCTCAGCTCAGCTCAGCTCTGTATTTGTGACAGCATCTTGTTCCCTTGTAGCATAGCACTCCAACATGGGCATGGTGATACCAATGGTGGTATGCATCTTAGTACTACTACTACTACTACTAGTAGTAGTAGTATTACTAGCATCATTTCATGTATTTGTACAATACTACTAGTTCCATGAGAACATCTAAACAAGTGTGAGCTCTGGTATATCAAACAAACAATCACATCTGGAATACATGCTGGCGCCTATCAGGGCAGTACTCTAGGTAGTACCAGTAGTAGTATCCTGGCAGCCTTGCACCAACACCCCCCTGTTTCACTACTACTAGTACTAGTAGTACTAGTACTAGTATTGCTGTTTGTTTTGTTGGCTAGGCGAAGTACCCCTGTTGTTGCTGCTAAGGCATGTTTTCAAAGTTCAAGTTTATTGTTGTTACCCTTGTCGGTCTGTGGATCTGCTCTTTAGATTGACCGACCCGATGTCAAGTAAAATCAGATAACATCTAAAGAAAAAATCGATGTCAAATTTTATCACGTGATTTTACACGGTGTTTTTAGTTTTCGACTTGAAAATATTTTTGTGATGCGTTCTACCGGTCTCTCGCTCACACCCATCTGAGTGAGAGTGAATGCTATGTAGGATTGTACGTGTTTCCCTGGTACTCATTCTTTTTTGTAACCAAATGAGTTTTGCGCGCGCCGAATGAGCCCCTGTAGGATTTGTACGTGTTTTCTGGTACTCATACTTTTAGTTGCATATTGTATTCATACCAACACGGTATGGTACAGTGAATATTGTCATTACTCTTTCATCAAATTCATCGTTGCCACCAACCGCGACAGTGCCGTATCAAATATCTTTCACTCCAAGGAAAGATGAAGATCGCACTGCTTCTTATGCCATGGCTGTACGAAAGCAAAGAACAGACGGTCGCGGCGACGTCGGCTCCTCCTGCCTCTAGGATGGGTGAGGGCAATGCCACGTATTCGAAGACAAATCTTTTGATTGCTATTTTGCTTTTTCGGATTTGCTTTCTATTTGTAATGGCAATTTCTTGTCATTTGATTCCAGAACACAACCCTGGTGATGGTGTCTTGCGATTTGATATGCGATTGAATGATATCGGTGACTGTTTCTGCCTACGGGGTCAATCTTGTGACAATGGCATCATCAAGAATGTTGGCGGGGAGTGTGCCATTCCGATGTCTCCAACTTCTAAGCTCTCGCCGAGATTTTGGAATTTCATATTATCGCCTCTGACAAAATGGGATGCAGCGCGATTTTTAACTCTCGCGGTACGACCGTCTGTGAGAGATCCACCGCTTAACCCATCAGCACAGCAAACATCAGCATCGAATCCCTGGGATATTTCGGAAGAGGCCCATGCGTTTCTTCCCGGATTCCCACACATACTACAACAATTTTCGCTTTTTCTGTATCGGATCTTGCCAACGCATCTCATACCGCCAACTTTTGAAAGTCTGGTAGTTTTCAGCGGTCTTTTCTTCAACAATATTTTGTGTTTGACCGTGGGTACTCTGGCACTGTACCATTTGACAGTCCTTGTTTCGACAGAAAATGAAACTGAGCGGTCGCAAGAAGGGCAAACAAGACAGAAAACCCAAAACCACCACCTTCACGCTGTTGTGGTCTGCCTCGTCTTCGGCATATGGAATCCAGCGCTGGTATTTTTTTCAACGAATTATTCCGAATCCTTTTTTGCGGCGACGACTATTTTGGGGCATCTTTGTATGAAATTGAGCAAACACTGGGGAAGTATTTTACTGTGGTTCATCGGAATTGGTTGCTGGATGCTGGGGTCATGTACTCGGTCCAATGGCTCATTGCACTGTCTATGGTTATTACAGGATGGATTGGCACACATAATATTGCTACTGCGCCAGAAAAACCCAGCTGGCCGTCGATGCGGCGCCCCCACTACAACAAATTCTGTAGCATCGAATTCATCATATTTTTTTCGAGCTGCAGTGATCAGTATCCAAAGTATTATGGGTGCCGTGTTGGTAGCTCTTCCCGTTCGATATCACGACTTGAAGGGTTGGCACAGGCACTGTGTAGGTGCGGCAGTTCGGCCTTCTTGGTGTAGCTATGGTAATGAGAATCCATCAGTTCTCAATGCTTCGTTTTCGCTTTATCGTTACGTTCAAGACAAACACTGGAATGTGGGTTTCTTTCGTTACTACGAATTGAAACAGATTCCGAACTTTCTTTTGGCGGCTCCCGTACTCGCTCTCAGCATAGTAGGAGCATGCCGATGGATACATTGGTCTCTGGTAAAAACATATGGCAAGGGCAAAATTCCATCCTCGCCGAAACTAATTTTCGTTGGATGGCCCCTGCATGCTCTGGCAGAATCTGTGTCAGTATTTGGCGGGGACTTATCTATCGAAACCACCGCCAACGCTACGGGAAAAGGCTCCGCGGAGCCGCCATCCGATTCCAGGAGTCACCTTCTCGAAAATTCATTCTTGCTCGGACACTACGCAATCTTAGCTATTTTGGCTGTCCTTGGTCTGGTCATCGCCCATGTCCAAATCTCTACAAGAATGATTTGCTCTACGTCACCCGCGATTATATGGTTTATTGCACACTGTCTGTTATCGCCGTCAGCTGGGAGTCAAAAGGAGGCTACTTCTATATCCAACGAGAACAGAATGAAAAGTGGTGGATATATTTCCATCATACAGGAAAATAGATCAAGAATAGTGATGTTCTACATAATCTTGTACATGCTGTTGGGGGTAATAATGCATGTCAATTTTCTGCCTTGGACTTGATACATGGAGAATTCAAGACGAAAAATATATAATCCTAATTTAACTTCTCTCACTTATTTTGTTGACACGAAGCTGTTCTAGTATTGGTATGCCGGAGGTTCGTTAGGGTTTCTTGGAGGGGGGGGAGGCGGAGCTATCGTAGACATTGGTTGCGAGCCCGGCGGAGGTTGCAGAGTTCTTTGGTACTGATAAGGTTGGTTGTATCCCGAAGGAGGCGGCGGCGGCGGTGGTGGGATTCCTGGTGCCTGTCTATGGTACATCGACTGTGGCGGGTACTGATATGTGGGGTATGGTTGTTGACGCCCCGCCTGTTGGTACTGTTGATGTGCCGTCTGATGGAATCCTTGAGGAAGGCTATCAGGACGTTGGCCGTACCCTCGAGTCTGCGGTGGTGGCGGTGGCGGTGGTGGTCGTTGGCCATGATATCCCGGAGCGGCATTGCTTTGAAATGTTCTGAAATTATTTTGGTGAATTTGCCGCTGTCGATCGTTATTTTGTTGCTGCTTCTTCTTCCGTCCCGTTCCTTTCTTTTTATTCTTAGCCTCCCGTTCTTTTTCATCGTCACTGTAATATGCTTCATTGCTATTGACAATTTCTTCGTCGTACATATTTGATGCATCGCATCCCTTTCCACTTGTTCGCATCACAAACGCCGTGTCAATGAGTTTCGCTTCATCCTGTATATAATATACTTTAATGTCCTTGTTCTGAGAAAGAAACTTTGCATATTCACCATCTTTGGCCCATAAATCGACTACAGAGCTTTCTGGCGGTGAATCAATACCACTTGGGGCTGCGCTCTCTATATTGCAGCTGGATCTTTTCTCATCTTCAATTTGTTCCGTTTTTTCGGATATTTTTTGCTGCGAAATATCTCGGTTCTCACAATCACTTCCTTTCTTCTTTCCGACAGGATCAAGCTCGGTAAGCGAAGATGGTGATTGGTTCATAGCAATCGCACCGTTCGCATTGTCTGAAGATTCCGGCTTGCTCAGGACATCAGAAGATGAATTTCCTTCCCATGATTCCTCATTTTTCTCATTCGCTTTTGTAGCGTTTTGGTTCGAATCAACGGCGGGAATGCCAACTTCTTTGTCAACTTCTGTTTCCTCCGATTTCCCACTGCTATTGCTGCTCTGTTGAATGGAATGGTTTTTGGGAGTTGTGCTGTTCGATGCTTTCTGTTTTTTTTTCAATGCCGATGGTGGAGATGGTAATCGAATCGTATACAATGGTTGTGACACTGGTCCAAAAACTTCAAAGATTCTTCCCAGCGGAATCATGCATCCCGAATCAGTATCGTCGGAAACAACACGATCATCCGAAACTGCATCTTTTTTTATTACCAACAAACTTCCCTCATCCAGCGGTCCCTTGGATTGTTGCGTTCCTTGTGACCCCGAAGAGATGGATTCGACAACTACGGTTCGATCCAAGAGCATGTAATTCTTGATTCTTCCCGCCAAAGAAAGTTGATTTGCTGGGATATCCTTATTATTTTTCGAGGATGCTACTGCTGTCATCCCATCGTCCACTGTCAACCGAATCTGCAACTGCGATTCTAGCTCTTGAATGGGAACCTTATACCCGTCCACTTCGTTTTCGGTTTTTGGTGGATTCAAAACCGTCAAACGGGCTTCTTCCTCGGCGGCGGTTGCTTCGTCCATTCTTCGCATGGCTTCGACCAGATCCGATTCATCGTGATCGCTATCGCTATCGCCATCGTCGTCTCTAGCACTACCGGCCATACCCGCAGCATCGTCAATGGAGGCATCACTCTCACTCTCACTGTCTTCGTCGTCCACTTCGATTTCGTTTCCATCGTCTTGGTTCTTCATCGGATCAACACTTTCCCCGAGACACGCGGCTGCTGGTAAAGCAGGATTCGGAATGATTGCGAATTGAGCCGCATGAGCCAGGTCATCAACTGTCTCCAACTCTTCTTCGTTGTGGCTACCCTCCATTTGCCGAAATCTCCGTTTCGTTTGTGAGCGTCTACTCTGGTGATCCTTTCCCATTGTAATCCACAGAGAGACTAATGCCAAAAGCCTGATTCCGATGCAAGATACGAATATGAGTTAACAACACAGAACAGTGTTTTGTATGTTAGGCTCGGTTGCTTTTGTACCGTTGTCTATGGTACGGTACGGTGAAGGACCGGCGCTAGCGAATACGAAGGACAAGCAAGATCTTGAAAAAAGAGCGAGGAAAAACTAATGATAGATTTTCGATTTTCGATTTTCGATGTGAACCTATCCAACATCGATTTTTTTGACATGGGATTGATTGGCGGTGGCGAGATTGATTGATCGAGATTGATCGGGGTCAATCAGGGAATCAATTCTAAATGGAGTCCCGTGAAAAGAATGACTTAGCTCTTGTTTTTCTTGCGTTGAGGATAGCTCAGTGACCATTTGAGCTTAACTTTTCGAGAAACGTAACGGTTACAAGGATCATGACACTTACGCTCCAGTACCGGGTACGCGTATCTTGTACCAGGTACATAAACAAGTACGATCTTACTGCTAAATTATTACAGTAAACACTCTCGCACAGAGGTAGGTTTGAAAAAAGGCATAGCGAATAGCGATCGGCCTGCATTGCAAGGATCGATCAGATAGTGGAACAAAAACTACGTGACGGGTAGCGTGATCCATGGACTTCACATCCTAACAGTTCGACATTTGATTATGTCATGCTCTGTACCGATCGGAAAGTGAAGGACCGTTACTATTGGACCCTTTCCATCTCACAACCACTCCGATCGAACCTCTCTCTCTTTCCGATACCACAAATCTCCTCGATTTACTGATCAGCTACCATTATTTGTTGTTGTTGTTGTTGTCATCCTGGAAAGTAGCTCCGGAGCACAGCGAAAATTAACATGCGATCATGGATATTTGGCTCCAAGGGCGGCAAGGAAGAGGAGAAGGGGCCTTTCGGCAATCCATCAATCGGTGAACTAAGTGGAATCGGTTCTACCCGTGCTGTTGCAAATGTTTCTTCCGATGGAGTGGAACCGCAAACAAGGTGAGTGCCGATGAAGTGATCTGAACCGTAGCACTTTTTGTCTTCCGAGACTTTCAAGCGTTTGCGGCAATGCTAGACCACAAGGCAACTCAATCTTGACCTTCTCTTTATGTTTTCATACATCCCACAAAATTCAACGTTACCGTTTCCACATCGATTGGATGTTGTCACTGTTTGTTGTTCGCGATTCGGTTGTTGTTGCCCACACACTTTTTTTCCACGACTCGTGATAAAAATACTAGGGGATTTTTTCGAGGTATTGGCAAACAGGATGCCGAAATCGATCGTAGAGTATCCCTTTCGGCACGGAATCTATGCAGTGGTGTTCAGCGAATAGTTATGGCTGCAAAGGGAAAGTCTGGCGTGGAATGGAAGGCTGAACTCTTGACACTTTTAGGAGGGTCTGATGAAGAACCTCAACAAATCTCTGGTGACAGTAGCATCAGCAGCAACGATGCTGGTGGTGATCATTGTGATATGGATGTCTTATTGGCAGCACCAAAGACGGATAAATTCCTCATGAGGTGTCTAGAAAATGAATTGCCTCCGAACATGATACATTGTCTGCGATTGCTCAGAGTCCTGGAGCTGCAGCACGCTTCACAGACCCACAAAGAAAACGAAGCGCAGGGCAAGATAGACCATCCGATAAAGCCTATCTCCAGCCGAGCAACTGCGAAGGTCAGCCAATTGCTGTGCACTTTGTGCTCAAATCCGTCGGTAGGGGAACAACTTCGTCCGCATCTGTTTGGATTACTGGCTTTATCGGGAGCATCCTATCCTGGATCGGGGGTACACGTTGCAAAGGCAGCATCCCAAGTCATTACAGCTTTTGCGCAGAATTGTTTGTCAAATAGTCTGGTGTATTTCCTTCACGATAGAAAGATGATTATTCACATGACAGATGATATCAAGGAATTGTGTGGGAAGACTGCAGCAAACAACAACGATGCTGGCGGTGGCAACAGCAACAATAATAGCAACCTTTTGAGTTTGTATGGCTCCGATGCTGAAGCAGCGGGATTATGGGCAATTTCTTTAACAACAGTGGTCAATTTGGTGTTTTATTCTTGTCGTCACGATTGCCAGGAACTTTTGTACGATTTTGAAGCGGCAAATGGTTTCCAGGTGTTGAAAACGGCAATTCTTGAGTCGAAATCGATGCATGGGAAAAAGTTAATGGAGCTACTTCCTATGCTAGCAACCTGCCAAAAGTCTGCCGACACGGATGACAACAGCAAAACTTCCAACACTGATAACTCTGAGGATTCCAGGCAGGCAACCATGTTAATTTTTAACATTTTCGAGGAAATAGCTTATGAGTCGGTACCAATGCTCAAAATGTATGCAGAAAAAAATGGCGGGAAAAAGCCCGAAATCACAAACGATGAACAATGCCTACGAGAGTTGACAAGCTACTCTCTCCAAGTTGCGAACAAAACCAGATTTGCTTCGACCGAGAAGAAACGCGACACGCCAAAAACTTTCGATGTCGCCACTGACCTTTTGCTGGCAGTCTTGCAGTTGTATTCGGAACACGTCGAAAATTACGACTTGCTAGAAGAACATTGCCACTTTCTTACGCTATATATATTGGCTTTTCCGACGTTTGAAGAAGAAAATCTCAAGATTCTCATTTTGAAAACAGTTGAGTTTGTGGTAACCGGTGTCACAGGATCCAAGGCACTCCAGCCGTTCAGCGTTTTGAGTGAAGTATTTGTTGGAGTTTGCAACAATTTGTTGGAAGAGTCGCTGAAGAGTAATGTAGACGAAGAGTTGCGAGCCAAAGTCCTGGAAGGATTGCTTTTTGATACAGATCTTGTTAATGAATCACTGGAAAAAATCTTTCGCTTCGACGGAAAAGTTGGTCCACAAATAATACAATCAGGAAAAATAACAAGCATGGTGGACAGAATAGCAGCACTCTTGATAAAACAATTCACAACACATAAGAAGTCATGGCTAACCACTTTCGAAGACGAAGAAGGCAACGTCTTTATCGAGCCTCCTGTCAAGACTCCTTTTGACTCTGTATGCGGTGCTATTTTCAGAGTTTTCTCGTTGGTTATGGGGTTTCAAGCAAAACGTGGCGCTCCAGTATTGGCAGTGCGCACAGGGAAAGAAGACAGGGGTATCAATTATGTATTGATGACCTGTATCAAGGAACTTGGGGATGAAGCTGTAGTTGCGGCACTAAGTGTTTTCCAAGCGATTGTCACATCCCGAGACAGTTTGCATGTATTGATCCCAGATATGGAATTCTGTCTGAAGGCCGTGAAGCACTTTACGACTATGATTTCGAAAATATGTGGTGTACCAGAAGCAGCGAAACAGCTGTTGTCAAAAAAGACACTTGATAGAGCCTCTGTTGACGAGATGAAATTCGTTCCATTGCGCAAACTGAATGGAGTTATCCTGCAGAGAATATCTTGGATATGCGCAACATTAAAGTATGCGTTAGAGTCAAGTGCTATAGTTAGGGAAGCATTTCGCCTGACCAACGGTTTCGAGACAATCCTGGATGTTGTTCTGTCACTAGGAGGATGTGCGGACAATGTCGAGGACAAGAGTGAAATATCCACTTTGCTGGATCTTTTCCGAAATTTGTTATCGTTGATTGATGCATCCATAGGATTTACGGGACGCAACGATACAAAAGATGCAGAATCTGTGGCTCTCATACCAATCACATTACCTACATATACTTTGGTCGATCCCGTATCGTCACAACATGGTCTATCAATCCCCTCTACGTCAAATTTATACTACCTTCGATTGAAGTCATTTTATTTGGATTTTGCAATTGGAATTTCACAAACGAAAGTAATGCAAAAATCGGAGAATGCTGTTAAAGTATTGGAGCTCGCGATGTCGCACATGGATTCCTCATTTAATCTGACAAAACTTGATGTTGAAAAGAGCGCAAAAGCTCAAATGATGCGCAATCCAGATGCAGCCCGTCTAGTTCTAGGATTGGTATTGTTTTTACCAGCAACCGAAGAGGCGGATAAACTTGCGAAGCGTGCATTTGATCAAATCATTCGACTCTGTGATCCGAGCCGCGTTGGAACAACCCTCCCGCAAATCGCCAAATGTGGAATGGCCTGGAGCATCACCAATCCGAAGGAATTCGCTCCGATTCTTGATGACACTTCTCATAACCTCTATCCGCGGTTCACACTTCTTCTAAGACGGATTGCAGCATTCAGCATGTCACACAGTGATTTTGTTTCCGTCATTCGTGGAATAGCAGGCCCTCTTCTGAGAGACGATAGAACTGATTCAAAAATTCGTCTCCCTGTTATAAGTTCATCTATTCGGCAACGGATAACAAAAAAGAACGATGTCATAGACTCCGATTCGTTTGAAGAGAAAGAGACCGACTTCTGCAGGAGGCTTGAATCTTTATGTGCCATAGCTGAAAGAGGCCAAAGAGTTCCATTCTGTACTATGGGTGGTGACACAATCAACACGCTTTCAATTCTATTGCATAAGACGAAGGTGGAAGATCGGCTTTATAAAGCGTCAGAAGCTGGAAGACTAAATTTTCTCGAGGTTGATTGTCTTGATCTCTCATCACTGAAACCTGGTGGCTTTCTTTCGGCTGGTGTAGCTGCACCTGGCTCGTCCGGTGGGGAGCGAATTTGGACCCCCATGGCAACTTCAGGATTCTCGTTCTCAATGTGGTTTAAATATTCCAGGCCTTCGGATGACAAACGGGAGGGAAACTTGTATTTGTTTGATGTATCCAACCCTACTGTGTCAACAAGTGATGGAACTCACACACCGCAAAGTGCAGTTTTCCTGTCGGTTTGGTACGATGTTTTAGCGCAGCGATTTAATGTCATGTCTTCATCATCTACCAAAGGCGAACCACTATGTTTCCCCGTGTCCCTACTTCTTCCCGGAGTTTGGCATCATGTTCTACTTACTTATACGCCAACAAAAAGAACGATGATGGGTAGGAAATCATTGGTTTCCATGTACATCGATGGACGGCCCCTTGAATCAGAGATGAAAATTGAAAGCATAAACATCGCGCCAAATGCACGAGTATTGATTGGTGCTCCTAATGCTGTGATTGCATCAAGTGGAATCGTGCGCGGGATGATTCCTAATTGGGAGCTTGGGCCCACTCTTATGCTCTCCACAGTCCTTATGGCTCTTGATGCGACTGCTATATTTATATATGGTCCAGATTTTGAAGGACTGTTTTGGGGCGATCGACCACAACGACTTTCGTTATCAGCAACGGGCACTGCAGCATTTGCATTGCTATCCGAAACAGGTGAACCTTTTAGTTTAGCAAGCTCTCTTCGTAGACGAGACATTGCGAGACTAGAGGCCGCGGGAACTGTTTCTCGCGAAATGGGAGTGAACGGATCGCATGACGACGACAATGATTCACTTGGATCTCTGGGACTTCTATGTACTATCCCCCCAGATTGTGTGGTATTTGCTTATCGAGCAGGTACTACAAACCAGAACTCAACTAGAAACGCAAAAGACTCTTCCTCAGGTAGGAAGAGAAATTGGACCCAAAAATTGGTAAATCTTGCACGTATTAATAATTGCAATGATTGCATCTCTACAGATGCCTCGCTTTTTGGAAAAGCGGGTGTTGTAAATCCCCGTTGCTTCGAAGACAACGTCCAATGGGCAGGAGGACCTCAGATCTTGATGCCTCTAGTCTATGCTGCGCCATCTGCTCGAAGTTTGGCTCTTACTTTACGACTTTTCCGAGCAAGTACCGATCGCCATCCTCCAAACTTGGAGGCGATGCAGGGAGGTGGTGGCTACCAGGTTCTTGCTATTTTAATTCAGGGAAAGAAGTTCGTTGATATCAAAGTCCTCGAGCAAGCATTTGCGTTTGCCGTGCACGGCTTCGTCCCACCTCATTCTGACAGCAACAGTCCTGCTGGCTCAAGTGCGCAAATTCCCAACGCTCCCAATTGGGTATTCTCAGATCTTGATGCAATGAAACAGCTCCTGCTTAATCACCAAGTGTGGGATTTGAAGAATGCTAGTCCTGATGTACCCCTGAGACTCGTTTCATTAGTAAATGGTCTAGTTGGTCAAAAAGCAATGCACAAGGCCTTTAATTCCCGCCGTCTGCATTTGGTTGGGATAATTCGATGGACGCTCCATTTGATGATTGAAGCTGCTGAACTATACTCCTCAGGTGAAATCGCATTTCAGACAAAGAAGAAGCAGTCGAACTCAGAAGATGATTTGGAAGTTGACGACGCACCTGCAGCGTGGTATGTCGAAGCTCCGTTTATAGACGCGGTCTGCGTGGGTGCCGATCCTGACATACAACTATTTCAAGCTAGCAAGACTTTACTTCGACGAGTATTGACGTTCATGCTAACTCCCAGCGACCTTGATGCTATCGCTGAAGCTACTATGTACACTGTTTCGATTGGAGCATTCAGTGCTAAAACAAATACAGTTGACAAGCAGAAAGCACAAGACACCGACCCCGAGGCACAACGGCTTCCTCCCGGCGCAGTAACGCGGATATATCTTTTAAGATTGATAGAGGAACTCATTGTTGACGGAGTGAATGAGATAGTAGCAAGTGGCGAAAAGAAAGGCGAAGGAGAGAGCGGTAAAGAGCCGATCCCTGTCGCTTCACATGCTGGTGGTGTTGCAAATCCTAATCAATCTTATTTTTCGACAGCTCTGCTAGGTGGAAGAATAGCAGATGGCGAAGTCCATCCAAAACACCAGCAAGCTCAAAATTTCCTCGCTGCATTTGGAAGCATCTTCACTCCTGTTTGGTTTGCTGCGCTATTGGAAGGATGTAACGACGAGGCAACTGCATCAGCTGTCCTCAGGCTTCTAATACTGATGATACAAAGTTCCCCCAATTTTGCTAATGCATTTGATGCCAATGGAGGCTTTGCTCCACTTGTCATTAGCATTCCGAAGTTCTCAACATGTTCAACTATCATCATCGCACTTTTGAGTGAGCTGTTACATGTTTCCATTCTACACCTTCCTTCCTTCCCGGTGTTAGATGCTTCGCAATTAAATGAGGTTTTCGAGCAAGAAAGTAAAGTTTCTGAAAAAGTTTCTAGTGTATACGCCGAGTCCGCTACAGATCAGTCTGATCCATCGTGTGGGGTTTTCGCTTTACTAGCTGAGTGCATTGGACGCAACATCCAACTGGCACCTTTTGACAACGAGGTCGGCAAGAAAGCGAGGGAGACTAACATGGCAATTCTTGAACTATTGAAGCACCGACACAACCTTTCTACAACATTTCAATCTTTTTGCAGTACACCTGCATTCTTAAGACCCCTAACACAGACGCTATGTTTGGTCCATGACGAAAGGTTCCAAAGAGTCGAATCTGGAACAAAATTGGTTCAATCTGACTCTGATGTACAGATGTTATCAAAGCCCAGGCGCGGATGTTTGAAAAATGTTCCGTCAGATTTATCTCCTATCGAACGGTTTGTTGGAGCGGACACTGAGCTTGGTTCTGATGCGGGGTTGGCAATGGTGCAACTTCTACGAATCGTTATTGGAAATGCAGTTGTTTCGGGACCTGTTGCCCCACCATTAGTTCACTCACTGTTTTCCTCATATCCTGATCATGTGGTCGTAGAACAAGTTGGTTCATACCAATTGCTACTTCTTGATCTGATTAAAGCCACTATCGAGGATGCAGTTGACTTAGGTGAAGCCACTGCCCTATCAGCCTGTACTGGTCTTTGCTCAGTACTTCTTGATAAGATGATGAAAGGATTCTTCACGTCGGAACTTATCCTCCACACCGTAGCGATGACTCTCTTTCTATTGGAGGGACTGACTTCACCCTCTTCGATGGCATGCACAAACATCGGCAATACGGAACGCGCAATGATTACTGCAGATGTTGCTCACATCGCAAGGTTAGCTTGTCTTTGTGGACTGAGACGAAGCCGTCCATCAAACCCAGAGGACATGGGAGATTCTGACTTGCAAGAAGCATTGGTTCAAATGATAGCTAAAAACATCGACGATCTTATGATAATTCCCAAAAATTCCAGTCTCAGAAGAAACGCCAGTCTGCACCCAGCTCCGTCAACAAATTCCAGCAAGTACCCTTTATGGCTATCTGCCAACATCTCTAGATGCTCACCAGATGATATTTTCTTGACATATCCTGACCTTAGTGAAAGCGAAGAACCTTTGCAACCATTTATCGTTGGACTGATGGCCGAAGTTGCATTTCTCTTGAAAGATGAAAGAGATAAGATGCGATTGGCAACTATCAATATTCTTGTTATCCTTCTTCAGCAAGGACGGGGCCTTCTGTCAAGCCTTCTTATCAAAGAAGTTCAGACAGCCGACAACCAAATCGAAACCATTGATGTAATGAACCGAGGAGGTTTCGGTGCCTTGTTAGTTGCGCACGAAGTGGCTCAGGCTTCAGGCTCGGCATCGGCGAACAAAAATTACAAACCTTTTTTTGATTGGTACGAGAGACACCAAGCCAAAGTGCAAGTAATATTCGATGGTATCGAAATTGAATGTAGTCGCATTTTTCCTGGACTAACGATGGGTACTGAAACGGCTGACGAAGCTGTTGAAATCGAACAACGGGAAATGTCGATCAAGTTTTCTTCCAATGAGACCGCTGATAGAACCATTATTGGAGGACTAGAAAGGGCAGAACTTGCACAAGCATGTATCGATAGAACCGGAGAAAGTCATGTTCACTGGAAGCGTCAAGGATTTGCCGATCTTGCGGCCGGCGCAATGCGCTGGAAGTTCCTGCTTCGAAGGTTGAAAGGTTCATGTTCTATATGGGAGGGTGACACACGTCCTGTTTCAGTTCAAATTTATGGACGCCACCAGCAACTTTACACGATGTTGATGGATAGAGAATCAAGCAAAATTGTCATTAACAAGGATGATGAAGAAGAAGGTCGTGAACATGTTAGAAGGTGGAAACTGGATTTGAGTGAAGGGTTTGAGCGACAGCGCCGACGTCTCCTTCCAAACTACGAATTCCACGGTCTCTACAATATCGACGAGTCATTGGATGACTTAGAAGACGCCGATCCAAATGCTGGGGCGGGTCTTGATGCAGAAGCGGCGATAGCAAGCTACGCTGCCCGCGGCCATGATAGTCAAAGTGACTTCTTCGCTAGTGCCTCAGGCATGGAGGCGACAACTGAGTTGCTGAAAGAGCTGAACATTAAAAAAGTACATCGGGACAATGATTTCGACGAGGATTATGACGACGCAGAAGACGACACTCATACGTTGCACACCATGACAACAGAAGTGACTGTTAGTTCCGCAGAAGAAGTAAAGGACGAAAGAACTGCCAATGAAGACAGCGAGGCAAAGGACGAAAATATCAAAGGTGAACCGGAAGATGCGGGCGTTGATGAGAAGGAAACTCAAGAAGATCAGAATGAGACCGATAACGTAGCTTCTAGCTACGATCTCATTACTGGTTTACTACACGCGGGAGATTGGCCAGAGCAATCTTATAACGTTCGTCGTTGTACTGGTTTGGAAGTGCGAAAGGCTCTGCTTCTTTGGTGCCGAGATTCGATATACATTATCGATGGTTTCGAACAAAGTGGAGAAGTTTTCGATGGAAGAATTGTTCGAGTGGAAAAGGAGGAGTCTTCTTTCAATATCAACTTACGACCGAAGGATTTTAAGGAATCCGATGACGTTTCTATATCAGACGCTGAAAGTGATAAGCTTAGCGAAAAGATGAAGTCGTCGAAGAAGTCTGGGCAAGAATCTTCGAACAATGAAGTTACGTACCAACATCGAAGTCAAAGAATTTCATTCTCGGAACTCCACTCTGTCTTTCGTCGACGATATCAATTACAGCAGATTGCGCTTGAATTCTATGACATGCACAATTGCGGGACGTTGGTTGCATTTGCGAACAACGAAGAAAGAGAGGAGGTTCTGTCTAAAATTTTGGCAGCTCCTCTCCCGAACAGTATTTTTAGTTCGTTCATGGGAACTTCGATCAACTATCGCAAGTTCATGAATTCTTGGAAGTCGAAGATTGTTTCTCAATGGGTGAATGGCAAGATGACGAATTTCGAATTCCTCATGTACCTCAACTCATTTGCAGGCAGATCCTACAATGACCTGACGCAATATCCTGTCTTCCCCTGGATTATCGCTGATTACGATAGTGAAGAAATCGATCTTAACGATCCTAAAACTTATCGAGATCTATCCAAACCCATGGGTGCTTTGGGTGAAGAAAGAGCACAGCAAGTTCAGAGATCGGTTTGAAGCACTCCAACAAACGTATATCAACGACGACGATCCCCCGCCCTTCCATTATGGAACGCATTACTCGTGTGCAGCATATGTGCTTTATTACCTGATGCGTCTTGAACCCTTTTCAAGGCTTGCGCTGGCTTTACAAGGCGGACGATTCGATGTCGCCGATCGTTTGTTTCACAACATTGGTAGCAGCTGGAAAAGTGCTAGCCAGGAAAACCTGCAAGATGTCAGAGAACTCATTCCGGAGTTCTTTTACCTTCCCGATTTCCTGACCAACACAAATCACTTTGACTTTGGAACAACACAAAAAGGCAAGCACGTTCACAACGTAACCCTGCCGAGATGGGCCAAAGGCGATCCCGAAACATTTGTCCGTGTCAATCGCCAGGCATTGGAGAGTGACTACGTGAGCAGGAATTTACATCGTTGGATCGATTTGATTTTTGGATGCAAGCAGCGCGGTGAAAAGGCTGTTGAATCACTGAATACGTTTGTCCATGTCACGTACGAGGGAGAGGTAGATTTAGAATCTATGACGGACCCGGTTCAACGAGAATCTACCATTGCACAGATCCAAAACTTTGGCCAGACCCCCAGCAGACTCGAGCGCAGACCATTCCCACAACGAATGATCCATTCGTCCCTCCGAGAAAACGAGAAGAGCATAGATTACGGTGCGCTGTCGTCTCTGGCCCCTCTGACACCCCCATTTTGTGTGGTCGGGGCGAGTCACAAGTGTGTCGTGAAGCGAGTCTCGACGGAAGTGTGCAAATTGGGCGTGTCCAGTCAGAGCGAAAAGGCCGTTGGCGATATGTGTCTCGTCAAGGGACAGCTGGTTGGCGTCGGTCGCATGTGTTCGCTAAACGTTGCGGCCAAAATATTCTACCGATTTGGAGGCCCTAACAAGGGCATTTGTGTCCACACCGCTTCTCCAACCAGCCGCAACCGGGAGGTGAACAAGTTGTTGACCTGTTCACGACGGTTTGCATTGTGGTGAGATCAGTGTTGCCAAGGCGTCGCTGAATGGCCAGTGGCTCGTTACGGGGTCCATCGATTCCACGGTGCGATTGTGGAAGTACGAGAACCCGACCCTGAAGCTCCGTGCCTCGTTGATTGGGCACGGCGGATGGAAAATCACCTGCGTGGATATCAGCACGGTGTTTGGCATGATTGTGACGGGTTGCGCACAGGGCCGTGTCATTCTGTGGGACCTTCGGACGCTGACCTTTGTCCGAAGACTCCGGCACGTCTTCAAGGACGACAACGACAATGGAAGTGGCAGTGGCAGTGGCAGTGGACAGCGATCCCGCATTTTGAGTTCGACCGTCCGTCTCCATCAACCAGAGGAACGGAAACGTCGTGACACTGGTGGGCCACCACTTGTCCGTGTTTGATATGAACGGAAACCTTCTCGGGAACGTCAATTCGCTCGGGGCCCGGCCGAGCTGCGCGATCGCGACCGACTGCTCCGAGTGGCAAGACCAGGGCATTGCGGTGGTGACGGGCCACGTCAATGGCGAGATCCGTTTCTGGAAACTGAATCACGTTGCGCGAGAATTGGTGGTCCACTATTTGATGGTGGACAAGGAACACGTGACGGAGATCACCTCGCTGCGCGCGACCGGCAACGAACGCCAGGACACGCTGCTGGTGGGAGACAAGTCGGGCAAGATGTCGGTCTGCAAGACGGTGCAGATCGAGAACATGAGCAACAACGAGGTCGCGGAAATCATTTCCGATTTACGGGAGAGACGACGGCTGTGTGTTGGCCCGGCGCAACCGTGACGAGGGAAAAAGTGCTAATGCTTTTGACAACCGCACCCCAACTCGCCTCTCGAATGATTGGAGACGTGACGAGATGACTTGGAGTGCGAAGAAAATTGTAACACTCTGATCTGTTATTGGATTACGATCCACACACTTGGATCGGAAATCTTGATGAAAAAAAATAAGAAATATTTTAAAAAAATAATATTGTGATAATTATGATAAGAATGCTCTAAATATCATTGGCTTCCAATGTGGATCGAATTTGCTTTGTGTGTGTTCTGTTGTCTTGCAGGACAGCACGATTGGACAACTTCTTGAGATGATAAAGAAACTGACGTCTGTGTGAGGATGATCCCTCCTAGTAGTAGTAATAGAAGCATAAAGACATTTTGCAGGTTATGAGCATCTAAACACTACTAGTAGCAAATTCATCACCGCGACAGGTAGATAAATGCACTTCCCAGCAGACGGATTTACTGCACCATCTTCGATCGACGGAGCTTTCCGACCACCAGAGCTTCTTCTTGACTTCAAACATTTCCGGCAATTTTTCCTGAAAAATTCCACGACGCGACTTCACTACTCAATCACGGAGAAACCTACTAGTACACGTACAGCACCACATCATCAACACATCACCATCAACAAGAACTTCACATCTCCCCCCACCAGAGCCCAAGTCACCCCTCTTGATGCAGCAAACCACACCACTTGCCATTCAAGAAAAATAACCAAACAACTAAAACACAAAACACCCAACCGGCACAACCACAACGCCTTTCCCAACACAAACCCGTTCTAACCCAAGAACAAACCATTGCAAAAAATCGTATACTAGTAGTAGTAGTAGTAAGTACTAGTTCTGGGCAACAAGAAGCAGACAACTCTTGTGGGAAGGACCTACTCGTACTACTAGTATCATGTGCTACTCGAGAACTTGTCGGAAATTAGAACATCTGCTGTAGGAACAAAAAATATGAACTGCTGCCATTCTTGTCACGACTTTTGTTGCGGACATTCTAGTCTTGTTCCACAGAACGAGTCACAGTAGAATACTACGTAGTAATAGTAATAGCAGCAACAGTAATAGTAACCTTGTAATAGTAGGAAAGTAAATCTTACTACTACTAGTAGAAGTAAATTAAAAAAAAAACTGTGAGAGGTCCCAATACCGGTAGCATCTCATCTCGATCGGAACAACTTCGACATTATTATTGCTACACGGGTATCCTACAGTAACCTTATGTACCGCAGAACACTCAAAGTCTGTCTGTCATTTGTTTTTGGAACAGTGCAGCATCTGGGGTAACTTACAGTAAAACCTTATTTCAGTTCAGGATCGACCTCTCGAAGTTCCCACATTGCTTCGTGAGAACCAACCATTCCCACATAATCCCACATGAAACAACTTGTACGGTGCAATTACGAGTAATACGGTACGAGTAAGGTATGTACAGTGCTTCGTACTACTACTAGTTTCCCATCTACCTACCCGTCCAGCACAAAGGCGAATTCCCCAATCACGCCCGCATCTCCGTAGAACCCGAAAAGCGTTCTTCTCCGTGACCAGACCGTGAACCAGATGTCAGTGATGACTCGCTTTTGAAGAAATGACGACCTCTCACATCACAACATTCCATCTCTCACTACCGGCGGGGCTGCTGGGCTTCGGTACGAACCACGAAACGAGCCGACAATTTTGCGTTCCTTTTTTGGTCGTAAGATTAAGGGTACCGTACGGTAATATGCATTTGCCTGCCATGGAGGGTGCGATCCGTATCACTCGCAACACAAATTACAATCGAAACGCTAGTAGAACAATCCAACCGGAGTCCTCTCACTTTTTCGAGAAGCAGCAAATCCTTCGAAACTCATTCCACGACTGACTCCAAACGTTACGATTGCCCATCCACACGCAACCACAACCGCAACCGCAACCATGGGATTGAGCTATCGGAATGCGCCAGTATTGTCCATCGCCGCCATTGGCACTCTGTTGGGCTCCGAGACGATGGTGGGTCGAAGTCCTCTGACGAGCGCCTTTTTGTTGCCCGCGTCCGTGCCCGCGCCCCTCCGAGGAAGAACGGCGTTGACCAGAGGCGAGGCGCTCCACGCAATAGCAATAGATCGGGAGACGGACCGAACATCGCCTTCCGAGCCAACAACGTCCTGCAAGTACGACCTGGGGCTGGGAAAGAACGCTCCCGTCGTGACATCAAAAGTCAGTCGCATTGGCAACGCCAACAACAACAACAACAACAATATAGGTGACAATCACAATTGCAATGACAATGAAACCGACGATGGAGTAGGATTGCCGACCGAAAGCACCATTGGATGCAGCTCGCCATACGAAGCGACCCGATTTCTCGTCGAGCACGAAGCGGTGAGGACCTATCCCGCACCCGACAGCATACGAGAAGCCGGTGCTCTTGGGAGCCCTTTGTCCGCAAACCCAAACGAAGCGCCAACGACGATAACGACGACGACTACTCTGACCTCTTCTGTGGAATCAGAAAGCAGCGATAGAACGGAACGCACCCAAACATCATCATCAATCAAAACCAACAACGACGAAGGGAGCAACAACATCAATATCGACAATAACTACGACTACTTCTACTTCTACT
The DNA here is from genome assembly GCA_037355855.1 of Pseudo-nitzschia pungens. Lineage (NCBI taxonomy): Eukaryota > Bacillariophyta > Bacillariophyceae > Bacillariales > Bacillariaceae > Pseudo-nitzschia > Pseudo-nitzschia pungens. The sequence goes on along the minus strand of CM074763.1, from coordinate 2,348,250 downwards.
ACGACAAAATCTCGATCGAAATTGCAAGCGCGACGTCCCGTTGCCAAGGTGCAGCCGAAACGATCCCTGGAAGACTGCCTGACGATACTGGATCACCACCATCATTGCGCTTCGTCCGCACTTTCGAACGGTACGGAAACCGCAGCGGCAGCGGCAGCGGCAGCGGCAACGCACACCCAACGCGCTCCCAGCACGATTGTTTCCGTGCCAAATTCTCCGCAGCTCGACATGAACAGCATCTGGGTGGAAATGCTCCTGCACAACCAGATCGCCCAGAGCCGAATCCAGGCCTGAGTCGGACGCGGGTGCGCGTGCGCACATTGAACAAGTCCATCCACCAAACAATCCATACTACTCTCACTCCATGCTACATAATAGTAATATTAATAATGATTACAAAAACAGCAACAATCACGCTTTCTTGCTGTGGTCTCCTCGTTGAACTGCAGAGGAGATTCTTCAGGGCATACTTCGTAACGGTAGTGGTGGTTGCCTGCTTTGATCAACCCATAAAGACACCACTACTCGTACCGTAGAGTGAATTACCTTCTAGATTCGAACACAGCAAAGAATAGACAGACTGTCACACGAGATACATACGATGCAACAAAAAATGAAAGGAAGCGTTGAATGGAACTTCGTAGATGAGCCGTGGAAATACGGTAGGTAGACTGCTTGGATGACACATAATTATTATATACTGTACTTCTATTAGCTTAGACATGCTGCTTCACAACAAGTCTGCTCTCAGCAAGGTCCTGAACGGAGTCTTGGACGAGCAAGAGTAAAGAGTCAACCAAACATTTCACTGCAGTGTGAAACGATTCCGCACGGCACCCCTTCCGTACGTGCATTGGACTAGATTCTAACAAACCGGAGTAAATAATACAACAAATTAACTCGTGGGAACGGTTAACTACGACTGGTAGCATCGGAGTGGAAATTGGTTGGTTAGGTCGACTGCTTAGATAGGGATCGGGTGTTAGCTTATTCCTTGTCCTGGGCGGTCTTCTTGACTCCCCGGAGACGACCGGTTCGGCGGGCGGCGATGAGACCGACCTTTCTACCGGAGGGTCGGGCGCGTCCGACGGTGGAGGGCATACCGATGTGCTGGTGGTTACCTCCTCCGTGGGGATGCTCCACGGGGTTCTTGGCGACACCACGAATCTTGGGCCAGCAGTTGCGCTTGACGGCGTACTTGTGGTAGGCGCGTCCGGCCTTGAGCAGGGGCTTGTCGGTTCGGCCTCCCCCGGCGACGATGCCAATCTGGGCTCGGACGGTGGAGGGGACGGTCTTCTTTCCGCCGGACGGGAGTCGGAGCTTGGTGGTGCCCTTTTCCTCGTCGTGGGTGACGACGATGGCGTAGGCTCCGGAGGCACGGGCAAAGGCGCCGCGGTCACCGCGCTTGGATTCGATGTTGCAAACGATGGTTCCCTCGGGGACGACGCTCAGGGGGAGAACGTTTCCGCAGGTCAGAGAGGCCTTCTTTCCGCAGTAGATGAATTGTCCGGTGTACATGCCCTCGGTACAGAGGAACAATTCGTTGTCCTTTTGGTATCGGTAGGCGTTGTTGAATTGGACCTTGCAGACGGGGGCTCCTCGACCGGGATCGTGCATGATCTCCTTGACGGTTCCCTTGATGTAACCCTGCTTCTCGGCGTAGTCGAGAGATCGGAGCTTGACGGCTCCCTTGCGGGTGCGGGTGTGCGCCTTGAAGACGGTGGACTTACCCTTTCTTTGTGCCTATTATTATTCATTCGATTGTTCGATACAATACATCAGGTCACGAGGGTAGCGGGATGGTGCAAGCCATCGGATTCCGCGGGAGACATAACGAAACCAAATAATACGGGTGAACCACGAAACAAGGTCAGATTTCGAACCGACCACTTGATTCACAAGAGACACACACACACACACACACACACTCCACCTCCGTGACACTACCGAACACTTCGCTTCCAGTCTATCAGACGGGCATCACTCATCTTACCTGGATGTATTTACCCATGTTGAAATCGTTTCAAGAAATTATAGATCAAACTGACAATTACGAACCACCGTAGAAGATCAGACGAGACGATCGGACAATGGGATAAGCGAGTGGTGGTGCTGGTGCCTGTTCCCTCGGACTGTTGCTGTCGTACCGGTAAGATTAAGTTACACACCCTCCGTCGACGATGGTGGCGAGGGGGATGCGAACGGAGCCTCAAAGCTCGTAGAAAACGAAGTACGCGCGTGACGGAAAAAGTAGTAGAATAGTAAGAAGGTAAATAAATCACGTGTTGTACCGGTAAACGGCCAGACTATCGATGGAGTCGATCCAGTTTTCCATCTGTCATTTCGGGACCTAATAATTCGGTCCCGTTTCGTTTCCATCTTCCATATTCGTATCCTCATTAGGAGGTAGGATAAGTATGATAAGTAGCCTACTTACCCAGGAAGTATCGAGTTTTGTTGCGCGCCAAAAAAACTTGGAAAGGCCTCGGCTGAGGCTGAATAGCGTCAACCGGGTGGGTTGGCGCGGAAAACTCGTGCCCTACCATGTACCGGTAAGATTACACAATACTCAATCAAATACCGTACAGGAAGTGCCAGGACGCACCAGTATTAACCTTACCGGTGGGAGGGAGCATTTCCGTACCGTAGGCGTAAAGTTTGTACTGTAGCAAATCTCAATTCGAATGACAGAGCGGCGTTTCGTCTACAAAATAGCGTAAAAGTACAAGTACCTTACAAGTAATTACAAGTACAAAGAAGAAAAAAATAATCGTACATCCAATTTCGTGCAAGCTTCGACAAAACATACCTCTCCTTTCTTGGCAGCATCTTTTGATACCGTTACAGTCGATAGCAATCAACAATCCGTGAGAGGTACACCTATACCGTAGTCAACCAAAGTTTGCACTCGCAGGAAAACAGAGCGGGCAGCAACGCAACTACCCAATCGACCAGAACACGAAACGAACGAATCAATCGGGAAGAAACGAGATAGATACGATAGCATACCATGAACGTCGTCAAGTCACGCAGCAACCAATTGCCGAGGGCAACTGCCTCCCTGGACGGGCAGTTTGTAAAGGCCGTTCCCAACATCAACTTGTATCAAGAAATTCCTACCATGGAAGTCAGTCTCGACGACTTTGAAGAGTTTGCGCTCGATCGGCTCAAGGTGAGTGATTGTGTTTGCGTCTGCGTCTGTGTCTGTGTTTGCGCCCGAACCAGTTCTCGCCAGTGTGCGCATGCATCGACTGCGTGAAAAAAGTCTCGATGGCAGGATGGATGGGTTGGTTCCTTTTTTGTTTGGGGTCCTAGCAAGCAATCAAGCAAACAAAACAAAACAAACAAGCAGATAATTACTCACTCGAACGTTTTCGTGTGACACCGCCGAACACTCGCTCCCCGCGACTCCTTTCCGCGCAATCGCTGCGTTCCAGGTGCTGAAAAAGATCGAGCAACTCAAACTCCGCCACGTGCACCCCGACAACTACAAAAAGCACCTCGATCCGCTCCTCTCGAAACTGAACGATCCCACCAAGGACAGCATCTCGCACTTTGTCCTGAGGCTGGCCTATTGCCGATCGGAAGACCTCCGGCGATGGATTCTGGCCCAGGAAGTCGCCCTGCTCAAATACCGGCTGAATCATCACAGCCACGGCAAGGCAAGCAACGGCAACGGCAACGGCAACCCCATTACCAGGGCCCTCAAAACGGTCCTGCCCAACGCGCACGTGCTGACCAAGAGCGAGCTGGAGCCGATCCTGCCCAAGATTCTGGCGGCGACGCCCAGCCTGCAGCAGAATCCGCTGGCGATCGCGGTGGCGGCCGACCATCGCGATCACAATCACAATCCGAAACAGACACAGACGCGGGCCGTTTCCATTTACCGCGTCCCCTTTACGCAGGCGCTGGATCTGGTCCAGCACCGGCAGGTCTTTGTGCACAAGGGCAAGGCCTACATTCCCGAGTCCAAGCTGCTGAGCCTGGTGACGGCCCGGTTCCGGACCAATCTCTCGCGGCAGCTGGCGCTCCTGAGCGCCGTTCCGTCCACTCCCTCCCTCCAGCGGACCGCCGGATTCCTCAGGAACGTGTCCACGGTCCACGCCCAGAAGGAGGACTACGGTTCCGGCGCCGCCGAGGACGGCTTCCGCCTCACCGCCCACAACGTTCCGAGCCACCTCCGGCACATGCCGCTGTGCATGGCGCAGCTCCAGATGGCCCTGGGCAGGGAAAAGCACCTCAAGCACTGGGGACGCCTGCAGTACGGCCTCTTCCTCAAGGGAGCCGGCCTGTCCCTGGAGGACGCCCTGGCGTACTTCGAGCGCATGTTCGTCGGGAAGGATTTCGGCAAGGAGTATTCCTACAACGTCCGGCACATGTACGGGAGGGAGGGAAAGCGCCAGTCCTATCCGCCCTACGCCTGCTCCAAGGTCATCAACGGCAACGCCCCCAACGCCAACGAGCACCACGGGTGTCCCTACAAGCACGCGACCGTCGCGGAGGTCTCCTCGATGCTCTCCCGGCTGGGGGTGGCGCCGGGCCAGCAAAAGGCGATCGCCGCCCAGCAAAAGTCCCACAACTACCAGCTGGCCTGCGTCGAGCACTTCCGGGCGGTCCATCCGGGGGTCACGCCGACCGAAAACAACTTTGGGAACCATCCCAACGCGTGGTTTGCCTCGAGCGTCCGGGCCGCCGGCGGCAGTGGCGAGTCGTTATCGAATTCGCCGTTGCCCTCGTCTCCCACCGACGAAAGGGCGCGAACGGAGGAGGCCGAGCCAATGTCGGTGTCGCCGTAAGGATCAATCGATGGATGGATGGATGGATGGAGCGATCGATCAGAAAGCGTTCGTTGCCTGACAGTATGTGCCGGGCGAGGGCACGAGGCAGCGCCCAAAAATTACAACCTATTGTACAAGTATTCTATTCTAGCAAAAACAACGAGACCGATGGTAATTTACTACGCATTCCACTAGGAACGAAACAACGGGAAGCATGTATGTGTTACGGATGAGTGATTTTCTATTCTCTTGTTGTTGGTTGCCACCCGTGCGATGGAGTGCGGTGTGCCGGAGAGAAAAACAATGCGGGCCGATCCATTCATCGCCACGAGCTGCGATTGGAATCCGATGGATTCCCGATGGTTTTGCGTTCCGCCCGCACCAACATCGTTTGCGTGTTGCGCGCATTTCTCTCGCGCTGGGTACGGTTTCCGTCCCAACCGGAACCGCCCGTTCCATCGGTCAAATCCAATCGATGCATCCAACCTAATCCAATCTTAGTCCGATCCGATCCAATCCCAATCAATCGTACCGTTCCAGCAGGCAGGCGTGGCCGAGGCCGCCGTCGGCGCAGGCGGCAATCAGGGCGAATCGCTCCCCCTCTCGCTGCAGCCGCCTCGACGCGGTGGTGACCAGTCGCGACCCCGTGGCGCCGAACGGATGCCCGATGGACAGGGAGCCTCCCTTCGTGTTCATCCTGTCGACGTCGATGGCGCCGACCTTGGTTCCGCCCAGCTTTTCCCGCGCGAATTTGTCGCTGTCCATGGCCGTCAGATTCGACAAGATCTGCCCCGCAAAGGCTGTCGCCGGGTGGGAGAGGAACCGCGGTGTGGGATGGGGCACAAGTACATTTTCATGTCATTTCATTTCATTTCATGTCGATTCGATTCGATTCGATTCGATGCGGAGAAAAAGTGCGGTGAGATGAGCATCGACGGATTTGCCACAAACCATTCCATCCACATCAAGACATCAGAGCACACTGCAGCACATTGCAGCACACTGCAGCACACTACACGCCACGTTCGCTGCACCGCACTCCATTCCATTCCATACCATACCATTCTGCTCCATCGGCACGCACCTTCGTGGATCTCAAAGACCCCAACGTCGTCGACCGTCATGTTGTTGCGCTTCATGAGATCGTGCGTGCAGTACGTGGGTCCCAGCAGCAATTCCTCCCACGGATCGCAGGACCGGAAGCTCCAGTCCCTCAGGTAGGCCCACGGCTTGTATCCCAGCTCGATGGCCTTTTCCTCGCTCATGACGAGGCTGGCGGCGGCGCCGTCCGTCAGGTAGCTCGAGTTGGCGGCCGTGTGCGTTCCGTTGGGCCGGACAAAGGCCGGCTTGAGCTTTGCCACGGATTCCACCGACGAATCCCCCTTGATGCCGTTTTCCAGCGTCGATCCGCGGTAGGGGAGGATTTCGTCCCCGTAGAATCCGTCGTCGTGCGCCTTCTTGGCCAGGGTGTGGGACCGCACCGTGAACTCGTCCTGGTCCTCCCTCGAGACGCCAAACTTGGTCGAGAGCTTGTCCGAGCTGACCCCCATGACCTCTCCCGTCGTGTAGTTGGCGATCGCGGGGGTTTCCAGGCCGAGGTCCCCCGATTTGAGACCCCTGGCCAGGTGCCGGAGGGCCCCGAGGGGCCCGCCCTTTTTCATCGCCTTGGGGAGCGTGATGAGCTTCTGCCGGATCGGCCGCTTCAGGCGGATGGGAACGTCCGAGAAGGTCTCGACGCCGCCCGCGATGACGACGTCGGCGTGGCCGGCCTGGATCGCCGCGGCGCCCGTGGCGATGGCGGCGTTGGCCGAGATGCAGGCCTGCGCCACCGTGTGGCTGGGAATGTCGTAGGGCAGACCGGCGTTGATGGCCGCCTCCCGGGCGATGTTGGAGGTCCGGACCTCCTGGATGACGTTCCCGCAGACGACGTAGTCGATGTCGCTCTTCGACAGGGCCGTTTGGTCGATGAGGCCCTTGATGGCGAGCCGCTGGAGATCGACGGCGAGCTCGTCCTTGTAGATCGTCGAGGCCTGCGCAAAGGGCATTCGCACGCCGCCAACGATGACGACGTTGCGTCCGCCGGCGATGGGTCTCGTCGAAAAGAGCCGGCCGGTGCTTCGTCCGGCGGAGGGGATCTGGGGGCGGCGCCCGATGGACGACGGGCCGTGGAGGCGGCGGTGGACGAGACGAGCCAGAGATTGTCGGTGAGATGAGGGCATCATGGTGGTGGTTGGGAAAAAAAAATAGCGTTGCGAATTAGTGTTTCAATAATATATTATGATAATATTATTTGGAGGAAGAAAAAAAAATTATGACAAGAACGAGTTTGTGTCGACGACGAGTAAGCTCGTACTCGTAGTCGTACTGGTATTCCAATCGGCGGATCGTTTCAGATGCAATGTCGATATTATATCGGTAAGTTAGGATAGAATAAATAAATAATTGGATAAGATTAGGATGCAGTGGTCATTCGCTGCTTTTGCCGAAAAGAACGCTTTTTCATTCGAATCAACGTCGTGATGTCAACGATCAAGGGTGTCTGCTTGATTGATTCGATCCGTACCGTACAAGTAAGGTTACCGGTATGTGAATGTGAATTTCCTGTGTCGTTCCGAGAACATCGATGAGTGAGTCGTTGATCGTTGATTGATTTGGTGTCAAGGTGCGGGGCGCGTCATCCATCAACTACGAGTAAGGTTAACTTACCTGCATAAGGTTACCGTAGGGCAAATGTTAAATGTACTCGTAAGGTTAGTCGTACCGGTACCGGTACTAGTAGTCTTGGAACGATTGGATTCATTTTCGGGAGAACTACGAAGTACGTAACTTACCTACTTACTGTAGGTACTGGTACAGCAGCAAATGTACGGAACAATAGGAGCTAATTTTTGAAATTTGAAATTGCGATTGAATTCCTCTGGGATGGATGATGAAGGATGAATGATGAATGGTGGATGATGAATGATGAATGATGAATGAATGATGAATGATGAACTACAAAGTTCCTATCAGCTGTCCCCCGGTTCTACATCCTCAACTACTAATTTCTACGGAAACTGGGGGACAGCTGATAGGAATTCCGTAGAATGATTTTGATTGATTGATTGATTCATTCATTGATTCATTCACTGTTAATTACTGTATTGTGAAGAGAGGATAAGCCCCGAAGACCGAGCGAAGATGGCCCTCTTCTCCAAGACTCTTGATTGATCACAAGCCACAAGTACAGTATCTTTTTTCGACCGGAGCCTACCGTAACTGTACCGCATGGTCCAACTTGATGATTGGTGGTAGTTCCCTTTCACATGATTGGTGGTAGTTCCCTTTCACAATCGATCGAAACAAATCAAAAACGAGCCATGGGAATTCGCGGTGCGGTCACGATTCTGTCGCCTCTGGCCAGCTACACGCACCATCTCGCGTACGACCAGCTACACTTGCTGGTACTATCTTCCGGTGTTCCATCAATCAATCCAGCAATGTTGTTCAATCGTTTGGTTTGGTTTGGTTTGCTTTCATCTGTTTGTTTCGATGACCGATTGATTCCTTGGACACCCGCCTTCGAGTTGCAACAGACCCCGTTCCAGGTCGTCCAAACCCAATAAGTTCGAATTCCAAGGGATCAATCTCACTCACTGACTCACGACCGACTCACTCCTGCGATACAGCACATCGTGCATGGACGTATTCCGCAAGAAGTCGGAATGGATCGGAATTCTGGTCGTCGACGCTCCCTGTCCCTTCCAAATACTTTTCCGTCTCGGAACGGTGGAACATCCTGGCATTTCCGTGTCGCGGTTCAAGTCAAACGAAACGAAAAGAACGTGTCACACCGACGATCGCTATGCAATGCAATGCAGTACGATTCAATACAATGCTTTTTCATCAAGGATGTTGTTGCAGATTGGTCCAAGTGAAACGAGAAAAACAACCATATGTGTCACAATGATGATTGTATAATAACCTCTCATCTAGTTGCGTCGATGACACTGGCAATCGCAACGGTTTCTCACGGACTGTTTGTGGGGCGGAATGGCCAAACAAAAAAACGAAATCATCATCATTGACGTCATCACGGAAGATGCGTACCGCACGAATAGTATTGGCGCTACCAGATTCTTTGTCCACGAATGAATCAACAATAAGTATGGATACCAGCGCGATGGGTTCTATCCTACCGACACGGTATCCCGGTCCAAGCGAAAGACGGTTGCTTGCTTGGTTGCTTTCCACGATTGTACGGTGGTTGCGTCCCATTGAGAACTGCACTGTTCTTTCCAATGATTTATTCTTTTTTCGTGGGGGCGACACTGTGCAGCAACAACGATCGCACTCGATTGATTCAATATGATAGTATGCGATACGCTGCGATGTCGTGCCGAATGGTAGTGGAAAGAAGGATTGGTTGGTTGGTTGGGTGACTGGCTGGCTGACTGACTGACTGGATGGATGGATTTATGGAGCGGCACCACGATATCAACCAGCGTTCACTCGATGGTGTGCGAAGAAGGTGAAGAGCCGGAGATATTGTCCCCGTCACGGGCCATTGTTGTCCTGGAACACCGTTCAGTTTTATGGTTGTTGGCCCTATGGAACAAGGCGAATGGGCGATGGAACACCGCAAACAGTGTGTTCCAACAGTGTGTTCCTGGGACATGGTACACCAAAGAATTATGGAGCACAACACTCCTTTCCTTGCCTATGGAAGAAGCAGAGGACAACACAAACAGACAGACACACACACACACACACACACACGAGCACACTCACACGAGCACTTGCTCTGCGGACCGCAACGACAGCACGGTTTGGATGGTGTGGATTCTGTGGGGCAACGCGAGAGACCGGGCACTGTCAAAGATCGACCCTGCGGGGGCCGGTTGCGCCCGATCTTGCCATAATGTGGATTGGATTGCCAGACCAAGGGCAACAAACAAACAAACAAGTCAACGAGCCAACCCATAAACCTCGCCTTGGTACAAGAGGAATCCCCTCCCCGCCCGTGAGTGAGCAAAACCAAGACGATTCTTTCGAGCTTTGGTTGTTCTCCGGCAGACAAAAAAACAAGGAACACACCAAGCGTTCCCGAGCCATTCCGGGATCAAAAGCGACAGATCCGACAACGCCGCAACGCAAGGCATCGTTAGCATCGCATTGCATTGCATACCATACCATACCATACCGTCCCAAAGCATACGGTTATTTCTTCCTCTTTCCTGACCGCACCAGTCCACCATGAAGTACTCTTCTGTGCTTGGATTCATCGAGCTTGCAGGAGTGCTTGCAACCCTTTTGGCCTTTTCTGGTTGCGGCACCGATGCCACGCCAATAGCAGCACCTGTGTGTGAACCAGTGCCAGAAGCGATGGCTCTCGTTGTAAATGGTGACGATGACGATGACGACGACGACGACGACGATGGAGGCAAGGGTGCGAAAAAGGTTAAGTCTGTGAAAAAAAACAAAAAAGGAAAGAGTGACTACTATGGTGGAAAAGGCAGCAAAGGTAATTACTACTATTACTACTATGGTGGAAAAGGCAGCAAAGGTGGTTACTACGGAAAAGGCAGGGGTGGAGTAGGCCACTGCTGCTGCAAGTGTGGATATTATTACGAATATTATTACGAAAACAAGGGCACAAAAGCCGATTGTGTTTGTGCCTCCGATTATTATTCCGGAAGCAAGGGAAGCAAGGGATACCGGTATGGCGATGATGACGACGACGGTGTCGGTTATTGCCCGAAACAGAGCAAGAAGAAGAAGTCACGAAAAGCTAGAAAGGGGCGGAAGGAAGAGGTCCACGTTGTGAGTCTCTCCGACCAAGAAAATGGAACTACTGAGATTGATGAAAAGATCACGGTCGATATCATGGATGGTGATGATTATGGTCCTAGTCATTTCTACTATAGTGGTGATGATGATGATGATGACGATGACGATGATGATGATGATGACAGTGGTTACGCCGAGTGTGGAGCACTCTGCACAGAGTTTTGCGGCAAGGGAACGAAGAAAAACAAGGGAGGCACATCGTGAGGCACATCGTCTGCCCCATCGCCTGCCCCATCGCCTGCCCCATCGTCTGCCCCAACAGCCGATTAAGTATGGTGCCACACCACCAGTACCTACTACAACTATTAGTAGTGTTTCCCACACATTCCAAGATATCACGTGCAGCAGGAACCAAGAAGCTACACGCGAAGAACAAGATAAGTATGGTGCCACACCACCAGTACTACCTACTACAACTATTAGTGTTTCCAACACATTCCAAGATATCACGTGCAGCAGGAACCAAGAAGCTACACGCGAAGAACAAGAACAATACAACATATTACTACAATATTATTTTAATGATACACAGCTGTACGTGTTCACGTACGGTACGTCTCATACTAGTAGTAGTACTACAAACCGAATTCAGCAACGCCAATCCACATATTATATTACAACTACTAGTACTTCGTACTATTCATTCTTTTATCAGTATTACGTTCAAATATCGAAACAACGGAGAGCCGTTTCTTCTTGCTGCAAACAAGATCGGGAGGAGAAGAGAATATTGCAAACAAATATTGAACCGCAAGCAAGACTCCTTCTTGTTGGGACACGACAACTCCACGAATCATAGATCGAACAAGCAGCACCGTGCTACCACCACTACCAGCATGGTACTACTACTACTACTACTACTACTAGTCTAGCTAGCTAGCTACTATTGATTGTACTAGTACTACTACTAGTAGTATTCTTGCTTTGCTGGTCATGCCCGTAACTACTAGTAGTACTATGCTGCAATAAAAGTATATTATAATAATAGAACAATATCATACTACACTCGTAATTCGTATTTACTATTGCTGTTAAGAATGTTGTGTATAATACTACCAGTAGTAGTACTATTAGTAGTAGTATTTATCTATTCTATAATGATACTACTAGATCATTGAAATGCTGACCCTTAAAGAAACAATTTGACACCACAAGAATTACTCTACTACTAGTACTAGTAGTACTAGTAGTACTAGTAGTACTAGTAGTACTAGTAGTACTACTGTACTACTAGTACTACTACTAATACTACTACCACACCCCAGAAGCTACCCCAGCCAGCGCTGTCATCGATCCAAGAAGAAGAAGAACAACAGCAACAACAAACCTACTACTAACCATTCCAAGCAACACTGCAGAAATGACGACAGTATTTTGAGAACACCCCATCTTGCTCGAGCAACATAATGCGGTGCAGTACTAGTGGTGGCTACCAGCAGAGGGTGTGGTGGTGTTGAGTGCTCGGCAGGCCCAAAGAAACTGCCCCCGCCGGATCGGGTGGAACGGGAAAAGAAGACTTAATAAGAAGAACAGTCTTCTTTCAACAACAACAACAAGACAACAACACAACAAAAAAAAAACCCAAATACAAAACAAATACAAGTGGTGAAATTGTATTGCAGTAGATCTTATTTTCAAAGTAAAAATTGCTACTAGTTTTTGATTGATGAAGCACAACATTTTTTGCAAAACCATTGTTTTGGAAGAAGAGTTTTGAGTTTCGAGTTTTGAGTTTGATCATTGAGGAGATTGTTGCTGAAATGGATCCATATTACCTGGTAAGGTTACTACGGTACGGTAACTGAATTTGCTGCAGTATTAATTAACCTTACCGTACGATAAAAACAATACGAAGTAACCTTACTCGTACCGTACGTATCGTACGTACGGCAGGAATAAGAATGGGATAGAAGATGATACGGTACGTGATGCCATAATAGGGACTTTTTCTGTCCTTCAGATTGTGACGTCATCTCTCCTCGAAGCCTCATGAATCATCATCCCGAAGTTAATTACCGTTGATGATTCAGGTAAGGTTAACCTTACCGTAGTAGGGATTACCGTAGCAACCAACGCCGGCTGGCACCGGGCATTCCTTCTCCGTTTCGGATTTCGACAAACCCATCACATCATCCATCGTTCTCCAAAAAAAAAATACTGTAATGAACACCGTACGGTAAATTACCTCGCAATCTATGAAGGACTCACTCCATCGGAACACACACAACACGACATAACACGAGGCAACGCAGCATTCGTGGTCACCGGGACTGTGTGCTGTTCGGACCCCTCTACAAGTCGGAGTAAGCTACGCAGGTAGTGTACGCGCACCAACCGTTGCATCCAACGAACGCAATGTTCGTCTCGGGGAGTCCTTCGGCGCAGTGACAATCTACTACCGAGACCGCAATCTTCCTCGGCCACGGCCAACCGCCGCGACAACGACAACGATGACGATGATGCGACGCAGGGCGAGGTTCTTCTTCGTGGCCATTTCCGCGCTTCTGATCGATTCGCTTTTTTGCAACGGGATCAAGGCATTCGGAATCGGTCGATCTCGATCTCGATTTCGATCTCGATCGCACGCGACACGCAGCGAACGATCCTCGCTGGTTTCGAACGGCGAGGTCGACAACCGCAATGTCTTCCGCAACAATGGTGACAGCAATAACAATAACAATAACGAGAACGCTGTTTCGGTGGCGCCGGAGGATCGTCGCAGTCGCAGTCCTCGGCGACAAAACCATCGGCCGCCGACCGTCGTCATTTGCGGCGGAGGCCCCAGCGGTCTCCTGGCCGCCATTCTGTTGGACTCGATCGGAATCCCTTCCACGGTGGTGGAGCGAGCTTCCGAAACGAGCGGCTGGGGCGCCAAGTCCTACGTCATGGTCCTCGACGAGAAGGGACAGGGGCGCCCTCGCCCGGGCCGGCGAGGGATGCCTGGAGGCGGCGATCGAGTGCGGCCACCTCCGGCGCTTTACCGGCTTTGTGAACGCCTTCGGACGGGAGCGTCCGGAGGGTCCCCCGGAAGGGTTCGCCGGGGCTGGCCATTACGCGGGACGGATTGGTGCGGTGCCTCGAGCGAATCGCGGAAGAGAGGCCGGGAGTGACGGTAACGAGGGGAACTGGGGGTGTCGGGGATTGTTTTCGCGGGCGATCGGGACAACGATAATGACAGTGACAGTGACCGTGAAAACGACGAATGACAATGGACTGCTCTGGGTCGAACTGAACGACGGATCCAGAATTCCCGCCACGCACGTCATCGGTAGCCGACGGAAAGTGGAGCAACGTCCGCCGAACCGTGCCGTCGTTCTCGTCCACCCTGGTGACGTGTCCCAGCGCCGCCATTGTCATTACCCTGGACAGCATTCCGGAGGGGTGGGACCCCGACGGAAACTACGTCATCCAGCCAGAGCGCAGCAGCGACGAAAACGAAAACGAAAACGACAACGACAACGACACCGATTTCTACTGCATCGCGCTGGCCATTCCAAACACCCAGCGCGTGTCGCTGGCAATGATCTATTTCGATTCCATGCTCGAAAAGCACCCGTGGTTGGCACCGCCGGACGGCGACGAGAGCGACGACGACGGCAATGAGAGCGACCACGTTGACGACGACGACGATCGGTCCCCTCCCGATCCCCTCCCGGACCGCCTCGAGCGGCTCCTGGAAGAACACGTCCCGGCCCTCGCGGCCCTGCTGGACGACCGCGCCTACGAGACCGCGACCCGCAAGCGCAGGGTCACGTGGCTCAGGATGGAGGCCCATGCCCCGAACGGAGCCGACGACGACGACGACGACGACCCTTTCGTGTCCTACTCCTCGGGGGACGGCAGGATCTCGCTGATCGGGGACGCGGCCCACGCCATGACCGCGTCCACCGGACAGGGATGCAACACGGCGCTGGAGAGCGCCGTCAAACTCTTTGATCACCTGGTGGGGACGATGCGCGAGAGCGAGAGCGAAAGTGAGAGAGAAAGCGACACCGAAATCGACGCCAAACGCGAGGAAGGCGACGAAGGCGACGAGGAACGCGAGACGGATGCCTCCCGCGGCGCGAACTGCACGCGCGAAATCATGAGCCGGGCCTTTGTGCGGTACGGAACGTCACGGCCCGAGGAGTGCATCGCGGTCCAGGAAAAGTCGGTTTCGGCCAGCAGCGGAAGGCCGAGACGGTAGAGAGAGGATGGATGATTTCGGTTTCGGTTTCGGTTCGGATCGATCGACGATGCCGGGAACGGCGCGCGGTGGGATGTGATGTGATGTGATGTGATGTGATGTGCGTGTCTCGTAATCATCCTAATAATAGTATCGGTATTAGATTACAATACTCGAGCTCTGTATTCATTATTATTATTATTTCTCATTGTATTATTATTCTTCAAGCATTCGAATTCGTGCTCTTCTCCCGCTTTCCGACAGCGCCTCCCCTTTCTGCCGCTCGCGTGCGATTGTCTCGTCCGCCATCGTTTCGATTCCTTCACGGACCACGGCGAAACGAAATGCCGTCTCTCCGTTCCGTGTCGGCAGTTTTTTCGAATCTTCACGGGGATTCGGAATGGACTCAATCCACCCGTTCGGGTGAAAAGCGTGTTTTTTGAGAATATCGTGCTAATAATAGTAAATTAATACTTCGTAACAGTTTCTAATTGCTCTCTATTGTTGTTTGTAGTACTTTGCATAAATGCATTTCACATGGTACCTGCGGGTATTTTCTGCTCGTTACAGTATGTGTGGTTCGAACTCCGTAGCTCCGTATGAATTAATTTCGTACTTCGCATTCATTTTGGCATCGCTATCTTCCAAACGATTTGTAACCATCGGTATCGGAATCGGTATTGATATTGCGCCCGGTTTCCGAGACGACTCCCCGCGTTTGCCCCCCCTCTGGTGTTTGTTTCCATTGGTGGACCGTGGCCGTCAGCAGCAGCGGCGTGCTCTTGCCGTTCCCCGGCAGCAGCGCCCCACCGATCCGCAGTTCCTTCGACGGATCGCTGAGATGGGGAATCGACTTTCGCACCCGCTCCGGCGATTTCGGGCTCGCGGAAGCAAAGACGTCCCTCAGTTCTCGGATCACGCGCCGGAGGTCGTCCTCCCCCGCAAAATAGTCCCGCGCGAGCGGAGAAAGGTTCTTGGATTGGAACCGGAGTTCGTTTTGCAAGCAACACAGCACGTGCCCCATGGTGCCGCTGTTGTTATTGTTGTTGTTGTTGTTATTACTATTAGTAGTATTATTTGTATTCGCATTCCTGTGATACCGAGTGCGACAGAGTGCGATTCAAGATTGGGTAAGAAAGCGTCGGCGTAGACATCCTTTGCCAGCACACGCACGCACACACACGCACACACACCCGACACCATCCGCCCGACCGGACAACAAACGCATCGCACGCACCACTCCGGAGCCAGGTTTTGCACCAATTCCAACGCATCGAGAACGCCCCTGGCAAACTCTTCGAATTGCTTCTCGTCGTCGTCGTCGTTGTCGTTGTTTCCCACCGATTGGATAATGTCGTCGAATCCCTCCCGCCGGATCACGTCGAATTCTTTCTTCTCGCCCGTGTCGGGACAGCTCAGCGATCTCACGCTCGTCTTTTTCAGGTCGCTGGCGTCGAAGATCCAGGATCGAGCGATCGGAGCGATGTGGAGGGACACGTCGGACCGAAACACCGTCGAGGTGTTGGCGGTGGCAACCGATCGCGCCGAGTCCGGCTCCGGTTCGTTTCCCGCGTCGACCAGTTTGAGATGCGTGACAAAGGCTTTCGACAAAAAACAATACGCAGCAAACGGGTTGGGGTGAGCCCAAACAAAACACGAACGCCAAGCGCGAGAAAGGACCCTCCTGCGTTGTTGTTGTTTTTGTTATTGTTGTTATTGTTGGCATTCTCTTCGTGGATCGGGACTTACTTTCGACAAAGAACGCCACGATGACATTCAACAGAATACAAACCGCGACAATGACGAGGAGAACAAAGTAGAGGTATACAGCAAATGGGCTCGAGAATCTGTCCGCGTAAAGAAACACACTGTATGTAGATAATTTATTTGCATGCAAGGAGTCAGCAAACCCAAAACAAATCAATCCACGCACGGAACGAACGAACGAACGAATCCCCCCGAGAAAAAACAACCCCGGCAACCAAGACGCAAAACCGAGACCGGTGGCGCACTCTCGGACTTACTTGGCAATCTGGTGCCAGTCGTTCACGACCAGCACGTTGAACACGGTGATGCATCCCTCGCCGTACGAGTTGAAATTGTTGAGGTAATAGAGGTACTGCACGTTTTCGTTGGAGGCCTGCTCCTCGACGTCGACCGCCCCCTCCCAGAGCGCCATGCCGACGTAGACAAAAATGTGCACGGCCGTCAGAATCAAAAAGATGGGACCGGCCAGGAAGGGCAGCACGTAGAGGGATCTCTGGAGAACCTCTCGGAACCAAACCGAGAAGCGCATGCTCTGGATCATGCCGATCGCCCTCCCGATCAAGAGGTATTCCAATCCGTTTTCGTGGCCGATGGCCAGGTGCAGGACCATTCCTGCGGGGCACACAAAAAGCGCCGTGCGATAGCATTCGGAAATTTAAAAAAAAAAAGGCAAGAGTCCAACGATGAGGTAAGCCTTAGGTCGAAGTGTTCCGTCTCGTTTTGTTTCGGTCGAGAGATCCGATCCGATCCGATCCGCACGACGCGACAACACCCACTACCACAGCCATCAATAAATTCCCCCCCAAAAAAAAAACACTTTATGGCACGCACCAAACAGCGACACGATCCCCCCCAGGCATCCCATCCCGTCCAGCACGGCGTTGATCCTCGTGATGGGATTGATCCGGTTCCTAAACTGCCGGGGATTGTACCGCAGCCCCATTTCGCACAGGGTCAGCAGGGTGATGACGCTGCCCATGAAAAATTCCTTCTTGAAGTTTCGCTCGTGGGGACGGACCCGGGAGGCAAAGATCAGGACGTACAAGAAATTGACGATCGCCACAAAGACCGACAGGACTTCCACGGCCATGCCCAGCGCGCTGTGCGTCCGCGTGGTCCGGACCGACGAGCCGAGGGCCTGCCGGATCCGGTTCCTGAACTCGCCGTACCCGAGGGTGTGCTTGTTGGCGTTGGCGTTGGCGTTGGCGTTGGCGTTGGCGTCGGCGTTGGTTCGATTTTCGTCGCCTTCCCCGGGTCCCCCGCGCCGGAGTTCGACGCTCGAAGCGTTCTCGAACCGGCGCGGGAGAATGATTTCCGTCAGCACGTCCAGTTTTTGCCGGCTGTAATGCGGTCTCAGCAAGCGAAAGGCCTCGAGGATCAAGCGGACATCCACCACCGCATTTTCGTCCCCGGACAGGTCGCCGTCGCCGTCGTTGTTGTTGTTGTGTTTGTGTTTGTTGTGGTTCTTGTTCGACCTATCCCTCTTGGCGGACGTCAGCGCGAGAAACGCCAGTTTCAGCGAATTCTCCTTGTCCGTGGCCGATTGCCGGTGGACCTCGGTAACGGATTGGATAAAGACCTGAAAGACGACCGACAGGACCAGGGAATGCAGGTAGAATATGCTGACGATGATGAAAATGACGAAAAAGACGGCATTCCACGGGGATTGGTAGTAGGTCGGCATCCAGATGCTCGGATTGACCACGGTGGTGGACACTGCGTCGCGCCGGAGCCGATCGAATTCGCAAACGATCACGGTCGCGGGGGGACGGAGGGGTGGGGATGGGATGGAATGGGGGTGAGAAAACCAATCGCAAAGGATGATTCCAGCACTGCACTGCACTACACTACTACTGCACTGCACTACACAACCGTACTCACGGGCAAACAAAGAGAGCCACGCCTTCGGCAGGCTCTCAAAGTCTTCGTACTCGTAGTAGAGGCGGGAGGCCACCGCGGCAAAGACCAGTATCAGAAAGAGCTCGATCAGGATCACCCGAACGAGCTTTTTGGAAATCCGCGCGAGCGCCTCCAGGGCGTCCCTCGCCCTTCGGCTCTGGTAGAAAAACACGACGGGCTTCAGGACCGAGACCCCCAGGGAGAATGCGTGCGCCATCGAACGGCCATAGTTGTTGTTACCATTGTCGTTGTCGTTGTTACCATTGTCGTTGTCACCATTGTCATTGTAATTGTTCTCATTGTCATTGTAGTTCGTTGTTGCTGTCGCTTCCCATTGCAAAGAAAAAGTCCGTGATCGTTTGCAGACACATCAGGCACAAAAAGCCCCTCATCAATCGAAACAGGAGCCTCCCCGGCACGCCCGCACCGCCCCCGGCATCGGCTCGGAGTTGTTGTTGTTGTTGCTGTTGCGGTCCGCGATCGTCGCGCTCCGGCAGGAATTGGTCCGTCACGCACAGGTCCGCGGCAAAGACCATTATCGAGAAAGCGTGCGCCAGCAGCGTGGGGACCTTTCCGCCGCAGGAGGGAACAAAGAGCAGGACGGTCGCCAGCAGCCGACCGAAAAGGTTCCAGTGAACCGAATGCTTGACGCGATACAAAAGCAGCTGGAAGCGGGTGATCCCCGCAAAGTCGCTCGACAAAGTCGGCGGCTGGCCCCCCTCGTAGTCCCGGAGAAAGCAGGCGCAGATCGTCGCGGCCTTCTGCTCGCTTCGGGACAGACCGCTCCCGCCGCCGGTCCGGAGCAGCGATGCCGATGCCGACGACGCGGACGATGCCGATGCCGAAAGTGACGGCGGATGCGATTGCGATTGCGATTGCGATTGCGGATGCGATTGGTGGTGATCGTCTTCGATGGGATCTTCCTCGGCCCAATAGTCGCAGCCCCGATAATAATAGTTTTCATCGCGTCCCCCCGCGTCCGCCAAATCGCGCCCGGCATCCCGGTGCTCCCCGGAACACCAGCGGCCGCCACCATCACCACTGCCACTGCCACTGCCACTGCGACTGCGACTGCGACTAGCAGATGCTTCGTACAGCGGCCATGCTGCCGTCGTTCCTTCCCTCGTTGGTCCCATCGGCGACCCTGCCCTACCCCGCACGTAGTGGACGAAATCCGATCCAACACCAATCAATCGATCAATCAATCGATCAATCGATCAATCAATCAAAAGAAGAAGACAAACAACAATAGGATTGCGAATTGAATGAATTGGTTTGTTTTGTACCAGTGCGTACTGTACAGTAAGATCTTACCGGTGGTAGCAGTTTTTCTTTTCAGAGAGAAACTCGTCCAAAAGTCGGATCGTAATTTTGTGGGCAATGCCTTCCGTACCGGTAATACGGTAAGATTACAGTAAGGTTTACTTCGTAATACGCTAGCATTTCGTTCACATTTTAAAAGTTACTCATTACGGTAACCTTGCAATAAGTTTACTCGTAGGTAAAGTATCGAAATGCAAGACCAAGGCGTGCTCGGTGTTCGCACGGTGGGTTGTCGATGAGGAGTTGAGACTGCAGCGAAAACAGTAAGATTACTGAATTTTCGTACCGGTATTGTTCCGTATTTTTTCAATTAGTTTGAAAAATTGCAGGCGCGATCATCCCGAGTTGGAATTCTGCGTTACCGTATAATCTTACCAGTTACCGGTAAGTTACCGGTAAACCACAAAGCAGTGCCAAACTAGTACAGTACTTCGTAGTAGTAAGTTACGTGCTATTGGGAGTAAGGTAGTAATTACCCTTATCTTTGTTATACTACCGCATCATCACGAACAAAGAATTACTAGTAGGAGTCTGTTGTTGGGTTGGGACAACTACGGTACCGTACTCTTACAACACCAAGACGAAGATACCAACAAGCGCCATCCAGAATTCTTGCATCTCATTGACATTTTATTACCCATGATGCTGTACCGTACTGGTATTATAGTGTATTGATTGCCCTTGCTTGCTGTATTCTTGTGTATAGTACTAGATTGAAAAATAATGTCCCCACTTCTTCATTCCATTATTTTCTAAAATTCAGTGTTTTGGACGCCTTACAAATTAGCAGGCTTTCTGGAATCTTGATCCGCATTGTGAGTGTGAGTGTGAGTGTGTGTGTGTGATGATGATGCCTTCATTCTGGGTCTTCGTATGAACATGCATATTATTTCAGTGCGTGGCGTTTTGCAGCATACTACCGTCTAACCTCACCATGATGTACGTAGTAGTAGACACAGACAGATAACAAAGGTAAAGAAACAATATCTTGGGAACTAAGATACTGTATTTGAGAGAGTACAACAACAACGGTATGACCCTTAGGGTTGGAAGAATCCATTCGCGGACGTGTAACTTCTCCAAGCTGGAAGAATATAAACTATAACATCGACAATCTTGTCAGTCAAGGGGATTTAACTCAGGGGCAGAGTGGTTGCTTCGCATGCAACAAGTCGGGGGTTCGATTCCCCCAATCTCCAAGGCGTTCGTTTTTGGAAAACAACACCGAGGCACGCCCGATCCTGTCTCTCTTTTGACAACGCGCACCATCCGTTTGCCATCGGATGGATTTTCGAGGATCGCTTATTACTCCGTAAGGTTACTACACGTACGGTACGTATTATTTTTGGAGATGATTTTGAGAGAATTAGTTTTGTCATCACCAAAACCCCAAGCATCGAGCGTCCGGTAAGTTACGGGATTGATCCCGGATCCATGCCGTGGTTGCCGTGTCTCACCGGACCGCCGTTCCACAATATCCACAGGCAGCCACGACACAATGCGTGATCTTTGTAATCACCTACCGGTATCATCCCGCTGCTCCTTTGTCTCGGATACTACTCGCGCTGGGTGTTTGAATCATTAATGAATTAGTGAATAAGCGAAGGAAGGAAGGAAGGAGTGCGTGCGGGCATCATGTCGTCGTCGTCATCGTCGTCGGCATCCCCGGCGGCAACCTCGTCGCCCTTCGTTGTTCCGGGGGTCAGAGCTCCCGAGCGCCTTCCGACCGCCGCACCGACCGTTGCTCGAGGTGAAACAAACGACGACGACGACGACGACGACGACGAGAGCAAGGGTTCCCGGAAGGGCACCGAACCGAGCGGGAGCCCCGAGAAGCGATCCTGCGCCGTGTGCGACAAAGCCTGCACCACCCGGTGCTCGAGATGCCGGTCGGTCTACTACTGCTCGGTAGACTGCCAGAGAACGGATTGGAGGGACCGGGGACACCGCAAGGCGTGCAGGGGAACGATCAACGGCAATGGAAATGGAAAGATCAATGGAAAGATCAACGGAACTGGCAATACGAATTTCAATTTCGATGGAGCGACCGCATCGAACCGACAACAACACCCGAAGCCGCGGTGTCCGAAATCGGAGGGATCCGCTCCGGTCGCCGGACCAAAGCCCCCCGTCCCAACCGCCGTCCGCAACGAAGCGGACGCGGAACGGGTGCTGGAGGAATTCTGGTCGATCCTGGGATCGGCCGCATCGGGGGACCGCGAACAAGAACGAATTACCGAAACGGTTCCACCCCCCGCTCGACGAGATTCGTCGACGACCGTAAACCCGGGAGCCACGAAATCGGAGGACCAACGCGGAACAACCGCAAAACGATCACCCTCCGACGAGGTCCCTTCCGCCGCCGGGGGACAAAAGCAAAACCCGAAGCAGAACCAGCGAGCATCCTCGGCGAGGTCTTCGCCATTGCCATTGCCATTGCCCTTGCCGTCGCCGTCGCCGCCGGTGCCGATCGTGAGCGACGAAACGAAATCCTTCGTCGCCGAAGAAATGGCGCAAATCGGCAGCTTTCAGCTCACGCTCGCGCTCGCGCTCTCCCCTCGGGTCTCTGTCTCGGTGCCCGGAGAGCCATCGATCGCGGTCGCCACGAAACCCCTCGGAAGGGCCGGGTCCCGGACGATGGTGATCGTTCGACGAACGGGCGCGTGCGGGGTCGCGTCCGCGTCCGCGGTCCTCTTTGCCGGAGAATTCCCCCGCGCCATCGAGGCTTCCGGGATTTCCTGGAGGATCGTCTCCTCCAAAGGGGCAACCAGCAACAGCGCCAACGCCAACGCCAATTCCAATTCCAATTTTAACCAACCGGCCGCGTCAACGGTGGACGTGGTCTTTCGATTGCCCTATGCGTACGATCCCTCGGCGGCTTCGGCAATGGCAACGGCAGCGACAGCGGCAACGGCAACCATGGGTTCCTCGTCTTCCGGAGGCGCTTCCACCCTTTCCGAAATCAACGGCGTGCTGTGCGGATCGTGCCACCAGCCCCTCCTGAGACGAAACCCCGGTCGCGCGAGCGATCGCGATAGCGATGGCAATGCTCGCCCCGGAGATTCCAACGCGGTTTCGGAATCGGCGATCCGCCGCGTCTTTCCTCTGCCCCTGGGACACTGGGACGAAATTGCCGACTATCTGATTTGTTACGACGGCGTGAGTTTTTTTTTTGGGGGGGGTTTCTTTTTGTTTGTTTTGTTTTGCTTTTCGGGAAACGAAAGGGAGGAAGGAAGCAATCGATCCGTCGTGCCGCGTGCGTGCACCGCTGCGAAGTCGACGCTTCTTTAATGGATTTCGGGTCCCGATCTTCTGACACTTTTTCCGTTGCTCGTTGCTTCGTTCCGGTTTCTTCTTCTTTTTTTTGTTTCTTGTTTCCATCGCCTTTCGATTGTTCGAACCGATCAATCACCCATTCACCCACCCCGGATCAATGTTTTTTGTTTCGTTTCGTTCCGTTCGTTCTCGCCGATTTCGTTGTCGGAGCAGCAACCGGTGGTGGATTTTTCCGCGGGATCGGAGTGCGCGGAACCGTCCGTAGCCTTGCAGGATGCCAGTTTGCTTTGTTTCCATCAGCGGGACGTGGAGCAAGCGGTGTGCGCCCTTGCCGTCGATGGGTACGGGGAATTCACGGAACACGGCAGCAAGGGAATGACAATGGCAATGGCAATGGCAATGGCAATGGCACGCGGAACGATCTGGGAACCTTTGCCACCAAGCCACAAACCCCCTTCTCGCTGGAATTAAACGAGCCGGAGCCAATCTGCAGAGAGGTTCCCCAACCACAATCATCGTCATCCGTCACCATCACCAGCGATCGGCGCAAGACGAGGCGACGCAAACGAGCTTGCGCGGGAAGAAAAGAAGAAGACGACGACGACGACGAACCCATTGCCCCCTCATCGGCGGTGGTTCGCGGAGACCGATCCTGGCAGGACGCGACGGACGGCGAGAGCGTCGGTCTCTGTTGCGCTCGGTGCTGCGCACCCCTCGGGTTTTTGTCGCTGGCGAGCCCCGAAACGTGGAGGTTTTGGAAGCATCGGTTGCGGGTGCCCGCCAACATCGCCGTTGCCACTGCCACTGCCACTGCCACTGCCACACCCGGTCCAGCTCGAGCATCGACGAGGCGGGGCTTCGAAGGATGCCACCACGGTGTCGGTGGAGCCACCGAACGCGGAAACGAAAAGACAAAGGCGGAATCATCAGCAACAACCATAACAGCAGCGGACTCGGGTTTCGACGCTCTCGACGGCACCATTCCCGCTACCACGAACGATTCTGCGAGCGACGAACCGTTCGGCGCGTTCGTGCTGCCATCCACAAAACCACTCGGTTCGTGCTCTTCGTTTTTGGCGCGAGAACTGGTCCGATACGCCGAATCCAAAGCCATCTTCACCTTTGTGGTTCGATGCGAAGATGGCTACGAAAGCTGCTCGGACGACGGAACGGACGAAGAAACGAGGAAGGACGACGAGAGATGCATTCTGCTGCGGTTGCTGAGCTGGGAAACCACAATGGCGACATCCTTTGACGATGAAGATGGCAACAACAATAACAACAACAACAACAACAACAACAACGACACCATTGGTTTGGATTCGTCCGTGTCTCGGGTGCCGCGCTCCTCGTGCCGGCTCAAGTTCCGTAGGGTGGCCAAGATCGTCTTTGAAGAGACCACCGATCCCACCGTCAACCACCACCAGACACACAGTGATGCTTCTTCGCCGGCGGCCACTACCCAATGGTTTTGGGGTGGAGTCGATCTGTGTTGCCCGCCACCCACCGTCGCTGCCGCAACCCCCGCGCGGGTCCCAACCGTCGCCAAGAACGGCGAACCGGATAACCGGGTCTCGACCGTGCGCCTGCAATTGCCAAGGGAGGAATACGATGCGGTGCTTGCGGACCTGGTGGCCGGACGCTCCTGCTTTTCGAAAGAAGTCGCCGACGCCACGATCCTGCTCAAGATGGGGGACCTCTGGGATGGATTGGGACTCGCGGCGGTGGCGTTGGAATAGAGACACGACTCTTTGGTGCCGCGCGCGGTCGATCCCAAACGCATTGCCGGAGGCACATGCTCTCGTCCGTGCAAACCACGGGATCACTTCGCTTCCTGCCTTCCTCCACCTAATGGTCGTTTGCATGGAAGTCTTTGAGGGAGGGGAACGATATATCGTCTCGTTTCATCTCGTCTAGCTCCATGCCGAGCATTGTTAAAATGGAGCTTGCTGCAACCAAGTCCATGAACTGAATCGAAACGGAAAGAAGGGTAACTCTCTCTCTTTCCAGAGCGCCGAGTTTGGTCGCTCCGAAATCGCTTTGGACGGAAACGAAAAAGGCGGCTACCCAAAGCAGTATGTAAAGGAGGACCAAGTCTCGTGATTCGGACTGGCCACGATCGTTTTCGTCGTAAAAATCTCCACGAATGACATTTGATACATCATAATCTATGTTGATTGTTTTGCAATGGAATCAAAGAAGTACAAATGGATTACTCAAACTATATGGAGTCTCCAAATCAATTTATTTGCTATAATATTAATAGTATAATACAACAGTAGATCTCACTCATTGCGCATTCCTTTCTTCCCGCTACTGCCTGGTATGTAGTATTATGGGTTTGCGGGCTGCCGTGGCTCTTCCAGTTGTTCCTGTCGCTGTTGTTCTTCTTGCGGCTGACTGCTCCATGATGAATCCATAGCCGGTTCCTTCCGTCGAACCTTTTCCAGTCGCTCCCGCAGCAGCTTTGCGCTGGATTCCGGAAATTCTGCATTCTCCAGCAGCGGTTCGAGCTCTTCCAGCCACCCCAGTTCTTCCATAAAATCGAGCGCCGTCGTTTCGCAATCGCCCCCGGCAAAATAGTCTCGCTCGTTGGATTCGCAATCCAATCCCAGGTGCCAGCCCACGGGCTCCCGATTCATCAGCACCCTCATGGACGATCGCGGGATCCTCATGACCAGGCTGTTGGCCGGCGCCACCGCGAGGGAGGTTCCCAGCACCAGCAGCAGGTCGACGTCCCGAACGTCGGCGGGAACGTTCTGGAAAAAGACCTCCGGCAGCCGGGAGCGAAAGAGAACGATGGAGGGCTTGACGGTCGGGGCACCGCACGACGGGCAAACGATCGGGGTCGATTTCTCGGGAGCCGACGCGTCCCTGCCCAGAATGTCCTTGACCTGGGTTCGGACCTTCTCGCAAAAGACGTCAAAGTCCATCGAGGCCCCGCAGGAGGCGCACTCGGCCTCGTCCATGGATCCGTGCACGGCAATCCGTCTCCGGTGGCCGATGCCCTCGCACTGATCCTCCAGACCGTCGATGTTCTGCGTGTACAGCCGGACCAGCTTCCCTTCCCCCTCCTTGTTCTTGACCCGGGTTCGCAGCATCTCGACGAATCGGTGCGCCAGCGTGGCTTTCCACCGTCGTTCTCGGACGCCCAGGATGAATTCTCGGTTCACTTCCAGGCACGGCAGGGGGTTTTCCATAAAGAGGTGTTGGTCCAGCGAATAACTCGGATCGGCCTCTATTCGTTCGACTTGATCCGGAGTGGCGGATAACTTGTGTGCCTCCAGCGTCGCGTACAAGCCATTGGAGCTTCGGAAATCCGGGATGCCCGAGGCCACCGACATGCCGGCTCTGGAATGGTTGCCAGTAATTTTCGCACAAGCTGTGAGTTGGGGAGAGAACAAAAGGAAAAAAATAAAATGCACCAGCAACCGCAGTGTTCCAACCGATTTTTTTGCTCTCCTCCTTTTCACTTGCACGAACGATTTTCGGGACGCCACAAGGTACTAGAACGCAACGCAACGCAACGCCACACAACACAACGCCACGAATCCAATCGAACGCGTTTCGTTTCACTCACCCCGCTAACACCAAAATTCGTTGGCAGTTTTCCGATCGGATAAAGCTGGCAACGTCCCGGATCGAGGTCGGCGGACTCTCAAAGGGATAATCCACCGGCCCATCGTCGAAATCCAGGTGTATGCCGCTGGCTGCGAGATATTCCAGGGGTATTCGCCCCGCCCTCGCCGCGGCCAGGATTTGCTGAAAGAGGTTTTCGTCGTCCGAGTTGGTTTCGTCGGCCTCCAGGTCCAGTTCTTCCCTGTCCAGGCGGTGCTGTTGTTGTTGTTCTTGTTCTTGTTCTTGTTGCCGTTCTTCGTCTTCTTCTTCTTCCTGCCCCGCCGCGGGCGGTGCGTCGGGCTGCGAATCGCTGTCGCCGGTTCCTTCTTCTTCGCCGCCGTCTCGGCTGGCATCTTTCTCTTGCCGGCTTCCCTCCGTACCGGTGGAAGCCCCGTCCCCGGTGCGCGGTGACGAAACGGACGAAGACGATCCGACACTGGTCGTCACCTCGGCCACGCTGTATTCGTTCTCGCTGCTTTCGATCTTGGGGCGTTTCGAGCAGGGCAACTCCGAGTCTGCTGCTTTCTCGCAACCGCCAGCGTCGTCGGCTTTCCGAACGGACGCCGACGACTCGCGGATGGTCTCTGCCGAAGACTCCATGTTCCTTCCTTCCTTCCTTCCTTCCTTCCGATCCGCACTGGTGGACGGGTCGGTCTTCTCGTTCTAACTAACTCTCGCTCAACAAACGCAAGTCAATCCGTGCAATACTAATGCAAATAGTACTGTCAGCACAAACCTTGGAACATCCAATCGAAATCGTTCGGATGAAGAATCGTTGCGTATCGTGGAGCTGTCGATGCAAATTGTCCTGGACTGACACAGCTTCAAGTTCCTACTGTAAGTCCTAAAGACAGCGAGATCGATCGGCTTCAAGGAACAACGGGTGAGGTTACGGTACGACTACGAGCACAAGTACAAGCACAGGGACAATTCTTCCGGTTGCCTCCGATGTGAGTGAGAGGCAATCCATTGGTCTTGGGGAGCATTGCGGACATGGGACGGCGAAAACAGGCTAAAAAGTTCGAGCGGTACTTTCATTCTGTCGCAGCGTTGAGGAGTTGGTCGGGTTCAAAAGCCTGTTCCGGATGCTGATTGGATCGATGTCGGTTGTTATGACTGCAAACACGTTGCAAGCGTTGCGGGCTTAAGAACTGCCCCACAACGAAAAGCAACGAATCATACGGGATCATACGGGACAAACACGTTGGATACATGGGAGGATGCGTCGCTAAGGTGGTTCGCGCACAACGAGGTCTTTCTTACACTAACTTACTTCACCCCCTACTCGTGAAATCTTGCACATATACGTAACCTCATCGCCACAAAGAATTCTCTCACCGGTGTTCGTTTGTTTTTGGGGAAAGACTGAAATGCTGCCGATGTTATCCGTGGAAGGGGTTTGGGGGCAAGAATTTCGTGCTAAGTAGTTTTTTGAATCTTGTGATACGGTAGGAAGAAATGACATCATTCTAAAATTCTTCTCATAGCACTCCGAACTTCACAAAACCGTTCGAGACGTTTCGGTCGCCGTAAAAAGTGTACCAGACTCTACATGGATGAGGGTGACATAATTAATTACTTCGGGTATATTATTATTTTTTGATAGATATGGATTTGCGTAGTACGGCGCCGGATCGGATGCATTCTGCGTTGTCAGTTCGATTGATTTACAGCATATGGGACGAATATCGGTGCGTTCGTTATTGAGCAGAGCGAATTCCTTCCATCAACCATCTTCTCCTTTGTTGATTGAATAGCTGATTCGAATCAGGTAGCCGACGCAACGCGATTCGATTCGATTCGATTCGAGTGTCGCTCCACCATACCGTAAACGCATTGTGCGTTTCGTTGCGCGACACCAGGACACCTTTGGTTGGTTGATTGGTTGGTTGGTTGGTTCGATTGCCGACCAACAATGGGAGGGTTGGGAACTCCGCCATGAGGAACCTGACGCAACGCCTTCCGATCCGGGGCCGCGGATACTCGCTGGCGAGCTACGCCTGCGGGCCCCTCGCCTGCAACCTCTACGCCCTGGTCTGCGACTCGACGAGGGACGCCGTCGTCGTCGATCCGTCCTGCGGGACGGCCCGCGAGTTCCGGGCCCTGGAGGCCTTTCTGGAGAAGCACGGGGCCACCCCCAGGCACGTCCTCCTGACCCACGGCCACCCGGATCACGTGCTGGGGGTGTCCTCGGCGATGGACGCCTGGCCGGGGGCTTCGCTGCGCCTGCATCCGCTGGAGGAACCCAATTACAACGATGCGAGGCGGATGGGGGCCGATCTGGGCCTGCGGTTCGTTGACGATCGGCCCCTCCCGGAGCCGACCCATTCCCTCGCCGACGGAGACGTGGTGAGGGTCGGGGACAACATCGAGCTGTCGGTGGTCCACACTCCCGGCCACTCTCCCGGTCACGTGGCTTTGGTGGATCGGCGGCGGGTGGCTGATTCCGCTGCTGGAGCTGCTGCTGCTGCCACTGATGCTGCCAACAACGAGGATGATATGCACACCACAGCAACAACACGGGGAACGTGCTGATTTCGGGAGATTTGCTCTTTCACGGATCGGTGGGTCGAACGGATTTTCACAACTCGTCCATGGACGATTTGTATGCCAGGTATGTAGGTTGCGTTTCGCGAGTGACTCGACGAGCAAAATTTGTTGGCTCCCAAGGCTGCAAGCAGGAACTGCCAAAGCGCGCCTCGTCATTGGATTGGATTTTCGTTCTCAACACTGCCGTCACGTTTGCCTTCCTGCCTGCCTGCCTGCACCCGGGCGTGTCGACAACAGCTTGCGGAGGCTCTACGAACTTTTTGACGACGATTCCATCGTCTTGTCGGGACACACCACTCCAACCTTTCTGAAGAAAGAACGGACCTCGAATCCATTCGTGGACTTGGCGCTGCGACGACCTCCAGAGTGGTACGAGGAAGCCAGGGATTGGCATGGATGGAACGACCAGAGCCTCAAAGCCAAACCTGCGGCCTGAAGGCCTTTGGCAAGAGTGGTTACAGACGCAAAACGGAAGTATTTTGTTGTTGACTTTGTCAGCAACCAGGAACTGATTCTCCCACGGAGTGAGATAAATAATAATGAAAAAAGCTCTGCGACTCACGCTACGCGGAAAGAATTCTAGGAATGAATCACAAATACAAATATGAATACAAATACAAATACAAATACAGAACTACTAATTATGTGTTGTTACGATGGAATCCTAAACCATCGCTCTTGGCGGTTGTGCCAGTTATTTGCCACCGGTCACCGAATTCGACCGAATCCTGGAAACAAACAAAGTAGCGGCGGGCTGGTGACGCAGAAGCGTAGCGGCAATCTCCAGGTGGCGAGAAGGCGACATCGGCTCCCGAAAGGTTCGCACCAGGCACCGGTTCCCGAACTTGTTCTTCTTGCGGGTGCTGGTGAGCGCCAGCAATTCCGTGTGCATGTCGCTCACGACCTTGTGCAGCAGTTCGTCCGTCAGAAAGGGATGCGCCAGCGATCGGAACCGACGGTTCCCGAACCGGTTCATGCTCTGCTGGCAGCACACCATGTATCCAACCTTTTCCCGGCCGGACGTGAGGCTCTCGAAGCGCTCCAGGTAGTTGCAAACGCTCTTGGCAAAGGCCTCCTGCTCCGCGTCGGACGAGCCGGCCACCGCGCGCATGATTTGGTCAAAACCCTCACGCTCGTAAATGTCAAAGGCGGCAAAGACCTCCGAGTTGCCGCTGCTGGTGACGGAGTGCCCAGACGCCATGTTTTGATTCAACATATTGCTGCTATCGTCGTTGTCGTCTGGAAACGCGCTGTCGTCTCCGTCGATGTCCTCGTCCTCGTCCTCGTCGATAAAAAGGCTGTCGTTGCTGTGAATGCGCCTCACATTGTTGTTCTCGCTGTTCAGGATCCGGAAATCGCTCTTGCGCTTCGACAACGTCATGTCTTCGCTCGGGTTGCTCTCGTCGGCCGGTTCGTTCGTTTTCGTGACAAAGGCTAAAAGTGTGGAGAGGAAAAAACGCCGATCGGTCATTCGTTCAGAAAAGGAGTTGTTTGTCAACGACATCTCATTCGTGTTGGACAGCAATCACAAAAGCAATAAGTGTGTCTCACACGCGAGGGCCCATTCGAATACTTACTTTCCACAAAAAATGCAATGATAACATTTATCATGATATACACTATAAAACAGATAGCAGAAACAAAAAAGGAATATACGATCGGACTGCTGGAATTGCGATTTGCATAGGTATACACTTTCGCAATTGCGTGCCAGTCATTCACCACCGCGACGTTAAACATCGTGATCAGCCCTCCGGTATAGGAATTGAAATTATTCAAGCAGTAGAGCGGCGACAAGTCTTCGTTATCTTGCAAATGCTCTACGTCGATGGCTCCACTCCAGAGCATAATTCCAACAAAGACAAATGTGTGAATGACTGAGAGAAACAGCATCATTGGGCCTGCCAAGGTGGGCAAAACATCGGAGCTCCTTCGTACTATGTCACGGAAGATTGCGGAGAACCGCAATGCCCGGATCATATCGATAGCTCGTCCGAGATGAAGGTAATCGAACATGGCCCCGCTTTCGATCAGCGTTCTGTACCCCGCGGCGTACTGAACAATACCATAGCAAGAAATAAGCGCGGCGAGGAGTGCCATTCCATCAAAGAACACGTCCAATCTCGTGATCGGAGCAAAATTCGGAACTTTCAGTGGATTGAATCGAATTGTCAACTCCAAAAGACCCAACAGGGTAATCACAGACCCAACGTAGCCATGAGACACATACCAAAACTCTTGTCCTCCATGGATGGTTTTCCCCGTGACATAAATAAAGTTCGCACCGGCAACAAACACCGCAATGAATTCTACACCCATTGCCAGTGGAGTCGCTGTGCGTGCTGTTCGAACTGAAGAATTCAATGCCCGACGAATCTTGTTGCGAAACATAGGATAATCAATGGTTTTCTCGTTCGTAGGATCGACGATTTCCAGCAATGCGTTCATTTTCAAGCTGTTGTAATGCGGGCGGACTATTTGTAGGCATTCTCGAACGCTTGACGTACTAATGTAATTGGATTGCCCGTCCTTCAGGAGTGCCAAGAATGCGTATCGAATGGCATCGTTTCGACCCTCGGCTGTCCGCTCATGGATGTCACTAATCGCTTGAATATATGTTTGGAAAACCACGGAGAGAACCAGGGAGTGGTAATAAAATACACACATGATGATAAATATCACAAAAAATATGGCATTGGATGGAGCAGCCGCATAGATGGGCATCCAAAGACTTGGGTTGTTCACGGTGGTGGATACTGCGCAACCCATTAGTCATACGCGAACAGAGATAAGTAAGGTTAGTGAAAGTCCGTTGCATCGTTATGATCAACGCAGGTAGGACAAAAGACTCGCCAACAATAAACTTACGTTGGAATAGAGAAAGCCAAGACGTTTGAAGATCCGCAAAGTCGTCAAAATCGTTTCCGAACATGCGAAATGCCACAGATGCGAATATCAAAATCATGAAAAATTCAATCATTAGAACTCGAATTACGATTTGACTTATCCTCAGAATTGCTTCCAGCGACTCTCTTGCCTTGGCACTGACGTAAAACAATGCCAAGGGCTTGAAGACGGAAGAGAATTGGGGAGGATTAGAGTCATAGCCGACAAGTTCTGGCGAGACAAAATACCACATCCAAGTTTCTAACCCAAGAATGAAAAGGAAGGCTGCCATCGGTCGAACCAACTTTCTGTCTGGGTGCTCTGTATCCGTTCGAAGATCCGTGCCGTACATACTTTCTCGTATTTGAATCTCAATGGTAAGTACTAGAATGACGCAGCTCGTCATGATAGCTGTAGTAAGTGTATCACGCGTGTGCGAAAGAAACAAGAGCGCGATGGCCAGATTGACAAAATACCTCCATTGCCAAGAAAAATAAATCTTGTACAACAAGAGTTGATTCGCAGTGATAGTCTCAAATTCAGAAGGAAGCGATGCCACGCGACTGGCTTCATAGTCCATCAAGAAGTAGGCAGCGATCTCTGCAGCCATGGATCGACTTCTCGTTAGAGGGAGACGAAGGTACTGTTCCGACGATGCTGCGATCGTGCTATTTGGAATACCATCGCCGACTAGACTGCCGTTGCTGCCTCGCGACGAAAGGCTGTTACTCAAACTGCTTGCAATGTTTATCGTGTCCGTTGATTCCGACCTCCGTGTTGTGTTGGAAGTCACTGGTGTTCTTGTCGAAGAGATAGGAGGCCCATGACACGCCGATGATGATATGATTGCTGCGTCGTAACCTCCACCATACGCATGCGAATGAGACGCGCTCAGGAGAGGGCTACTTTCTATTGAATTCCTACTCAGATCGTTGAGCGCGGATTGCCGTGACGAGGCATCTCTCAAATTCATCATCAAATATGGATATTCTGTGACGTCGTGAGATTGTCGGCGTTTGTGCTTCGATTCCGCCCTCTTTTTGTTGTTCCGGAATCTCCGTTTTGCATCGTCACTCTTACGTTCGACTCCCTCGGGACTATTGAACGCGTGCACCATGTGTTTCATAAACTTTCCAAAGAACCGGTCGCGTTTCGTTTCGGAATCTGTTGTTGACAAAGGGCTTTCTATCCTATTCGTACCCTCATCGTTATCATTCACAGAATCGATGTTCTCGTCCTCATCCAAACCGGATGGAAATTCGACAATTTTCGTCGATTTGCTTCCGTTTTTCTTCAGCTCCCGAAAAGCGGATTCACCACTGTTGCCAACGACAGCGTTGTTTTTTGCGCGATCATTTCTAGAACGATGATTGTAATTGTAACGATACTCTGTTGCTCCGTTTCCAGATGATGCGTAGTTGCGATTCATGTGCTCCTGATTTGTGGGGTGATTCTTTTCCATGTGGTAAAAGTTGTCTAGCAGACTCGAAGGCGATCTCCCTAAATTCTCTTTTCGCGGCCAAAAATACATGTCTGCATCATCACTTGTATCGGAATATTCCAACACACTTCTTTCGTCCATGGTGACATCGGAAAGCTGCCGCGGATAACCATCGCCGATGTGCATTGGCATGGGTATTGGCATGGAAGGCGGTGGCGGTGGCACAGGATTGTGGTACGGTGTGGGAGAAGAACCGAGCGTATCGTCATCATCGTTTTCACCCGTATCAAATAGCTTCTGCATCTGCCTCCGCGAATGTCGCTGGGTTCTACTTGAGGACGGCATCGCGTTTTCTATTCGTTTCTGCCCCTTGCTCACTTGTATCACTAGTCTGCCCTCCCCTGCTCTTACCGTGCCCGCAACGAAAAAAGTTGTTGTATTGGTGATCTGAATCTATCTATCAATGATATTCTTTGCGTTGTGATGGTCCATTCAATGTTTGAATTCGTAAACCCAACACAAAATGCTCAAAAAGAGAAGATG
Organism: Pseudo-nitzschia pungens; assembly: GCA_037355855.1. Taxonomy (NCBI): domain Eukaryota; phylum Bacillariophyta; class Bacillariophyceae; order Bacillariales; family Bacillariaceae; genus Pseudo-nitzschia; species Pseudo-nitzschia pungens. Next base: position 2,314,175 of record CM074763.1, on the reverse strand, counting down.
ACAACTTTTCAAACCATTCAACAAACCGACGTCTTTGTGGAGTAACTTCACAGAAATGGAAGCGGCGATTGGTGAAGCTATGATCCACGATAGAAAAGAGCCAATGTCGTTGTGCTAATGTACAAGTACTGCAGACTCGTTCCTGTTCGACAACGGCAAGTTACCTCCTCGAGGTAGTCCTTGATAACACAAGTACTAACGCAAACGAGTGTTTTGTGAATTCTGTTCGATGTTCAAGAAATTCACTAACATGGGCGATTGAGGCAAGGTATCGGTTTGTGATGTGAATTTCCCGTTGATGGCTCGGTAAACCTACGGTAATAGTTGTATTGTCTCAGAGTATAAAAATTCTTCTGCTGTAGTACGGTACATATGAAATTAGTTTACGGTACAGAGCACAGAAGCAATCATCTATTATTTTTATCCATGACAGCATTTTTGACACGCTTTCACCACAATGAGGTTCCCGGGTGATTGATTCAAAAATACGGTGCCCGAGAATCACTATCCGCTTACGCGTGCCATACAAAGTATTCATATCCCGTGACGGCACACGTATGTGTGAGGGGGAAATAAATGCTGTCACGAACAACACCGTACGAAGTAAAGCTTACCTACCGAGTTTCACTTGAAAATCGTATTATTTCATTTAGGTCGTTAAGAAGCCATGGAGGTGAAAGTGAGGCTTACGGGTAATACTACGACAAGCTTTTGGCCTAACAGAAAATACGGTTTCATTCAATTAAAACAAGTAATTACGGTAATGTCAATCTCATTGCTATTTTTAGATAATGAATTAAGTCAACAAGGCATCCTTTTGAGCTCTCAGCTTTTCAAAAGTACGAGTAACTTACAACTATCAAGTTTGTACCGGTATAATTATCTTTCTTCCACATGCAAAAGTAGAGGGTATTATTTTTATTTATGCCTTGCATCGCGTATTTTACATACCCGAAAATCCCATTGAAAAGTCCCTCCCGATCATCGTTGAACATTTTGAGGCGTAAGAAAAATCGTCGAGCTTCCGCTGCGAACCGGGCATGCCTATCAGCATAAAATCATAGGTATAAACGTTATGAATTATGAGTAGGATCCTAAGGTTCATTCACATCGATCACGACCAGTTTTTTGGTGGAAACGAGGGAATATCCCTGTCCTTCGTCCGTATGATTTACTTTTCTTACTTCTTACTTAATTCCCCACTTCCGGGTGTTGCCGCAGTTTCGATTGCTTTCGGTTTCTCGCTGCAGCGTGTACGAAGCAACGTGTAATTCAGTACCGAACAAACTGTACGTTGTTTTTCTACGTATTGTACCAGAGCTTTCTGTCACCAGCTCCTTCACAGCACTGATCAACTCTCAGCAAACCGCTTATTGCTATCCCTTTATTAGGTCTTCGAGGTGAGTTCAACCATGGCGTTTTGGACTTCGAATGCTTCGAAATGGAGCAAATGCATGAAAATATTATGAGGGGAAATCAGTTCTATCGGGATGTGACAGTGAGATGGTCGGTGTTGCTGAAAGTGGGAAGACGGCGGGTTATATGCGATATCCGAATCGGGGCGGGAACAAAAACAATCCACACGATCGCTTGGGAAACGAAGGAATTGACTACGATGTTGATTCTGATGGAGGGGCGGCATCACTGTTCGACGCCGGGGAAGGCAACATTACAATATTGCCGATTTTTACAATTCCTTTTTTCTCACATATCTTTCCACTGTCGTTGCAACATTGCAGATTTTTGATAATAAACAGTATCCGCCAAAATGCCCGTCGATCTTTTACACCCTACCCCAGAGCAGGAAGCACGCACATACAAGCTGAAGAGACTTGTTCAGTCTCCTAACAGTTTCTTCATGGATATCAAGTGTCCGGGATGCTTTCAAATTACCACGGTTTTCAGCCACGCTCAAACCGTTGTCTTGTGTGGGAACTGCAACGTCATGCTTTGCCAACCAACCGGCGGAAAGGCCCGCCTCACAGAGGGATGCTCTTTCAGAAAGAAGGTTGACTAAACTTTCGACTAGACTAATGTAGCAAAAAGCAAATTAAACTACCCCACTCATAAAGACGTGATGACAGTTAACAATGGGCGCAGGAGGAGGAGGAATGATTGGTCGGGACACGAAATGGGAGTTGAATTGAACCATTTACATCTTGTGGGATCGTACGAACGAAGCTACAACGGAAAGATTGGCAATCGCTTTGGGTGTATCGGTTTTGAGCTCGGTCGAATCGTGAAATCATCCGTTTGCTTTACGTTCCTTTTGTTCGTAGTTTCCAGAGTACGGTCGAACTATCAGCTCCTCGTAACTGAGTTCAACGATCCAGTAATTTCTCCCTGAATCTCAAGTAATGAAATGTAGCGCCCTTCGCAATAAGAATCGTTTGCAAACACTCCTCATTGTTGAGAAGACCTTGACCTAGCGATTCCGTGTTGACATCTTCCCTACCGGTAGCGCGTAAACTTTCCCTGCTGTGACAGCAACAAATTTTGCGCTAAAGTTGTGAAAGGGCACAAATCGGACCAGAAGCTCTCTTCCTCCACCAAACCAAACTCGATTTCACGGATGCCATCCCTACTAGCTATGTAGTCCTCTTCTGTTTCCTCTACGTTCACAAAGATTAGGATGGGATCTAAAACACATTTGTCTCCTGCACCTTGACGCATCTTAGTGAGGAGCGAACACATTAGTAATCTTGTTACTTCGTACATGTTGCAACAATCACCACTCATGTTCTTGAATGATGTATGTATTCTTTCCCACACAAAATCCAAAAAATGTGTCAACATTATTCATGATCCAAACACAAATGCAGAAAACTACTCCCTCACATTCCGAAGCGGACTACAATCCAGCAGCAACTGAATCTCATAGTACTAGTAGTAGGAGTACTAAACCACATCATGCTGCTGCTCTGCTGCTGCTGCTGCTGCTGCTGCTGCTGCAACAAAACCATCTGTCTATATCGGTATCTGAGAGGCAGCCAACAAGGTGTACATTGAATGCATTTCACTCCACAACATGTTTGCAACAACAATAACACTAGTAGACGGAAACGGCGCACATCTCATCTGATTTCAGAAACAACGCTACTAAAATTCTTTCTGCATGCTGTGTTGAAACCGTCTCAAAGAATAGTATTGTTCTTGCTAGCCACATGGTCTACTAGTACGTGTAGTCTACTAGTAGGTGGAACAAGTGTTGTCACAAAAGTGATCATTCAACTACCTGTGACAAACAACATTAGTTTCAGTATTCATAACTGGTTTTGTGGCTATCTGTAAGCGATCATTGACAAACATGTTGAGAGTGAAGAGGCACTTCTCAATTTCAATACTTGTTATTCACTACTACACGGTACTGCTTCACAAAAGAGTAAATCTGGATTTTTCAAAACTCAACTCGGATGTTTTTTTTCGTTTTCCGATCTTTTCGTTTCTCATCAAAATTGACCATGGATGATATAATGTTCGCACTCTCACAAACAATTCCAGAACAATACCGCGATGCGATCGGACGGCTACTCTAGTGCAATAAACGCGTAGCTTTCTCACAGTGCTACGATGGATGCAAAGTAGTTCGCGAGTAAGCTTGTTTAGTGCGACCCAAGCATGGGCATCGAAACTGTGCAAGAACTGCTTCCCGCGGGCAGCAAGGTCCTTCTCCTCGAAGATTTCGTTCGCGAATATGCACCGAATGATATCTCGTCGTTGTTTCCGCAAAGAGCTCGAAAAGTCGCAGCAGGATTAGACTCGGAGTCAGCAGCAAAAGCAACAACAGGAACTACAACGGAAATGGAATGGGTGAAGCAAACCGAGGATCGATCGGTATCCTCGGCTGGTTTTCTTCCCGAAGAGCTTCGGAGGATGATCGTTGCGCCTCTCAAGACGTGCAGGATTCTACGTCAAACTCCTGGAAGTGGGAACAACACCAACAATCCAAATCACTACAAGTCCACAGCCTCTGGTCATTGCCGGGAGCCCGTTCGAACCTTGGTTGACGATGTTGTTTACTCGCTCGTGCATCGACACGAAAGACTCAAACGCATGCGCAAATACCAGCGAAAGAACGGACCATTGAAGGGGCGAAGGTTTCGGCACTCATCGTTATCCTCGTCATCGTCAGTTCCATCATCGGCACCAACAAAACAGCCCGGAGCAGCGATTCTCGCACGGAACAAAGTGAACGACGATGCCTCCACATCGTCCGACTACGTGGAGGACGACGGACGAAATGTTCTCGTCCGTGGCTTTGCGATTTCCAGAGAGGGTGACGGACCACCACCACTGGGAATGAAATCCGGGATTTCGTACCGATTCCCCAACGAAAACGTCACCTTCTGGAAGTCCTCTCCGATCGTCCGACGACTCCACGAGCTGGTTGGGGACGAGGTCCTGCGCATGATGCTCCTGCACACGCGCTGTTTTCTACCGATCCTTTCCCGCGGCGATCCGGCGAAAGGCAAGCGGGGATGAACGATGTCGTGACGGCGACGATGGCGACTGACGACGGCAAACAGCGGGCCACAACGGGGAGAAAGTGGAAACGAAAGCGAATTGATTCGAACGGGGACAACCATGATGCCAATTGCAACTATATTCTGTTGTGCGGACCTCCTATTTGCAATGCCCACGCCAACCAGCAACGGGCTCTAGCTTCGGTTGCCAGCAGCGCGACCAACCATTCCGCAAGAAAGCGAAAACGAGAAACGGGAGATCCGGGGACGAACACGAACGGCATGCAATGCAAGACGAGCAAGAAAAAAAGACGCTGCTTTTCGAATGGATCGCCGGGTCGACGCAATCCGCGGCTTCGTGCCAACGAAAACATCTCTCGGCATTCGCTCATGTATTGTGATGCCTATATACCCCGCGTTACGCTCTCCAAGAAACATCCCTTCCGGCAACGGATCGAACGACTAAAAGCAGCAGCATCGCAAGCGCGGATGCAAAACCAATTGGTATCGCTTCGAAAGGGCACGGGAAACAATCCTCAACCGCGGCAACCGGAGCAGGAAACGGACAAGACCAACGACGATTTTCACTTCGTGTTGAACGTGGTTTTCGAACTGCACCTAGAGAACAGGAACAAGCAGAGACGAATCCGAAAGCGGCTGGGGGGAAGCGGCAGGATAGTCTGCGAACGACTCTGGAAAAACTTTTCGACCGGCAATCCGTGCCAAAACTATGGCAGGCTCTTGGAACGTTATTGCGGTCTGCCAGAGGCGTACCTCGAAGAAAGAGAATCGACATCGTCGGCGTTGGCGACCGACGACAACGAGCGGCTGGCGAAGCTCTCCCGTGCGTTCACGCCCAAGGAAGAAATAGTCTCTTTTCTGGGATCGGTCCTGAGAAAGGCTTTCCCGGTGAACTTCTGGGGTTCCGAGCGCAATTTTCAATCCGTAATGGCGTCGGTTCGGTTCTTTGTTCGGCTTCGCCGAAACGAACGATTGACCAACAAAAGCATCATGCACGGGATATCCGTCACCGACATGACGTGGTTGTATCCATCCGATGCCAATGCGGGCGAAGCATCGCAAAACAATGGCAGGAGAAACAGTCGCAAACCGAACCGCGAGCGCAACAGGAAGCAACGAACCAATCACGAGACCGCCACGGAGCTGACACTCAAGGCCTTGCGCTGGGTGTTCCGTGGATTCGTCATTCCGCTTCTTCGGTCCGCCTTTTACGTCACGGAAACGGAATTCAGTGCGAAGGAAATCCAATACTACAGAAAGCCCGTATGGTCTCTCTTTCGAGCCATTTCCCTCCGAAAGGTGACGACAATGGCACCAGCAGGGAACGGCAATGCTTGCGTCATGCAGAAGCACTTTGCGATTCTGTCGCGGGCTCGGGCTCGGAAAAACCTAGGAGAGCAGATCATGGGACTTTCCCGGCTACGGTTTTTGCCGAAATCGACGGGGATGCGTCCAATTGCCAACCTGTCGCGGAGTGCTCCCATTCGGTTTCCACCCACAACTGCGACATCAGCATCGACATCAACAGCTTCGAAGTCGACGTCAGCAACTTCAACATCATTGGGCATTAGCACTGCAACTGCGTCTCGCAGTAACTCGAAAAAAAGGACAAGAGCTGGAGAGTTGCTTCACCCCCTAGACAATTCTATTACAACAAGCAAAACGCTACATCTTGGAAACAAAGCTCCAGCGGAGCCAAAGTCTTCCTTCTTCAGATTGCCAACAAACGTCATTCTCGAAAAGGTGCTGGACGTCTTGAAGTACGAATGCGACCGAAGAGAAAGGCCATTTGGCAATGGCATCGATAATCTCCATCATTTTTACAAAAGGTATCGTGATTATGTTTCTGACATCAAGCAACAACAACACGTTACCGATCAAACGAACGCAAAGATGCAACTCTTTTTTGCCAAAGTTGACATTGAAAAGTGCTATGATCGTATCAACCCAGACTACTTGCTCAATCTCGTGCAAAAACTTGTTTTGCACAACACTTACGTCATACAGAAAGTCAAACAGGACTCGGCACCAATCGATGGTTCAGAAAACTCGGCTACGCTTCGAAAAAGTGTGGAGACAATCGACGAGTACGAATCCTTCCACAGCCGTGAACACCCGCTTGCGCAACGAAACAGGAACTCCGTCTTCGACTTGCTGACGTGCACACTTGCCGAACGCAAGACAATACTGGATCTGTTGGAGGAGCACCTTTTGCGACACACCGTTGTGACCTGGGGTCGCCACGACCGAAAACTGCTGCTTCAGTGCTCCGGTATCTCACAAGGAAGCACGTTGTCGATGCTTCTGTGTAATATTTATTATGGACGCGTGGAAAAATTAATGTTTGACAGGAACGAAAGGCAATTGTCACGAGCTCCGGGCCAGTCCGATCGAGAGGAAACGGGAATGGACATGATGTTCCGTTTCGTCGACGATTTCCTGTTCATCAGTCCCAACAGGGCTTCCTTTCAGAGATTTCTGGATCGAACGTATCTAGGGAGATCCGAACTCGGAGCTCGGATCAATCCCAAGAAGACTCTAGCAAGCGTGAAATCTTCTGTGCGAGTGACTCATCAAGACGGAAAGACCACGGACATGCCGGTGTCCCAGAGCAATCGAATAAATCGCAATGGGAGTGTGCTCTTTCCCTGGTGTGGTATGCTGTTCGATACGGAAAAAGGCGAAGTTTTCATCGACTACGAACGGTTTCGAGACGGCAAGGTTCGCGACAGCATGACCATCGAGTACACCGGAAACGAGGGTCGAAAAATGGAAGACCGAATGCGCACCTTTGTGCATCCGAGGTGCATTCCCCTTTTGTACGATTCTCGCATCAATTCGTTCGAAACTTCTGCTTTTAATTATTACCAAATGATGCTGTTCGCGGCCTGCAAAACCGCCGAATACATGCGGGGTCAGGCGGTTTGCAACAACGCTCACATTCTACGGTGCATCCGTGACCTCCCAAAATTCGCATGGCTTACTATCCGGCGCCGATTCGAGTGTTGCTCGCCAAATGAAACGGATTTCGGGACTGTCTTCCTCGTCAACGGACAACTGGCTTCCGCTCTGTCTTGGAATGCCTTTTGCGATGTCTTCTCGTACATCTCGGGGTTTGCCGTCATTACCCGTCGACTGCGGGAAGAAGCAATGGCATCGTTTGGACGCATTTCTTGTAGGTCGAGGCAGCAAATTCGAACAATCGTGTCTCGTGCGTTGGACGACTTTCGAATTCATCACATGATCGAGAGATAAGATTTCTGGCCTATGTATACTAAAGACATCGAATACGAACGTGTTTAGTGGACCATCTTGTTTTTGCCATATCTTTTACAGACGAATATTATTCCACATAAGTAGTCAACTCTCTATTCTATCCCGACGTGCGTCTTACTTTATTCTGAAGAGTTCGCCTATCGCTTATCTTATCAACTACATGGATAAGATGATAATATAAGATAAGGTTACAGCGCCCGAACTTATTTTGTGACGAACAGAATATCAAGACAAAGGCAATGATTGATTGCTTTTTCTACTACGCTCGGGGGCAAGATTTGATGGAAACGTTGACGGTGAACTATTTCGGAAAAGATTGCGGAAGAAAGCTTGCGGGCGACTCGCATGGCATGGCATCACATGACATCATATGACATGCCATGACATCGCATCACAGGCGCATTTGCTGCGGCATGAATTCCAGAAACCTGGACTGGAACTCCTGGTGCCCCCGAAAGAGTTCCATGAGTTTTATTTTGGACTGCACCAGCGCGGTTTCGTCGGCGTTCTGAAAGACCTCAAAGACCTTTGCCATGGTGTTTTTTCCCAGCTTGGCTTCCACGTCCAGAAGGAGTTCCTTGGCCTTGACGCGGCGCTCCTCCACGGAGACGGCAACGGATGAATTTCCGAGTTTCGACCTGTCGAACCAAGTACGAAGGGAAGGGCAAGTGCGATTGATGAAAGAATAACTGTGAGTCGTTTTCTGCGTTCCAGGAAGAATGGGAATGTCGTGCATTGATTGCACGGAACGCCTCAATGAATCCATGACTAACACAAACAGAAACCCGGCATTCAAACAAGACGCGTTGCGCAAGCAACAACCACAAACACAAACACAACCACAAACGCAATGAAACAAACACGCACCAATCGGCTCCGTCCTTTTTCTCGTCGCCACCGCCGCCGCTTCCTCCGCCATCGCCGCTTCCGCCGCCGCCGCCCGACGACGGCCCCAGCATGCTCGACACGACAATGGGAGCGTTGAGGTTCCGCCTCGTCTCGATGCACTCGAGCATGCGAACGGCCTGCTCGCGCTTCCGTTCCTGGAACCGCCGGAACTGGTCCGGTATCTTGAACCGGTAGTGGTAATCGATGACCTCCCGGAGGGCCTTGTTGCCCATGCCCTTGTAGATGGCCCGGAGGGATCCCGAGTACCGTCGGAATCCCGTGTTGAAGCGGGCCTTTTCGTGGGGGTACCAGGCCCCGATGTAGTCCGAGGGCGATGCCTCGATGGCGGCAATGGCCGCGTCGACGTTGTAGTTGGAGACGTGGAGGTTCCTGAGGAGGGCGTCTATGTTGACCTCCCGCAGGGCGTCCGCCTTGTGGGTGGTGAGGGAGGAGACGGTCGATACCGAGGAGAGGGTGGGCAGGCGCTTCCACTCGAGCGATCGGGAGAGTTCCTCCATGCGCTCGGTGGGAAAGGGAGCGTAGGGTTCTTCCTGCGTCAGGTGGTTCTGGCGGAGGTAGGGAGTGAGTATCTCGGAGGCCTTGTCGATGTAATCGTCGATTCCGTCCTGTCCGATGCTGTCGGGTTTCCACATCCGGATGGGGTTCCGGGAGACGACCTTGTGTTTCTGGTGCGGCTCGAACTTGGGAACGCATACCTGGTGGTCCTTTCCCACCTGTATGTCTCTCTGCTCGGTGGTTCCCTCGTCGATGCCCTCGTCCGCAACCGTTGCAAAGTCCCCGACCCGTCTTCTCTTTTTCTTGTTGCCGTGGGTTCCCATTCCACCGCCGCCGCCGTAGCTGTGTTCGCCATCGGAGTGGTACTCGGCACCGTTGCCGCTTTCGCCGCTCTGCAGGTAGTTTCGTTTCCGGCTCTTGCCGGGTGCGATCCGCCCATCCTCCTCATCGTTTTCGTGCAAGTCGTCGTTTTCGTCGTCGTCGTCGTCGGGACCGACGCTCCGTTTCTTGCAGGAGAGCGCCGCGACGGTCATTTCTCCCCATTGGTCGGGTTCTCCCGTGTAGGGAAGGACTACCACCTTGGAATCGTCGTCGATGCGCAGGCTGTATCTGCAGAGATAGGTCGTTGGCAGAATCAGGGAAGGCATTGTCTTGTCGAGGTCTGGGCTGCGGTACAAGACTGTCGTTGTCGTTGTCGTTGTTGTTGGCAAGAGTCGATGGATTTTGATTCGAAACAGTTCACCAACCGAACCCGCGGTTCGGAATCGAAATCGCAGCAGCGTTCATTCATTCATTCATTCATTCGTTCATTCATTCAGACGATTGATTCGCTGTTAGTTTCGGAAAGCAATCAAAGCAACGGACGAACATTCGGACCGATGGCACAGCAAATCTCACGAAACAAACCCAAATAGAAACACAAACACTCACACACACACAAACAAACAAACACACAAAGACAAAAGCACGCACGCACGCACGCACTTACCCTGCACCAGATCGCAAATGGTCGTCACGTGGTTGTCGTCGCTCTGGTTGCTCAGGACCAGATCGTGCTCGGTGATGGTGGTCGTCAGGTGTTCCGGCGCGATCGGCCCGGTGATTTCCCCCAGGGGGAGCGAGTCGACGTCCTCCTTCTTGAGGAACCACCGGGCCTGGAAGAGGACCTTCCCCCGGCTCCCCTTTTCCTTCCAGATCCGTTCGACCCGGGCCAGCATGAGGCCGTCTCCCACCTTGGATTCCTTCTGGAGTGGCACGGGAGGAGGAGAAGGCGGCGGCGGCGGTGGTGGTGGTGGTGGAGGAGGAGGCACGGCGGGCGCAGCTGCGGCCGCAGCGGACGGCTCTCTGGGAGGGGCGGACGCAGCGGTAGCAGCGGGTGCAGCAAGAGGAGTGGATCCGTGCGCTACCGGCGCCTCGGTGGCCGGCTGGTCCGCCGGGGGATGTTGTTGGGATTGCGATTGCGACTGCGATTGCGATTCTGATTGCAATTGCGATTCTGATTGCGATTGCTTCTGCGATTCTGATTGCAATTTTGATTCTGATTGCGATTGCTTCTGCGATTCTGATTGAGACTGCGATTGCGATTCTGATTGAGACTGCGACTGCGACTGCGATTCTGATTGCGACTGCGACTGCGATTGTTGCGGTTCTTGTCGCTGCTCCGATGCCCCGGAAGGATTGGTTCCTTCCTCGGCATTGGGTTCGGCAGCCGCGGCGGCTTTGTAATATCCGGACGCCGGATCCGAGTGGGCGGCCGCCGCGTAATCCATCGTGGCGGTTCGGTCCGCGGCGGGAACCCCGGTTGCGGTGGCACTCGCGGTTGCACTCGCACTCGCAGCGACCGCGGGTTCGTGGCAGCGGTCTCGCGCCTCCATTTCTTGGTCGTTGGGTTCCGGGTCGTCCTCCTCGTCCGCGTCCGCGTCCGCGTCCATGTCGTCCACCTCCTCCTCGTCCTCGTCGGAACCCGCGTTGCGCATCGCCACCACGTCCCCCACCCCGATCTCGTACCGAATCTTGCCAATCGTCAGATAGAATCCCTCGTAGTCGATCGACTTGGAATGATGGCGAGAACGGCTATTGGTATTGTTGTTAGTGTTGTTGCTATTGCTGTTGGTGTTGCGATGCTTGTCGTTTTCCTTGTCTCCGTCTTCCAGCTCGGCGTCCGACCAGAATCCGGAAAAGACCGATTTGGTTGGCTCTGGCTTTTTCTTTGCTTTGCTGGATTTGTTGGATTTGGTTTTGTTCTTGCCTGTTTTTGCTGCTGCTGCTGTTGTTGTTGTTATTGTTGTTGTTGCGCGGAGTGTAATCGGTCGGACCACCGGGATTATTGGAGGAGGAGGAGGACACCGAGGAAGCCGAAGATGCCGAGGATCTACGGTGCTGCCGTCTTCGTTTGCTGCTCATGGTGATGGATTGGTTTGCTCTGTCGAGAACAACAATAGAGTATTGGAATCGAAATCTCTGTTGGAATTGGAATTGGAATTGGAATTGGAATGAGCAGTGACCGTGTTCAGCGTCGTTATCACGGATGGTCCTTTTGTTGACGCTTGTCTCGGGCCTACGAGCAACGGTACGATGCTCGATGCTCGATGCTTGGACGTGATTGGTTTCTGGTAATTGCCGCAAAGCTCGGTGTTTGAGGGCTTCGGTTGTCGTATGCCCAACCTTGTGAGCTTATTTGCCTATTGCACAAAGAACGAGTAAGCTTACTCGTAGCAATAAGATTACTACTTGTACCGGCAAGTTACCATACGTATTCGGGCATCAACATCTGCATCTGCTTCTGCTAAGATTAAAACAAAGAGTTACCGAGACTTCTGAGGTCTTTCGAATGGGAGCGGTTTATTAGAGCTGAGGTTAGTTTGGACTTACTGTACAGTACTGTAATTATTGTACTAGTACTGGTTACGACTACGTACGTACATACGTACGTGCTGTACAGCACTGGAAATATGAGGACCGTCTTGTTGAGGTAAGGTTAAGGTTTACCGTACGTAACATTGAACATCAAGTACTGAAATCCAATCGAAGGAGTCGTACATAATTTCTCCACGCAACGCAATCACGAATCAATCACGCACACGATCGAACCATTCGTACTCTTCAATCAAAGCCTTATCCTCAAACACAACAAGCACAACGAAAGGTCCGAGTTGCCAGTTTTTCGTTTTTCTTTTGGGGCAACGGGCAACGGGCAACACACAACATCATACATCGTACATCATACATCATACATCATCATTCATCCAGCTTTTGCAAAACAGCCGGGTCGGCATGGACGATCGGTAAACCATGGAGGCCGTCGATTCGATTGCGGGAGGCACCGCTCGGGAACGGCGACAACAACAACACCAACAGCAGCTGCCGCGGCTGCCGCCGCAACCACGACCACTCGCCTCCCGTTCCGGCTCGCTGGGCGCCTCTCTGTGGAAGAGCTATCGGCGACTGGTCCGCCGGCACCGCTTTTCGCTCGATGTCGCGGACGACGCGCTCTCGAGGCTCTTGTTCTGGATGCCGCATTCGCGAGCCGAAAACGAGGAAACGGACCGGGCCCTGAGGGAAGCCGGATACGGGATTCTTTCCCTCCACCGACTGGCCGTGCACCTCGCGCTGCGACACGACAGCAATGACAATTGCAACGATGATAATGATGATAATGATGACTGCAATTTCAATTCCAATGCGTACGGGACCTCGATTCGGACCCGGAATCCGCCAACGATCGCCGCCACGAGTGTCCGCATCGCGCTCGCGGCGATCCATTCGGCACTGCCGGCGCTCATGTCGCTCTCCGTGCTTCGGGCAAGGTCGACCTTGCATTCGTCGTCGTCGTCGTTGTCGTCGTCGTCGTCGTCCGAGATGACGAGAGAGCGACCGCGCACACAGCCCGTCGACGGAGCGGAACCCGAACGGATACCATTAGGTAGCACCGGCACCAGCAGCACCAGCTATGATGACGGCGACGGAGGTCGAATCCGAGACGGAAGCCTTGCCGCCGCTTCCGGGGCTCGCCTGCTCGTCGAACAGATCAAGTTTCTCTTGCGAATGTACCTGCTGGTTGCGTACTGGAGACAGCAGCGCAAGGCGGGCGACCCAATGGACGAAGATAATGACAACGACAACGACAACGACAACGACAACAAAAACTCACCCGCCGACTGCGGCATTCTCTTGGACGGGGGACTCTACAGCGTCGAGGAATCCACGGATCGTCTCGGAATGCCCTGGGATCGCGCGAAGGGCGCTCCAGAGGAGGAGAACCTACGTCGGAGAGCGAACGGGATGGACCGTGGAAGGGGCCACCCGAACAGAAACTTTGGCGGCTGCCGGTGCAGGTGCTGCAGGCGGTGCCACGCCACCGGTCTCACGCTGGACCGCCGCCGCGGCGAGCCTCCCGGCCACACTCCGTAATCCGGTCCACCGCAACGCCACTATTGTTGCCGCGGAAGTCTTGTACGCGGTCCGTCCCCTGCTCTGGGCCTGGTTCGAGTCCCGGTACCATCGCTCTCGTCCTCGTCGGCTTGGCCCTCGCGGTTCGCAACCCTTGTTGGCGGCTCGGGACCACGGCCACAACAACCGGAGGAGCACGCTGTGGAGGGGCTGGATCCTCTGCCTGATCCTGGACGTTCTCTCCCTCCGATTGCTGGAACGGACCGAAGGCGAAAGCAGCAGCGGCCCTCGATCGTCTCGGCGAGGAGTGGTTGCGCACCACCCAAACCGCTCGCGTTCGTCTTCGCGCTCGCGCGGCATTCCTGCGAATCCCTACACCTCGAACGAGATCCGGAGGCGCAAGCTGCGCCTGCTGCTGTATGTTTTGCGATCCCCGGCATGGTCGGAAGCGACCCTCCCGGCACTGGAAAGGGTCTCCGACAAGTTCTGGTCGAGGATTCCCATCCTGGGAGGACTGGCGGAAACCGTTCTCTGGGACTGGGTCTTGTACTACCAGCATCCCTTTGTGGCGGAAGAGGGGTGAGCGGTCCGGCGATGGAAGCGAAGCGAATGAAAGGGAAACGATGCGAAGCGATTCAGCGAAGGGAAGCGAAGGGAAGGGAAGGGAAGGGAAGGGAAACGATGCGAAAGAGGGAGGAACACGGTGGAACCGGGAGCACGGGTCGGCGACACGACTGTCTCGGACCGGTGTCGGCCATGTGTGAGATAGAGCACGAGCTGCGGGACACACAGCGGCTCCAAAACGGCAGAACAACTCTCCCTTCCTCGGAGAGAACTTTCTCGGAGAGAATTGTTGCATCGGCCACGAAACGAACGGGGGGCAAGACCGCGTTGCTGCAACAAACGCGTGTCAATACAGCAGATCTAGAATTGAAAAAAGAACGAGGCCGGTTGCGTGCAGCGAAACCAATGCATGGCACGAAGCCAAGCCAAGCGAAGCCAAGCCAAGCCAAGCATTCTGCTCCCGATGTTCCACACAACCTTTGGTTCGTCCACTTTGCGTATTTGAGCTGGAAGGGATCCGGTATGATCGTGCTACTTTTGTTCGTTGCAATGCAATAGCCCCTTGATTGATCGCAACTGGAAGAGAAGCAAAAATACTAGCTCCTCTGTGAATGCAAAAGGTCTCTTTGTGACCAATCCTTCCGTCACCAACTACTGAATCGTACACTGAGAGAAGACAAGTTACTTTTTTTATGTTTTTTTAATATTATTGGTGTAGACTCGGATTCATTCCGTTTTCACACAAAACCGTGATACAGTTGTACCGATTTGTTCTGTGCCATGGTTCTTCCAGGGATACCGAATGCCTGCGGTTCGCATCGCGCGCAATTGCGTTAGCTCGTCGGTCGGTCGCTCAAAAAAATAGTAGTAGTCGTAGTCGTAGTAGTATTCATTTGCACTACCACACGCACTTTTGTAGTTATTATTATTATTTATTTGGTCACAACGGTCTGACGGGGTCCGGCCAGGGGTTCCGTTGCTCTGTGAACGGCGTAGTCGGCGTAGAACGGAAAGTCACCGCTGCGGTAGCGCTGGATGAAGAAATCGAGGTCGGTGGAACCGTCGTCCTGAATGGCCATGGCGGAAAGGGCCGCGCCGACATCGGCATCGGTGGGCTCGGCGGTCTCGATTCCGGGCAAGGAACCTGATCCACACGGGATGGTCGTGTGTATTTATGATATATAGAAAGAAGGAATGTTTAGTATCCGAACGGGAACAAAACTGCAAAACAAAATCGAAACAAAAACAAAAACAATAACAAAAAAACGCCAGTCGGGAATGCCGTCACCGAACAAACACGTTGCATCGCTCACCTCCGATGGCAACCACGGGGGCTCCGACCTTTTGGGCCTGGGCAGCGACCGACGTTGCCGCGGCAAAGGCATCCTTTTGCGCGTCCGTCAAAAACTCCAGGGCCTCCGCCTTTTCCCGGAGGCTTCCGGCTTGCGCCACGGCATCGGCGGCAACCTTGAGGTCGGGTGTGACGGAGATGATGGCACCCACGACGGGACCGCCGGCGGCGGCCTCCGTTCCGGTCGGGTACTCCTGTTTGAGGGTCGAGAACGAAAAGGGAATGGACTTTTCGAAGGCTCCGGTCGCGTAGTGGGCGGGCTTGGTCTCGGGCGTCTTCATGAGATCCTGGACGATGTGGGGAGGAGAAAAGAAATGGGATTCGTCTCCGGAAATGACGTTCGTGGTTTGTTCCCAGAACTTGTTTCGGAAGACCTCGTACTGGTCGCTCGAAAAGCTAGTGTCCAATTGGCTCTGGTCCATGGGAGGAGATCCGGGCGGGAACTGGGAGAGGTAGGCGTCCATGTTGGCCCGGAACTGATCCTTGTCCTTTTCCATTCCCAAAAACTTTATCTGGGACGAGCTCACGGCCGCAGGCATCGTGTCGGGGTAGGCCTCGGCGTAGGCCGAAAGATTGGCCTTGAAGTCGTCCAGGCACTCGGCGGCCGTGTAGGAGCTTAGTTGCTCGTCGCCCGAGGAAACCCCATCGACCAATTCCATGAAATTCTTCTTGGCCATCGCGTATTCCTGCCCGACGGCCGTTCCGGGTTCCGGGATCATCCCCTTGACGTATTCGACCATGTCCTCGTTTCCGGAATGCTGTCCGTCGACGACACCCACCACGGCGTGGTTTCCGGAGGCAACCGCCAACTGGAGCGCCGCAAATCCGTTGGCCTGGCTGGCCCCGTAGACGAGGACGGTACCGCCGCTCCCGCCGATCTTGGACAATCCCGCGGCACCCTCGGCCGCGTGGCGCAGGAGAGCGAGGTATTCGAGGGGAACGCCCAGGACGGCATCGGCGTCGAGCTCTCCGTATCGACCGTGGACGACCTTACCGCTCGGATCGATGGCGGCCGAATCGAGGTTGGACACGGCTTCCTTTTCGAGGTCGATGGCGTGGGCGGACGTCACGGGGCTCGTGTAGAGGGCCTCTTCCGCGGGATTCGCGGGGGCTTCGGCTTTGCTCGGAGCCGATTTCTTCACCGGAAAGTGAGAAACCAGTGCCTTGGGAAGGTCGACGGGGTTTTTCATTTTTCGTCGGCTGTGAATGCCGCGACGAGCGACGGCACCCGTTGCGCGTTGCACCACCGACTTGGAAGACAGGCAATTTCAGCATCATTCTTCAACTACGCGTACAGTATTGGATCCTCTGGCACTTGTTTCGAGAAAAGATACCCTACTTCCCCTTCGTCAGCAGTATGATTGATGAAGGTGTGGCAAGAAAATACAATCACAAGAATATTACAATACTTGTGATAGATCTAGCTAACGATGGATGATGGCCCTTACGTTGTTGCCGATAAAGCATGCGACAAATGAAGGGGATGTTAACGGTACAAGTATGTGTTGAAGGTAAGTTACCCGAATACGGTAAGGTACGGTACACTAGCGTACGAGTACGAGTACGAGTACGAGTACGAGCACAGGTATGTGCTGTTTGGCCTTGCTGCTGATGAGCCGTGGGCCCCGCACGGCAACTCTGTGAGGAAGCGAAGCCCCCAGAAAGCCCACCTAACCTTTTTCTATCATAAATAGGGATGGAGATACATCATACGGTACAAGCATCGGCATCTAAAACATCCTAACCTTAACTTACCTCATCGTGTGGGAAAATAACGTGCGAGTGCAGTAACCTTACGTACAAGCCCCCTGTAGAACTTTGGGAAAACAGTATTATTATTATTTGGCAATATACGAAGTACTACCTCTGTTCCAAAATAACTGAACTATGACCCATATGTGTGCGTTCCTAATAACTGAACGTTTAAGTAGAAATACGTAGAATCAATACCAGAAAAATATGCGCATGATGCGTATTTGGGTCATAATTATGACCCCGTGTATTACCGTGATAAAAAAACACACAAGTCACATTAAAAAATCACCAAGTCATGTGGGATCGAAAATTACTAGCACTATCGTGCTGTTTTTTGAAAACAAGAGGGCTATCTTCAGACAGCAAAACGAAAGGCAGGAACATTCTTCTGGTTGATATAAATAAGACACTGAAAAAAGCTTTCAGTCTCAGCTTTCTCTAGGAACTTTCCGCAGGTCCAAATGACCGGTGGAAGCCTTTCAACCGGTAAAATCACATTTGAAGGGCAAAACGGGCCATTTTCAAGTCCTAATGAAAGGTAGACCAATACCACTAGTCTATCTAGTGTCTAATCAGGCATAAAGAGTTGCTTTCGGAGTGTTTAACCCAAAAAGAACGAATTGAATTGGTTGAAAATTGATCGATAGACGAGCTTGTATGTGCTAGGTGGTCAGTTATTTTGGAACAGAGGTAGTACGAACGTAACAACCAAAATCAATAATACGAAGTAATACGTTGTATCGTACGTAGATATGACTACCGTACTTGTACATACGAACTGGAACTCTGGTCTACCGTAGTGAAGAACTACTCTGTGTGTATTGGATGCATCTGTAAGACTCCGAGGTGAGATGACTTTCAGTACAAGTTGATATCTTTTATGATTAGCATTAGTTCATTAGTATTGCTTTTCCAATGGTTGTAATTGGGTTCACAGCCTCAAAGCTATCAGCAAGTGCACAGCTTTCAGACATGTTTCATTCGTTTCAGATGATTGTGATGCGAGTACTAACTTTTGAGAGTAACTGGTGTTCACTATGAATTGTGCAGGTGTCGCTTCCTTAAACAAGAACAATGTTCCTCCTCCTCATGGAGTGGTGGTTTCGCTATCTTATCGACATTGAATCAGTTGTGTCAACTCGGTTCGTGCGGTGCACTATGCTTCGCAAAGTTCTTGTATTCTATTCGGATTGACGCAACCCGTGGCGCCCAATCTCGTCGGCTGGTTCGGGTGCGATGAAAAGAATCATAGCAAAACGCGACTTTCGCTGGTTTTGGTTTTCAAAAAATGATTGCTCCGTAGTTGCTACCACTCGAGCTTGCGAAGCCATTCCCTCTGGAGCGCTGGTGATACATCTTGATTGGACTGAGGGAGCTCTGCTTGTGTGATCGGTGTTTGCGAAAGTACTACTTGTTCTGCGGTGTGATCTGGCTTCAGGTGTCAAGTGGGTGTCGGAGGAGGAGGAGGGAAAAGGACGAGATTGAATTCAATCGTAGGATTTCGATGAACGGCATTGTTATTTGAGCATGATCCTCGAAATTTACGAAGGCGCTGATGGAAACAAATATTGCTAGCACTCCCTCGTCCTCACAGATGACGTAACCATCGGAGTTGCAGCGCCTGGATGCGACGACACGAGAACCGTGTGCTCTCGTTCTTTCGGAGCCTTTGTTCGCTGTTTTCGATTGGCCACCATTTCCACTTCCGTTTCCGGGGTGATCAATCCACCGTTGTTGAGGTGGCTGAGATAGCCAGACCAGAAGATCAGCACAATGTTTTGTACCAAGACGCGGTGGTGAATGGGGTTGTAGTAAAAGTTGAGCGTGTGGACAAGGGGCCACAGCGTCCAGTGACGCAAGATGGTATCGGGAAGCATCTCCAGGGCGCGATCGGAGGTCTCCTTCATGAGGGACGTGACAGACGGAGTCTTCGCGTGCGCGGTTTTCACCACGCCTGTTTCTTCCTCCTCGTGTTTGTTCTCATTTTGTTCGTTCTTCATCGTGTCCTGAATCGCCATCCACTCCTTTCCAAAATGGGTGACGCAATAGTACGAGTAGATGTAGAGAGGGGCACCCACCAATTGGTCCGCAACAACCTTTCCGAGCGCGTTGATGAATTTGTTCTGTCCATAGGCTCCCGCTGGTATGCGCTTGTTGACAACGACCTCCAAAAATCCCCACCAGTAATGGAGCCAGCAGGTTGCTACCACACCAAAGCCCGCACCGCTGAGGGCCCTCGATCCGTCCCAATCGGCCTCGGGGTTCATCAACCTTTGGGTAGCGCTATCGCTCACCAAAAAAATGAACGAGGCCGCACCTCCCTTGACCAGGAGGGGGCGAGCGATGAGTGCCTCGGTGTACTTTGCCCAGGCTCTGCCGAGAAACGACGTTGGTGGAGGCGCCGTAGAGGAAAATGCCGCGGTTTTCAGTCGGCATTGGGTCTGTGGTTTGGAAATCCCCGCACGCAGAGTGGGCGATCGGAGCCGCATCGGCATTGCCATCCGCTTTCTCCCCGATGGATGCCGATTGAAGCTTCATTGCCATCATCTTGATTGCTGGGGCAGATTGCTGTGGTTTCCTGTTATTTTTTTGTCTCTGATCAATATATACTGGTTGGTTGTGGGCCAACAATTGTGACAGAGTGAGGTGAGCAAAGTGCATGATGTGTGTGGGAATTGCGAGAACTACGGCATCACAACCGCGAGAACTCGGAACTTTCCCGTTTCGTTCGACTTTTTGGCTACCAGTCTTTTCCCGTCAAATGGGTCTCCAAAATGCCGACCTCGTCACAAAATTCAAACATATTATGATGGGCGGCAGATCTTTTCGGAATTCTGTTCTCACACGATTCACCATTGCCAGCTGGTCAAACATCGATTCGCGGATGTGACGTCATTAGGTTGCTCTTCTTCCATCTTTTTTGTCACGAGTGTTTTCTGAATGAATCAATCTTGGGAAACAACGTCACAGGCTTCTTTTCTCCAACTTTCAACTTTGCGTTCGATTGTGTATCATTAACCTTACTTCAATCCGAAACCGATCGGAATACAAGTACGATCTCTCTCAATCAAGTAGTAAGGTAATCAAGATGACAACAACAACAACAACAACAACAACAACAACAACAATAGCTTTCGGCACGTAAAGCCTCGACTACGAAGTTTTTTCTCGAGAGCGCCCTCCTTGAATAATGATTTTTCTACGCAACAATGTTCTCCTAGCTGTGTTGATGCTTCAAAATGCTTTCTCGGGAAGCACGGCTTTTGTCGTTTCGAGTTCACCCGCATCCAGAATGAGCGGGTTGGTTCCGCCTACGGAAGCAAGGACTTTTTCTTCGACCAAGGTTGTGACAACAGCAACGGAAAAAACGCGTTCATCTTCGTCACTAGCAATGGGAGGTGTCGAATTGGTGGATCCATCCTACAACCTAGCCATCGGTGCGTTTGGCATCGGCCTCGCCTGCGGATTTTTAGAGGATCTGAGGGATGAGAGCGGCGAAAAGCTCTTGACCGCCAAGCCATTCGGCGGGCTCGCGCTGATCTTCACCGTCTTTTCCCTGTTTCTGGCCTTCCAGACGACCACCCTGCGCTTTGCCTTTGACGACGATTCCTTCTCGCTGGTTCAGGCCAACGGTGCCAGACTGGAGCAAGAAAACGTCGTGGTGGGCGGGGAGAACAAGTGGCGCTACGATAGCTTCAAGAACTACGACTTTTTGCCCTCCAGGGACTTTCCGATCCTGGTCTACTTCCGAGAAGATCAGACCCCCGTGGAAACCCGAGAGGAAGTTCCGATCGTCATCGACAATCTGGACGGGCAGGTCCATTTCTTTCCGGCCATTTCCAATTCCAAGCAACTGGAAGAGGGTTTTGCCAAGCACGGATGCCCCAAGGTTTGATAGGAATCACTCAGAGAGGCAAATTGTGCAGAATGAAGTACTAGCGGAATTATATCGATTGAATAATTCTTTTGACGAACAAATGGATTTTGATCTGATGATCTTCTGTTGAAAAGTTCTTGTTCCTAGTATAGTGATACTAGAATGATTCTTGCATCATGCCATACTAATGGCTAGTACACAGGAGAGAAGCTGATAGCTGACATTTTTACCCGCATTGGCATCAATTTCTATAAACTTGCTTTGCACTAGATTCCTAGTAGTACTAAAGGTTGCAATAACCGAGTCTCTATCACTACTAGAGAAACCACAACATGGTACTATGATGCTCCTCTTCTTGTACTTCTTGTGGAATAGGAATCGCCAGAATCACAAACATACTGCGCTTCGATCCCATTTCGATTGCATACGGTAGTAGACAGAACAGCGCAATTATTTTTCGGATGGTATTGAATAGTACAAAAAATCGACTTTTTTGTTGATGAGGAGAACGAAGAGTTCTTCTTGTTAACTACTGAATAATAATAATACTAGTAGTTAGTAGTACTATTCATGGTGGTAGTAGCATGCATTACTATGCTGTGATATTCCTGGTTCTAGCTGAATATTGGGACTTAATGACAGTAGTTGAATCCTTACTATTATTTCATGCTGTCTCTTCGCCATGTTATGCTGACGAGTTTCTTTGGGGGCACTTCGAGGATCTGTGGTGAACCTGCCAGCAAAACAACTGATTCTCGTACTAGTACGTGTGCTAATACTAGGAACACATTCCCATCATTTGATCGGATTATTGATAGGGAACAGAATTGTTCAAAGGTTATGCATGGCCTACTTCTGTCTGTCAATCCAATTTGTTTCTTCAGAGATATTAGTACTAGTTGTGCTGCAGTTGCGACTCGTCGTACTCACTACGTAGTACGGTACGGGTAGTTCAAGAAGAAATAATGCTATGATGTTGCCTGGCACCATGCCTTCCGTTTGACTTCTTTCGTACCGGTAAGGTTACCTTTGTTTCTCCAAGTGGGAATGAGAAGGAACATAAATCTACGGCGTCTGGTGTTTCGACCGAAGCTGTTGGCGGAATGGTGTCAGCTTGCGAGGACACATGGCTCGTAATCTTACTTCTCCGTACGTAAGGTTAAGGTTACTGCAAGTACGTAATTTGTAATTTGAAATTATTCCTCTGATCTACTACAAAGGCTTACTAGTAAGGTTAGTACAGTATCTTACAGACCAACACGTTTAGCTCGTACGTACCGTACTCGTACGAACAATCCTCTAACAAGAAAAGTGTGCCACTAAAATCCTTGTACGAAGTATGTAATTGTACCGTACTAGAACTTACGTATCAGAAATAAGCTTACTTCGTACCGGTGCAAGAATGAATACTCCGATCGGAACCCGATTTTTAGAATCGTTTTCTGCCTTCTGGAGTCTTACGAGAACCTGATGGAAGACAACGATCACGTCCACACCGTTCCGTTCCTGGGGCAGCACAGGCAGAGCCCGCTAATCACATCACACGTATCATACGAATCACTTTCGTTCACGAACAAAAACGACGACAAAAGACGTAAGGAATCAATCAGGACAAGAAATATCTTTGTGAAAGAACCCCATTAACGGGCAAGACATATTTACCAAAGCAAAACAATCTCTTCTCGACAGTATTAGTAATAGCCACTGCTACGCCTGCCATAACGTCTACCATGGTGTTGAACACTGACAAAAAGGAAGAGAGTTCTTCCAGTACCGACACGAAAAGAAGCCATTATGAACACGACCAAGGAATTCGCCGAGAAACTGCAAGCATTAGGGAAACCTGCTTTTGAATTCTTCTGCGCATTGATGCCGATGATGATTGACACCGGGAACAAGCTGCACGCCATCTGGATCACGTTGGACGACGACCTTATCAAATGCATCATTGGGTTTGTGTTTTGCTTCTTTGGGGGGATGTACCCCACCGTCTTTGCAGGTGTGCAAGCTGCGGAGCAGAGTGGCAGAGCTCTAGTCGTGAAGTCGATCGGAGAATTGTCGGAGGAAGCTACCAGGAATCTTGAACGAATCCAAGAAGGACGACAAGGAATCCGATGGAAAAGAAAACCTTTCGAACAAGGAATACGTTAAGCGAAAGACCCTCTTTGTCATGCAGAAGATGAATCCCGAAAAGGTCAACACCGCCATTCGCAACATTTACACAGTGTGGTTGGCTGTGATTTCTGTTTTGGTGATTCAGTTTGCACGAACCATCCAAACGGCACAATCGGTGGCCGATTTTCTCGCGAGACCCGCAGACAAATATGTCAAGCCAATTGTGAAAGTATCGCTTCCTCCAGAATATCAACAATGGGTTCCCATCATCATGTCTTGGTAAGAATGGGCGTCCAACTTTTCTGTTGTTTCCTGGTTTTGTTTTTGCACGAAGTCAAAAGCAATTGTGCTTTATTTCGATGCACTCACAAGGATAATTTGTATCACCCGTAACTCGACAATCGCTAACTGCAACTTCGTTTCTTTTCTTCGTCATTTCGATGCTGTCTTAACAGGTCGTGCAAGATAGTCGGAATGTCTCTTGCCTGGACCCTTCTTTCGATTCGTTGTGCCTTTGCAAGCTCTTTGCAAGGCGGATTGATGTTGTCTCGTTCGGGTTACGAAGCTCTTCGCAAACGCAACATTGATCTGGGTGGTCTGATCGAAGGAAAGCACGGCACTACAAACTTGGACGAATATGCTGCTTATGGGTGCGCAGCCCTTGGATTTGGTTTCCAATTGTACTTTCGACTGAGCCCTCCCTTTCCCTTAAATATTATCCTCTTTCCATTCCAGGTTGTTGAATGGACTCTCCGTTACGGAGTGATGAAGGCAACTTCGTTGTAGAAGTCAAAACATTCCGAGTATAAGGATTGATCAATTGATTTGCATGTGTGCACAAAAGAACGGTGGGAAAATCGGATATTTTCCTACTTGTGAGGGAAAATGAACGAGAGCTTTGAATGTTGCGTTTGAAGAGCGAAAGCAGCATGTCAACAACGAAATCGGTCTACATTGCTACTGTTTCTTGTTTTACGTTCGTTCCCGTTCTCGAAACCTGGTCAAGCTTCATTTTTAATGAATTTCGATGGACATTTCTTGGCAGACTCTTCTTTATCGTCCTGTTTGATATTGGCATTCGCAAGTAATGACGAATCTGACAAACAACGACCAAATTATGGCGATTCGTGACACCATATCCTTTTGTCATAAACATTTTAGATATGAATATTCCAACATCTACTATTTGTTGCCCAGAAACGTAAAGTCGCCTTTTAGTAGGATGGGAAATAGGCTTGGTTATTCAAAAACCTATTGATCCCGAGTATCAGTAGGTCTCTAGGTGCTGGCGAAAATACTTGGTACGACAGTTTTGGAGAAAAATATCGGCACTCAGTAATATTTACTGTACTACGGAATTCCTATCAGCTGTCCCCCGGTTTCCGTAGAAATTAGTAGTTGAGGATGTAGAACCGGGGGACAGCTGATAGGAACTTTGTAGTAGTTCCTTGTACATCAACAAAGTAATCACACACACTGACAACATACTGAACAGTTCATGAAGAAGAAGCCGGAAATATTGATGAATACAAAAACTAAAATATGTAACAACACAAAAAATAATACTTCGTATTACAACAATAAGAATGTCTTTTATAATCAACACACTCATCGAACATACTAGCATCCTAGTTGATGATAAGAAAAAATTACCTCGTCCTTACAAAAGTACACAAATAGTAGGTCGTGTGCTTCAATGTACTAGTAACACGACTCCCATGGAGGCTTGTAACTGCCTACTGTCTTGACGCGTGCGGAAAAGATGTTGAAGAGACTAGCATACTACCAAAGAGTTGCTGAAACAATGCGTTGATGATTTCTACCTTTCGGAATCAGAGGGACACTGATTTGCAGTTTCTCTGTATACTTAGTGTTACGATGCAATAAAGACCCTTGCATTGCAGTCAGGATACACCATGATGTGTAAAATAATGGTAGTAATCCACAATAGGATAGCCACAAATATTGATAGTGACACCATTATCACAAGCAGAGACAGCAGTGTTAAAATCAAAATGAAGGAGCATTCTAATACGAAAACTTACACTGACAACATCTTCCCTGTTCACTACTACTGGTAGGAGCTGGACTCTATACTCATAATGACTCAAAGAAATTGGTGCATTGATCTCTTCATTGAGTTCTGTGGCAATAAAAATCTTCAATAAATAGTTCGAGGCGGTGCTGGTGTGAAAATGATGGTGGAATCAGAAGTTGTTGATCTCACTACTGATCACACTGTGTATGCATGATTATTGTGCTTTTCAATGAGCTTTGGCACTTTCGAAAACACCTTTCAATCAAATAAATAATAATCAGAAACTATTTTCATCATCAACAAGAAGCACTCTGATTATTGTGCTTTTCAACGAGCTTTGGCACTTTCGAAAACACCTTTCAACCAAATAAATAATAATCAGAAACCATTTTCATCACCAGCATCAACAAGAAGCACTCTGATTATTGTGCTTTTCAATGAGCTTTGGCACTTTCGAAAACACCTTTCAATCAAAGAAATGATAATCAGAAACCATTTTTATCATCAACAAGAAGCACTCTACGAATACGGTTTGTGACGATGCTAGCACGTAAAACTATAGACTTTGAATAGCGTAGAAAACTATGGCAAAGTTTGTTCTCTACCGGTAGAGAGGGGAAAAACTGCATGGTATGTTGAAGATGATGACACGTAAAAGTTGTGCATGCACAAAGGCCTTTACTGTGCGGTATTGTTGTTCCAACGGCATCCGTTATTTTCTCTGAGAAGGACGAACTTCGTACTTGTAGGTTTCGTGGGAGTCTAAAATTTTTCTCTGCTGCCTCGCGCCGGGTGTTCTCGGGGAGAATTTAAAATTTTGATTGTTATCAAACTAGCAATTGATGGAAGAAAAGCCAGTTGTCAGTGGGATTATTTACCGTACACTCCTATGATGCTAGTTGGCGTGTTCGCACCGTTGACAACATCTGGAGCCACCAGATTCCATCACTTCTTTACTATCGTCGTTATCAAATTTTTGTCACTTACTATCATTTTCGGGGTTGAATTTGCGATTGCCTTGGACCGCAGTTGAGGATACGAGTTCCTACTTGTACCAAAGAAATTCATTGATTTCTCCAGACGTCGGCATTCGAATAAAACGCATACACCTCTACGTCTCTACACGCTTACAGTCTTGTTCCATTGTTTGGTAATCTTCAGTGGTTCGTTTGCTCTGAACATCAGAACTGTGCGCAGGGGAAAATTTTCCGCATCCACAGATAATGTCGATTGAGAGTGATCCGGAGTTACTATAGAGCAAGAAAATCATGGACGTTCGATACGATCCCAAATCCAAGCCTCTCCGAGGGAGCCCTTCGGCATATGTGATCGGGAGGCCGTCATGCAATATCGGAATGACAAGGTTTTCTTGCCTTGGATTCCTTCTCTTGACGTTTGTGATCGGAACAATGCTCTATATTGATCGGGGAGTAACCAGGTCGTTGTCGCAGCCAATGATTCGGAAGTCTGCCGACTATCTTACCCATCTTGCGGACGATATGGAAAATTATGAGAATCAACTAACTATCAATACGAATGAACGGAACGCAGAATCAGATACCGCGAATCCAGCTACAAATATCACCCAAAAAATTGTTCAAGAGGACAACTCAAACAAAGACGACACCAATCCTGTAGTGAACGGCGAATGGAATGACCAAGTCGAAAACAGTAATTTTGATGTCGCCGAAAATGGAAATCAACTCTCTACAACAACAGAAAAAAAGAAGCCACGTCTTTTCTTGCACGTTGGTCCCCAAAAAACTGGTTCGTCGACCTTCCAATCGATGCTCGATAAACTATCAAAATTGACTGGTGAATTGCAAGGTGACAACATCAATCTTCGTCACATTATGCCAGAGAGAGGGGATTTTGATTGTGATGTCGGTGAATGGGGATGCTTTCATAACTGTAAAGCTTCAGAAGAATTGAAGGCCTTTATTCAGAAAACCCGAGATGAAGGAAAGGACCTTCTTTTGACAGACGAAAATCTGGACGGTAATTATGTTTCAGCTTTGAGAGATTCTATTGACGATAATGATTGGGATGTAACTGTGATTGTTATGTATAGACGAATTCATGAGTGGTTGATAAGTTGGTACAACCAGATAAACAAAACCACTAACAAGGATTCCAACGGGAAGGTCCTCTTCAATGAGAAGGGCATTCCATACAGAACTGAACATACGAATTGGCCAGATCAAGGGGGAGACCCTATTCCGAGCTTCTCTTCGTGGTATGAAAACTATACTCGTCAGTGGGAACCAGCAGAGCTTGCAAATAAACACCGAAGTATTGAATTCTACAATCTTTACAATGCAGCGTTCGACAATGTGCTTCTCTACAACTTGCACCAAGAAGGGGACATGGTTACAAACATTATTTGTAACGTTATTGGGGCTGCCAATGCATGCGAGAAAATAACAAGCCATGAAATTGAGGTTACGGAAACAAATGGGTCCGTGGATTTAGATAACGACATTCTTTCAGTGTACGCATATGACAAGGGACACATCGCAAAGACACTCCAGAGGAAAGAGGTTGTATACGCAGTCACGAAGTACATTCAAGATTCGGGCAAAGTCCTCCCTCGAAAATGTAATCAACAAATGACGAACGAGATCCGAACATGGTTGGTCGACACAGAGAAAATCGTGGTTGGAGATCAGAACTGGTCAAACAGCGAGGAAGAAGAGCTCTTGAAACTATACGAATCATTTGTTTCCAACAGCAAGTTGTGTGATGTGGATAAGGAAGCCATCCTTCAAGATGAGGATTGGTTGCGATTCTTCCACTCTCTTGGCAATCAAAGTATGCAAAATGTGGTGTTGCATGTTGGTCCCATTGGCGGGAAAACGATTCACGACACCTTGAAAGCATTGTCAGGAGAAGGTGGAAAATTGCAGCAAGATGACTACGAGCTGGCAGATATTCAAAAGGAGAGTCATTTCGACTGCACGGGGGAAGATTGCAAGGCTTCTGAGAGACTCAAAGCAATGTTTTCCTCCTTTGAAGACGCACAGAAGAATGTAATTATTGCCGATGATAGTCTTGACGAAAAATATATCAAACCATTGAAGGAAGCGATCGATGAAAGGAAATGGAATTTAAAGGTTGTTTTGGGATACGTTAGACTCGACCAATTGCTTCTAATGGTTTACAACAATGAATATGATTCCGATCATCAGGATCTGGATGGTCTCCATCTGCTCGGTGAGACTGAACCTTCTGACAAAGGAATGCACTTCAAATGGCCTGACGAGGGCGGTACTACTATACCAGGATTCAATAAGTGGTTCGATGCATTTGCGCAAGATTCCATCATAAAAAAAATCGAGCAGCTTAGCATGCACCTGCGGGACCTGTACACATCGTCGTTCGACGATGTAGACTTTTTTGCCTACCACCAACGAGATGACCTGGTAAAAGATTTTGTATGCAAACTAGTTCCGGAAGCTACGCAAAGTTGTGCAACGTTGAAAGATGCTGACGCTAAATCATCGAACAAAAAATGGATAATCAGCAATTACACAGAAGCAGACATTCTAGCCGTACATGCTCACGATAGCGGGCTAATAAAAAAGGAAGTCAGCAGGGAAACTGTGAGAAATGCAATTATGGAAAAACTCCGGTCTATGGAAAAGGGTCTATCCAGAGTCTGTATTTCGGAAGTTACAAAACAGCTATATGATTGGATCATCGAGAACGAAAAATCAATGATTGGTGCCAGCTTTACTTCGAAAAGAATTGCATGGATCAACAAAGATTTCCAGTACTTCATGGAATCCGGGAAGCTATGCGCTTTGGATGTTGAGAAGGAGGTACAAGAGAAAAGGTGGCTGGATTTCTTTAAATACAACCCCAAATTCGTGCCAGATCCCAATACCACAGTTTGAATCAACAAACAATCCTGCCGTATGAATCGTTAAACAAATGGCAGTGAAACAAAGGATTTCCAGCTACACCATACAGCATCTGCATTACCTGACGGAATAGTCTGTCACGCTTGTGCCACTACATGTAATTCAATAAATGATACCATAGACTTTTATAGCAGTTACTTGCCCGTGGGCAATCCATGCAGTATTAGGGATGTTCTTGGACTCTTTCCCTCTGAATGTTGTCAATTAATTCGTTGAACCCAGGTAGGTCGATCGAGTCGTTAGGGTTCCCGAACGGCGTTGCAATTATCGAGACTGGTTGAGAACGAAATGTTGGTATGGGTGCTTCGTTGAGCCAGAGTTTCACAGCAAACCTGTTGTCGCCGCCCTTCCCTTTCGTTTTGAGTTTCACCAGTTCGAATGTCAAGCAAGAGGCGTAGGTTGGCCACTGGCTCGACAGTGACCGGAAATGATTCGAGTCACTGCTCAGGAAATCTATCTTTCATCGCGTACAACACGCCAAACAAGGTCACATCGTGACAACTGTAGATGCGAAACGGTTTCTTGTCGTTGTTGCTTTGACCGTTGTTCGAGACACTCGCATTCTCCACAACTTCCTTCATTTACCAATCGAACGTCATTAAGCGCTGGTCCTACCATTTCGGCTAACAGCGATGGATTCGCATAGTAACTCCGGAACCGCGAAAGGAGCTGCGAAATGGTTTCGCGACCCAGAGAATCGAAGAGTTCCTGGGCGGAGGCCGGGGTGTCGTGGTGATCTAGGTGCGAACAAAACCTGGTGACCGGCAGCGAGTGTGACGACCGACAAACGAAATGATCCGCTGCATCGATCTTGCAGGGGTTTCCGCATTGCGAGTGGAAAAGAACTTTTGTTGAGAGACGAACGAACGCGCACCAACGACGGAGACCACCACTGAGCAGCAACGAAACAAATCGAGAAGCCTCTCCTTCGCACTTACCCAATTGACGGCGGTGGGCGATGACTGTTCGAACGGAGGCGGTTTCCTCGAAAGCCCCGGTATGTATTCGAAAAGTCGTGCCTTCAAAGCGGCTGCCCGTTCATCCTTTTCGACAAAGTCCGGCGAGGCGCGGACATCCGCCATGAGACTTGTCATGAGTTCCGGAGCACTGTCAAATGCATTGAGTGTTTCGCGTTTCCCCTCTCGAACCTCGATTTCTATTGTGCTGCCATTGTGACTTGCGTTTTGTGTCCTCCGGTAGTCTTCTAGGTCGATGCCCTCGTAGTGTGTTGGATAGTTGTAATCGAGCAAAACACGACCGGTGGTTTCCTGTCGCCCGGAACGAATGCTGCCATTGCTCAACAATCCGTCTAGAAAAGCTTGGCAACTTTTCACCGTGCGCAGGTAGTTCGTGCTGAATGCCGCAATGTCCCAATGGTCTCGAAACAATTCTCGTGGTCGCGAGCCGCCGTCGTTTCGGATTTCGTGTTGGGATTTGGCAATATCGATCGGCCATTGCGACACCATTGTGATACATTTGGTGCATTCCCTTCCAGGTCAGAAAACCGTAGGATTCGTTTCCCCCGATGGTTTCTTTGAACAGATTCGAAGGTGAACGAATCTCGATTTCGTTCTCGTTCTCGTTCCTATCGTTAGATCCTATCCTGACGACCGGAAATCGCTCCGACAGCATTTCGTGGTAAGAGCGATCGGAAGGAGGGATTTTGGTCTGCCAAAACAAAGCTTCTTCTTCCGCAAACTCGGGTGCGACTAGCGATCTGCCCGGAGTTCGATCTCCGTGTCGATGGAAGACAAAGACCGCCTCGACGGTTTCCTCTCGATCAGAATTCCTCACTGGAAACAGTCGAACATCGATTTCTCCTGCCACTCGGTGCCCGCGCTACGGGTAGTCGATGGTTCTCGTGCCTCCTTACCAGAAGATTGCGAGTCACTGGTCCAAACCATCTCGGATCTCGCAAGCTGATTCTGTTGTACAATACCATTGTGATTCGCCTTCCTGGATCGTTCTGCGTCTGTGTTCAATTCTCGGTCGTCAAAGAGCACGGGTACCGGTACCTTACGTGTATCTGATCTTGATTGAGATGAGACTTGAGATGAGACTTGAGATGAGACGCGGGAGTAAGATCTTTACCGTTACGACTAGTACGATCACATCACATCACATCACATCACATCACATCGGAATGAATGAATGATACTACGAGTCCGATAACAATTGAGACTGGTCGATTATGAGCCAAAAATTAACCGAATATTCCCGAATCAAAACCGAACGGAGAACATACCAATGCCAAAAAATCATTCTGTAATAGAGAAATTCCTCTAACCCTTCATAGTGTGCTGTTTTGTTAGTGGAAATCCCTTGTTCGAGTGCCTTACTAAACTCTCTATAAAAATCACATTTTTTGACACCACAGTTCTTCGCATCAAATAACGAGAATACAAGACGAGAACACGTTGACCATGGTGGTGGATCCGGCAGATACCAGAGCCAAAGCCCGTAGCAAACTGCAACTTAGCAGGGAGTTAGGGCAACAGAGGCAGGAGGGGCCTCACCCTAAAAGAGGAGGAGCTCAGGGATATCCAGTATGGCGTCGACGAGAGATACTGGAGGATCACGAAGCAGGCTTACCTGTACCTGTTGCGAGAGCAACACTCTTCCGGTGGAAGAAACAACTTCAACCCCGACGGATGACTGGCAACAAAGACAAGACAGAGCTGGTAGGTGCAGATTTGACGCTCCTTATGCTCTGTCTCGTTATTTGGCCACAGGCAACGCTTGACCAGATGGCAATGTTTATTTACAACGAGGGGGGAGGGATCTACAGCAAGCAGCTCCTCTCGCACCGATTACAAGAGATGAATGTCACACAAAAGAAAGGCAGCATCGAATCTTACCGGGCTTACACTCCCACCAACAAGAGGAAGGAATGGTTGTTCTGGAACAGACCATTGCCATCTGGCGTTGCTGGCATCCCCAGAAAGAGACTTATCGATATCGATGAGTTTGCCATGGAAACACGAAGACTGAATCGCACCAGGGCTTGGACAGTTAGATTTCGGAGAGTTCGGAGTATCGGCAACTACGCGAAAGGGCAGAAACTTACAGTGATTATCGCTGTGGAGGCTGGAGATCCCACTGTACCCAACAATCTATCCGGCAGCCTCCGGTATCCAAGAAGATGGGTACGGGTGAGTCGAAACCCTGGAACCACAGGGGACGCGTTTGCTTCCTTTGTAGGCAGTATCTGCTCTTCCTTTGAAGGAGAGCAGCGAGTGCCACAAACAGACGACTGGAGAGTCTTTATGTGGGACAACTTGAGCAGCCACGCTGCTCCCATTGTCTACAATACGATTTTCGACAGGGAAGGACCGACGCGATACAACGTTGTACCCCGGCCTCCCTATCAGCCCAAGTATGGACCCACAGAGTATATCATCTGTCAGTTAGTCAACTACCTGAAGATCAATACAAGAGGCGAGCTAGATTTGGTAGATCTAGAGCAACAGATCTACAGAGCTGCAGGAGCAATCGGTCCGTTCGACGGGACCTTTGCTCACTGTGGATACAGTGTCGATGGTACCTACCCCGGGGTTGTAATCCCCTGAAGCGCCGAGCGCTATAGTCGATTGTCGTGTCTCCAGCACTAGAAGATTGTCGCGTCTCCACCATGGTCGATTTCGATTTGGTTGTATTTCTTAGTGGTAGTTTAGTGGATTTTGCTTTTGCAGAGTTGCAAAAATAGAAATAATGAATTAGAGTTGCTTGCTGCTTGCTCCAGTTTGCTTCGAAATAGGTTTTCGATTGTACCCAATAGCGCTGCTGGCAGTCGATCACTCCGTGTCACTCCCGTGTCACTCCCACATCTAAGTATCGAACACTTGTGGGATTCGATTATATTCATCTCCATTTGTGGATATCGAACATAGGTACAATAGAAAACCTTGGACACCCAGATGGTGGGATTGAAGTCGGCGGACTCCGCAAAGTATAGAAGAACTGCTGGGACTGAAGTCGACCGACGCGTCAACTCCTGGGATTGAAGTCGACCGACGCGTCCATGTATAGGAGAACTGCTGGGATTCAGAGGTGTTGGACCTCTCTTTATCTATTGTAGGTCTACAAGTCTGGATATGGAACATACCGGTACACGAAAGTCCGGAACACAAACACGATCGATCGATCGGATCCACTCCAGCAAACAGCAAACAGCAGAGCAAACAGCAGCAAACAGCAGCAAACAGCAGCAGAATAAAAAAAAAGGAGCAGCAAGCAGCAGCTCATAATTTTGCTGCTGGCAACATGTAAAAACTACACCTTGTCTCCAGTAAGAACAACACGACAATCTACAGCAATCGACAATCTACAGCAATCGACAATGGACAACCGACAATCTACGACACGACAATATACAACGACGCGACAATTTACAACTAATCATAGATAATTACTAAACATAAAATTTATTTCTTCTCTGGAATCTTCTGGCGCTTGCACCAGTCCACCATTTTGGGGAGGCACTCTTCCGGATCTTTCCCGCGCTTGGCAAGATCAATTGCCTTGCGCTTGATCCGGGAAGCTTCTGCTGAATTATTTTCAGCAGTAAGAGTGTCTCCCAAGTGATCGAGGATCTCCAAGGTGGGCTGGGAGTTCTCCTGGAAGTCAGCTTTCTCATTGGCTGCTTCGCGCATGGATCGGAGGAAGGGAGGAGTATCAGTCGACAATTCACTTGGTGGAGTACTATCAGTCGACAATTCACTTGGTGGAGTACCCAACAATTTACTGGCGCCATCAGCTCCATCGATGCTGATTGGTTGGACACGAGATCCGATCCCTCCGGTGGATTTGATTGGAGAGAGCGGAAGGGGGTTCGCCGTATTGCTGTTTCGGAGAAACCTGGTCTGATCCATTGGATGTTCCTGGAGTCTGTTCCTGAAGAATCTGGAGTCTCCGGTGGGATCCAGAGTGACACCCCTCTTCTCTGCCCGGAGCTGATCGATAGTCTTCCCATCCTTGGTGGTAGTCTCCAGTGGACCCATATCTTCCTGAAGTTTCTTTCTCGCTTCTGCATTTGCGAAAATGGGATCGGATAGAACTTCATGGAAGGTACTGGAATGGGCGTCTCTGGCTATCTGTTCCTTTGACGCCGTTGGATTTTCCAGGTACACCTCCTTGACTTTTGAGGCGTATATATCTTCGAGGCGGTAGAGCAATGCTCTCCCATTGGTAGGGGGACGAGACTCTTTCTCCTTTGGATCCACCGAATCAGCAATAGCCTTCCTTTCCGATTCGCAAAAGACAATGCTACAGTCACAGGCACAAATGCAACAATCCACACATACACCCCTGGCGTTGAGGTTGGCAGAGTTTTTGCAATGAGAACAATTGCCTCCATTCGGCATGTCCATGCAATTGATCTTGAAACAGAAGCAACCGATCTCCCGACTCTTGATCTTCCCCTTCCGGGGCTTCTTTTCTTGTTGCTGCCGAGATACAGAATAAGCGGCGTACCGACGCTTCTTCTTTTGGTACTCGTCCTCCACTTGCTGGTTGATTTCCTCGATTTCTTTTTTGCTCTGGAGATGCATGGTGTTGAAATGCTTGCAGTTGGGACAAGGCATGGAAAGCAGGAGAAATCTGTCAAACTCGATGTCTTCCTGGGGTCTAACGCCATCAGATTTCTTGGCCTTTGCAATCTTCTTCTTGGCTTCGGCGCGAAGAAGGACTTCCTTCTTGGCGCGTTCCTTGTCCAGTTCAGTGGAGAATTTGTTCAGGAGATCATCAAACATGGCAATTGCAGGAATCTTGTTTCTGGTGGATCGATTGCACGCAACAAAAGATTGGTAGGATTCGTAGGCTTGAACAATGCCAACAAGCTCTTCTGCCATGTAGTCACTGGTCCAGACTTTGGGAGAGCACTTGCTCGCTTTCCCTTTGGTGATTTTCAAATCCTGCTGAATTTTAAGCAGGGACTTTTTTGCGTCATTCTCTGTAAGACGCGAGAGATCGGCTTCCAAAAACGCAACAATCAAGCTCTGTTTTGCTGGCTTGGTGAAGGGTTTGCGCTTTTTCAAAAGCTCTTCCAATCCAGCAAAAGGTGGATCGGGAGCAACTGTTTCGATGCTGAGCAAACCACTATCATCAGAGTCCGTATCGAGGTCTTCCAGGCGTTCCCGGCGTTCCTTGACAGTGAGCTTGCGAGGGGCAGGTTTGGAGGCAGATTTCTTGCTGAGAGCCAAAGGGGCCTTTTTGATGAAGATAGACATGGTTTCAGAGCTAATTTGGAGGAGATTTCAGTGCAGTTGCAGGGGATTGTTCCAAGGTAAGTACTTTCAATCGATCAGACTGAATACTGTGGTACCGGTAGATTGTCGTGTCTCCGGGGATCGATCGATCGATCGATCCATTTCCCCTCCGCTGCTTTCCCCTCTGCTGAATTCCTCTCACCTCTGCTGCTCTCTCTCAACCAATGATCCAAGATCAACCCCCCCCCATCCAAGACTGTGGCAATAGTCTGCAAGTGTGATACCATCTTGCTCTCGATTGCTGTTGTTGTGGATAGAGCCACATTTTCGAAGGCCGATGCACGGAAAAAGAACTTTTGCGAACACCAAAAATAGACGATTTTAAAGAGTTTAGTAAGGCACTCGAACAAGGGATTTCCACTAACAAAACAGCACACTATGAAGGGTTAGAGGAATTTGTCTATTACAGAATAATTTTTATTTTTGGTATGTTCTCCGTTCGGTTTTGATTCGGGAATATTCGGTTAATTTTTGGCTCATAATCGACCAGTCTCAATTGTTATCGGACTCGTAGTACCGGTAATCTTACGTAAGTTACGAGGTACGGTAGGTACGTTACGAATCAGTCATTCCCGGATTACAAAACGAACTTGTACGCAGATAGGTGGTACCTCGTACGTAAAGTTACCGGTACGTACGAAGTATGACTGACGATACAAGGCATCAAACTTCAAACTCAGAACCTGCCAATTCTTCGAAAGCGCGAACTGATTTGGCCAACTCTTGTGGCACGAGATGTTCATTCCGCACAAGCCACGTTAATCGCTGGTTTCGCTCGAAATTCCAAGCGTATCGGCTGCGAACGAAACCGAAAATTGATCGTCGAGAAAGGCGCACAAAGGATCAATGTCGTGAGTTCCTCGGAGCAACGTCGATCGGCGCTATGATGATTTTCTGTCGAGGCAGGAAAAGGCCGACCGTGGCTTGTGGTCTCCTCTTGCTCTTGTCTGTATTTCGGAGCCGCGTCGAGGTTGTCGATGGACTCGTTGTCCCACTCTCCGCCGCAAAACCAGCGGAATCACTCCTGGGAGTATCTCTTCCGAAAGTCTTTCTCGGTGATGACAGTGACATCGAAAATGCGAACACAAACGA
Organism: Pseudo-nitzschia pungens; assembly: GCA_037355855.1. Taxonomy (NCBI): domain Eukaryota; phylum Bacillariophyta; class Bacillariophyceae; order Bacillariales; family Bacillariaceae; genus Pseudo-nitzschia; species Pseudo-nitzschia pungens. The sequence continues at coordinate 2,277,641 of CM074763.1, read as the reverse complement.
GCACCTGGACATCGGGGCAGAGCTTGGAAGCGTCACCGGTGACGGTAAAACCATGGTCGTCTTTGGGACCCATGCCGGGGACTTCAACACCATCGAATACATGCAAAAGATTCGAGCCTCCCTGCCGGAACTTCAGTCCGAGGGAGGAATAGACCGGATACTCATTGTTGTCAATGGCGAAATGGAGCAATGCAAACTTCTCACCGGCCTCGTCGATCTGCCAGCGTCCACCGATGCGTTGGCAATCGAGGTCTTGTCCGATCCGACCGGAGAGGCGGGCAGAAAATTCGGTGTCAGCAGGGGCTTTCGACCCGACGATGACTCGCTGCCCCCTTTTGCGAAACAATTCTTTTCCGGCATCGGAATCGGGCCGCCCTGGATGACGCTGCCAGCGGTCCTGCCGGGATACTTTGGTGATCCCAATGGACGGAGGGAATGGATAGAAGAATCCCTGAAACAGGGGCAGCTTGCCGGGCGCTGGCCGAGTGTCTTGGAACTGGACGAAGACGAGGGGATTCTTTCGAACAAATTCGACGATGCTCCGTTGGGTCTCGGCGGCTGGGGACGGAGACCCTTCGAATTGGCAACGCTTCGGCTGCAGAATATCATTGGCATTCAAATAAAGCACTGGTCGAAATTGAAACCGGTGGATGATCGCTGTTTGACGCAGCATGGAGGCTGCACTGTCGTAGGAAAAGGGGGGAGTGCATTGTATTCATGGGTAGATCGGGGACTTTGTGACGTTCCGGAGATGCACGATATCTTGGAAGTTCTCTCTGCAGAAGGTCAATGAATAGGTATTGGATTAGTCAACAACGATTAGATTGTTGAAGCGTTCTAGCCCCTTGCAGATAACAACTAGATAACAGTTCCTTCGACCCATTAAATGGATATAGTGATCGTCAGATTTTAGTACATTTATGTTGGGCAGAGCACTTCTTCCTTTCGACACCTACATAGAGGTGTGCAGGCCCCATATGCATTCTTTTCAGCACTTGCACAGATTTGACAATCAAGGCTTTGATTTCGAACCCTTCGTCCCCATCCCTTTCAAACAAATCTGCAGGTCGATTAGAAAGGTTTGCGAGGCGGAAGTTTGATACCCAATCCCGAAAGCTTCTCGGGAAGTTCACGTCGAGTATGTAACTGCATGATGTATACTTCTGGACAAGAAGTGCAACTACGTATCATACCTCCTCTATCGTATAAGCAGTGTACTCTTACTCGGTATTCACTGTTCGTACTAAGTTTTAATGCGGTAATATCATCAACCATATTGGTGACTGAAAATGTGGGGTGAGCTGCATTTCAAAGTCCCCCCGGCTACTTCGGACGCTTTTTAACTGTAACCGTCATTTTGAATATAGCCCTCACTTTTTCGTCGCACGACACGCTCGATATTTCCTAATCACCAAAAAAGCGATTTTAACGATTTCTTCCGAGAAATATTTTCCCATTTCACTGCAGTAACTTACCAAGCACCTCACAACGTGATCACTGCATCTAAGCGAGAACCGTATTTTACAGCATCACAACCAATAATCGAAATCTCCAAAAACATCCATTTCCTACATGTCTTCAAAACGATTTCGAGTCATCAGAACGACGCAATGAATATCTCTATTCCTTCTCCGAAATACAAACGATACCGTGATGTAGAAGACATCGAATCTTCGAAATCACCCTCCAACCAGCCGCTCATGTATTCGTCGCCATCTTCTTCGTCGGACGAAGAACTTTTGGATCTTGAGGACGTTCCAATATTGCCAAACTTGAATTCGCCCTGTAACGATGAAATAAATCGTCGCAGAAAACCTCCTTTTCAGCGAGAACGGGTGTGTTGCGCTCCGCGATTCAGATCATGCATCGCGGTCATGGCTTTAGCTCTTGTATCTTTTATTTACAGTGTCAATCACTCCACGTCAGATTCGATCAAAACAATTGCATCCGAGATAGTCGAAGAACAAGGCAATACTGATCAAATCATTGATGAGGATGAGGGCATTTCGCCTTCCTCATCTCCTACCTTGGATCCCACTTTACGACCGACCCCAGGTTTATCGGTAGATCCGAAAAGAAATTCACCGTTCCCAAATCCCATTTCAACTGCGAGCACAGACTTGAGCTCACATCACAGCGAAACCAAAAAAAAAGTTGTAACAAAGAAAAAGAAGAACAACCTTGTATTGCATGTCGGACCTCAAAAAACTGGATCCACCACGCTCCAAGATGCATGGACTTATCCATATGGTATGCTTAGCCAACCATTGAAGCAGGACAATTATCGTTATGAATTTGTTCATAGGAAAAGTGGGTACTTCAATTGTGATATGAGTTCTTACGGTGGTCTTCTAAATTGCAAGTTTTCTCCGAAGCTAAAAGATTTGATACGAACTACAAAAAGTGCCGGGCAAAATCTGCTCTTGTCGGATGAAAATCTTGGCGATCAATTCTCAGAAACGCTGCGGGACGTGATTGACGATGATGATTGGGATGTGACTGTAATTATAGTGTACAGACGCATCCACCAGTGGCTTGTCAGCTGGTATGATCAGATCAACAAGACAACCAACAAAGATTCGAAAGGCAACATACTTTTTGATAAACACGGGAATACATACAGAAAAGAGCATACGCTGTGGCCTGATGAAGGAGGCACAGAAATCCCAACTTTTTCTTCATGGTACAAACAATTCACTCGGCACTGGGACCGGTCTGAACTTGTAAGCAAGCATCGAAGCATTGAATTTATGAACGCTTACAAACCGTATTTCAGCAACATCGTTGTACACAACATGCACCAAGACGGCGATCTGATGACAAACTTCATGTGTGATAGTTTTCCAAATGGGAAGCATTGTTGCAATCGACTCAAGAGTCAGTCTCAAAGATTACCACGAGATAACCAGTCTGTAAACTTAAATTACGATATCCTTGCCGTGCGAGCTAGAGAAAGTGGGATCTTGATGACAGGCCTCTCGAGGAAAGAGGCCGCCAAGGCAATTGAAAAATTCACCAAAAAGAATGGCAAGAATATACCGCTCATATGCGATACGAATGTTGTTGACGAAATCAAACGCTGGCTATTAGATAGCGAAAAAACTGTGTTCCGTGAGACGTGGTCTGATCAGAAGACATCGGATTTAAAAGATTTGTTCGACTCATATCTTGATGATGGGAAACTATGCGATGTCGACTTCGAAGAAGTCTTTCATGACTCAGAATGGATAGAGTTTTTCAAATCACTTGACAACAGACCACATCTTGTCCTTCATGTTGGACCGCAGACGTCAGGAGCAAAAATTCTTCAACGTGTCTGGGACATTCCAGAAGAATTGGGTCAACTTCTGCAAAAAGATAATTTTGAATATCATTACATAAATCCACATCGTGGAATGTTTGATTGCGGGGTGAAAAAAGATATGTTTAGCGATTGTCAAGCATCACAAAAGCTAGTACAGACTCTTGCAAAAGCGAGTTTACAACGAAAAAATCTAATTTTATCGGACGAAAATCTCGACGAGCGGTTTTCTAAGGCGTTGAGCGATGTGATTGATGCAAAGCATTTCAGAGTCAAGGTCGTAGTGATGTACAGGAAGATTAATCGATGGCTTCCTTACTGGTATCGCCTGATCAACAACACAACGAACATTGACGCGAATGGTGACATTCTTCACGATCAAAATGGGCAACCAGTAAGACAACCGCACAAGCACTGGCCAAGTAAGGGAGGCGTTAGCATACCAAACTTTAGTGACTGGTATCGGGATTTCGTGCATGGTATAGACCCTGACAACTTAGCATCTGCTCACCGAAGTATCACCTTCAAGAACGCTTACGAAGCGCTTTTCGATCATATCGAAGTCTACAACGAGGACCAGGAAGGCAATCTTGTCACAAATTTCATGTGTCAAATGATACCCGAATCTTCCACAACATGTAATCGTTTGAAGCAAGGGAAAGTCGACGTTGCAATCGATAATGCTTTGGAGACTGTAGAAGAAGACATTTTAAGTGTAAAGGCTTATGAAAATGGGCTAGTGGAAGAGAATCTTTCCCGGCCACTGGTGGTATCAAAAGTAAGGAAATATATCCAACAATATGACATAAAATTACCACGACGATGTGACACTGAAGTAATAAGTCAAATTCATGAATGGTTGCTGAACAGCGAAAAATTGCTATTTAAAGAAGACTGGACTGCGAGTGCAACCGATGCATTGGAAAGGAAATTCAGTTCGGATTCTTCTACAGGTGAGCTGTGTGATATCGATGTCGAAAAAATTCTTTCGGACCAGAATTGGATCGATTTTTTTGGTTCTCTTTAAAACGCACAGTATGGATAGACTCTTCACTGGCATAGTATGTATTTCATAGATGATGCATTTTAGTTTGATATTTGTTTGCATATTGATATCGTACAATACGTAACGACGTCATGTAGGTGAGGTGAAAATTAGTGTCGATGCTTAGTAGGTGAACAAAAGGTGCGACTCATTTGTTAGTGTTCCACGCAAAGAACATCCGACGAGCCCACCGAACGAACAGATCGTGGACTGTCTGGAGAAGTGAATCAATTGAACCGTATGCTGCTGGAGTATAGTACAGTCGACAAAGGTTTCATTAGCATTAAATTGCACGCAGTTTATCGTCAGCAATCGCTCAATTCATCAATAGCCCCGATGAAATTGTGCAAACAATGGAATGGAATGACCTCAAATCGTTTGCTTCTAGGAATTGTTAGTTAGGCTGTAATTCTCATTTTTTGGCTGTAATTTTCATTTATTTCTATTGTATTATTTCTAATTTTTTAAACATCGTTTCACTCCGTACCTATCGGAGGGTGGACTCAATGCGAATAGAGGCACTGGATCGTCGCCGAGCCCTTCTTGTGAGAGGACCGTGCTGGGATTCGATTGGATCTTTTCGTTTTTGTTCGTTCAAAGAGTGATCGATAGGGTCAGGTTGTCCTTCCGCTCGCAACTTAGACACTGCATTCGCCTCGCCGTCAAGTACAGCTGCAGCGATTCTTGATCCCGCTGCGACACCCATCTTAACGAGGAGGGGCAACATTCTTCCGGAAATGGCTAGCGCAAGAATCATGGGTTGAACCATCATCGGCCATGGAAGGCTGTTCTTCGTCTCATTATCGTCGAAAGTACTACTTCCAGCGATTGGAAGCCACAAATCGTATTGGACGCGTAAGTGAAACACCACGCTGACTGGAATGTGATACGCCTTGCAGATTGATTGGACCGTAGATTTGGAAACAAGTCTGCGACTGTATAGATAGTATAGCATGAAACCGACCTGCGTACAAATAATGGCAAAGGATGCTTCTTTTTGAAGTCTGTCCATGACGAGGGGGTAGTTATTATTCAGGGCAGCAACCGTTCCTTCGTTAAGAATAGAGATTCCAATTGCCATTGAAGTCATTCCGTAGATCATCCATAAGAAGGCAAGATAATCCCGGCAGAGTTGAAGGATATAGGCAGATCCAACCATCAAAATGAGGGCTAGACTGATGGAGAAGAGTCTGCTCTCCAAGTATGTCTCGCTCGGTAGAAAGAAGCATACCGTGGGGTAGAGGGAAAAGAGTATCATGGAAATAACTCCACGTCCCTGATTCAACTTCTGCAAGGCCTTTGGTGTGAGTCCCTTCTCCTTCATGCTCGTGGTCGACAGTTGCCACGATTGAACCTTGTTCCAGAAAAAAATTGCAGTGACCGCTGATGCCGTGAAATTGCAGGCGTGAAAGAGGACATCATAGGTCGAGGCATCGTCACTCCGGACTCCGAGCACCACCCGATTCACAAACACGATATTGCCGAACACTATGGCGAACATAGATCCAATACCGTGAACCATTCCATGGAAAGTTCGGAGGTAGCGTTTGTTCACAACCCCAAGGAATAGGGAAGTGTCACCGGTCGTTTCGACAAATGGGGAATTCGACACGTCTGTCTCTGATTCAGATTCGTTCTTTCCGATGGTGGCGTTCATTGTACTATTCATCAGCTTTTGGTTCATGTTGATGTTGATGTTGATGTTGATTTTTGTTTTCGTTTTGGCTTGGTTTTTCTTTTCTGTATGTTTTTAAGTTTGGATTGAAATTGTGAGAACAGAGACCCCGAACAAACCGAGAATATCAAAGAATACATTAATCAAAAACATCATCGCGGGCGCATCTACGAAAACTGCTCGGGCGACATGAAGTGACGAAGATTGATTCTCAAAGTGTTTAGAACGCCATGCCAAAGATGGTTGAGAGAGTATTTTTAATCGTACACGATGGATGACAGTATCAACGGTACATTAGTACAACATGGTAACCTTACTCGTATGGTGGATGAGACAATCTAAATTTTAAATTTGGTACTAACGGTAGGAGAAATACACGGTACCAGTACTGAGCTTCGTGTAACCTTACTTGTAAGAAGTTGGAGTACGATTTTAAGCCTCACTTGTACATATTATATTATGGTGTGTAATTATGAACACGTACACGTCGTAAGGTTACGATGCTTGTAACCAAAAACAAAAAAACATCGGTTGCCTGCAGAAAATTTGATTAGGGGTAAAGCTTATCTTCTACGCAGCTGTTTTCCATCAAGAACCCACTATGGTTTATTCCTATTCGTTCTTACGGACACACAGATCGGACACGCAGAACATGGAGTACTGCTTCCTCTCGGACTGAAGGAAGAAAGCGATATGAACACGTAAGTTACGGTATGATATGCCGATACGGGATGAAGAACAACATACGAGGAACGGTGATCCAACGGACGAGACGGGGGAGCCAAAGAAAAAGAACGCATTCCTTACCCCGTTGTGGAAATAATAGGGACAGAGCACCCCCCGCGGTGAGCGGCGCCGCTTGATATGAATATCAAAGAACGCTGCGAGCGCGCTTTGCGGACTCTGCGACTCAACGGCCGACGCTTCGTATGGAGCCAGCCAAGCCCAAATGTCACGTGTATAAATCTATGATTGAATTTCAACGCACTTTTAGAGTGACATACCGTCCAATTATTTTTGGCCAGACTTTCCTCGCGCCACCTCCTCAGAGAAAACCCATATTGGATCTGACCTCTCAGAGCACGTGACTCTCAGTACGTTCAGCTCTCCTTTTGCGCGCAAAAAGTGATAGTCCCAAAATTTTATCTTGCCTGTCCGACGTCGATTCCACACGCTTTCGCCTCGCGGGAACGTGAATTCTACTGGTACGGACGTTCAAATCATTCATACCTAATTTTTAGTACGAGTAGTGATACTCTTGGCATTTTCTATCGTCATTGAAACTAATTCAATTTATTTTTTCCGTCACTCCCACATTTTCTGAGACTCGTATCCCATATTATTTTTTTCTGAAGATACTGCATCAGGCCACCCGTACGGTAGGAATAGGAAAAGTTCTATTGAACTTGACTTTCAACAACTACTGTACCCGGATACAAGTAATCGGAGTTCAATGAAATTTGAATCACAGACAAAGACACGAAGACTATTATAACCAGAGCTAATTACTAACGATGAAGATGCCTTCCTCTTCCTCCTCAACAACACCCGTTTCGATGTCTTCACCGGGTCCTTCCTGTCCGTCGGCAATGAGCGACGATCTCGATCGATCCCAACACTCAACCGCCTCAACGCAGAACAGCAGCTGCCTACGAAGCATTCTCTCCGCAATCAAGAAGGTTGCGTCCATGGTGCTAATTCTGTTCTCCGTAGTCGTCATCTCGGCTGCCATAATCACAAAACAAACGGTGGCCACCGGGGAGAACAATGTCCATCCCTTACTAGCCTTGGCAATCTTTTGGCTTTCTCTATTTTGGCTTGCTATCATGGAAGGTGGCCTCAACTGCATGGTCGGACTTCAGCCCATTCCGAAGCATCTCTACAAGAAATCACATCCCAAGACACACCTGTGCACAAGCATTTCCCACAAGGGGCAGAACATCGAGCGCTTCATTGTGGGCCGCCAGTACCTAGACCTTATGATTGTTTTCATCACATCATTCATGGTTTCTGCAATTGATGATGCTTCCGTTTTGGGGCTGCCCAAAATTGTTAACGACATCTTTTTGGGCAGCGATCTCGCTGTCATTCTCTGTACGATTGTTTTTGGACAGCTCATTGCACAGATCAACTGCGCCCACAGCATGCTCGATTTCATCAACAACTGGGTGATGGTTGCTTCCACATACGTTGCTCTATGTGTTGAAGCCTCGGGAATCCTGCATGCCGTTTACTTTGTCCAGATTATATTTACCAAGATTGTCAGTCACCGTGGTAAGGCGAAGACAAACGCGGAGAAGTCCAATGTAAACTACAAGTGCTCTACTAGCACCCTCGACACGTCTGTCGGTTCTGGAGATTCAAGCAGCGAAGGAGAAACCGGCGATTCCTCTTCGGAAGTAAGCTTCGATGTCGAAACCGACAACGCTGACCTCTCCATCGAGAGCAACAACAAGCCACTTTGGCAAAAAGTATTTTTCTGGGGCCGAGTGGTCTTTTCCCTTGCTATTGCCATTTTCGCAATTGTTGTCTTTTCGACCGCTTTGGTCAACGGTGACACAACAGTTCGGGAGGAAATCCCTATTCCAGTATCATTTGTGAGTCTCTTGATTCTTTTGATCCTGGGCGGGTTCATGGAGGCATTGCAGATTGCACTTTTTGCAGTAAAGCACCTTCCCTCTGAGCGCATCGAAGCGAGTCCTACTGCTAAGCGCAACTGCGAATACATCCTTGGGGGAACGGGAGGCAAGAGCAACGATAGCGAAAAGACCAACAGCCGTCTTCAAGCCTTTTTGGTGGGTCGCCAAATCGCTCAAACCGTTATCATGTTCATGATTGCGCGAATTATTACAGTTGAGATGAAGGTAGAAGGCCAAACTCTCTTTGGAGTGAGCCCCCAGATCCAGGCCGTCTTTTTCGATAGTGGTTTGTTGAATGCGTTGGTCTCGACCATCTTTGCCAGCTTGTCCTGGAGAGTCACTGCGAATTTCTTCCCCATACTGTATCTGGGCTCTCCGTTCAGCATCTGGATCATTCGCTTGTGTCTTTTGGTAGAAGGAACAGGCATTTGCGACGCAGCCTGGCTTCTGGCAAAGATCCCGGCCTACATAGTTGGATACAAGAGCGACGAAGAGTGGATTGGCCTTGCTTCGATGGACGAAGGAGATAGCACTAGCAAAGATCTTGAGACAGGATGTGACAGGAAAGAGGAAAACGACAAGCTATGAGCTCCACCGTCTCTTCGAAAGGCAGTGAAACCGAAACAAGCCACGAGGAAAACTGAAGAAGAATTGGATTGCATAGATAATTTTGTGTAGATGTCTAGAATAGACCATTGTTGTCGACAACGGAACGGTGAACTGACCGGGGTGGTAGCGAAAGATCTCGATAATCTTTCGAGCGAACTACCCCTAAAGAAAAATCCATGTGAACTCAAAACGCTGGATGTCCACTAGAGGCATCCATATGTTGGGAAATTATTATAAACTAGGAGATAAATTAGGAACAATATTTGTAACATTCCTGTACTTCGAACAACGAATGTAACAACAAGGCGCTTGTCACCAGCAAAGCAGATCAAGAGAGATAGTGGATGAAAGAGGCGATCCTTTCCGTTTCCATGGTTGACATTCACTTTCAAGTCAGGCAGAGGGGCAAAAGGAAAGCAGCGAGACGAGATCTAGCCACAGCACAACTTACCGGTACTTTTGGTGAAACATAGCATCCTGTGAAGCACTTTTCGAACTCCGACTGCTTTTCTTCGGATGGCAATACGTACTTACTACTTACATACTTTGCGAATGTATTCGTACGATGCGATGATGTTCCTTGACTGTTATATCTAACGGTAAAATACAACGCTTCTGTTTGTATCACAACATTGACAAATTTGTCGAGCAATGCGCCGTTCTTGAAAAAAAAAGATACGTTCGACATCTCACATTTTTCCCATGGAATCATGCGGCCGGCGGTAGAATTTCACGTTTTCCGCCACTAGCACGGGCAAAATGTTACTCCGTACATTATTGTGATACGCTTACTTGCATCACACTCAACTTTTAATTAAAAAAGAATGACACGTGTTGTCTCACGGGTTTCAGAAAAAAAAATACGAAGTAAAGTACTGTAAATCCTACGGATTACCGTAACTTACTTCGTAATGAATAAGCTTCGAAGACGCAAGAATTCAAACCAAGAATGAGATGATTCTTCACGACCAGATGTATTTGAAACCCCACCCATTAGAGAGTTTTTGATTGAATTATTTTTTTCGCGCTCAAGAAAGAGGAAGATGATTTTATTTTTTTCGCGCCCAAGAAAGAGGAAGATGGTAAGTCGTGCAGGGAAGGAGCCATGCGAACGACAATTTGAAACCCGCATGGAATCCCAACCGGGACTACGACCGTACGGGACTAGGACTATGTGTGATGATCTCACTTCCAGCACTAGACAATTCGTACGAGGTAAGATTACATACGTGTAGTAAGTTACTCGTAGGCGCAAGCAGTGATTACTACATTATTTTAAGGTTCCGGTAAGGTTTTATCCTGGTACGAGTGAGGCCTTACGTACCGGGTAATTACTACTACGATATCACGTTTAGGAATAACTAAGGCACTAACGTAAAATGGTCGAAATATAGGAGATAATAATAGTTTCAGAGCGCACTACTTACTGTACAGTTTTCAGCAGTGATTACCATCGACGAACTGAAAGCTGTTTGGAAGTTCCTGGACTACTGTTGGTAAAGAGACACATCACACGATGTACAGAATATCATGTCCTCACGATCGCTATCCAAGTTGCTCGATATTTTCTTTTTCGGAGACTTGTTTTTCTCATTTGCATTGCTGCTTGTGAGGGTAGCTCGATGGTTCCATGTCAACAAGTAGGACGGTAAAATTGACAAGCAACGTGATGCGTCTATTTGCATTGCTACGGAAGTTTCTGACGTTATCGGAGTTAATGAGGAATAATAGTTGAGAGGACTCATGTTGTTTTTCATAACGTGTGCCATTGGCGATCTTATCATTCATGCCCCGTGGTGTTTATCGTCAGATTGGCGTGTTTAGACGTCATATTATTTTACTGGTACAAAAAATAGCTATACAAGTTGGCTCTTTTACATCACGAATTGTTGTGTATACTCTCTATCTTGGTAGTTTGTCTATGGTGGTTGGGAATCTGATGTGCATTATTCGTTGGTTTGCTCTTCGAATCTCATGGTTATGGATGACCTCGGAGGTTACGCGATGCGGGCTGCGAGGAAAGTACAGCAGTCGCTTTCTTTTGTTCGATTCGACTGGAAATCATTTCACTTGTTTTGTCATCGCTGTGTTTTTCTGTTGTTGCTCCGGTTTCGAGACTTGTTTCAGGTTCTGTTTCCACTACAGTTGCTGCCAATGGGACGGTACGGTCGTTGCAGCACTGTGGTGCGTAGACTTTGGCCATACTCCGGCACGATGGTTCATCGACGACCTTGGGATTTTGGAAATCGAGGACAGTATTCCATACGTCGATGCAGGTAATCCCTCGGTCCCAGGGCATTCCAAACTCTTCGATTTGGGAGGCTTTGGGAAATCGAACGATTGCTTGTTCGGCGGATGGGGGCGGATAGGGGTACTCGTTTTTAAGGCTGTGGCATAAATTACATAGATACCCATGTTCAGGATCCATTGCGAGTGCGCGGGGAACCGAGGAAAATATTGCAACTATGGCGAGAAGGATTGAAACAGATGTGGAAGTCATGGCTGATTTGCGGTTCTTGTTGTTGATGATGATGCTGAAGTTGTTTTACAATTTCTCGTCTTGTGGACAAAGACACCAAATTCTTCTTCGTTGACGTGACAAGTGACAAGGTATGTACGTTAGTTTTGGAATCTCGGTAAATTATCCATCAGTGAATTCCTTCCTATCAGGTCTTGACTGGTAGAAAATGAACGGTTCGAAGAGACGCAAAGAAATCAGAACTTCATTTCAGGCGTGACGCGAAGCTATCAGGCTGTAATGCATTTTGTCGAGGGTTGTATTAGGCGTAACCAACGGCGAAGGATGCACATACAACTCACATACACCTCACACACACCTGAAAGGTCCCGGGACGAGTTCTACGATTGAATGTAGCGCGACGAAGTTGTCACGATTCCTTCCAGACATAACTGACCGAGTGTCATACAGGTGATTGAAAGCGATGGGTCATCGGTTGGGAGCTATTTTTGCAGTCGATAAGAAGATTAGATAAATAGAATTAATAGGTGAATTGTAGAGAGAGATAATGACACCGTGGCCGAGCGGTTAAGGCGATCGACTAGAAATCGATTGGGTTTATCCCGCGTAGGTTCGAGTCCTGCCGGTGTCGCTTTTTGTACACGGTTCGTTCACACACGTTTCGGCTACATCAAAAGGCACGGCTCATTCACCACGTGCCCTTCATCTCTTTTGTCTGCGTGACTGAAATCAGACGGAATCACATACCTACCGGTACATAAGTAATCAATATTTTAAACGTAACTGTTGCAGTAAACCTTCCATAAGTAATCAATATTTTTTAAACGTCATTATGACGACCTCTGACTCGCAGATGTTGGACAGAGTACACTTTTATGGTTTCTCTAGTTAAGTACGTACTTAGGGAAGTCACCGTGAAGAACAATGACATCATCGGGAAAGAAACAAAAGAACATGTTGTACCGGTAGAGAAGATGCCTCGAAGGCACCTCCATGATGTTGTCATAATATTTCTGGTATGCAATGTGCAATAACAGTATGCAATGTGCAATAACAGAACGATGGCATTCCCCTGGCCAAAGGGAGCCATGGAGGTAACCCTTACGTAGTTTGAATTACGTTGAATGTTCTGACTGGACAGATGTTGGACAGATGCTTTTCTCACAAATTATCACCTTACACCATCTGCAAAACATTTGTTTGATTTCTTCAAGCTCTCAGTACCATGACGAACCTGAAGAAAGCCAAGAAAGAATGCCACTTATGATGAACAACTGACATACTTCAATGAAGACTGATATCATCTCACAGAGTCCGACAATCGCAGACTCTCGGACACATGCACAGGCCCTACCGGTAGACTCCTACACTCCTACATGCATACTCATTTTTGGATTGCTTTATTATCGTTGAAATCGTTTCACAAGAGTCTTAGCAACTCTTTTTGCCTTTCTCTGGGTACCGTATGGTCTCTATCTCTCATAAGACCGGACCTGGGGAGGACGGCTAGTCGTCCTCCCGTCGAGCCCATCTTCGACGGGTGGAGGTAGTTGCCTAACAGCACCTCTGTAGCAAACAAGCTCAAGCCAGCTCAATGCCGTATTTTGCTCGTACCTCTCAAAACGAGGTCAGAGTGGCGAAAGATTCTGAGCATGCTGATACTGTTACTGTTTGCTGTTGTTGTTGCTATTGCTGCTGCTACCCCGAAGAATCTGAGCGTGATATGGTATACGCCACGCCGCACAGGTTCCGACAAAATGTGAACGGCTTACTTGCGTAATTAGAATTGATTTGAGAAGGTAAACCAGAATGAAATTATACGATAATAAAGATAAAACCAGCCCACAACACCCTACCACTTTGGACTCCTATATTCTACGGACTCCCATTTTTACTACTACTACTACTACTACCACCACTAAGGTACCATTACAAACCCCAACATCGATGTGATGAAGGCCAGATCTTCGCACTTTTCCGTCCAACGATTCCCCTTGTTCCACTTATCCATGCAACACTTTTTCTATCTGCTCGATCGGCTTTATCGAAACAAGAAAGAAAAGAAATGCACAAATGCACATACGAATTCAAGACAAACGCACACACGGCACAAAATTCACAACTGACTTACCTCTTTCTCTCTCCGCTTTGTTCTCAGGAATGAATGACCGACCGACAGAATGACTATCCGGACGAGCGAGAGTAACGGGCAAGACGAACATTCAATCTATTTTTTCGTCCATTTCAAGTCCAAGATGCTATCATTATTATTTGTGAAATTCAAGCCAGCTATACAACCATATACCGAGAAATCACCAAAAAATGTACATATGTAACTCGGCCATACCAGAAGCGATCGAGATGGATCATTCCTTCGGAGGGAATGGTGACCGTCACACCAGGCTATCTAGCCCCGCTAATCCATATCGCTTCAGCTCGCTCTCCTTCCCTTTGCAATGTATTGGGATTTGTACATACTCCCACGCGAGCACACCAAGTGACCTGCCGCTCAAACCAGCCCGGAGTCCCCCGTCGTCGGTTTTCCACTGGAATCGGCGCGTGTTCTTGCAGGAGGAATCGCAGTAGATTTCTTCCGGTTTCCAAGAATGTTTCAATCGGCGAACATTGACGAGCGATCCGCAAAATCCTCGACCGACATGACTACCGTTTATACCAGCAGCACGATCCCACCCACGCGCGAGCGCATTGACTTTGAAGTCGGTGCGTTTCTTGTCACACAACAACAATTGTAAATATCAGTACAAACGACAAGACCCAGCTATCCTTGCCCAGCTTGTTCCAACTCTAGGTTGTTCCTAGTTTTCACCGGACAAGTTGCCTCGGTTTTGCAAGAACAAGAGCTGCTCGGAGCTAATTTTTTTCCTGTTTCCTAATATTGTTCTCTTCTTGTTTGATCTGTCGCTGTCCGAGGCATGCCATACAACAAATTGTACATTAAAGGCATTCAAGGATACAGTTTTGAAAAAACAAGAGGGACCTTTCCCTCTGGCAGACGAATATGGAAATGCATCATACAAAAAGATTTCCATTATTACTTCATATCATTCAACCACTACTACGTTTGATGAATAAAAACAATATTTTAGGAAACATTACTGAACAACTACTAGTATTACAACAACAACTACTACTACGATGTAAATAATGTTGACACTCTTCATTATTACTGTTAGTACTAGTACTATTACTAGTACTTCTTACCAGCAGCTTCGTCTTGGTTATTGCGCAAATGGAATTCCTCTAGATGATAGCAAGAAGAATCACACGTTCAGTATTAGTACTACTATTCTTGTATTGTAGAAGTTCTTGTTAACATGATGATGATGCTCCTCCCTTGTTCTTTAGTTATTTTTTTTCAGTTTTCTTCCCCTGCCGCTGCAGCACGTGTTGTTGTAATAGTAGTATTCCTCATATCTTTGAGACAACAAAAGTGTATGGACACTCCTCCTTTTCAAACTCCTCTTTGCAGTACTACTAGTAGTACTACTACCGGTACTAGTACTAGTACTAGTAGGCGATCAAACCGATGGGGCTTTCCGAGAAAGAATTATTCATTTGGAAAAGAACGGTCTTGGTATTACCTTTCACTATTTTTCCTCAAAAGAAGAAGAAGGGATCGCAGCTGGTAACCTTACTCGTAAGATTTACCACCCGTTCTTCTTGTAATTACCTTAATGTTCAAACCGAAAATGAAAAGGTCTCCGCTTTGGAATCGGGACTTTCGTAGTGGTACCAGTGTGTTCTTAAAACCTTGCAAAGTACGCGATTCAAAAATCTTTAAATTCTTGAGTCTGGCAGCTGAAATTCCGGTATGATGTAGGTGGTTAGCATACTTGCCTCTCACGCAGGATACCAGGGTTCGAGTCCCTGTACCGGAATAATTTTTATTCTCAACGAAGTTGACCATGTTTTTGGTCATCCCAATATCGTAACCTTACCGGTAAGTAGCTTTGCAACTGCTCTATTCTTGGTTCATGATGCAGAAAGAGGAGTTTCCCCCACTTTCCTCACTAAATACTAGTACCATACAAAATAATAGAACTAGTAGCAGGCTACAGAGAATGCCCCTTATCTCTCCCCTGCAGTTTTCACCAGCTCTGCTTGGAAAAGTGCTGGATCTGTAAGATCACTACTCTAGTACTAGTAGTACTGTTACTAATAGTAAGTAATACAGAGAGAAATTTAAAAGATCCAAAGACTGCTGGTGGTGGTTACTACTACTACTACCACTACTAGTAGTACTTTCTGACCACAAGACCTTAGTAACAAGTGCTGTATGACACCATCCCGAAAATAACAATAAGTACTAGGGGACTATTTGAGCAACAGCTGCTGATCTTTCACAATGCATTACTACTACTACTACTACTACTACTAGTATTAGTAGTATTAGTAGTATTCTTCCTATGGCATACCATCGGGGAGGTGGAATAGTAGCAGTACTAGTAGTAAATTTTTGTTTGGAACTGGATGTAAAGCCTTGGGTTTGCCTTTGCGTTTGCGTCCCGCTGCCTATCGTATTCTTGTTTCCATCAATCAATTATTAATTACTAGTAATTGTTGCTTCGTACTAGTATTAATCAATCACACTGTTCTCGTTGCAGAATGCTTGCTATCTCCAAAAGTAGATTGTTGTATTACCGTATGCTGCGCACATTTTGAATTTGGCGGAGAGCTGTAAACCTCGTCGTGCTGATCGGCAGCGCGACGAGTTGCGGGTTGACGGTCGATCCGATCTTTGGTCAAAAACTACTCCTGGTGTCAGCTCAGGGACCAAAACACGGTGAATGCTGCGAGTAAGGTCTTAATTAAAATTAGTAGAAGTAAGTTATTGTACAGTGCGTTCTTCTACTCCCACCAGTCGTGCGTTCTTCTACTCCCACCAGTCGTGCGTTCTTCTACTCCCACCAGTCGTACCGGTAATCTTACGTGCGGTGGTATGTAAAATAATACGAAGTAGTAGAAGTAAGGTTAAGAGTAACTTAACTCATTTATGTACAATCAAGGCACCACCATACGGTACGCTACGGAAGTCGTACTACGACGGACGAAGTACGACGTATTACTTCTATTCCGGTATGTTCGTACTTAAGATAAGTTAGATTACCTGTAGATATATTGAATCTATCTCTTCTTCTTCTTCTTCTTCTTCTTCTTCTCTAGGAGTGGTCTTTGTAATCGTAATCGTAACTAAGTTACTTATTTATCCAAAAGCGAAAATCGCGGAGAATCCCTACGATACGCGGTACCAAGTCCTGGGTGGCACTTTTGTGCGGTTCGTGATCGGGGATCTGTGCGATTGATAGATTCATTATTATTACTACACGAACTATCTATTACTAGTAGAGTATTATGATTATTTTTTACGAAGCAGAAGTAATCTTACTATTTTTTGTTTTGAGAGAGATTGATCGATCGACTCGAGACAATCGGTCCGATTCCTCTCGTTCGCGAGTACCAGGTACCATTACCCAAACGGCCACGGCCACGGCCACGGCCACGGCCACGGCGCGACGAAGCCTTCTAAAAAGCCGTTCCAAGATGGGTGATAACGACAGCATGCCGGAGGCAGCAGGCATGCGGGCACCCAACCATCCCGCGGTACAGTAATTACCACCGGGTCGAAGGGGTGGACCACAGCGCGGTACCGGTACCGCCGCACACGGTTCTTTCCCCGTTTCGTTGCAGGGATCAACGAGTGACACGAATAAATGAATGAATGGATGAATGCATGCATGAATCTCAAAATCTTCGATGCGGTTCACAAACACAAAAAGAATTTTGCTTTTGATGATTTCGAGGATTGATCTCACAACATCACAAAACGCATCGTTCTCAATCCACAAACCAACAAACAGAGCACGCCCTAAATCCACTCCAACCCAATCCAACCCAACCTAATCCAACCCAACCCAACCCAACCCAACCCAATCAAGACCGCATTCCAAGACTCGCTGCTCTCTCCAATAGTTTGCGACACACACACACACATCCAGAATCACCATGGCCGCTCTCACAACCGCAACCATCGTCGACATCAACATTCATCCCTTCGTGACCGGGATCCCTGCCTCGTCCAGCACTCCGGGTTCGGTTCGAAGCACCCACTGCTGCTTTGTTTGCCTCGGGGAAGGACCCAAGGTGTCGGTTTCAAAGGGCCACCGCGGAAACCGCAACACCAGCAACGACAACGACAACGACAACAGCAACGACATCAGCAACAGCAACGACAACAAAGACATCAGCAACAAAGAGGAGGCGTTCGTTCCACTCGTGCATCCGGGATGCCGCTGCAAGACGGCGCGGGTCCACCCTTGTTGTCTCGTGGCACTGGCCGCGTCCCAATCCAAAGGCGATGATCAAGGAGAAGATCCTCGTCCTCGAGGCGAACCATATCATTCTCATTCTCATCCTCATCCTCATCCTCGTCGTCGTCACCAAGGCGAAGCGATTCCCGAATTCGGACCCGACGGAATGCGGCGTTGCGCGACCTGCAAGCATCCCTTCGACGGAGCCGCTCGGCTCGCACTGGCGAGGGCCGACTACGAGCGCTTTCGACCCCGGTTTCATCCCCGCACCAGCCAGTCGAACAGCACCGCCACCGAACGAGACAGCGATCTCAATAGCAATAGCAATAGCAATAGCAATTGCAACGAGGACAACAGCAACAATTGCAACAACAGCAACAATTGCAACAACAGCAACAACAGCAACAATAACAATAACAATTGCAACAAGGACAGCGACAACACCGGGGACAAGGAACGCCAACAACGCTGGTTTCGGGCCCAGTTCCACTACGCCAAGGCCCTCGGCGAGTGTTCCGATTCCTTCGAGGATCATTCCAGGGCCCTCGAGATTGCGAACCACCTGACGGACGTGTCTTTGTTGCAGAACGGTGGAACCCACAACGAGACGCTTCGGGTCTACACCTTGTTTGCCACCTGTCACGTTCTGGTGGGTTCGGCATCGGCATCGGCATCGGCATCGGAGAGGCAGGCCAGGGCCGTGGCCAAGGGACGGTCCGGGGCTTTGGCAGCTTCCGCTTCCGCTTCCGCTTCGGCTAGTGCTCGTGCTTCCGCTTCGGCTCGTGCTTCCGCTTCGGATCCCACCCGCGATCGCGCCATGCGGATCTACCGCAAGGTCCTGGAAGCCTGGAACCGCAAGCGGTCGTCCCAAACCGATTCCATCGCGGCGGGATCGTCCGCATCCACCGAATCATCCGCAATCGCAACCGCGACCGCATCCGCGACGGATGAAACGCTCCGCGAGGCGGACCGCGAAGCCGTTCGCACCACCATCCTCCTGGCCAACCTCCGTTGCGCGGGAGACCGAGACCGCCGCGGCGAGGCCCTGGCGCTCGCCCGCGAGGCCCTTGCCGTGGCGGAATCCAGCGGCGACGACGTCCTGATCACGGAGGCGCATCGCTGCATCGGAGGGATTGCCGCCCTCGATCTACTCCAAGCCGGGAGGACACCCGGGAGCGAAAACGACGAGCGCGAGCAGGAGCGCGAGCGCGAGACTGCCCATGATGGGAGTGGCGGTAGCAATGCGAATGCGAATGCGCATTGCGGTGGCGGTGGCAATGGCGGTGGCAATGGCACCGAGGATTGGCAATCCCTGGCCGAATCGCACCTGGACACCGCGGCAAACGGCTTCTTTGCGCTCTACGGAGGGGATCATCCGGCCACCATCGATTCGGTGCGGGTCTTTCGAGCCGTCAGTCGTCTCCGCCTCCTGGCATGCCGTTAGCGAGAAGAGAGGAGAAGACAAAACAAGACCAAACCAAACCAAACCAAACCAAACAAGACCAAACCAAACCAAACAAGACCAGACCAGACCAGACCAGATCAAACAAGATCATACCAAATGGATCGACCGCGAAAGAACGAAAGAAGAAATGCCGAAACGAAGGAAGGAGGGAAGACAGATCCCGACCGATGCGAAACGAATCCATCCTCCATTGATTGAATGGCACGCGAGACCGGTGCTCCATGCAAGGAATGGGACGATTCAATACCGCACACTATTTTGATTGATTATTTAATATTTTAAAATACATTATTCATCCTAGTGTATTTGTGATTGAGCATTATATTATTATTATTATTATTATGTTGTTATTAATATTATTATTATTTTTTAATATTGCCAAAAATACAAGCACGAACTGGATGGATCCAACCAAACGGCAGAGAGAAAAAAAGACACAGTATGGCCATGGGATGATCAAACGACGGGAGTTACCGCTCAGGACTTGTGGCAAGGCATCTTCCTTTCCCGCACAGCACGTGGCTACGTGTAGAGCAGTTTTCGTTTGAAACATTGAAACAGTTTACCAAACCGTTGACCGTCACGAAAAAAAATAGAGGAACATCACAATCACAACCAAGAATAATATAATGCTTTCGATCAATCAAAACTAAGTGTCCAGCTGCTGCTCGAATTCTCTTTCCGTATGCCACAAGGGCATTGCTCCCTACGCATTGCAATTGCGTTTGGAAATCTAACGAACGAGGCTGCACTAGTTTGAGGATCGTCCTGGTCTTTGGTACTGAGGGCAACTATCGGAGTGCGTGAATCTCGAGCATCAAAGCCAAACCTTCCCACGCCGACCGTGAATGGATAAAAGAATTACTCCTATTGCTACTATGATTATTTGGCGTACGTATTAACATAATAACAATGCTTTCAAACAACTAGTACTATCGTACCGAATAATCGAGAAAAGCAACGCTGGCGAGACAAATGAAAGAAAGGAAACTTTCGCAACAGTTGCGGTCCGACTACACGTACTGGCACGCACTTTGGACTTGTGAACACAAGAACTATGCTACCGTACGGTAGATTGAAGGCTGCATTGAGTCCAAATTGTCTGAACCCAGACGGTACTAGTACAACATTGCATGGTGGCGATCAGATCTACCACTTTGACGAAATGTAGAGAAAGCACTGGTGCAATGATACACAGGATGGCTGCATTGCTTGCCAACAAGTTGTATTATTATTACTTGTTTATTCCTAAACCCCACGTAATGAAAAAACAGTACACTCTCTTCACGAGTTGTAGCGAGTAGCATTACCGTATGCAATGAATAGTTACAATTAGAACTGAATACTTCAACTTTTATTTAGGACTCCATGGTACGTGTACCAATGACTTTGGCATCATCACAACAACAAAGGCATTGACCAAACTTGCTCTCTATAGGCCGCTCCAAAGATCGTACTCTAGAATAGTGAATCGAGAAAAATATACTTCACCCATGCTCGAACAAAACTCGGTGAACGACCATCACTGGATAAAACATTCCCACCGAGGGCAGCTCGATTCTTAAGCTTCTTCCTTGGTTGCAAACAATATGATTGAATGGCTCAACCTCAGACTCGATTCACACAATGCTGCTACACCATGAATGCTCTTTTCCTGCTACTAACTCTGTTGAACTTCCTCCAAATCACACATCTCACTCGTTCATGTGAAGAGCCTCAGCTTAGTGCTTTCCTCCTCTTTACTTCGCGAATGATTTCGTTTCAGTTTTCGGGGAGAAAACTCGTTTCGATCGAAAAAACCCTTGAACAACCTCCGTTGATGATGTTTCTTCGTTTTCTTTTTTCGCCCCGTGACGTAAGATCCCTCTCCGTTTATTTCACCTATTGATGCATGAAATTAAAAAGAAGTGCGCCATTGAAAGAAAAATTGAACTTTGTTGAGACTGGCTCAAATAGTATTGCATTGTCCCGAGAGGAAACTACGTCCCACTTACCGTTTTCGAACATCCCCAAGTACATATCACCGCATTCGAAATATAGTATTCCGGCTCCGTTTGGTTTTGAATCGACCACCGGACCGGAATATTCAGCGCGCGCTGGCATTTGGTGGTATTCGCCTGTGGTTGAGTCGCGATATTTCAAATTCACATCCATTTTCATTCGAGATACCCTCGTCATGGAATTCAAAGTATACTTCAGTAACTTGGCTAATTTTCGTGTCTTTTTCACTTGGTCAGCATTTTCACGAGTCGCCTTTTCGAGATCTCGTTTCAACTCTTTGATTCTGTCCTCGTGACTTGTCTGAATAGACTCTTCCATATTTGTGATTTTTGTATTCGCTTCCTCTAGCTGTCGACGGAGTCCTCGCGTTTCATTATCTGTTTTGTTCGCAATGGATGCATTCAACGTTGTAAGCTTGTCTCTTGCTTCCATCATCTTGATATTTGTTTCTTCAAGTTGGCGTCGAAGATTGCTTGCCTCGATGTCTTTTTCGTTGATGATGGATGAATTCGACTTCATTAATTCGTCTCGTTCTTTCATCATTTTTTTATTAACTTCTCGGAGTTGGCGACGAAGGTCCGTTGTCTCGGTCTCTTTTTCGTTGATGATGGATGCATTTGCCTTCATTAATTCATCTCTTTCATTCATCATCCTCGAATAAGCTTCTTCAAGTTGGCGACGTAGCTGCAGAATTTCGCGATCTTCATCGTCCGCCAAAGACGAATTCAACATAGTAGCCTCATCTCTTTCTACTGTCAATCGATTGATACATTCCTTGAGAGAAAAAATTTCATCACTGAGAGCAGCTTCGGTGATTGCTCTGAGTTCTATATCTCGTTTTGAAGTGGAGAGCTGGGAAACAAGACCATCGCATTCCTTTCGCATATCCATGATTTCTTTTTTCGACACATCATGCTCCTTTCGTTCCTTTGCTACGTTGGCTTGCGAATCTTTCAGAGTGGATCCGAGTTCTCTCATCTCCGATTCTAGATTTTGTACCTCTTGTGACAAAAAATGATTTTCGTTCTCGAAAGACGTAATCTTCTTTTGCTCTTTGGCCAGATCTTTCTCCAACGACCTGATTGTGGCGTCTTTTACACTTACAAGATCTGTGGAAAGGTTATATTCTTCGTTTAACTTCTTGTAATCATCCTTCATCGACTTCACATCGTTTTCGAGACGTTGTCTCTCTGCTTTAAAGCTTTCCATTCTCTCATTCGTTGTGTCTAGTACTTTTTCAAGACCGTTTAAGGCCTTCGCATACCCTTCTTTTTGCACAAGCGCTTCATCAACTTCTTTCTTGAGACTCTCGATCGTTTCTTTCGCTTTATTCAGATCGGCAATTACACGAGAGTTCTCTCTCTTCGATTCGCCGAGCTCTGATCGGAGTTGTTCGAAAACGATGGCACGTTGTTCGATGTCTTTCTCCGATTCCAATTTCGCAGCTTCAGCCATTCTGAGGTGTTCTTGCAAAATACTCTGTTCCGATTGCAGCTCATCGATATGGTCTCGAGCATCACGGAGAGCAAGGTCGTGTGCATTAGCTGCTTCAGTCATCTGAATGGCGGCCTCATCAAGCTTTTGCGTTAGATCCAAATTCATCTTCTCGAGTTTTTCTCGTAATTGAGATTGATTCAACTGTGCATCTCGTAGCAATTGAATCTCCAATGACATCCTTTCCATTTCGGAAGAGAGTTCGTGGTTTGAAGATTCTAGACGATCGACTTGAGACTCGTGCTCTCTTTTGGATAACTCCATGGAAAAATTTAAAGATTCATTTTCTTCTCTTAAGGAACACATATCTTTTTTCAACGATTCTTCCCGTTTTTCTGCATCGTGCAAGTTGGCTTCTAAATCGCTTCTCTTTCTTTCACTCTTTTCGATATTTGCGTGTAGTTCAGTGATTGATGAAAGCGTTGATTCTTGTTTGGATCGTAGATTGTTATTTTCAATCTTCAATGTGTCGACGGATTGTTCGAGGATCTCTTTTTCCGAACGAAGTTGATCTATCTGCCCTTGCGCCTCTCGCGCTTTTGCCTCGGCCTGATCAATGAGCAACTTTTGTTCGTCAAGGATTGCAGAATGAAGTTGAACCATCTCATTCATTTTTTCGGTTGTCTGCGCATTTTCATTCTTCATCATTTGAAACTTTTCCTCCATGTTCGACAATGCACTTCGAAGACTATTTTTTTCCTCCTCATCAAGTTTCAATTTTTGTTCCGCATCTGAAAGACGGCTTGTTGTCGTGGCTAATGCTGATTGAAGGTTCGTCTTTTCCATCTCAAGAGATTGCAACTGCTCTTGTAGTTCGGTCCTCTCATTTCTGGAATCAATAATATGCTTCTGAGCAGCACTCAGTTGCTCTTGCAAATCTTGCATTGATACCGTTATCTTCTCAATTTCTTTGGAGTGAACATTGAGCGCCTTCTCTTTCTCCTCGACTAGTGTCTTCTTCAGCTCCTTGTGTTTTTCTCGAAGTGCATTCAGTTCGGTCTGAGCTTCATCTGCCTCCGCTCGCGCTTTACTGATTGACAATTGATTATCTTCCAAAACTTTGGAATGCGACGCTAGAAGTGTTTGCATCTTCCGAGCGGCATCAGTTTTCTCGGTATTCGTAGAATCCAGCTTCGCCTGCAACTCAGAAATTTGAGTTTTTAGCAGACTCTCACTCTCATTTGCCTCCTGGAGTTGACTGGTTGTCATTTTCAAACTAATGAGAGCTTTCTCAAAGTTATCCTTCAGCTCCACAAGTTCGTTCTCCAAGGACATAACTTGAGCCTCGAGTTTTTCTCTTGCCTGTTCGTGACTCTCTACCCGTTGTTCGGCGACGTCGAGTTTCTCTTGGAGCGAAAAAGTCGAAATGCGGTGCTCGTCAATCGTTTGCGAGTAAAGAGCAGTGGATGCTTGCTTCTCCTTGTCGAATGATTTCTTGAGAGATTTCGCTTCATTTTTCGATAATTCGACTTGTTCTAGCGCTACTCGAGTAGCTGCTTCTGCCTTACTTCGTGCTAATTTGTGGTCTTCCACTGCTTTTAAGTGCTCTCGTATTTCATCCTTCGCATTGCTCTGCTCCACTTCCATCGAGTCAACCTTCTTTTGCAAGTTCAGAAATTCCGTCCTCAACGACTTCTCGTTGTTTTCTGTTTCTTTGAGCTCGATTTGAGTCTGTTCGAGCAAACGCGATGTGTTCTCGAAGTCGTCTTTGAGACCCAAAAGCTCTGTATCGAGTGCCTTGAAATCGCCCTCCAGTTCTTCCTTCTTTCTCTTCGAGTCGAGGGCGTTCTGCTCAGAAACTGCAAGTTGCTCTTTTAGCGCAAGTGATGATGTCTCGTACTCTTTTATCTCCCTCGAATGCAAAACCATTATGCTCTCTTTCTCCTTCATGGCAGCCAAATTAGAGCACTCCTTTTCTCTTTCCAGCGCAAATACTTGCTCTTTTAGCGCTTCAACTTCAGCCTCTGCCCTTTCAATCTGCACTCGATTGTCTGCCATTTCTTCTGTGTGGGAGGCTATGACAGCCCTCATTTTGCTCGAAACTTCCATTTGCACCGTTTTGATCGACTCGAAATCGTTTTCCAGATCGGAAAGTTTCGATTCCAGCTTTTCCTTCTCGCGCTCTGCTTCGTTCAATTTCAACGTGGAATCCATGAGCGTCTCCAGTGTTTGGTTGTATTTCTTTTCCAAGCTTGACTCCTTGTCTTCAAGAGCCTTTAAAAGGTTCTGCAATTTTTCCTTCGCTTCCCTAGATTCCATAACTTGCTTTCGAGTGGCCTCCAGCTCCTGGTGAAGAGTTGCAATCGACGTTTCATGGTCCTTTAAGCTCTTGGCATGGAGCGCACGGATCGAAGCCTTCTCATTTGCGCTCTCGGTCTCAAGCTCTTTGCGCTCTTTGGTCAAACAATCAATTTGGACCTTTGCCGCTTGCACTTTTTCCTCTGCTTCAATGAGAAGCGATTTCTGCTCCGCAAGCGTCGCGGCACGAGTCGTTGCAATTGCATCCGCTTTGGACGATTCGAGTTCCCGAATCGTGTCAGTGAGTTCGTTGAAATCTTGGAGCGCTTTGGAATATAGAGTTTTTGTTTTTTCTTTTTGATCCAAGGCATCGGATCGTTCCGCTCGCAACGATTCACACTTCTCTTCTAGGATATATACTTTGTTCAAAAGCTGATTTCTTTCATTCTTGTTTTGCTCCAGTTGAAAGTTTGTTTTGTCCAACGAAGTCACCGACTCCTTCAATTTATCTTGGAGGACTATTTGATCGTTTTTGAGGTTATGGATTTCATTAGTCATGGTTTCTCGCTCTCCAGTTAGGTCATTGACTTGCTGTTGAATCGTCACTAGATGCTGCTCCAGACGGATCGCCGAAGCGCGATGCTCTTCCACCGCTCGTGAGTGTGCGATGCTGAGTTCACCCTTTTCAGTCTTCCATAGAGATTGTTGCTCTTCGAGACGTTCGATGCTAGCTTTTGCCTTTCTATAATCACTCTCAAGCTTTTGAAATTCCTCAGCCTTCAGAACCAGATCTTGTTTTGCTCCCTTTAAACTCTCCAAAGTTTCTTTGAGCGTCGTTTCCAAGTTTGTTCGCACTTGGTTCGAGATGTCAAATTTCTTCTCCAGACTCTGTCGTTGATCCTGTAGTTCCGAGATCTGTTTCTCCTTCGATGACTTGAACTCCTCCTGCATTATAGAGAACACCGATAGCTTTTCCTCGGATTCCTGGTATTTATTTTGGAGCTCGATATATTGTTTGTTGACACCTACGAGTTGCTCGTTTAGATCATTTCTTTCTTCCACCGCGATGGCGATTTTCGTTTTCAATGCAGCGCTATCTTGTTCGAGCTGAAGGATTCTTGCCTCGTTTGTTTCCTTCTCCTTGAGAAAAAGTGTTTCAGTTTCAAGATATTCTTCCTCCTTCTTTTTTAAGAGGATATGTGCTGTGTCCAAGCTGTCCACAATGGTTCGCAATTTCTTATTCAATCCGAATTCCCTTTTCGACAGAGATTCAATGTTCGTCCGAAGATCGTCTCGCTCAGACTCTAAGGCTTTGTATCGCTCAGTCAAGGTCTTGGAATCGTTATCGTGTTCTTTCAACCTGCGATCGAGCTCGAGAGTGACTTCGGCTTTGCTTTGTTGCAGAACCGAACATTGCTTTTGCACGGTTCCGAGTTGCGTTTGTAAGTCAGATCGGATGGCCTCCAAAGAAAGCGCCTTCTTGGCGATCATGTCTCGCTCGAGTTGTAGCTCTCCAATTCTGGCCTCGGAAGATTCTTTGTAGGCTTCGTGCATCAATACTAATTCGAGTTTTTTGCTCTCTGCACTTTCCCGGAGTTTGATTCCATTCGTCATCGCCAGAGCCTCCTGTTCAGCGAGCAACCTCGTTTGCTCATTGCGAGCTGCGTCGAGTTCGTCACGGATCTGTCCTGAGACAGCCTCGGCAGCCTTCCAACGCTTGGTCGTTTCAATCAATTCTCCTTCAAGACGCGCTTGTTCTTGCTCAAGGCTGGTAACCTTGGATTCCAGAGTTTGCTTCTCACCCTCTAGGGACATGGCCTTTGACTTGGCATCTTCCAAATCAGAAAGAAGCCTCTGCCGGGACTTCTCTGCCTGCCGGTGCTGTTGGTCATATTTTGACTGGGCTTGGAGTTGTGCAGTTGCTGCTTCTTCTTGCAAAGCAGAATATCTGGCTTGGAGTTCCTTGAGTTCTTTTTGGTGCTGTTGGTCCTGGGATTCCAATGTGGCAATGGAGTTGCGTAGATTCTCAAGTTCCAGTGTGAATGTATCCTTGTCTTTCTGAGATCGAGCCCCTTCTTCCTTCAGTTCAGTTAGTAGTTGCTGCTCTCGATCTATAGCTTCATGTTGTTGGATGTTTGCCTTTTCCAACAGCTGGATTTTCTCTTGCATGGAGTTCCTTGAGGTCTATTTGATGCTGCTGGTCTTTGGCTTCTAGAATAGATATAGAAGATTGCAGCTCTGCAAGTTGCGCTTGGAAGGCCTGGCTTTGCTTGAGATGTTCTTGCTGATGACCATCTTGAAGGCGCACCATGGAAGCTTGAAATTCCTGAAGTTGCACTTGGAGCTGTTTGGAGTGATCCTTTGCTTGGGACAAGTCTGCTTCAACGGCTTGCTTTTTGAGCAGTGGCATCTTTCAGTTTTTGTTGGAGTTCTTGTTTGATGTGTTCTGCGTCAGTCTCAGCAGCCTCACAGCGCTTGGTTGCATCAGTAAGTTTCTCTGTAAGGGATTGATGTTCTCTTTCCAAGGCAGAGAAGTTAGACTCCAGGAATTGCTTCTCATCTTCCAAAGTTTTGGTCCTGGATTGTGCTTCTTTTAGAAGGGACAAAAGTTTCTGCTCAGAGTCTTTAGCTTGCTGGTGCTGTTGGTCATATTTTGACTGGGCTTGGAGTTGTGCAGTTGCTGCTTCTTCTTGCAAAGCAGAATGTATGGCTTGGAGTTCCTTGAGTTCTTTTTGATGCTGCTGGTCCTGGGATTCCAATGTGGCAATGGAGTTGCGTAGATTCTCAAGTTCCAATGCAAGCATGTCCTTGTCTTCCTGAGATTGAGCCCGTTCTTCCTTCAGTTCAGATAGCAGTTGCTGCTCTCGATGTGCTGATTGTTGCTGTGCTTGTTGCAATTGGATGGTGGACAATTGCTGTGCAGCATTGGATTCCGCCAATAGCTGGGTTTCTCTTGCATGGAGTTCCTTGAGGTCTATTTGATGCTGCTGGTCTTTGGCTTCTAGAATAGATATAGAAGATTGCAGCTCTGCAAGTTGCGCTTGGAAGGCCTGGCTTTGCTTGAGATGTTCATGCTGATGACCATCTTGAAGGCGCACCATGGAAGCTTGAAGTTCCTGAAGTTGCACTTGGAGCTGTTTGGAGTGATCCTTTGCTTGGGACAAGTCTGCTTCAACGGCTTGCTTTTGAGCAGTTGCATCTTTCAGTTTTTGCTGGAGTTCTTGTTTGATTTGTTCCGTATCAGCCTCAGCTGCCTCACAGCGCTTGGTTGCATCAGTAAGTTTCTCTGTAAGGGATTGATGTTCTCTTTCCAAGGCAGAGAAGTTAGACTCCAGGAATTGCTTTTCATCTTCCAAAGTTTTGGTCCTGGATTGTGCTTCTTTCAGAGAGGACAAAAGTTTCTGCTCAGAGTCTTTAGCTTGCTGGTGCTGTTGGTCGTATTTTGACTGGGCTTGGAGTTGTGCAGTTGCTGCTTCTTCTTGCAAAACAGAATGTCTGGCTTGGAGTTCCTTGAGTTCTTTTTGGTGCTGTTGGTCCTGGGATTCCAGAGAAGCAATGGAGTTGCGTAGATTCTCAAGTTCCAATGCAAGCATGTCCTTGTCTTCCTGAGATTGAGCCCGTTCTTCCTTCAGTTCAGATAGCAGTTGCTGCTCTCGATGTGCTGATTGTTGCTGTGCTTGTTGCAATTGGATGGTGGACGATTGCTGTGCGGCTTTGGATTCTGCCAATAGCTGGGTTTCTCTTGCATGGAGTTCCTTGAGGTCTATTTGATGCTGCTGGTCTTTGGCTTCTAGAATAGATATAGAAGATTGCAGCTCTGCAAGTTGCGCTTGGAAGGCCTGGCTTTGCTTGAGATGTTCATGCTGATGACCATCTTGAAGGCGCACCATGGAAGCTTGAAGTTCCTTAAGTTGCACTTGGAGCTGTTTGGAGTGATCCTTTGCTTGGGACAAGTCTGCTTCAACGGCTTGCTTTTGAGCAGTGGCATCTTTCAGTTTTTGCTGGAGTTCTTGTTTGATGTGTTCTGCGCCAGTCTCAGCTGCCTCACAGCGCTTGGTTGCATCAGCAAGTTTCTCTGTAAGGGAATGCTGTTCTCTTTCCAAGGCAGAGAAGTTAGACTCCAGGAATTGCTTCTCATCTTCCAAAGTTTTGGTCCTGGATTGTGCTTCTTTCAGAGAGGACAAAAGTTTCTGCTCAGAGTCTTTAGCTTGCTGGTGCTGTTGGTCGTATTTTGACTGGGCTTGGAGTTGTGCAGCTGTTGCTTCTTCTTGCAAAGCAGAATGTTTGGCTTGGAGTTCCTTGAGTTCTATTTGATGCTGCTGGTCCTGGGATTCCAGAGAAGCAATGGAAGATTGCAGCTCTGCAAGTTGCACTTGGAAGGCCTGGCTTTGCTTGAGTTGCTCTTGCTGATGACCATCTTGAAGGCGCACCATGGAGGCTTGAAGTTCCTGAAGTTGCACTTGGAGCTGTTTGGAGTGATCCTTTGCTTGGGACAAGTCTGCTTCAACGGCTTGTTTTTGAGCAGTTGCATCCTTCAGTTTTTCTTTGAGGCCGTGCTGTTCCTGGGTCAGCGCCTGCAGAGAGTTTTTCAAAGCTGTTTGATCGCGCTGGAGTTGCTCGTTTTCTTGGCACCGCGCTTGGAGTTGCTTGGCCGTCGTTTCCTGGTGCAAGGTGTGCTGTTCCTGGATTGACCGCAGGGCGCTATGGTGTTTTTCGGTTTGGGCTGTGGAAGCGAGGTTAGATGCTCTCACAGCATTGTTGAGGTCTTCCAAGTGTTGCTGAGCTAGTTGCTTCGATGCTTCGAGGTCACAGCGGGTTGTGACCAATTCAGACTCGACCAGTCGCGATCGCTGGAGTGAGTTTTCCCATTTGGTTTTGTACTCGTCGACGCGGAATTCGAGAATGGAATTTTGGTTCTCGGCAAAGCGGACTTGCTTCTGCGTTGTTGCGAGCTGGGTTTGCAGATCGTGTTTTTCGACGATTAAGGTTTGATTATGGAATTCCATCGCTTCGAGCTTGGCCAATGCATCTTTCAGTTTGGATTCCGCCAGTGTCTTTTGCTGTTGGAGGACTCGTAGGTTCTCGTTGTGGTCGGATACCAATCGATCCATGGTTTCTTGGGATCGCAACTTGAATTCTTCCATGACCTTTTTTCGTTCGTTCTCGGTTTCTCGATTGGCAGCAATGACAGCAGCTGCAACTGCGGCTTCAGAGTCTAATGTTTCTGGGGTGGTATCTCCACTACGGGTTTCCTTTTCTCCAATTGCTTCCTGCTGCTGCTGCACCAAGGCATCTTGTTCTCGCCTTAGGGATTGGAATTTAGATTCGGCCTCGGCTTGGGATTTTCGGTATTTTTCTGTTTGGGTTCGGAGCTGATCGGTCAGCTCCGCTACCTGGGCATGATGGCGTTTCTGGAGATTCTCCAAGCTTTTCGAGACACTGACCAGTTCATTTCGCGCGTGAAAGACCTGGTCCTCTGCCTGTCGGAGGCATTCTTGCCTCCATTCCAAGAGGCGCGCCCGGTGTTCTTCGGCGTGTTCAACGGGAACGTGTGGCGGCAACGGAGGAGATGGTGGTGGTTGGATAAAAGAAGAGTGCAGCGTGGACGAAGACGATGGTTTTGTATCAAGCTTCTGCTTTTTGCTTCTCTTCTTTTTGTTGCTTCGCCTAGAGACTCCGCTGCCGACACTTCTTCTGGATCGATTCTCCCTGCTTTCCGACGTGAGCAATCCTCCCGTTTGTTGCGTATCCGGACTCGAGGACAAGAAAGCCTCTGCGGCGGTGATCGATAGCTCCCCCTCCGCGTCGGTATCCTTTTCCAACTCTCGCGGTGTGATGATTCGCGGATCCATTGTCGTGTTGCCCAGAACTGTTGCTACTCCCATGGGATAGCGAGACACAGCAGCCATCGCGGGTTTCGACGAAGCAACAGCCGAAGAAACGGAAAACAATACAGAAGGCGGTTGCTCCGTTGCACCGTCAGTCACGTTGGTGCTCGAAAGGGACGTGGCCGAAACTATGCGCACCGGTGGAATCGTTCCATGCGGCATGAAATCGCCGTCCTGCTCGAGATCGTCGTCGCTTCCATCGCTATCCTCGTCGAAGTCGGGTTCGTATTCACTGTCGGTGATCATGGACAGTTCCATGATCCCGGCAGCACTCGTGCTCCAACGACTCTGGCGTGTGTATTGGGAATCCACCTCGCTCATGGTCGCCCACGAGTCGCTGCCGGCATCGTCAACGTCGTCTTCGTCGCTGTTCATTTCGGAAAGATACAACGAATTGTTTTGGCTGGAAGTTGCTTCCGCGGGTGGGGGAAAGGTGTTGCCCTCCGAAGGGTTGCTGATTTCATTTTCTTCGCCTTCTTGTATTTCCGACGCAGCTACAGCATCTCGCAGGCCTCGAATGGCGCTGTTAGTACCGGGGCCTACGAGAGACAAGTAAGGGAAATCCTTTTGTTGGAGATTGAATTGATTCAACGACATGGCGGCTCTGCTTTTCTTCCTGTTTCTGTGGAAGAGGTGCGTGCGTCCAGAGGCAATTCCTCTTCGTTTTCTTTCGTCTCTTGCTTCGTCGTTCTGGATTCGCAACCAATGCTACGACCTGCCCGTACTACTAACTATAGCAGAGGAGATCTCTACGTGAGGCTTCAACACCCTCTCCTGTTCGGTCCAGTCCGAGCTCAGAACTTTGTATCTCTCTTTCTTCTTGTTACGATCATGGATTCTTGTTTTGCAGTGTTTGCAGCGTGTGATGGATGGAGAACCATTCGATATTTATTGTTTCCATTCTGAAAAACAAGAAAAGATGCACATACAAAAATCTTTTGTCTTCCATCGAAATTTTTACGTCAATATACGTGCGTACGGTACTGTACGGTGCGGGATGATCGACGAGAAGACAGAAGACGCCTTGGGCCTGAAAGGCTAGGGGATTTTGCTGAGCAAGAATGATTGATGAGAGATTTTTTCACTCATTCACTACCGTAATTACTGTATTCGCGAAGGCCATGGTCAGCACGCACTCGTACGTATCACAGTCCAACACACTTACGAACGGAAAAAAGGTACCGGTATCATCTATGGTATGTACAGGTAGGATTCATGGGTTTTTTGGTTCTTCGAGGATTTCATTTGCAGCGCGACCAATAATGTTCACAAAGTGGACAGAAAATGCATTATGCCCGATATCAATGCAGCGCCGGTCGTTCCTTTTTGAAATTTCGCGAAATTTCTCATCTAGTGGGGGACATTTTAAGTACCGTACGATACCGTTAAGTCATGGTCATGCATGGGTGTACGGAAAGGTTTACTATGCTTATTTTTTCGAAAAAATAATATTATTACGAAGTATTATCATCCCATTTCCTTTGCTCTGTGTTCCAGTCTCAAAGAGTAGTAACCCTTTCCTGCAGGTACAGAAAGAACTGATACAAATAATACTAATACTAATAAATACGAAGTACGTACAATAGTCATGCTACTTTGAGAGTAAGGCAGAGATCGCACCAGCACCATCCGCAATGGCATCAACATGCTGGTGTGTGTCGGAATTGTCACCACCACCACAGCAAGTACTACTACTAGTACTAGTACGTACTCAACATCTCTGAATTCTGTTTCACACATCGCCAAAGAGACGACAACCGACCTCTGTGCTGGCGTTGATGCACATGATGGCTCACAAAGAGGAGCATTGTGCTGATATACTGTACTAGTACTACTACTTCTTCTCTGCTGCAATCCACCACCACCGCTTTTCTTGCTTCTTGCTATCCACTGGGAATAATTGACACATACAAGAAGAAGCAACAACAAAACCTGCCGGCAGGATCGTATCAGATTATTTTGAGGCCACATTCAACCCACCACCACCACACCACTAGAACAAGAAGGAATTAGAAGTAGTAGTAGTCTAGTACACGAAGTATTTGCAGAATGATTAGCCATAGCTTCCTTTTGAGATCTTTGGTGGTTTACAAGCATAATACTACTACTACTACTAGTACTTCTTGCACTAGCACTTTTATTTTGCCAACAGCAGGAGAGCACTGTGAGGATGCATCCCTAGCAACTAGTGAATAACCTCACTCTTACTTTTGTAATACATGATGCGTTAATCATGTCGATAGGAGCATAACAGCATTTCGCAGGTTATGAGCATCATCCCAGCAGCAACCACCAAGCTCATCACCACAACAGGTAGTTAAACAAAGAATTAATAGCAGACTGATTTACTGCACCATCTTCAATCGCCGGAGCTTCACACACGGAGTTTCCCGATCCTGAACCCCTCCACCGAATTTTTTGCCAACAGGAGAGAGGAGGATTGGAGATGAATAGAATTTTTTGTGTTTTGTGGGTAACCTTACCGTAGGTAATTACGTACCCGGTAACTTACCTCGGAGTCGCAATGGAAATGTTACGAACATACTCTTACCGTACAAGTAACTGTACCGGTACGTACAAAAAAATCTACTGATTTGTAAATTGTGCAACATAACTTACTGTTTGTCCGTTACCCGTTGCACTCCGGTATGTAGCACACTACACAACGATAACGTAACGTACCGTAATTACTTCTACTTCATCTACGGAAAATACTAGAATGCGCGAGAATGTATCTTGGACACAAACTAGTAAACCTTAGCCTTACCTGTACTCAGTAAGATTACTGAGTAACCTTTCGGCGCGGTTCCTACAAGTTTCCCCCCGTTTGGTTCAACGGCAGAAACTGCTACAAGATGGTACACGTACCGGTACGTACCGGTATGTGAGGTAACCCCAGTCGCATGGCTGTTTTTGCTCCGAATTTCGAGCGGTTGCGATCATGTGCTCGTAGCTCGTATTCGAATACGATTACTTGTAGTAGTACGGTAGGTAGTAAGACTCACTCATACACTTCTGACAACTCTTTTTTGACGAGAATCCATCCATCCTCCTTCCATCATTGCTGAGAGCCCCTCCCGTGCCAATACCATCGTCTGGAAAGATTCTTCTCACTGTGTAGTTCTTTACCGTCAGCTTCCTTTACCAACAAAAGTCGTTACTATTTCCTTTGGGCCAAAACTGTTGCTTGAATCGAAGATTGCCATCCTAGCTACCGGTGAAGGTACCGTAACCTTACCGTACCAAACCTACCGATTGTTGCTCTCGTCCTTGTTTCTCGTTGTGAAAAGAGAACAAAATCAAACGCATCAGAACAGTTCCAAAGCATTGAACACCGCACGTGAATACGACAACCATGAGCGACTCGAATGAACAAGTTCCCGTCGGGACGACGGCTATTCCAACGGGATCGCACCGCATCGAATTCGACGATTCTCGGCTGTCTGCCGGTAGTTTCCAACAGCAACCCCAGACCCAGGCGATTGCCGTCTACGAGGCTTCAAAGGACGAGAAACTGGATCCCCTCATTCATCTGAACGGAAACCTCATCGACGTGAACCATCAGTTCGTCGTCTACACGGTCAAGAACGGTTTGATCCGGGTCATGCACAGGAACTCGGCCATGCGTGCCCTTCTTCGGGGCCATCACAATCAGACCGTCACAGACCTTTCTTTTTTCCACGACGGAGACGTCCTGGGAACGGTCGGCCATTCGTCCGAACATTCCACGCTGATCGTCTGGCGAGTCTACGAGCGATCCCCCGAGATTGGGTCGGAGCGGCTGCTGGAAATTTCCTCTTCGGTAGCGGCTCCCGACCTGACTCTCTCGCGGCTGATCTGGCATCCCTTCAACCCGAACCAGTTCTGGATGACGCACTCCACGAAAGGCCAGAAACAGGTAGCCACGCTGGTAGAAACTACGCGCATCCAAACCAAGCTGGTCGACACGCCCCGGGATCCAAAGGCCAAACAGCAGCAGCAGCAGCAGCAACAACACGCCGTCTGTCAGTGGCATTCGCCCTATTGCGTCATGGAAGATGCCCTGCAGTTGCGAGCCCCGCAACCCGATGGATCCGATGCCCAGCTGGTCGATTTGTGCTGGAGCGGACGGGACACGAGGCACGTTCTTAGTGTCCACAAGGACGGCAGCATCGTGTTGTGGGATCTCAAGGGCAAGAACGGTGAAGACGACGACGCGGAGCGCGGTGCGGGGGACGGCAACGACAAGGGCGCTGCCGACAGCACGGCCTCTGGCGACTCCTCGGTTGTTCCCCGAAAGCTCGCATCGCTCCACGAAACCGGCGTCGAGCATTCGCGGTGCCTCTTTTTGCCACACGAGCAATCGGTGGATCAATTCCAACAAACAACGACCAAAAGCGAGGACGGTTCCACGACTTCGGTGCTCACGACCTGCTTTGCCACGGCTTCCGGCACGAACTCCACCGTGACCATTTGGAGCGCCTTTGCGCTGCAAACCAAGGGCTACGGACCGCCGATGCCGGTGCTGCCCACCAAATTGCAAGAGATTTCCCTGGCGGCAACCAAGCCTTCCAGCTTTGTGATGGACGTGAGCTACGGGCCGGCCGATCTCTCCCCGACCAACGGAGCGCCTCCGTCGTGTTTCTTGGTTCTGGGCAGCCGGGACACCGGAGCCCTCTACGCGCTCCACGTCCAAGCCGAGTGGTCGTCCAGTGACAGCGGCGGTGGGAGCAGCCATCCATCACCCAAGTCCCCCCTGTGTGTCGGGGTCGATTACCTGGTGCCCTTTTCCCTCAAGCATCCGGTTTATTCCTGGAGTGTGGTGTGCGGGCCGACAGAAGACGGGGCAGGTGGAGAAAACGACGACGACAAGGAGGCGACCGGTGCCTCGTCGTCCTCATCGTCGGGTCCGGGTTTTGACATGAAGGCCTTTGCCTATCAATCGAAGGCCGTTCAATGTCTCACCATGACCAGCACCATGTCGCTTCCTCCATCCGCCCAGGCAAGCAGCAGCGGTGGGCTCTTCCGGGTCCAACCGCTACAGGGAGCCTACGTGGCATCTCCCGATCTTGCAGATCCCCCCCTCGCCGAACCCGAATACGACGAGGAAGATTACGACATTGAGGACGTGGATGAGGACGACGATGGTGACGGCGGGCATGCGTCCCCGGTTCCCCCTTCGATTTCCACCGTGCCAACTCCAACCACTTCTGGCCTCTTTCCGGGAGCTCCCAATCCCTTTGCCAATTGGCTCGGTGCCATTGCCGGGGGCTCGGCACCCTCGGCGGACAAGACCGTTGACGACGAGGACCTCCCAACTCCTCCCGCTCCCTCGGATCTACCCATGCCTCCCGGAATCGTGGCCCCGGCTTCGGAGTCGGCAACGAACGGAAGCAGCGACTTGGCCGGAGAAGAATTCTTGAATCCCCTGGAACTACTGGCCAAGAGCATGAGCGGGGAACCCTTCGTCGACAACAAAGCCGTCACCAAAGCCAACAACAGCAGCAGCAGCAACAACAACAGCAGCAGCAGCAGCAAAATCATTAGCAACAATCGAAAATCGAGCAAATCACGCAGCAAATCTCCTCGCCGAAACAACAACAAATCCCCTCGGGGAAGTCGTTCCAGTCGTTCACCCAAACGGGCGCAAAGCAACAAAAGAGGAAACGGGCAAAAATCTAGTACCGGCAACAGTAGAAAGTCTCCATTCCCCGATGGAAAGGTTACAATTCTCAAACGCGATCCGGATTCTGCGGTATCTCCCTCGGTTCCGTTGCCCACTATGCCGGCTACTGTCTCGTCCGCTCCCCCCCCGCTTCCGGCCGATCCATCCGTCTTATCGGATCCGACTCTGATGGCCGCGGCTGGAATTCCCGTCCCGGGAGCATCAACTGTCTCGATCGACCCTCAGCTCGTGCGTCAACAAGTCCAGACGGCTGTCGATGAAGCCGTCTCCAACTTGGTGGTTCCAACTGTCAATAAAGCAGTGAAGGAATCATTCTCGAGCATGGCTAGGCCTCTGCACAACTCGATGGCATCACTTAGCAGCAAAGGCGTATCGGTGGATATTGACGACCTCAAAGAAGCCCTGGATATCGAAACTCCTCTTAAGGCTGCCATTGCTGACAGCCTCAGAACCGTTCTGGTACCCGCACTTGAAAGCATCACGGGTCGGGTGCTCGAAGAGGTCAAAGCCATCATGCCGAAGCTGCCTCCGCCCCCAGCGCCGGCCCCGGATAATTCAAAAGCCCTGGCAGCTCTAGCCCAGCAGATGGTGGCTATGACCTCGAAACTGGATGCCCTCACGTCGGAAGTTCAGGGCTTGCGCAAGACTGTTGTAGATCAAGCAGCCGCTGCTGCGGCTCAGGCCCAAGCCTCCGCAACATCTTCCCCAGCCTCTGTTGCTGCGGGGCCTTCTGATCCAAATAGTGCTCTCCTCCAGACGCGCAACGAGATTGACGCCTTGCTTTCCAAGGGGAAATTCGAGGAGGCGTTTACCAAAGCTGTGGCGACCACAACGCCTCAAATGGCAGTATATTGCTCTGCAAGATCCAGTCTTGAAACGGTACTGAGGGGTCCAACCCCGGCCTTGAGCCAACCCATCCTCATTTGCCTAATGCAACAACTCAGCGCTGCCCTGGCGGGCACCCAATCGGCTCAGGAACTCAAGATAGAATTGGCCTGGCTGCAAGAAATTGCTTTGACCATGAACCCGAGTGATCCGAGCATCGCCCAGCACGTTCCAAAGGTTGTGGGCCAGCTTGTTTCCAACGTAAATGCACGCATGGCATCAGAGGGAAATAGTCCGTTCCGCAGACCCTTGCAAATGCTTCTGCAAAGTCTTCGGGGAATGCAGTTGGGCTAAGCGGAAGACAACGAATAGGTAATCGAATGCTACCTAATGTGCGGTGGTCAAATCGGCGAATATGCGCCAATAGCAAATCGACATGCGTCAACTGAGTTGAGTATTTGCAACAACAAGAGCACCTCTGAAGTCTATAGAACCATATACCTATGGAAAGAGGAGAGTGAGACCTTTCTAACAAGCCATCACATGTTGCTATTGGATCTATACACTAGAAGTTAGGATTACTCAAAAATGCACAAGCGCACATTTGCCGATTTTGACCAGGGGCCGCAACTAGACGATAGTAAAAACAGAGAAGAGGAGATGGGGAGTTATTTCTGGTCAACGAAAACGAACATATTTTCTTTTTTTTGTTAAAAAACAAACATACCGTAATTAAGGTCTTACCGTAGGATGTGCCAAAGAGTTTAAAAAAGGCGGATGCAATAATCAATTGGACCTCGGGGGGTAGTGGAGTTGTATTCCGCCATCATGGCCTCTATTTAAGTAATACTAAACTCTATGAAATATGCCAATTGATTCAAAAACCTATCAATTAATAAAGCTATTTCTCATTCAAAACAGTAAAAATATCTATATTCATAACAAAGAACTACCAGCAATCTAAGCGTTGAAATCCTACCAGCTCTATGCATTAAAAACAGTAAATCTTTGTTTTTACCAAACCCCAGTTTCTCTTCTTAAGGGAGTTAAAGTTCCATTGTAAATTTCTACAAGAGTTAAGGATAATCACTTACAACTCCACTAATTTTATGAAAAGTAATTCAGTGCTGGTAAACGGGAGTAGAGCCTCACTGGAGTATTTAACACTTATATTTGGCCCAATTAACAAGCCCCTCTTGAGTACAGCATGTTGTCGAAAATAAGGCATAGATATGACGACGGTCATTCATCGGAGCATATATCGTTATCAATCTTTAAGTGACGTTACGTTTTTCAGTCCACTTCACTCCTTTCAAAGATGAATTTTGAAATGTCTTACGAAGGGGGAATCTCTATAAAAAAGTTCTCGATAGATTTCAAAACTGGTAAGGTTTACCTGTACCAGTTTAGTGGCTAAATACAGTACTACTCTTTTTGGAATAGGTTATGAGCTGACATAGAAAATGGTACAAAATTGGGACCCCCATGAAACGAGGAACCAGTCCGACCTCATTATCTCAGCAGGAACTAACCATGTGTTTGAAACTGTGGACATAATCCCCACCATCCTTAAAATGAGATCTAAAAGACTTCCAAGTTTGGGAACGATTGATCCAGTGGGTTCTGAGCTTCAAAGCCGTTAATTGCTACTTCAGGGTATTTCAGGTCGAAGCGGGAAAGAAAAAGCAGTCGAGTGTGTCAATTATAGAAGGTCAGACAGGTTCAGGATTTATGTGTTAAAATTTTGCACTGACGTGATTGTAGGATTATACATTTTCTACGTGACCGACTGTATTTAACCACTAAACAGGTACTACGAGTCCGATAACAATTGAGACTGGTCCACTGCGAACCAAAAATGAACTAGGTTTACGCAAATCCAACGATTCTGACCCTCACATATGAATAACAACAGATGATGATACTTTCACCTCATCTATGATCATTACTGTAACCTTACCCGTCAAAAAGTTAAATGGATCACGTTTACCAAAATGGATCACGTGGAGTGACAGCATCTTTGGGTTTGGCAAGAATATCTCCGCACATACACCACCTGTGTTCAAAGTAAATATATTGTCTGTTAGCTAACACTCTACATTACAATGTTCTATATTCACTTTGAAACAACTTTGCTTATTCTTCCCTTAGTAAGCTCCCGAACAGAGAAAAAGGGTAAAAAAAGGGGTGTTTTCGAGTGACAGCTTTGAGCCGGCATTGCCTGTAGATGTAACTCTAAATTAGTACCACGCGCTTCACGCAAAAGAGCAAAAGCAGAAAAAACGATTGATCGTTGATTGAAAAAAGTGGTGCAAATACTGTACGGTTTGAAAAAGTGGTGCGTTCGGTTTGGCTGCCGTAATTAACCTTACTTAAATTGTGGCTCAGAATTGTACGATTTGCGGTTTGTACCGTACAATGTTTCGTAATCTTATTAGCCACACATCAGA
This sequence comes from Pseudo-nitzschia pungens, assembly GCA_037355855.1. Lineage (NCBI taxonomy): Eukaryota > Bacillariophyta > Bacillariophyceae > Bacillariales > Bacillariaceae > Pseudo-nitzschia > Pseudo-nitzschia pungens. Next base: position 2,237,538 of record CM074763.1, on the reverse strand, counting down.
TTTTGTATTTTCGTATCGGGAACCTCCCGTTACGTGCCTGCCAGTAACTTACTGCGTAATGGTAAAAGATAACTGTACCCGTAATTTACTTCATACAACGCGAATTCAAAATAATCTGAAAACATTTTTTTGGTCCCGCAGACAGGTGGATTCTTCAATCGTTCGAACAACATCCGTCAACTGGAGGCTTTTGTCCTCAACCACGAATACTCGGATAAGTAAGATCTTAACCTTACAGTAACCTTAACCTGACTGTGCACAAAGTCGGTCCTTGGTAACAAAATTCCTAACAGCTGCCCGTTGGTTCTACGCACGTATGTACTAATTTCTACGTGGACTTGAGGACAGCTGTTAGGAATTTTGTACGTACCGGTAGTAGTATCTTAGGAAGAGAAGTCCAAAAGAAACATCAACCAATCGATCAACAACACAAATCTCACCACCTGATTGATTGATTTTTTGATTGAGATGAAAAAAAAATGGTACAGTATCTTCAAAACAATAGGTGTCAAAAAGTTCGATTCATTCTGGTACATCATAAGATTACGCTGCAACCCGAACCAATCTAAAGCTCCTTGATTACTACCACCAGTAGCTATCGCAACTATCTTGAACTAGTTAGTTCAAGCAAAAGCACCAGCATCGTGTTCACCATAATAATATAGCCAGTCGGACGTGTTCCTTCCCCGAGTTTCTTTTCAACGCGCCCTTTGCTCTATCTCCTCCAGATCCATCTACAACAGCAGATTTCCTGGTTGAAAACTGTTTAGAACCCGGGATATTTCCTCGCATTCAATCTTTCCACAAGAACTTGACTATTTATTCTTATCGACGCATTATCATGAAGCTTGTTCTCGCCGCATCGCTTCTTCTTTCTGTCCAAGCAGCAGTCCCTATCTGGAAGGTTTTGCCCGACATAAAGCTTCCGATCCACGTCTCCGACCACTCTTCGACCTACGTTCCTGCAAGTGGTTCCTCCGACGCGGCCATTTACATCGCTGGTGGCTGCAATTCTCCCAACGGAAATACCTACGTGGATGCCGACGGTTTGGAATTGGATTATTTCTTGTGCGAATCGTATTCCGATCAACTTTTTGCTTTTGACACTAAGTCATTCGAAACCAAAGCCCAAATGCCCCGCCCTCGCTATCGGCACGCGGCTGTATCTGCCGCCGGAAAGTTGTGGCTGATCGGTGGAAGGTCGATCCCCGAGGACTCGATAATTGCCGAAGTCGATGTGAGTGATTGTGACACGTGGTGTGGCGCGAACCATGTGGTGGGGAATTCCGTATCTCCGGAGTTGAAGCCGTTCTCGCCTTCGTTTTGTTTTCTGGTTTGCGCTTCTTACAATACCTTCATTCTTGCTTCTTCTCATAGGTCTATGATCCATCTACAGATACGTGGTCGACCGTCGGAACCCTTCCGGAAGCCTACCTCACCAGCGACAACGGGGCCTTCGCGAATGCCGACGGCTCCACTATCTACGTGGTAGGTGGATACAATCAGCAATATTTCGCTCCGGATGCTCTTGCAACAACCTTTAGCTTCCAGACGGCAGCCGCTCTGGCGTCCTCCTCCGCGTCCGCACCACTGGCCATCACCCGTCGTGCTGATTTGAAATCTCAGCGAGGCGACATCCACGCCGTTTCCTCAGGGGATGGTACTAAAGCGTACGTGGCCGGAGGATTTTCCGGAATGTGTCAACCGCTGACTAGCGCCGAGGTTTATGACTTCGAAAACGACACGTGGACAAGTTCAGGCAACCTTCTGAAAGCCCGGGGCGACGGGGCCTTAGTTGAAGCCTCAGGAACCATTTTTTCAATTGGAGGGGAGGTTAATCACCCAGACCAGTGCGCGGCGCCGGAGCTGGTCCCACCACTGAGCCACCAGGCGCTCGCTGTCAACGACGTGGAAGCCCTGGAATACACGTCTGCAAATGGTGCTGCCGAATGGGTCGACGTTGCAACCATTCCAGAATTCCGTTTTCGGTTTTCGGCCGCTTCTTGGACTCCAACGGGAGTTGCCTTTGCCTTTGGGGGACAGACTTCCTTCGACGAATCCTGCAAATGTTTTCCAACCACAAACGAAGTCACGGCTCTTTATTCGGAGACTATTCTTGCTTCGGACAGCGGTGCCAGTGGCAGCATCCTTAACAACGAAAACACGGACTTTGATTCTGAGACTCCTCTTGATTCCGACAGCGGTGTCAGTGGTACTATCTCTAGCACGTTTCTTTCTGCCAAGGCCATGACGATGGTCACCGCATTGGCGGTGGTTTGGTCGCTGCTCTAAAGTCTAACAGATATGCAGTCAATGTTAAATTTCTAATAATTTGCAATGTTCAAAAGTGGAAGAATGGTCTGTAGTTCAGAGTGTTCAATGCTACATGTATTGTACCGTGTCGAATATGGTCCGATGGGTGTGAACCGCCTTGATTAGAGAGTGAGTCTTCCACGAGACTGATCTGAAGCATGTATCAATACCTACAGTGATGTGTATTGTGCAATGATCAAAAGTATCATGTGTTTTTTGTTCCTGGGCCCTGTTTTTGATAAAATATGAGTTTTCACGTGGGTCAGAATGAATCGTTGTGTATTGGCGCTCCGGTAAGCGTGTGGAGTTGTACGGTATATGTAAAGCTTACCTCAGGAGCGGTCACCAGATCTACATACCCCAACTATTAGTAGCAGCCCTATGTTATAAGATAGACAGAATGCTAAGATATAGACGGAACTGTAAAAGCAAAAGGGGTATACTAAACACCAGGATACAAAACAGGATGCTAGACAGGATGCTAGTAGGCCCTACCATTACTAGTAGGATTCATACTAGATCTAAAATCTACCTATGGTTTTGTATCTGTGAACTCATCTCTTAGCAACTCAGACGACAAAGCTTTTGCCTGTTTCGCATAGGAAATCTGGATAACACATGGATTCACTACCGTATTGGAAATTTATTATCAACTAGAATCGTTTTGGTTATTCTTAGTCACCCATGTAAATTTATACATTCCCATTCAAACCCTATCTCATTCAGTCGTTCCATGCGATCCTTTTGCGCACAAGTGATCCGATGGAAAGAAACCCAGTTTGCGAGCTTGGGTTTGTTTGAAAGCTTGGCAATGTTTGCAACAAGCTGGGGATTGTTTGGAATCCTTGACCTCCCAAATAAAACCAATGGCGTTCAATTTCTTCATCCGATCCTTCCTAGTGCACCTCCGACGCTGAGTCGCGACCCAGGTTCCGAGGGCCGGAAAGGGTTCATAGCGGCGGGGGACAATCGTTGATCCGTTCTTTTCCTTGTAGGCCCGAAGCTTCTGGAACATGTCATCCCATTGGAGTTCGTACCTATTCTTCTTCCGATTTGAGCTTCGTTTTTTCTCGGTCGCAGGAGAATCATTCGAACTTTTTGGTTTCCCCGCCATTTCCTGGACTCGAGTTACCATTTTTGTTTTCGCTTTTGTAGAAGTCCCGGAAGGCATTGCGGTGTCATTATTGTTTGTAATTTTTTCCAAACCGTTCGCATCGACCGAAAGGATGGAATTACTACCACTTTTGATCGCATGATCGTTGATTATGTTCATTTGTTGAGTTTTGTGTTCTTGAAGAAAGTCTTCAATGCTGAAATCCTCTCGCTGAAGTAGTGTGATGATGTCTGGAAGATCCTCTCGCTCCGGCTTCTCTTCGTCCTCCGACGACTCTCGGAGCGATCGGTTCTGGGATGTGTTTCTGTTTCCACGCCCTCCTTCACTCTGAAAATCCACAGTGATAGAATCATTTGCAACATCTGTAGTTAATTTACCATTGGCAATAGCTTCTCGAGCCTTCATCCTTGAAGCAACCACCTCTGAAACAGGAGTGAAGTCGTTCGTGCCGTTCCCAAAGCTACTGCGAACCTTTGCCGGTACCATTTCAATAGATGCATTCCGGTAGGGTTTCCAACCATTACCTAGTACATCTTTGTAACGCAACCATGACACCGAACCTTCATCATACTGCTCCGATTTCGAGAGTTCCATTGCATCCGTGTCGCCCTTTCTACCGCAAAGATTCCGGAGCTGTCAAAATAATAAGTAATGAATAGGATGGTTTTCCAGGACGCAGGACTAAGTTACCGTACCTGAAATAAATTATTGCGGAGTAGTATTCTTTTTCGTAATTTCAATCTCAATTTCTGTAAAAAGTTACTGTATTTTTTAAATTGTGTGAGAAAACTCGATGAGAAAACTCCAAAACAGAGGATTAATTGCTGTCCGTGTTACTTTTAAGAATACGTAATTACAGGAGCGCCCGGTAATGACTATTTTTCGCGGAAAAAAAAGAAATCGAGAGGGAATTATTGACTGTCAGGCTCATAAAAAATTAAAGCGGCAATAATATAAAAGCTAAATGGAAATAAAAAATTAGTATAACAAAATAAACAACACTAGTAATAAATCTAATTCTGATTCGCAGAATATATTATTGTTAATTAAAATTAATAAATATCAAAAATTAAAAATTAAAATTAATAAATATTAAAAATCAAAAATTAATATTAATTAATATTAAAAAAAATTAAAAATCAAAAATTAATTAATACGTTCTTGTTTTAATTTTTTAATATTGCCCTGAAGGTCCGTCAGCAACAAGGAACACAATAGCATTATCTCAAGGGGGTTATCAAAAAAAATTAAATGATATTCGTTAATTAATTTTTGATTTTTAATTTTTTTAATATTAATTAATATTAATTAATTTTAATTTTTAATTTTTGATATTAATTAATTTTTATTTTTGATTTTTAATTTTTATTTATTTTAATTAATAACGATTAATTCTGCGAATCAAAATCAGATTTTTTCATTAATGTTCTTCAGATTGGCACGTGTTTCCCTAATTTTTATTTCGGTTCAGCTATTTTATTATTGCCGATCTGATTTTTATTGAGCGTGTCAATCAAACAATAAGCCCACCTTCATTTTTTTTCCCCGAAAAATTGTTATTACCGGGCGCTCCAGTGCATTATTCAATTAATTACTGTTACTACAAAATTCCTATCAGCTGTCCCCCAGTTCTACATCCCCAACTACTCATTTCTACGGAAGCCGGGGGACAGCTGATAAGAATTCCGTAGTAAGCTCTAGAGAGGTGATATAACAGCTCTGTACGGTAATCTTATCTGTTACTACAAAATTCCTAATAGCTGTCCGTCGGTTCTACGTACCTTTGTTATAACTAATTTCTACGTGGACTTGAGGACAGCTGTAGGCCTTTTTTAGGCTTTTTTCTTGGAAGATACCCGTCTTAGGTATAAAACATATGATTCATTTACGGCCTTTTTGGGTGCATGACTGGCAAATTTTGGTGCATGACTGGCGAAGTTGGGTGCATGACTGGCGAGCTGGGTGCATGACTGACAATTTGTACGTCGTACCAAGCACGTCTGAAGAAAAAAATGGCCTACAATCTGGTATCAGTAATAGATGACTTTAGACTCATTCAAAACCTCATTTTTATTGAATATTCTTGTTTACAACACTTTAAACTATAATGCAGGTATTTGAAATAAAGATTAGAATTGATTTTTGACTGAGTTATTACTATCTGAAGTTAAGGTATTTTAACTAGTGTTTGTTAGTTAAAAACAAAAATGAAAAAAAATCTCAGGTACAGGTTTTGTTATTTGTCCCACGCATAGGTAATTTTTTCCTTCGCGCAGTGTCGCACCCCTTTATTATTATGACCCCTGCTATCCATATGGATTCATTTCCAGATTTAAAAGCAGATTAAAAAAATCGAAAGCGCTTGTTTTTGTGGCAAGAAAGGCATCTGTACGCAATACGGAAAACACTAAACATCCTTTGGACGCCGACGGCATTCAGAAGAGGTGAAAAACACTTGCCATAGCGAGCAACACAGTTGGAATCGTTTTTATTGCCAGCATCGCACTCCGGCGCGAGACGGAGGAAACATCGTCGGCACCGACACTGGTCGTGCTATCCTGTTGACCAGTAGGAGAACAACCCACAGCACGGATCGATTTGACGCGCAGATCGACCTTCCCCCCAACTCCCTCTCCCAACAAGGCAATGGATCCCATGCTTTCGAGTGTTTCTAGACAAAATGCGGGATCTTCGGTGCACGCCACCGTTTTCGGCCCTGTTTGCTCGTACCATTGAACCGTAAACTTGTGGAATGGAATCACGACGTCGTGGTAGGTGCCTACCGGTGGATCGAAGTCGGCTTTGTAGGCCCACTTGTCTCCAAAGGTAACACGGTAGCCCTCGTATGCTTCCGTGGCCATGACAGACAACTTGAGGGAATTGCAGCACGAAACATCCGGATAGGTTCCACCTCTCGTTTCCATCCGAACGAATCCTGGTTCTGAAAATAAGAAAGGTAAAAGCATCAAAATCCATGGGGGTATGAGGTATGGGCACGTTGTGAGCAATACCAATGATGGAAAACGAAAGGGGTCACACACAACTGCGAAGGGGGTACTTGTACGTACCACCCAAAACTTGTGCGAATTTCACCTCGCCAGCGAAGACAGCCGTTCCTCCGGTTATTGACACGCTGCTATATGACTCTCCTCCCATAATAGGGTCGTTTATGGTCATCCAATGGAAAGAGGGATCCGAGAAGGTTTCGATGAGAATCTCATCAGAAGCAGGAGGTTCATTGCCGTTCCATGTACTGCACGTCCAATTGCTTTGTATCACATTCGAATCTGAACTGCCGTCGCACCCGGTCCCGCTAATTGATTTGATATGCATTTCCGAGTATTCCTCTGTCCAACCCGCCGTGATGGTTAGGGTTTCCATTTTCTGCAGGGCGGGTTTGTCCGGATATTTGGTCGAGTCGTCCGAACACGGCAATTGTTCCGTTCCGGTATCGATATCCCAATCGAGAGAAAATTCTTCGAAGGGGATGACAACCTCCGTGAACCCACTGTTATCCGTGGTCCTCGCCATGGTGGGTGATGGCACGGTAAGATTTGCTACATACCCAACGGCGGAATGCCAGTCATCCCTCTGTTTGGATCCAAAACCGATTCGGAACGAGTCGTAGGAACCGTTTTCTTCGGTCGAGGTCTTTTTGACAACTAACTTTAACCCATCGCATTCGGATAGGTCTGGAAATAGCCCCCGGGCGATAACGGTCAATACATTAGACCTCGGTAATGAAGTTCGGTCAACCGAGGAGTCGTCGTCGTCGTCGTCGTCGTAAATGTTTTCGGTCCAGTTCGAATTCAGTGTCGACTCCGATCCCATTATTTCTGTGTTCATATCGGAAGACGAACTATTGAAGCGAAGAATCATCACGCCATCCACAATCTTCATCGAAGCCTGTTCTCCTCCAGCTTGGGCTATGCTCTGAGACAATTCGGAATCTGAACTCTCGGTCGCGTACCGGTACGTGTACCACTCCCATTCAAATTTCGGATCGTCGAATGATTCGATTAAAATGTCCGTGGGAATCTCCGGGTCCTCGTATGCACCATTCTGGCCTTCCAAACACCATCCCGATCGAAAGGAGGTTGAGGAAACGACGTACTCCTCGAGTTTACTGCTACCTGTTTCATTGCGATGATATCCCAAGAATGCCTCGTAGTCAAAGTTGCTGTTGGATTCGATGGTGGGGACGACGTCTAGTTTTCCCCCCTCTTGGTGTTGCAACATGAATTCATACACAAATAGGGTACGGTCGACATCAGGCGGAGCCCACGGATCGGTGGGCGCAGGTGGATCTGGCCCAAGGTACGCAAAAAAAACGTCTGCCTCTTCGCCATTGGAAAGGGAGAATCCGTCCCGAAGTGAAGACCCCGGAACGTTAATGGCGCCGTAGTGCAGAATTGGATACCTAGAGGCAACAGCGCTCGAGACCCTTTGGTTGCTGGTCGAAGTAGCAACCAACAGCAACGAATAGAATCCGTTGGGGTCGATACGATCCGGTCTCACGGTCACTGCGGGTGGAGTGGCAGCCTGTTCCAGCGAAACATCGTGCCCACACTTGATTGTTTTGCCTCCATAATTTACATTCATATTCGTAAAAGGAGGACATCGAATAGCCACTGGAGACGTTAAGTACTCTAGGCATCCTGTTGGAGCCACCTCTGTCTCGTAATTGTTGTAGTTGCTGCCGTTGTCGGTCGACCAGGTTTCCGGTACCGTGATCTTGTTATGATTTGCTTCTTTTTTTATATGAGTCATGTCGGTAGCATATGGCTGGCAGCCAGCATCCGAAAGCCACGGGTCAAAGGATCCACCAATAAAGTCTTCACAAATTATCTTGTTGGTGGCACAGTCGGCCGTGTCGGTAATCATCAAAATATACGTTTCGAATCTATTGGGAGTGACTTGATTTAGACAGTGGCCGGCAAGACTTTCTCCAAAAGGCAAGTAATTCATACAAGAAAATCTTTTTGAGAAATTTCCGCTATGTTTTCTCCAACAATCAATCTTCATGCTCCAATAGTTCCATCCTTTCTCGTCATTTTGAATGTGTCGGTACTCTTTGCACAACTGGTAGTCCGTGCTATTCATCGGATCATCATATAAGCAATGCCCCGCGATTGAAACCTCGCCAAGATCTACAGGCGTCTCGAACATGATATTGCCATGCGCAATTGATACCATAGACAATAATAGTATTCTTGAAAGAATCCCAACTGGCGAACATCCGGCAGCGTGCATATTTTCTTTTTCATTCTTGGACTTGTGGAAGAAGTTGCGGATTGAAGAAACCATATTCCAACGTAAGTTGCAATGGGTTCAATAGCACCAGTACTGTTACAATAATTTATTGGATGATAAATAATATACATTGTAGTTACGACGTGATGCATTGAATTGGATATTCATATTCGATGTGATTGTCCTCAACAGAATCACTTCTACAAATTACGTTGAAGCGGCCAGGTACAAATACTGTTCGGTGATGGAAGGGTTTATGCCTCCCTTGTAGGAAGCAGGAAGGATTTTTTCGTTTGTTTTCTCCCGATTTATGGGGACCCCGGAGTTTCAACGATAATTGATTGATTCATTCTACGATCACATTTTAACATTAAGTATTTGAAAAAATAATGTTTCGTACACATTTCGTTACGGAGCTATCACTAAATCGGAAATTAAGATTACTAGTGCTTAACACTTACACGTACACAGACTAAGGTTACGGTACTACTAAATTCCTAACAGCTTTCCTCCTGGAAATTGGACCTCGGGGGTAAGGTTACGGTAACATTCAACTGCGTTCACACTTTACACACATTTTTGAGAACTTTCTGATTGACAAACGGTGCGCAAAATAATAGAATCTTCTAAAAAAAATACGCTACGCGCATAGTGAATCTAGATGAAGGGGCGGGTAAGGTTATTCAATACTACAAAGTTCCTATCAGCTGTCCCCCGGTTCTACATCCTCAACTACTTATTTCTACGGAAACCGGGGGACAGCTGATAGGAATTCCGTAGTAGTGGCTAAACAGAAAGTTTCTGATAAGGATTCAAAATTCCAAAATGGGCCCTGTCCGTTGAAATTAAGCAATGCACATCCGTTGGGTGCACTTCTATTATTTTTATGTGTTTTATGAATGTGCATTAAATTTTCAATCGGAAATCGCTCAAAATAATTCTTCGTAAGATTATTACTTGCAGCTGCTGTATTTTTTTTAAATTTTAAATAATTTTAAAAAAATTCTTCGATAATAGCGATAGAATAATACGAGGGTATTGAAGACGGCGATACGGTTGGACAATTTTGAAAGTGATTCTTATCCGTTGGTGAACAAGAATTAACGTTACGGTAGAATTAGATGGAGAAAAAGATGGACGCGGTACTTGAACGACATTCGCCAGCCGTTGGATAAAAGACAAAAACAAGATGAATTCATAACAATTACTTCGTATTCCGAAAATCTTCTCCAACTGTCGCTTCGTTTTCTTTCGGATCTAACAGACGCAAAATATCATGTACGAAGTACGAAGTAGGTCACAATTTGGGAAGAATTTGTATTCCGTTGAGAGTGAAGCTGGGAACACCCATCCTCCTGACAAAGCATATTAGAAGATTATGCCCTGGAGCTGGTGGTTGGTATCACCGTGCGTGGAGGTCGTCATCGTCCTGAGTTTTCAAAATCCCTCGAAATAATAATAACAATAATAAATGTGAGGTATTTTCTTGGAACATAAGAGCTGTCGACTACATGCACCGCACTGCACCACACCGAGTCGCACCGCACCGCACCGAACCGAACTTGCAATCAACGTACCATCCATGCGGTCTCCCATCGGTATGAATGGATTTGCTCAGTCGCTGTGCAAGCTACAAAATTCGTTTCCGGCCTAATTTGATGTTTGTCAGTTGCACGTGCAGAGTGGCTGACTCTCCTTTCGCGTTTGCCTACCAGCGCAATCCATTCGGCACGTTACAACCCATCCTGAAAATTTGAACTTGGGATACTGGTACGATTCCCAATAAAGAGATGGAGGAATTCAAACCATTCGACACATACAATGCTCTTGAAACGGAGGAAAATTACAGCGAGCCCCCCTCGTTCGCCGTCGATGTCAGCTTCGACAGTGATGCGTCCTTTTGGAGAACCCAGAGATTGCCCGCGAGCAGCAGCTCCAACCGCCCGTATAACGCCATAAACGACGATCGATGGGTAGACGACCGGTGGGCAGACGACATGTGTAGCCAAGACGCCGATCGTTTCCTTTCTTCGATGCAGAAAATCGACAGAAAAATACAAAACAGGAACGGCAAGATTCGTCGGCGGGAAAGTCAGCACAAGGAACATGGTAATCGTGAACCAATGACAGTAGTAGAAATGCGAGACCAGCTGCCTCGAGATGACGATAATTACATCCAACAATACGCTGTGAATCAAATCGAAACAAACCGGATCGGCGTAATAGAGCCAAAATACAATAGAAGCTGGAACAGCGATCGTTTTGACGATGTTCTGAGGATTGTGGACCATGAGGGTGCAAGCCTCTCCGGCTCAGGCAAAAGCAGTAATCATTCTCGGAAAAGCGCTCTCAACGACTTCCCATCTAATCATTTGGAACTGATCGAGACCGAGCATTTTCATTCTATGGTCCGGCACCTCCCTACTCGGAAGGAAAGCAACAGCTCAATAGCAGGTGGATCCACCACAGACAGTTTCGCAAATGGATCTGTCCAGAGCATCGGAAGTGGTTCCAAAACACGAAACACAATAAAATCGACACAACCTTATCGACAACTGGCACAACGGATGCATCAGGACCCATCACCACGGAGTCTGCGCGCGAGTGTACTGGAGCAACGGAGATTGAAGCGTTGTGGCACGCTGGATTCCGCATTCATCCTCGACGATCTACAGGATATGCAATCCCAAATCGAATCCGTCCAAGAGGAACGACAGGAATCTAGCAGCGGATATGAAAGAAGGCCAGTTCCTCGAGTTGTCGACGTTGATGTTTTTCCATTATCCGTATCATGTACCACTTCAAATTGCGCTTTCTATCCCAAACGCTCCTTGTGGAAATTGTTGTGGGAAAAACGTTGGGAATGGGCCGAGGAACGCCTCCAGCTTTATCCCGAAGAGGCAAAACAACCTATTGACCTACAGCTTATCCTTCTCGAAGAAAAAGCAGGGTGCACTGTTGGCGATGATGGGGAATGCGACGAGGAACTTGACGACGTCGTATATCCACTGCATCTTGCATGCGTGGTCCGACCCGTTCCACCTACGTCCCTAGTTCAAAAACTGGTGGATGCCTTCCCCGAGGCCTGCTTTCATGCCCAACCATCTTCCGGACGGCTACCCGTTCATATGGCAAGCGATTTGCGATCGTTCCGCGGAAAAACGATGCCAAGTACGGCGAACTGGGTCGAAGAGGTAGAACCTTCTAACGACCAAAGCAACGACACATCCCAATGCACAGATAGCTACGAGGACTTTGCACGTCATGGAGACATTGTTTGGTTGCTCTTGGCACAGTATCCAGAATCAGTGTTGGTTCGAGAAAATATCCATCAAATGATTCCATTGCACGTTGCGGCCTCCACCGCCACCGCTGAAAATGGTATTGTCTCCCCTTCAGTATCCCGAGTTCTTGAGCACCTAGTGGCAGCGGGTCCGCCAGGGGAGGACCTTGTTACCACCTGCCAGGACGCCAATGGACTCACTCCGCAAGATTGGGCCTGGCAGAATGTGGACTATTTTTGTCCACGCTGTGGAATGGAAAACATGACTACAAGCGGTGGAGGATACGACTGCATCGGTGGAAAGGACGCCAGTAAGGAGAAAAGAACCTTGAATGGAGGAGGCGACGTATCAAAATATGGGGAAGCTTTGCTCATACTAGATGCCGGTATGCGATGCAAGTGTCAGGAGTTGTTGTCGGTAACGGGTAAATGCCTCCATCCCTTGCTACGGAAGGAGATCTACTCTCATTTGTTGGAGACTAGAATGGCCCAAGCTGCGCAGTCGATGAAGCCCAAAATTGGATGCGAATCGAGCTACCTTGACGAACAAGACAGGCAAAAACAGCGACAGATCCGTACTGATAGTTCCGTAACCGAACCTGTATTTTGCAACGAGACCATTGACGCAGTAGGTTCTGTGGAAGATGATCTTCGATATTCAGACGATGGCAGCTCTTCGAATTACTTCACAAAGAAACATGAGTCACAACCAGCAAACCATCTCTCCCACAGGATTCAGGATGCTGCGCTTGATGAAGCAACAATAGGAGAGGGCGAAGACCAGCAGGAGATGAAAGAAACGTTAGCCCTTTCACCGCGAATCATAGACTCTATTCGAAACAATGGAATTGTCAATGTCGATGTCCGCACAACGAAACCCAGACTCGAAGGATACAAGACCGCAATCCTTCACATGAAAATACGGTTATCTGGACTCGTTCATCCTTCGAAACATGGCAGGAGACGGAGTTTTTGGATGCAGAATTATTTTAATGGTAACACTATCAAACGACTATCGAGCTGCCACGCAAGCATCAGTGAACAATCCTCGTCATCTGCGCTACAGCAAAGTAAACACAAGGTACCGGTACCCTACTTTGAAGTATTTGCGTCGCACCGTAGGGGAATGTCAAAAAGCCAATACAAATCCTATCCCATCCTTGGTGGATCCACCGAGGGTACCTGGGAAGACGCGTTTTTGGATTTAGGACTCACTCACGAGCAGCTTCGACACGGAACGAGTGGAGGTGGTCGCGTTAAAGTTGGCTTTCGCGTCATGCATTGTCCGAGAAAGGGTTCTCGTACGCAACAAATTGGAACCTGCGTGGTCTCTCTTGAAACTCTCGAGCGACAGAGAGATGAACAATTGCGGTCTGTCAGCCTAAATTACGATAGCAGGAAAAGCGATGGCGTTGTTGTCAATGCCACTGGATCATTGAAGGAACCGGAAATGTTGCCCATTTTGAATGGCTTCGAGGTTACCGGAAAACTTCAAGTATTGTCGTTTTCCATCGAATAGAAAGCCACTTATCTCAATTGCCTAGCATTTGTATTCAATCCTATCCGCAATTTTGTTTTCGAAACACCAACACGAGTAGTAGTGGCAGCAGTATTAGATTCATCTAGAGGGACATGTCTATTCAAATAATAGGGATAGAATTTGGTTTGGTTACTAGTACTAGTACTGGCAGTACTAGTATTATATTCATCCAGGGATGAGCCTACCGGTAGAATCAAAAAATACGGAAGGATTTTGTTTGGCCTTTATTTACTACGTAGTACTAGTAATAGTACGGTACTTCTTGTACTGTCGTAGTAAGGTACTTTTAGAATGTACTCTAAGTAAGGTTTACTACCGTACGAAGTTATTCAACAAAAAAATATACGGAAAACCTTACGAGTAAGGTTACCGGTATCCTTACTTTTGAAAAAATGGAGGCCATGATGGCGGAATACAACTCCACTACGTAAGATCTTGACACCTGGTATCCTATGGGATACCCCGGCGCCGTCTCGGGTGTACGTCAACTTCGGAGTGCACGTACTCTGTGCTCACATTTGTCTATACTAGGTCATACGCGGTACACACTATGTCTATTCTGTAGTGATGGCGGATTGACGAAGCTTTAGGCGAATGTGTGGTATAGCGTGCGCGCGCGTGTGCGCGGTAGCTATCTAGTCACTAACCCGAACCCTAATCGGGGTGGGACCCCTATGTAGTAGGGGTATGTAGGGTTAGTACAGTGCACAGAGAGTCCTTGCCGGGTGGGCGGGCGGGAGTTTTGTTGATCCGCTCCCACAGGGAACAGCACTCCTCATTGTCGTCGGCTTGGTGTTGGCCAAGGGACAATGAGGTGAGCAGATGGGGAAGGCATCGTCCCGCACCTCCGTGCCCGATAGCGGCTGCGTACCTTGTGCGGGCACCGCGTTGTGCCCGTCTACGGTACGCGCGCTGTCGGCCCTCTCGTGACACTTACCTACCTACCATTGGGACCTTCCTCACATACGTCGTAGTGCTCGTCACGGCGCGCGCGGCAAGTTCACAGGTGGTGCGCGTGGTGGTGCGGGCGTGTCCCCACCCGCATCCTGCAGTTGCGGTGACCTGTGTCTTGCCCAACAGTATCCTATGGGATACCCCGGCGCCGTCTCGGGTGTACGTCAACTTCGGAGTGCACGTACTCTGTGCTCACATTTGTCTATACTAGGTCATACGCGGTACACACTATGTCTATTCTGTAGTGATGGCGGATTGACGAAGCTTTAGGCGAATGTGTGGTATAGCGTGCGCGCGCGTGTGCGCGGTAGCTATCTAGTCACTAACCCGAACCCTAATCGGGGTGGGACCCCTATGTAGTAGGGGTATGTAGGGTTAGTACAGTGCACAGAGAGTCCTTGCCACAACGGGTGGAGAGGAGAGTTCGTGAACCCGCTCGAAGAGGGGGTGAAGCGCGAATGGAAAGTCGAGCCACCGCCACTCTCGAAGTTGACGAGTACAGCCGGAAAAAAAAAAAAAAAAATGAAAAAATAGGGTGGGATGGTTGTCTAACGGGGCTTAAAGCGCAGGGCGCGAACAGTTAGGCAACCTAGGCGGCGTTGGCGGGAGCCGGAGCAAGTGGTCCCACGGGGGCCGGAGCAAGTGGGCCCGCGGCGGGGGCCGGGGGAAGGGCGGCGGTGGAAGCGCGACCGGGAGGGAAGACAAAGGCATAGCTTGAGATCGGGGCGAGCGTGCTGCGGGAAGCGCCGTAGGCGGTGGCGACATTCGCCATTAAGCGGTCTTGGGTGGTCTCCGCGGTGAATTGGCACAAGACCTTGCCCCGCGTGGAGCAAGGGAAAAGGAGGCGGCCATTAGGGATGACGACACCGAAGACGTAGTGCCCGTGGTAGTCGATGAGGGTGGGGACATGGAGGCACAGGAGGAAGGGGCAGGCGTCGGTGCCCAGACGTGTGGCCACTTCGGCGCCGGGGGAGTACTCAAGCCCAAGAGCGTTGAGAGTAGCGACCAAGGGCTGGTTGGGGGCGTGGCTGGTCGAAAGCGGGACTTCGAGGGAAGGACGGTCGGCGGCAACGCGGGCTAGGAGACGGTCGATGGCAGCGGTGGTGGGTGCCGGAACGGGCTCGGCGTAGTGAACACCGTGGTAGACGGTATAGGCAAGGCGGAAGTTGGTGACGGCGGTTTGGTAATGGGGACAGTAGGGGTGGGCCATGTCCAATTCTGCCAAGGCAGAGGCTACAGCCGCACCTGCGGGGTTGGCGTACAGGGTTTGCAACTTGGCGAGCCACGGGCGGGGACCGGTGGGGGTGTCGAGCGGGCTGTCCGAGTAGCCGGTGAGGTTTCGATTGGCAGAGGTGAGCGGAAGAGCGTTCAGGACCTTTCTGTCGGAAGGTGGGCTGCTGAGGTGGCCCTCAAGGAGGGCGATGGTCAACGAGATAGCAGTAGGCTCAGGCTGGGCAGGGTCGCGGGGAGCGGGCGGGCCCGGGAGTGGGAGGACAGGAGCAGGATCTCCCGCGGGCGCGGGCGGCACTACCATCGCTCCGTGGGCGAGAGGAGCAAAAGGGAGAGGAGAGTCGGAATCGGAAGAACGGAGAGAAACCGAGGAGTTTCTGGAATGGGTTCGGGCGGACGCGGACGTGGGCGAGTCGCCGGCGGACGGGGAAGGGTCCTCCGGGATGCCCTGAAAGGGAAGGAGGGTCTTGAGGTCTTTGGCGTGGGTGGAAGCTCGGGGCCAGTCGGCTTTGGAGCAAGCGGCAAGGAAATCGACGTAGAGGCCGACGTAAGTCTCAAAGTCCTGGAGGGAGGAAGGTGGGAGGTCGACCGGGAGGGTGAAGGGGGGGCGAAACGGAGCGGTGGGGGCGGCCGCTTCAAGGGTGTCGCCGTGGCGGTTGAAACAACGGAAGACGCCGACGGGGGTTGGGTTGGTGATGAGGGTAATGGCCTGGCTCATGGTGTCGAGGAGGCGTCGGGCCCTCGCGAGGAACGAGGTGGCAAGCATGGTGGGAGCGGCAACAAAGCTAGGTGGTGTTTGGGAGGAGTCCAGAGTGGGAATTATGCGAAGACCAGTGGGAGGTGGGCAAAGAGGACCCAGTCCGTGGACAAGCACGGGAAGAGGGGATCGGGTGTAGCCATGGTCAGGGGTAGGGAGAGGAGGAGGAGAAACGGTGGGAAAACCATGCTGAAACGGAAAATAGATCGTAAAATAAAACGTGTTTGTTGTAAAATAATAAAACGGGGTGTAACTGGGCGCTTAGTAAGGGATGTGTACGGAGGCGACCGTGGGGGGTTAGGCATCGTGGGAGGGGGGGAGTAGACACGGATGTGAAAGAAGACCGTGAAAGTTACCAGCGGTCGGGGGGCCGGGCGGCGCCAGCCGAGAGGATGGCGTTATGCTGGTGAGAGAGGATGTGGAGGTCGCGGGTGTAAATTTGCCACGAATCGCTGTTCCACCGGAGCTGTTTTTTGATAAATTCGGGAGACGCGCCGGCGGCCTGGAGAATGCAGCACGCGCCAACGCGAATAGAATGACATGTAAATTTTTTGAGGGCGGACGGAGAGGTGACGCCGTAGACGTCGCGGGCAAGGGAGCGGAGGGTGGTCTCGACGTCGGAGTCGACCACGTAAACGGCCACCTTGGGGCAGGGGCTGTAGACTGCGAGGGGGCCCGCCAAAGGGCCGGGATGAGGGGCCCATGCGGGAAAGAGGCGATAATAGCGGGCCAGGATGCGCAACCACGCCGCGACCAAATCAAGGGAAGCGGTTGAGTTGCGAGAAAATCCTTTCACAGCATTCCGTTCGCCATTCTTTTGCCATCGCCATCGGACGCAGACACGCATCACGGAGCTGGGGGAGGCGAGGCCGGAAGGATGGGGGAGGAGGTTCCCATGGCGGTCTAACAGGGTGATGTCAGCCGGGATGAGGGCGACACAGTCGCCCGAAGGGCTGCGGGCAAACGTGCCAAGGCACCGGTGGCTGTGAGTCTGGCACCACTCACTCTTACGGAAGCCAGCGGCGAGGCCAACGGTAAGCCAGTCCGCGAGGGTGGCGGGAAGGGAATCGGGGGGCTCGGTAGCCGAGGCAGTTAGGAGGTGTTGCTGCATGGCGATGGTGACTGGTTCCTTGCGGTCGGGGACCGACTCGTAACGGCGGGCCTCGCGGAGGACAGCGGTGATGTCCGGGCACAAGCCGGTGCGGAGCGGGGACTCTTTGCGGGCATCCCGGTCAGGGACGGGGTCAAAATGGGCTAGAAGGGTACTGGCAGCCAAGAGATATTTGCTAGCGGTGTCAGCTTTGATGCACTTGCAAAGGAGGCTGTGGCCAGTGAGGAGATGGCGGGCGTAGTTAGCGAGGAGGAGGTTCAGGGCCTCGGTGGTGATGCGGGAGTCGATCACAGGAAACAGTGCTGGGAAGATACCGAGGTGAGTGCACCACCAGAGAAAATGGAGGCGGCGGGTAAGAACAGTCCGGGCTTCTTTAGGGTTGTGGGGGGAGCCGTTGCGTAGTCGGAGGACAGCGTCGAACCCAGGAGAGAGACAAGCTCGGGACTTGGGAGGAAAGCAGTCCAGGACGCGAAGCGCGCGTGCTGAGTGCAAATCTGGTGGAGAAGAGTGGGATAGGGGAGGGAGGAGTATGAGTAATTGTGGGGGGTGAAAAGTTCGTGGGGACGAGAGACAGCATCAGCAAGGGCGTTGTCCGACCCGGGGATGTAATCCACGACGCTGCCAAGGGGGGAGTCCTTGCGGTATGTCGCGGCAAGGAGGATAGCGCTCCGGCCGAGGGTGGACTTGGTGGAGGATTTCGTCCACCAAGCGATGGCGGCCTTGTTGTCGCAGGACGAACGCAGAACCGGGGCCGGGGGGAATGCGTGAGGCCGGTCAGCGACCCAGAGCTGACCAATGAGGAAACACAGGAAGACCCCTAGGAACTCGAGTGTGTTGATGTGGACGTAGTCCGGATGCGTGTTAGGAAGCTGGGTTCGCGCGTGGAGAGCAGCGGAGTATGGGAGGAAGCAGAAGACCCGGGGGGCGGGAAGGACGGCGCCAATGCCGGTATGGGAAGCGTCTGTGGTGTTGTGGTCCAGCGCAAAACACCGAGGGATGAGGTGCCCAATAGGGGTGGAACACAGGCCGGGCCCCTTCAGGTACTCGTAGAGTGCGCGGAGGGTCGGGATGGTAGTAGCGGGGATCGGGACCGTTGCACGGTTGCGCCAGATGAAAGCCGCCTGTTCGGTCTGGTGGAGCCAAGTAAAGCGACTTTGGAGGTCGGAGGGCATCGAACTGTAGTGGGGGGGAAGCGGGCGGCGCTTGACGAGACGTTTGGCTCGGTGGTATCCCTGGGCAATGCAGGAGCGGAGGATGTCCCGAAAGACCAGGAGGTGGGCGAGGCCCCAGGGGTAGTGTTGGAAGCCGTCGCCGAGGAGACCCAAGAGGGTGGCCAAGTCGCGGATAGTCGCTTGCTTACCAGGGATAAGCCAATGTTCCTGCTCAAGGTAGGAGACTATCTTGTCCCGACGACGGGGGGACAAGCGCACCGTCATGGTGCGCGTGTTGACGAGGAAGCCTACGAGGAGGCGTTCCTCGGTGTAGGCCAGATCGAGTTTATCCTGGGACAGAATCTGTTCTTGGCAGGGATGGTCCGGGCCGAAGACGTCTTCGAGGGCGACAATGCTAGCGGCGGAAGTCAAGCGGATGGTAGCGCGGACGTCCGCCGTGAAGAGGTCATCGACCTGCATAGGCATAGCAGGGGCCAGGCGGACCCGCGGGCGACCCGGGATCGGGCACTCGCGGTCCTCAAAGACGCCGTGGTTGAGGGTGTCGAGGTTTGCCTGGGCGATCGTGTGGTGCTCCGCGGGGGGGATCTCGGGGCTGAGGCGCATGCGGGCAACGTAGCGGGACGCACGGCGGAGAGTGTCGTCGGGCTCATGGCGCCACAAGTACTGGGCCTGTTGGATCCGTGCCTGGGAGAGAGGGTCCCAGTTGGACGGACAGAAGCAACCGCCGAAGGACTGCCCGGTGGCGAAACCGAGGTAGCCGCACGCTTGGTAGGCGTGCATGGGGACGACCTCGGGGTTGAGTTTGCAGAGGCGGAAGGCGTTGCAGACGTCGTTGTCGATGATGAGGATTGCGGAGCGAGGGAAGGAGATGCGCATGTTCCAAACGTGAACGAGGAACCGCTGGAAAGAGCCAGGGAACGTGACATCGGGCTCATTGGTCTTGTTCGTCCAGTCGTTGATACACATGGAGTCGACGGCGGGGCGAAAAGAAGCGTCGAAGATTTGGCGAGACTTCTTCCAGGGGTTGTTGCGGTCGGCGATGCCGAGTGGAGTGAAGTGGAGGTTGGGGATAAACAGATAGAAACGAGGGTCCACAAGGATGGTGTTGCCGCGGCGATAGTCCTTGCAGAGGACTTTCATAAGTTTGGATGGGTCTTCAGCAGCCGAGGCATGGTTGCCGTAGCGGTAGTAGGTCCAGAAATTGCGGTCAGTGGACCGGCCACGGCAGAGGCGGGGGGCCCCCGTGGTGAAAATGCGGCGAACCTCGCGGCGGATGGGGGCACTCACCCCCAGGCGAAGGCGGCGCATAATGGAGGGGACGTCGCGATGGACCGCGAGGTGCGGGCCGGCGAGGTAGCGGACAAGGCGGGGGACGTTCATCTGGCAGTGGAGAAGGGCGGCCGAGGAGCGTCGGATCCGGTCAGTGTTGAGGGTGGTTTCGGAGCGGAAGTCGGTGTACGACTGGTAACCCCGGATGGAAGAGGAGTCGAGGTGGAAGTATGTGTCGTGGAGTGTTCGGTAAAGGCGGGCGGGGGGATAGGCGCGGTCCCAGGCGGTGCGAGCGGAGGGAGAGAGGAAGGGGGAATCATGGAGAAAGGGGACGATGTGGCGGAGGCGAATGTCGCCGAGAAACGAAATGTTAGCGTGGGGCTTACCGTGGGTGTTGTGGAGGACGCCGTGGACTGCAGGGTGGAGAGTGGTCCCCCACGACGCGAGTTCCGAGGGGCTAAGGTCGCGCGTTGGGTGAGGGGAGAGAATCGCTGGCGGTGGTGTAGGGGTGTTGCGCTTGCCGGCGGGGACGGTGGGAGGATCAGGGAGGATGCCGGGGTACAGGCAAGGGGACTCGGGGGGGTCGGCCGAGGGGGCAGGGGGAGGAGTGGTGGTTCTCGTTGCGGACAGAGGGACAAAGGGGGGGACAGGGTGGCTGGGAGTGTAGGGGGTATAGATCGGGAGATAGTTGACGTAGTCTAAAGCGAGAGGTAGAGAGGGAGTGGGCATAGTAAAGGGTTAACATATGGGATTACGGGTTAAAGGAAGGGCAAAAAGGGCGGGGACGAGGAGAGGGGAGGGAGGACTAACCTCGGTCGGAGTCGGAAGGGGCGCCGCTGTTGGGGGCAAAAGCGACGACGGCATGCTTGGTGACATACTGCTTGGCCTTTTCCTTGTCGGCAGCGGAGAGTCCTTTCCAAGTGTGCGCGTGGAAGAACTTGCAGGAGTCACCGTATGTGCACTGGAAGCCCACAAAGCTAGCGCTCATGCAGAGGCGGGTGCCTTTCTTGCCGAAAGGCTCGTCGTAGCGGGGGCGGGAGGTACCCGAGGTGAGGGTGAAGAGGCCACGGGCTTTGTCTTTGTCGTCGGCTGGCGAGGGGGTGCGGGAGTGGTCGGCGCGTTGGGGGCCAGTGGTGCCGGACGGGGTATGGCGAGGTTTCTTGCTGTCGCGGGGGTTGTCAGGCTCGTGGGAGGACCGGGAGCGGGCGCGGTCGGCGACGCGTCTGTGGTTTTCCCACCAGAAGAAAGTCGCGGGAGGGGTAGAGAAAGTATTGAGGTGTTGGCCGTATGTTGCCTGCTCAATGAGTCGGTTGAGGGCGTTGAAATTGTCGCGAGCACTGACGTAGCCCTTGGAGGGCAATGGGGCATCGGTGGAGACGTGGGTAAGGACTTCCGGGATTTGTGCAAGGACGAGGACGGCGACCATACCTTCCTGGAGCATGGTGATCATGCTGTGTCGGAGGTGGGGTTGGGTCTGGACCGTGCGTTCGAGCCACGCCGATGTGCGTGGTGCGGTCATAGTGTTGAGGAGTTGTTCGATGCCTTTGTACAGAACACTTTGTTCGGCGTCTTTGGAGAGGGTGCGAAGGAAGAGGAGGAGGTTGTGGCCGGCATAAATCTCATCGTTAGGGTGGGTTTGGGAGCCGTCGATGAAGAGGGTAGTGTTGGTAGTACGGGTGCGTCGACGGGAGTTTTCCTCGTGGAGCGCCTCGGATTCGTAGGAGCGGACCGATTGGGTCCGGGACTTAAAGGAGTTGCTGTTCGGGGGAACGCGGAGGAGGTTGAAGATCGAGAATGCGGTATCGAGGCAGTCGGCATTGTCTCCAAGCGGGGAGGAGATGACGATGAAGTTGGTGATGACTTTGAGGAGGGTGCGGTCGAACATGCCGCGGGTGATGCGGTTGTAGGTAAGGGTGTTCTCGGTGTGACATTTGGTTTGCATGCGGGAGAGCTCGCCGTTGAAGATCTCGACCTGTTGGGAAACGTTTTTGTTGTTGAAGATTTCGATAATGGTAGGGTAGAGTGTGGCGTGGCGTACGGTGAGCGTGGCGCCCTCCCCCTCGATCCGGGCAAGGGCTGCACTCCAGGAGAGTGCCGGTCGAGTGAGGGTGGTGCGGTCGTCATCGCTGCGCGCGGTGGACGGGGATGTGCCTGTAGTGCGGACAACCTCGGTGAGGAGTGTGCGCATGTCGGCGTGGGTAAATTGTCCCGGTGGGGGAGGGTCGGTGCGTGGGGTCTCGGGATTGCCGGTGGCAGGGGTAGCCAGGGGTAGGGCAGAGCAGAGGTCGCGTAGGCGGGCGAGGCGGATTCCGAGTATTAGTGGTTGGGAGGCGTCCACACAGGAGGGGGTAGGGTTGGAAGGTTGTAGGCGGGTCGGGAGTGGGTTGAGGTCGTTCTGTGGGAGTTGGGTGAGGATGGTGTGGCCGCTTTGTCCTTCTTTGGTCCAATTTTCTTTGTGGAAGAGTTGGTGGTGGGTGTGGAGGCTGTGGCCGGAGTTCTTGGTGTGGAGGAAACAGAGGGCTTTCCACCAAGCAGTGAATCCTTCGTCATAGGTGTTGGGAGGGAGGGGTTCGCCGAGGCGAGTGCCTGTGGGGATGGCGAGTGTGGCGGGCCACATGGTAGGGAGGAGGACGAACTGGGGGGTGGTGGCGGCCGTCCCGTCGTGGCCGAGGTCGGTGGGACCAACCTGTGTCTTAGGGTCAGTGGCGCTCATGAAACTGTCGGGGAGGTGGGTTGGATCGGTCCAGGTTCGGAAAAGTGCGGCGGAGGTTTGGGGGGCAATACCAAGGAAGCTCGTGTGGAAGGAGGACGGGGGAATGGCGACGAGGGTGTCGGATTGGATGGAGTCGGACGGAATGCCAACGTAGTGAAGGGTGTCGTCATCGGCCGTCCACGCGACGAGGGAGTGGATACACTGGAGGACGTGGTGTTCGTCGAGGTATGCGTACCTGGGGTGTAGGGTGTTCAACAAGTTGGAACGGTGGGCGACGTTTGCTGCTTTTCCGAGGGAGAGGAGGAATGATTTGCGGGTATTGTCGGTGGTGTTGCGGTTGGTCGGTGGGGCGTCGGAGAAATTCAGGAAGCCGGAAGATAGGCAACGCATCTGGAGCTGGGCGAGTTCCGGGATGGGGGGCATGGTGTATGTTCGGGACTTGTTTGTGTGGTTGAATGAGATCGGGTTTGTGAGAGTGGGGGAGTGGGTGCGCAGGGGAGGGGTTGGGTGGGAAGTTGTGGAGTAGCGAGGTTAAGTGTCAGGGAGGGGCTGGCGAGGGAATGTGTCAACGGTTCGATCGCTAGGGGATGTGTTAACGGTTCGATCGCTCTGGTTGGCGAGGGGTGGTGTCAGGGTTGGTGTCAAAAGTTTGGGGCTGGCGCGCGGGGGTATCTCGGTGTAGGGGATAGGGGAAACCGCGTTTTTTTGGTTGGCGGGGCGGGTAGTCCGGGGCGGGTGGTCGGCGGGACCGGGTGGCGGGAGTATGGATGGGGTAGCCAACCAGTGGGGAGTCGCGTGGTGTTGGCGACGGGGTGGGAGTGATCGACAGGATCGTGAGGTGGGAGTGATCGACAGGATCGTGATCGACAGGATCGTGATCGACAGGATCGTGATCGACAGGATCGGGGTGGTGTTGGGGTGGTTAGTGTGCTGGGGTAGCCAGCAGGGGGGCACGGTGTGGTCCGGGGTTGATCGGCAGGATCGTGATCGGCTGGATCGGGGGCTGGGGTAGCCAGCGTGCTGGGGTAGCCAGCGTGTGGGCGTGGGTGGTGTTGGTATTGGTGTGTATTGTGTGGAGGTGTATGGCTGGGGAGAAAGGAATAGGTTTGTTGATCCGCTCCCACAGGGAACAGCACTCCTCATTGTCGTCGGCTTGGTGTTGGCCAAGGGACAATGAGGTGAGCAGATGGGGAAGGCATCGTCCCGCACCTCCGTGCCCGGTAGCGGCTGCGTCCCTTGTGCGGGCACCGCATTGTGCCCGTCTACAGTACGCGCGCTGTCGGCCCTCTCGTGACACTTACCTACCTACCATTGGGACCTTCCTCACATACGTCGTAGTGCTCGTCACGGCGCGCGCGGCAAGTTCACAGGTGGTGCACGTGGAGGTGCGGGCGTGTCCCCCACCCGCATCCTGCAGTTGCGGTGACCTGTGTCTTGCCCAACAGGAACTTACGCACGAACCTTCCTGTTACTAGTACCGTACTTCGAACTTTCGACAGCAAGCAATATTATTCCGACTAAGCTACTAATCCGAATAACCTCATATTATTTGTACTCGTACCCGTTATTACTACCTGGTGTACCTCAGAAGATCACAAACAACATTCTCATTCTGCACCAGGGAGGGAAATACGAAAGACGAAAGGAGGGAAGAAGAGGAAAGATATCAAGCGGCTATAAAATCATTGGGATTGTCTGACAACATACGTACCGGTGGAAAGCATCATCAATAATTCCATTCGTCTAACCAACAACACAAATCTAGCTAGCATTGCATGTGCATGGTATAAAAGCAAGATACGGTAGAAACAAAGCATTACGCAATAACACAGCAACTTACAGCATACGCATAGGCCTGCAACCAGAGATACAGATAGGACAAAACATACCATGTCCGCCATCACCTCCCCGGCCTTTCAGCGATTGGTGCAATCCCTCAAAAAACACAAAAAGACCCTCACGGTGGCCGAACAATGCTGTGGTGGTTTGATCCAGGCCGGAATCATGGCTCAACCAGGAGCATCCTCCGTTTTTGTGGGTGGATCCGTGGCATACAACACAAAGAAAACCAAGCCGGTTTTGCTAAACGACGAAGTCCTCCATCGATCCATTTTGGAAAACGACAATCAACATGATCGATCCACCGAAGAAGGATACATTGCTAGTAAGTTTGATTGGACGTCCAAGGTGGCCACTGCTTTTTGTCACGAATTGAAAACGGATTATGCACTTGCGGAAGGCGGCGCTTCCGGTCCGACCTTCCGTCCCGAGGGAATAGGAAAGAGGATTTGCCGTTCTGTCGGTGGCCGGAGCCACGGGAACAAGTTCGAAACAAACCAAGGTCTTGCAGCAGCAACTGATTCGATCTCCCGACAACGATCGGGAGGTAAACATGAGACGTTTCGCCGATGCCGCGGCGGAATTGTTGACCGAGGTCATCGAGTCCGGCAGCAACGAGTGTTTACCAGAGACTCTGTCATCGGCCCCAAGCGCGGATGACCCTGTCGAAAGAAAGGAGAGCGCCCGTCCGAATAACATCCTCACGCTGGATCGGGCTACTACCTTTCGGACGGACCAATCGACACTGGAAGCGATGAAACCCGTTGCCAAATATGTCGTCGTCAAGGGGAACGACATGCTTTTTCGATCCCCGACCGAGCTGGCCTTGCTCTCGCACGAGGCGCTCACCCTAAAGTATGATCCAAACCATTGCACCTTGACGTTTTTGGGAAAATTATCCGATACCGACCGAACTCCTGTCTTCTCCATCGACGTGCGCGACGACGACGAGGAAGCCGAAGACACCGGTTTTGCGTTGGAAAATCACGAAACCGGAGAACCATATTTTTACGCCAATGTCCGCACAAATGCTCCCCTCCTCGGCAATGCCCTGGAGAACGAGATGGCCCTGCACGCCATGGCGTACGCCCAGTGGCAACGGTCCAGCAAGCACTGCCCCAGCTGCGGATCGCCGCTGACGCTGATCCACGGCGGAACGACCCAGATATGTTCCAACCCTGGTTGCAAACAACTCTGGTGGCCCCGACAGGATCCCTCCATCATCGTTTCGGTATCGAGCCTGTGCGGGTCGAAATTGCTGCTGGCCCGAAGCCACCGACACCCGCCGAAGATGCACACCGTCCTGGCGGGATTCGTCGAGGCCGGCGAATCCTTCGAACAGGCCGTTGCGCGAGAAACCCACGAGGAAGTGGGCATACGCATCGATCCCGACAGCGTAAAATACGTGGCCAGCCAACCATGGCCCTTCCCCCGATCGACCATGATTGCCTTCGAAGCACGGGCGGACGCAGAGAACCAAGATCTGGTGGTAGACGAATCCGAATTGGTGGCAGCTCGATGGTTCGACAAGGATGAAGTCCTGGAAGCCTCGCGGGTTCCCGGTGCCATCATGGACCCCGAAGTGGCTCGGAAAGCCCTGGAAGACAACCCGACCCTGCCCCTGTTGATTCCCCCCCGTCAAGTCGTGGCCCGGAAACTCATCGATCACTGGTTGCACGGTGATTCGATGCCTCGCTAATGAATCAATCGTCCTCCTTGCACACAAGACAGGTATGACGTGCGAACACTTGTGCGTACAGTTTTGGGAAAAAATATTGGAAGAAGTGATTTTGGAAGGGTGCGCGAGTGAAACGAAACGAAACGAAACGAAAAAATGTAGAACAGCATGAATGACATCTTAGGGAGGGGCGTCATTCTTGTATTGATTCATCGTTGATATGTTCGTTCTATTCGATGGAAGCGAGGCGTGTAAAGCATCCTTTTGAATGTTTCTTACGCATGCGTTTGTGAATGTTACGAACCTATCGCATGCATGCAAAACTGTGGAAATGGTCGTCGCAATGTCGAAAGCCAAAAGAACCAATGCTGCTTGCCACGAATGCCGAACCGAAGCACACTTCACCATTACCTTCTCCCACTCGATCTCGGTAGATGTTGCTGCAGAGTGACGATGGCAGGGTCACATTTTGTGGCTTTGATACAGTTACGGATTTCCGCTCCTCTTTTTTCTCCCTCTTTTCTTGTTCTTTGTGGTCATTTTTTGCCATCATGCATTCGCTGGGACTGATCTCAGGAATGTCACAATACTAGAATTGGGTACCGACAGAAAAGTAATATGAAGTAGAGTAGTTCTTTTCCGAACATGATTTGTTGGATTTCTTGTTGCAGCATAATACGTACTTCGTATTTAATTCTACAATCGTTAACATCGCACGGGTACGTGTAGTATGTTTTCTGACTATTGATTGCGGACTCGAGAGATCCCCTGACTTTCTCGCATTCAACCGTTGTCATTTTTTCATTCTTCTCTCATGGTTTGGTTTGTTGCGTTAGAAGAGACCCCTACTAACATATGTATCGTTGTACGGCATAAATATGTAACATGTAGCCCATAATGTAATTGAATGAAATCCATTCAATCGCGCTCCGCAAGGTATTGGTAGTGCAGTGACGGCTTGATTCTCAGGACAGAAAGGATTTGTTTTCAACAAAGTCGATCCTGAACTCCATTGATGGGTTTGTGGACGAATGGCTTTCATTTCCGAAAAAGTTCGATTGCGATTGCGATTGCGATTGCGATTCCTTCATCCGGACCCGTGTTCCGGCGTGGTCGCGGTTGCTTCTTGCTTCGTTTCCGTGTGCGCACACGTGTGGTTTCCTACTTTCGCCGAGCGGAGGCAAATTCCCGTGCCACTCTAGCCTTGATTTCCGCTCGGGATTCCTTGGTTTTTCGACGGTCGGGAAGCGTGGTAGTTTTGGTTGCAATTCCGTTGCGGTACATCCGGAGCTTTTGCGCTTCGGCTTCCTGAAGCTCCCGGGCCACGCGGAGCCGCATCTGGGTCAGGGTCTCCTTTTTGTGTGGTTTTGGTTCAAGCAAGGGGGCCGCAATTCGTTGCCGGTATTCCTCCTCGTTCCAGTCGTCCTCGTCTTCCTCGTTTTCGTCCTCGTCTTCCTCGTCGTCTTCGTCTTCGTCTTCGCTTTTGTGAATGTTAGTGCATGGGGATTCGTTGACTGCTTCGTCTTCCGACTCGGAGAGCAGATCTACAACCTCAACGATTTTGTTCAAAGTGTGACCGTCGTTTTTGCTCTTGCTCTCGTTCCCGTCCTTGTTCTCCTCCTTGTCGTGACTCAGAAGGGGAGCACGTCCGCTGCTCTTATCATCGTCGCGATTCACAACCCTGGGAAGAAACACAACGGAGAACACCAGCACCAAAGCTGTAGCACATCCGGCCAGTAACAATGGCAGAGTCGGATCTTTGGGGTACATCTCTTCTGCACCCAGGGAAGATACTATCTGGCTGGCGAATCGATAAACCCAGGCCGCCATCACCGATGCGATCCAATGCAGCAAACCGAGAGTCCGTTCGAAGACCGTAGTGGCGTACACGGTGGTGTCCGACATGATTGTCTGTTGGTGGTGGTGATTGATGAAAACGATGGCGAAGCAGAATGAATGAATCAATCGATCCAAACTTGTCGTGTTGATGGTTCTTGATTGCTGTTGTTGCTGGTGCTCGGTTGGTTTTCAATTGTGCTTCTGATATGAAACCGTACCGGTACCTACTCGTACTGTGGTGGCACGATACTGAGGAAGACGGGAACATCATCATCGCTCAATCAATACGTAGTACGAAGTAAGATTACGAAGTAAGAGACCTTACTTCGTAATGAACGACACAGAGACACGTTTGGATCTTTATCGATTGTCTCAGAGCCGTTTGTCGTTCCGCGTTTGAGTCGTGCGCGGCGGGTGAGCTGCTCACAACGGAAAACAAGACGAAAGAATGATCTTCGAAATTCATATTCATATTCCTATTTATTCACCGTACATACAGTAACATGGTACCGGTAGGAACTTGATGTGACAAAAATAATATCCTTTGACTTGAGATGATTGAAATTACCAGATAGGCGTTCACTCCGACTTTGATTGTCATATGCGTTTGCAGCGCCTTTGTCTGCCACCGTTCCATACCGGCAATACGCCTACCGTGCACCAAACATTCTTGGCGATTTCTATGCTGCTGCTGGAGGTAGTAGGAAAGCAGACCCTCCTCTCCTCCTCTCTCCTAGTACTACTACTAAATCTTGCTTCTTGTTGTATCAGCATCTTCTCTTGAATTCCTCTTTGAATACAGCAGCGATCTCAAAATTCAAAGTAAAACCCTTCAAAAATGGCATTGCTTCGTCTTGTCATCCTATCACCAACCTGCTATACTACTGGTAGTAGTACTATGATTTGTACTAATGATATTTGCCCGTCGGCAATAGAGGTGATAGCAATAACAAAAGGACAGCACGGAGTGCTGGCAAATAGTGAGTCTACAGAGGATACTGTTCAAGTGCTATTCTTGCATACACTCAGTTACTACAAGATACTCCCCTAGAGGTACAAAAGGGATCGTTGGAAGGGGAGGGCATCATAGGTGTTTATTTTAGAGGTGAAAGAGAAGAGTATCGAAAAGAGTGACAGTGTTGGAGGGAGCTCAGCTGAGCTGAGCTGAGCTCTTAGCTCTGTAGCGTGACAGCTTGCTGTCTCCTATCATAATAACACTTAGCTCTGTAGCTTCAGTACTGTAGTCTACACAGTAGCATTTGGAGTATCCATTCAGTGAGTGGTTTGATCTTGTGCTAGCTAGCTTGCTTGCTTGCTCGCTTAATACTGTCTGGGTCAGGCGTCTGGTTATAGTACATATTGTACACAATGACCGTACCCCGACCGTAGCATAGTATGGTAGCATAGTATGTTAGCATACTAACTATCTCGTAGCATTAGCAACCTTAACCTTGTAGCACCATGCTACAGTCAGTTTGCTAGTGTTGTAGGAGTGCTATACCTAGGGCTTGTGTAACTGGTACAAATCCTACACAAGGACCCCGGTATCTTGTAGTTATCACCCCATACACCTTGTGATAAGTCCGTTCCTAAGCCTGTTGCTAAACGTTTAGCACACAGCTCTAGTACCTTGTAGATAGTTGCTGGAGGCTAGCACCTGTAGCCCCAGTACATTCCCCTACACAGGAGCCTTAGCACAGTCCATAGCATCCATATTGGATATCTTCATAGATCCAAAATTTCATTACTGGTAGTACTAGTATTACTGGTCAAAATGGAGTCATATTGAATCAGGTACCAAAACACCCTCAGCAGGAGTTGTGATTCCCTAGTTATGACAACAAAGAGAGTCACAATAGTATCTTTTAAAATGAAAACTACATAATAGTGATTTTGAGTACTACATGGTGGTGTACTGTGTGCAACATGTAGATTTACATCATCATGCACATGAAACCAACAAGCAGGAGTCAGAATGGTTCTCATTTCTTCTGCCTCATAACACCACCAACAGTGATATGGGTCGATGATGCCTTCTTTGAATATTGCCCCCAACAACAGATGTGACTAATGCAATCTGTGCAATACCTGTTTGTTGCAATATTGGAATCATACTCATAGTACTAGTAGGTACTACTAGTACTACGTAAATCTGATGCCATGACATCACCAGTACTAACAAGGAACGCAAGTCTCCACTAGTAGTAGCATCATTCTTGCTCATCAATTACAACTACGGTAGTAGTAAAACTGGCAACTGTAATAGCTATTGCCTTCTATTTCCACCACACATCTTGAGCATACCGTACTGCTTTTCATGACATATTATGAGTACGGTACCATTTTAAGGTAGTAGTAAAGGACTTCTCGTTTCATTGTACTACCGTACGGTAAGTTACAGATCATGTTATTTTAATTAACTTCTGCTCATCTCCGCATCTGCGGAGAATTTGATTGAATTCGTAGTAAATTACTTCGTACTTGGTAAGGTTAACCTTACTACAGTAAGATATTTGTACACCGTAATTTCAACCGACGTACGAACGTACGTACCGGTAGGTGCATCTCTAAAACAAAGTTTCAATTTTTTGGAAAAGTGATCGGTTCGGTGTAGAAGTGAGAAACAATGTTCGTACCGGTAAGACTTAATCTTAGGTCGACATTCTATCCGTAAGCTCACTGAAGATTCAACGTTGCGTACAGTAAAAATCTTCCGGTATTTTGTAGAAAAAGTAAAAGGCCTGAATAATGAGGCTCTTAAGTCCCATACCGCATTCTTCCTACTTCGTATTTAACAATCTTTGCTGTACAGTTTAAAAATTATACTATTACACCATAGACGACAAGGATTATGTAACTGCCATGTTATGATTTTAAGCCTATCCGTAAGCTCACTGAAGATTCAACGTTGCGTACAGTAAAAATCTTCCGGTATTTTGTAGAAAAAGTAAAAGGCCTGAATAATGAGGCTCTTAAGTCCCATACCGCATTCTTCCTACTTCGTATTTAACAATCTTTGCTGTACAGTTTAAAAATTATACTATTACACCATAGACGACAAGGATTATGTAACTGCCATGTTATGATTTTAAGCCACTTTTTTCAATTCTGTTTTAATTAACGAATTTAACGAGAATAACTACCGCATGGGGAGTTTATCTAATTTTACTGTAGGATGTGACGGAATTCCTAGTACCGTCGCTGTCCGACCGGTGCAGGAAGTCGACTTCGTAAGGTTAACCTTACTGATGTCTAGCTAGGACAGCTTCTAGGATTTTCGTAAAACAAGTGAGAACCGGTACAAGTAAGGTTATGTACGGTACGAAGTAATTAATCTCATTTCGATTTAATCAAAATAAGTCACCGACTCCACCGACAGTAGTTATTCTCGTTCTTGTTCTGTTCTGGTTGCGTGTACAGGTACAAGCTACTGGTACTTCAATCTTACCGGTACTGTCTAGGCTTTTTTTAAAAGGATGAAGATATTTGAACGACGATTCTCAACATCCTGGTCCAGCATAGAATATACTTAATGAATCTAAAATGCTTCGCGTCTCCAGGAATCAGGAGGCAATTATTTTGAACACAATGAGATACCGGTACACCTGCTCTACAAGAAGTGCGTACTTGTACGTACCGTATTACTTCGGGTCTAATGTTTCCCTTCGGAGTAAGATTAAGGTTACTACGAGTAAGGGGTTTGTTTAAGTTTTTGTTGAAAATGTTTTATGATACGGTACATTGTTACGTTCTGTGGGAGGCTTTGATGATGAATATCAATTCACTTCAAAGTATTTGATTTTAAAACAATAACAAAAATTCTCCTTTTTGAGAATTGAGAATAATGGGGATTTATTCCTTTGAATCTCACATCTCATGTTTTTTCCTTAACGGCACTACGTACACTTATGTGCTTGTACAGTGCTCATACGGCAACCACATCTTTTGTGTTGGAACAACAAATCCCTGTGATACTGGTACTGTAGTGCTGCAGGAATAGAGAAAGAATAATAACACCGGTATGAAGATAGACGATGACAAGCTCGAGCAGCAACGTGAGCATCGACGTCAACAAGGGCAAGAAGTTGGTGAGAGGCAAGATCAAAACCAAGCAACCGGTGAATTAAATACGAATCCAGATTGTCCACCGAATCTCACACCCATCTTCATTCCTGTCGTCAAGTTGGACGACGTTGATGAGAAAACGGCCGCATGCGAAAAAATCGATAATATCCCACCACAGCTGTCTCTATCGAAGCTCGAAAACATCGGCACCAGTAGTAGGTCGTGTTCCCCTAGCCTAATAGCTCCCGACAGTCCCGTTGTAACACAAACAAAAAGAAAAAAAGGCATTCTTGACGTCACCGACACTGTCAACGAAGCCATGATCGGCGACGATGTGGACGTTTCATTCTCAGAGGCTCTCCTGAAACTCTCGTTCAATGATCGGACTGCCATTGAGGAAGAGATACACGGAGTATCGTGCATGGCACCCGAGGAAAATAATCCCGTCACTCCCCAATTTCTAAAGCAAGCCCTATGTTCACTGGATATCGAATTGAAAAAGATTCGAGAAAAGCCGGCCTTTGACAAGGCGCAGGATATGCACCAACCGTATGTCAACACGGAGGACTTTCGGCTGCGTTTTTTGCGCTGTGAGCTCTTTGATGCCAGAAAAGCTGCGAATCGAATGGTCCAATATCTCGAGTTGGTTTCCAACGTCTACGGTCCATACGCTCTGACCCGTCCCATATGTCTTTCGGATTTCAATCGGGAGGACATGGCCTTTTTGAGGGGTGGAGATTACCAGATCTTGCCGTACCGAGATCGAAGCGGGCGTCGCATACTCTGCATCGTTACAAACAACAGGGACCATGTTTCGGCTGAAGTTCGGGTAAGTTTCATTGAACTGTTTTGGTTTCGTTTGGTGATCACTTCATCTTCTATTGTTGGATAGAGTTCTCGAAATGTGTTGGGTTTTTGCGTTGTGTCTGTTGAATCTGACACGAACCAGTGAATAAGCTGGTGTAGATATTAAAAATGGACTCTCTAACCTTGCTCCTTGATCATATTATAATACACACACACACAAACACACACGAAAAACAACACAGACAAGGGTATTGATTTATCTCTGGACGGTAGCTGCAGAAGACGTTGAGAGTCAGCGCAAGGGAATGGTAATTATTAGTTACAGCGGACCAAAAGTCATCGAGGACGAGTCCGAACAGCAAGACACGAATGTCAGACAGCGGAAATTTCACGCGTCTCGTGTCACCACCCATGTCACTGTGGCAGCGGCGGTTCCGATGCGGGTCGTCGCCATTCACTTTTGTTTACCCAATAGACCAATCTATCAAGTCCTAACCCGGATATACGGCATGGCGCTGGGGCCACAGCATTCTTCCCGGGTAAAATTCCATCTAGGTGAAAGTGTGGAGCTCAGATACGAACTCAAAAGCTTCGGGATTCCCGTGGAACTGATTCCTTCCACGGATACTGGAAACGTGAAACACGTCAATTTGAAACAATGGATCAAACTAAGAGATTTTTTGGAACAGCAGCGAGGATATGCTAATGGAAATGGAGGTCACGCTGGTGTTGTGACTGTTGGGAATATCTCCTCCGACAGCGAAGATGCTATGGATTATGAGCATGGTAACACTTCAAGCCCAATGGTTCAACAATATTATCAACTGCAACGGCAGCAGTATGCACAACAGCTCTATCAAATACAGCAGGCACAGCAACAGCAACAGCAACAATACCCACAACAGCAGCCGGCATTCCACTCGCCACCACGACCGGACATTGTGGAGTGTCCCGGATCGAACGACGTGATATTTAGGCGAGGCAAGTCCATGACCTACCACCCCGGCAACGTCATGTTCCAGAGTTTAATCGAAGCGCGCCTCGACGAGCACACCAAAGCGACCCAGACCGGGAAGCTGGCTATTGTCTCCGAGCTCATCAACACCATACGAGTCGTCAAGGGAGGACGTTTTTTGACATGGGACGCGAAACACAACTGGTGGTTGGACATGATGCTGCCCTCTTCCGCCCCCATGAGCATTGCCGCCGCTCAGGCCCGAGACTTAGAGATCCAATCCAAGGTCAACTACGCCTTTCGGGATTTCAAGAAAAAAAAGAAAACCGCGCAAAATCTGCAGATATCCCGCTGTAGCACATACGCCTTTGAGCGGCAAGATGGACACGAGCGCAAGCGCGTCAAAGGCGGTGCAGCAAGCAAGAACCGATGCGGTGGGTTTTGGGGATGCGGAGGCGATGAGAGCAGCAATAACGTTGTCAGCGACGGCGGGGAATAGAGAGATGAACCAACGACCAGAACATTCTTGTTGTCGTTGACTGAATGATTGACTTGACGAATTGTCAGGATTGAAGTTCAATCAGGTTCCGAATTTTTCATCTGCAAAACTAGTTTGTTGTTGCATGTGTTATTATTTATCAAACGACCGGAATGAGAAATAAGGAAGGACCTTCATTTGCCAAGCTAATAGCTAGAGCGATAGATTGTATTATGCAGAATGGTTTTGTATAATATCTTAAAAATATAATATGTGTTCTTTTACAGAATTGTATCAATACATTTTTTCGATAGTATGACATCATAGAGAATGTAAGACCTTTTTCAAATCCGCCTCTCTACTTGACTACAACCTACAAAAATCCGGAACCAAAGCATTTCACTGAATTCTGCATCATTCTTACAGCTCATCACTGACGGTCCTGTCTCGGCTCGTGGTGTCGCTAGTAGAACCAGCTGCTGTAGAAGCAGCCATGCATTCCTCCTCTGTCATGGAGGATGAAATAAACTCGTAGTCTTCTTTCCCCGGTACGATCCTGATTTCGGCCAACACTTCCCAATAATCATCGAGTGGTTTGCCATCGTCGTCTTTGTCGTCTTTGTCGCTGTCGCTGTCTTTGTCGCTATCATTTTCTTCGTCCTTAAAATACGGCAGGACCGCTCGATAGACTTGATCGGAAGTGCTCCGTTCATCCCTATCGATCGCTCCTGGGAGCAGCAATTCGACGGCAACCATGACCCGCTCGTCCAGGAGGCCATCCATTAGCATGATTTTTTCCGTTTTGTTTTCGCGCTTTTCCTTCTCGAGTTGCTCCGGACTCACCCAGATAATGTCAATGCTGTCTTTGATGTATTCGAGCTTACCGGTGGCAAGATTACACTCCTTGATTTCGTGTTTCAACGTGATATCTACGTAGTCATCGTCCTCCTCCTCGCCATCGCCGTCCTCCCCGTCTCTGAGATCGTACTTGCCGAAGTTGGGAGGGATGATCATGGGATTGTCCATGTCGAAAAAGAAGGCGATCGAATACCGAGTCCCCTTCTTGACGGGTGCCACTCCGTGAAAGACGGTGTAGTTGTGAACGACAACGTCGCCCTGGTTCAGCAGAGGGAAAACAACGTCGGTTGTGTTCACCCGATTCCGTGTGTTGACCCAGTCGTAACTCAATTGGTGATCCGAGAGAATCGGGATTCCTTGTCGGTCTAGGCCCTTGTACAAATTGTCTTCGTTCCCAGGTATCATCCAATCCGGATTGTTTTTGTATTCTGGTTTCACAATGAACAATCCGCCGCCTTCGTAGTCATCGTTGAGTGCCAGGATAACGGAGTGCAGATTGAAGTCGAAGTGGGGGTACAGCGAGTTGCGCGGGCTCTCCGGGTCATACTTGCGGAAGAAGACCCATCCCAGGTCGGGCAAATTGTCGTTGTCGAAGATCTGTCGATGCAGTTCTGCATTGCGCTGTTTTCGAATGATCTCGGCCATTTTTGGGATGTAGGGTGCAAGCAGATCGTACATTTCGGGGTGCTTTACCGTTCCGTCCTCTTCTATCACGTCGATGGCTTGACTGACGTTGTTTGTTTTTGCCCCCACGGCACCGGCGTCGATCGAATCAAACTCGAGTGGGAAACCGGCCTCTTCGCCCAGTGCAATCAATTTCTGGCAAACATCGGGTGGAATCAGGCCCGGGTAGCGGATTACTTCTGGTTCCATGTACTTTGGAAAGGATGCCGACGGGTCATTCTTTTCGTTCTTGCTGGCCAGCACCGGATGATTCGTCTGCAGCAGCAGTGCGAGAACGACCGCGAGCCGTCCTGTTTCAAATGGATGGGACCAAGAGTACATCGCACTGTTATTCTTCTAATCGTATTCTTCTGTTTTTCGATGATTTCTTTTCTTCTCCCAAGGTTCGTCGACTCTTGTCGTCGTCGTCGTCGTCGTCGTCTTCAAAAAGAATAATAATGATCCTGTAGTCTCATAAGAGTGCTGCGAAGCGCCATTACCGGAGTCGTTTGTCACGGAAAATTTTCTTTCGTCGGATGGAAAGATTAACTTCCCGTGCTTTTCGCGTTGAGTGAGGAAAACGTGACGAGCAAGCCTTAATTTTAAAAGGTAATTACGGTAAGGTTTACGGTAAGATTATGCGGAGAAATCTCGTAATTTTACGAACAAGGAGTAAGTTACGTACGATTGAGTACCGTGTACGGCGTCACAAGTCACAACATGAATTCGAAGACCCATTGAAAATTTTCGCCCTTGGTAAATGTTATTCGTACCGGTAATCTTACGGCCGAGGTTACGATAACGGAAGTTCTTTAAGATTTTGATGATACACATACGGCACTTGGATGGGTCATGATAAGAAAGGCATATGACACTACGGTACAATGCCAAACTAGCCAAATTCTTCGTACGAAACAATATTACTGTAACGTACTACAAGTACGTACGTAACACATGTATTTTTTCCATGGTATGTTGAATGTGGTCGAAAAAATAGAGGAGGCATACAATACCGTAACCTTACTCGTACGCGTAAACCTTTCTCATAGGCTCCTTGTCATCCCATTCTTTTTATGACCCTCTAGAGGACAATCGTAGGCACCCAACTGGTATGTAAGCTTAGGGGTATTGTACCGTACCAGCACGAGTACATTACTGTAAGTAAGTTACCGTAGTTGTCTCAATATTAGTACTAAGGTTACTTCGTATTGTTTTGGTACGTTACCTTACGTGTATGGAAGGAATCCATCTACTTTGTACCTTACGTACCGGTACGAATTACTGTAAGGTTAGTTTACATCGTTCAGCGAATTCTGTGCGTCGTAGCGCTGCAGATGATGATGATTCGCGAAGCAAGAGATCGCGCAAACAATGTCACACACATAATATTATCATTATTCCTTGTACACCGATGAATACCAACAATAGTGATGATAGATAATTTTTGATTTCTACTGCCAATTTGGTTTAAGTGTTGTACAATTTCAATATACAGTAACATTAATGTAAGAGTGTGTTTAAAGCTTTTTTGAACAGCCCGTCACACGAAAGATATTTTACGTCTCAAATCTGCTTCCGTTGATTCTAGCGAAATCGCTCACAAATTGTTGTCGATCGCTACTATTTTTTTTTTCGCAAATAAACATTAATACAAAATCATATGCTACTATCGATGCTGACGAAGCCCTGTCACATTCACGTGCACCTTCTCGCTATATATGGCTGGTTGGAATTGTGCGGAGGAAAATTCTTTTGATACCAGCCTCAATCATTTTGCCTCCTTATCACTGGCTTTGTAGAAACGGGCATCCACAACGTTAGATTGCAATTCGGTCCGGTCCGATTCAATCCGATTGTTCCCATCTAACCTTCGATTGATGAACGATTCCGTCGACCGACTAGAAAATTATAAACTGAGAATAATCTGGAGTGAGCGAGAGTGGGTGGAAACCGAATATCCGGTGAATGAAAAGGCGATGTCGTTCTCTGTTGCAGCAAGCGAAGTCTTTAAGTCGCCCCAGACTGGAAAGATGGAAGACGTTATGGAAGCTTCTATAGAACAGAGCCTTACCTCAAAATCGTCTGAGCTGCAATTGGAAAGCAAGGTTTTGCAAGAGGTTGAAGAGGCACGCGAATTTCTTCAGCAACAACAAGCCCTGAAGCAACGTCGACTGGAAAAGAAGCAAAAACAAAAGGAGACAGTCTTGCACGCTCTCAAGTTTGTCAGCCTCTGTTTCGTACTTGGGTTAGCTATTACGTCATCGATTCTCGTTGTCAAATCCTGTAAATTCTTTTCGTATCAGGATAAAGATACGTACGAGACAATTAGCAATGCAAATGAAGCCCGCAAGGTGCTTGAGGACAGCTTTTTTGCTGTCACCAACCCAACCAATTTTGACAACAAACATCGAAGTGAGAAAAGAAAAATGAACCAAAACAAGAACAATATTTTCGTACGAAATAAAGACCTCTATCAAACGGAAAGCACGCCATCGCAGCCGCAGAGTGTTGCAAACACTACTTCAAACGAGCAAGGATGTTGTGGTGACTACTACAGCAGCAAATACGCGAACAATGGAGACGGAAATATCGCCATGGACAGCATGATTGGAACACCCTATGTACAACAGAATGGCAATGAAAACAGCAACAGCAACAACAGCAACAACAGCAACAACAACAACAACAACAACAACAACGCATATGGAGAACTCTTCCAAGCGGAAAGCAAGCCATCGCAGCCGCAGAGTGTTGCAAACACTACTTCAAACGAGCAAGGATGTTGTGGTGAATACTACAGCAGCAAATACGCGAACAATGGAGACGGAAATATCGCCATGGACAGCATGATTGGAACACCCGATGTACGACAGAATGGTAGTGAATCCAACAACAATAACGGAATTTCAGAAGGAGAGGATGAGATTGTGGCCTTTAAGAATATTTTTTCGCGTCCTAGTGCCTCTCCTATACGGAGTCGTTCATTGACTCCTACGATTCGCACTTCGATTCTTGTGTCAACTCCAACATTTTCTTCCACGTCAGATCCGTCGTCCCACCCCACACTGTCTCCTACTTTTTCTCCGACATCTTCTTCCATCTCGAGCAGACACAATATTATTCGTGGGAGAGTAAGTCCAAAAGACGAAGCTGATGCCTGGATTGAAGAATCAAGTGGGGGCTTGTTCCAGAAGGTAGAGCACATTCAAAGTCATAATGATCAAGAAAAAGCAACACACAATGATACACTAGGTATTAATGGCGAGGTTGAAGACATTGAAGAACCTTTTTTCTTCAGTTACTATTCCCCTTTCGAGGATCTTTCCGAAGCACGGGTGGGACTCTTTTCCTATTCACTAGGCGAACAAGAAGACAGCAACATGTGCTTTCGGTATTACGACGAAGCAACCGACTACGCTTTGTTTCGCAGCAATGTTAGGGACGGCTCTACCGATTATTGGATCGTGGCACGATATTGTTCCGTTTTTGCCCCCATCGCTTGCTTTATGGCTGTGATGCAATTGGTATTAGAAAGTGCTTGTTGTAAGAGCAGCAAGAGCATCAACAATAATACTGCTTCTAACGACCCGGGAAAAACAGTGTTTGAGAAATTCAGGAAAATAGCCGTCACAATTTGGTTTTTGACAGCTGGATTATTGCAATGCGGAACTTTCGTCATAATGTTCGCTCCACCGGTTCTTTCCTCATCGAGAAACGAAGAAGATGGGTTTTGTCTCTCCGGATCGACCATCCGTTGTAACATGGACACCGGCGCATGGTTATCATTGGGATCGGCGATTATATATCTGAGTTTCGCTGCGTATTCCACCAAGTTTTGGGTGTTTTCCGCTAACAGCAATGAAAATTTGAAGTGTGCGGACGTTTTCTCGGCTGATTCTAGTCTGAGCAGTCTTAGTATGAACAGCAAGGAAAAGGAGTTCGATGACAATACTATTACTGCTCCGTCACGTAATGGCTCCATCCGGATACCTTGGCACGTTAGAGAGAAACTAAAGCAGAAGAAGAAAAACAAACCTCGGGGATTATTCAGTCTTAGTTCATACAGAAGTGGAAAACGTACGAAGAAAGGGAATGAAGAAGAGAAGACGGCCAAGGATGATCTTGTGCGCGATGGTGCGTGCTGCTATTGTGTATTTCTGTAACGAATCACGACAGTAGTTCGTTGGGGGAACTGGATAGGTTTCAATGACAAATCAGCACTAAAGGAAAAAAAGGAAATCAGCATTCGAGGCATTTTTCGTGCGCACATCCATTCATACATTTATAGCTATTGCCTCCAAGAGAAGCAAGTCTCTTTTGGAAGGTTCATCATCGGCCAAGAAAATGGCGCGATGCATCAACTATTCCATAAAGTTGAAAACAAAAAAACGGGAGGAAGGGAACAAACGAAAGGAAAAAGAAACAACTGGGGCCTCGACCGAAGAAAGAACGAAGTTTTCGATCGATATACTACGAGTGCACTCATCACTCACTTCCCCAGAATTTAAAATGCATAGAAATACTAATACTACTACAAATAATTCATAACATCATCAAGATATCATTCGATCCTCCGGTAAGATGATCATGTTCATAGAACAAGCTAAGATGATCATATTGGTAGAACATATGAATCGGAAAGGTCAAAGTACTGTTCCGAACTGGTAGAGAACGAAACTCACCTGCTGACTGCTTTTGTTATACTAGTAGTAGTAGCTACTAGTACCCGTACTACCGATAGTAGTACTACTACTATTTGCAGAAAACAACGATTAAGCAGGTAAGCACAGGCTTTGGCGCAAGAACTACTAGTACTAGTACTGGTAAACCATACATCTTGTATCAACAGGCTAAAGCAACAACAATGTTTCTTGTTGGGCATACTACCATATTCCAAGTGCCATTGTTGATGACTCATGATTCGACCATGGCTACATATCAAGATCATTTCTGCATGAGGAAAAGTTTTCTACTTCTTTGTTCATTATTACTCGTCATACATACTACTACTAGAGAACAACAGCAGGATATGGGTTGTGCCAAAAGGTTCACACAAGAAGTTGATCAATTCGGTGAAGTTCCAATTATGAAACAAGTTGACATTTTGGAAGTAAAATAGGATTGACAAAATACTAGGAATAGAGAAGGAAGGTGGGCATTGCGATAGTAATGCTGGGATATTTTAACTCATCATCATGCACTTCTGGCGTGCCTAGTACAGGTCACAAAAAACCAAACCACCAGCACATCCCACATTCATAGTATTATTTACTGGTATTCAACCTTACTTATTCTAGCGTGTTAGTAACAACTCTTACCAGGGATCCATGATGATGTGGTACTACTAGTACCAGTAGTAGTACTAGTAGTAGAGTGGGACTCCTCGTCTATCATGAAGAAAATCAAGAAGAATCTCAAATTTTGTGCAACAGTAGTTCGTACTTCTAATACTTTGCTCCAGCAGCATAAGAAGAAGTTACTCGCGTGGCAACTGCGGCGGTAATTTCTATTTCCATATTCAATCGGATTAATGGCGGATGAGCCCCGCCATGAAACTATTAATCTATCTTCAAAGTTGTAAAGTAAGGTGGTCTTCAAAGTAAGTTTGATCTGCAGTATCAGCACCAGCATTCTTCATCATGGATCATAGATATTCATAGTCCTACATCATAACTTCTATGATACATACGATACATACGATAAGCGACACATTCAATCAACGGTGACACGCGGTTGAAGAAGATCATCATTCACGACATCCGATCTTTCCTTTTCCTTTTGGATGACGATGACTGCCAG
Source organism: Pseudo-nitzschia pungens (assembly GCA_037355855.1). Taxonomy (NCBI): domain Eukaryota; phylum Bacillariophyta; class Bacillariophyceae; order Bacillariales; family Bacillariaceae; genus Pseudo-nitzschia; species Pseudo-nitzschia pungens. The sequence continues at coordinate 2,195,848 of CM074763.1, read as the reverse complement.
TAAGTTACGTTACGGTAAACCTTAAGGTTACGGTAAGATCTTAACTGGTACGAGTACGGATACATTAATGAGCTGATTGATTGTTGATGATTCGGTTGGATGGATATTTATGATCGGGACCGAGTACCGGTAGAGATACGGTAAGTTACAAGTTACGTGTAACCTGTATGTGTAATACTTCGTAGTCAGTAATGTACCTAGTACGTGTAGTTTGCTTTGAAAATTAAAAAAAATAACGACATCGATCCATTCCATCCATCGAGGATTGACAGATACCGTACATTTACAAAGCTCCACATTTCATAGCCATGATGAACTCCATATCTGCATACCTTTTCCTCTTCCTCATTGGATCCGTCGGAGCCTTTGCTCCCGTTTCGAAAACCCATTTGTCCGCCTCGGCAACGACGTCAACATGTGCTTTGAACATGTTCGGCGGACTCTTTGACGCTATCTTGGGAGGCGGTAAGACCGACGCCGAAATCACTGATACCGTCTTTTTTGACATTGCTATCAATGGAGCTGACGCCGGTCGCGTCGAGATGGGTTTGTACGGATCGACGGTACCCAGGACGGTAGAAAACTTCAAGCAACTCTGCCAGGCCACCAAAAAGGGAGACGGATACAAGGGATCCTCCTTTCACCGCATCATTCCCGGATTCATGTGCCAGGGAGGAGATTTTACCAACGGCAATGGAACGGGTGGACGAAGCATTTACGGACGAACCTTTGAGGATGAAAATTTCGAGTTGAACCACGGTGGGTTGGGGACTCTCAGCATGGCCAACGCAGGACCCAACACCAACGGTTCGGTACGTTGTGGATTTCAAAGCATTTCTTGTTGCACATGGGGTCGCAGATGCTTTGGTAACGGTTCAGACACCGAATGGAATGGCAGACCGTGGGATTTAAAAACTGCGAAGGATCTGCAGCGTTACAATTACGGATTCATCCGGTGTTGATTTTCAAAGAATAATCATCGGCTCCTCACGCTTTGTCGTCTTCTTTCTTGGGAACGAAATTCATTGCCTCATTTCTGTTTGATGAATCCAATCCAATCCAATCCTATTGATGAATCGAATCGAATCGAATCGAATCGAATCGAATCGAATCGAATCGAATCGAATCGAATCGAACGAATCGAATCGAACCGAACCGAATCCAATCGAATCCAATCGAATCCAATCACAGCAATGTAAGTGTTGTAAACCGATCGAACGAAAGCCCTTCTGTCATTCTGGAAGACACAGAAGTTTCCGAAAGACAACTCGCACAGATGCCTACGTTCTGGCTTTTCTAACCATGACGTTTAACCATGATGTGTTTTGCTTGGTCGTGTTTGTAATTGTGGGGTGGGTTCGAAATCTCCGTAACCGACGACAACCATCACACGTTGTTGCACTGCAATGCACTACGCTGCAATGCGTCGCTTGTGCTCCCCACCGGTGAAATGAAATTCAATCTGGACGGACGAACGAACGAACGAACAAATGAATGAATGAACCATTCCAGTCTTCATCTGCACTGCCGATACCCCCTGGTTGAACGGCAAACACGTTGTCTTCGGAAAGGTAACCGGTGGCTTGGACATTATCAAAAAAGTCGAGGCCTACGGTACGAATTCTGGACAACCCCAGGCGTCCGTCACTATTCGTGATTGCGGGAGCCTCTAAATTAATGAGACTAACAATCCACTCGAATGCGATAGAGACAAACACGGACATACCAAACAAATTGACCGAATCAATCAACACGAGTTGGCTACAACTGCGTACTTGCCACATCGTACATTCGTAAGATAGCAGTACAGTCTGTGGGACACGAGACCCTGTGCAGAGATTTGAAAATCGACGCACAAAAACAATAATCATTACTCCTCTGTTCTTTTGTAATTCAATTCACGTGTATACTGTATCAAAACTAGCTGATGTAGGTGGCCGCATGCCATCGTACGTCGGAGTAAAAGTATGCCAATCCATGGCGTATTCATAAAATCCTCGCCATCGCCGTCCTCATAGCCGCGGGCGTCGCCATACTTGTCGGATCTCGAATGCACCGAAGATCCATCCCCCTCGTTTTCGCTCGTTCCGGTGTCCTATCACTCCCATTGACACCCACACCCACACTCACACCCGCACTCACAACCACTCTCTCACTCACTCACTCCACGAATCGCGCCATCCGTATCTTGTTGCTGGCAAGCTTCTCCATCAAGACGTTCGGATCCGTCAGGAAACCGCTCCCGAAGCATCCCAGACCGGGAACCCTCGCCGCGCGCGTGAGGTCCTTCACCAGAAAGCAGGCGCCGGGGCCGCTGGCGGTTTGTCGCACAAAATTCACGGCCGTGTCCAGGACGCAGTAGTCCATGGCCAGGCCGCAGCAAAAGACGCGGCCGCCGCTCTCCTTCGGCAGGAGGTCCAGGCAGGGTTTCTTGTTCAGCAAGGACATGACGTCCGGGGGGGCGTTGGCATCGCTGCCAATGGCGGATGCCCGCAGGGCCCAGGCCCCGCTCCACTCGATCGCTTCCTCGGAGACATGGGAGAGGCGGTCCTTCCACTCGTCGTTGGAGGTGTCGTAGGGAAACCCGCCAAAGGATTCCACGCCGGCAAAAAATCCCTTGTAGACGACGTGGGTGTTGCGGTTGGTCGAGTCGTCGTCGTCGCCCCCACCGCCGGTATCGTCGTTGGCCAATTGCAGCAACGGCTGGAGGGTTTCGGCGATTCGGGGATGGAGGAGACTGCCGTGGGTTCCCATGATGCAGTGCGGCGGAAAGGGTCCTCCGTGTGTGTTGAACGAACAATGCTCCTTGGGGTGGTAATCTCGTGTCGCGATCACCGTGGCTCCTGTTCGTGAGTGCGTTGGAGTTGCGAATCAAGACGACGACGACGACAACGACGACGACGACGACGAAGACAACGATTGTCATGGTGAGTTAGTAGTAGATGGTGATTGCAACATTGATCGCGGTGTGAATCGTGTTGATGACGATTTGGGGTATGGTACAGCGCGATGAAGAGAAACGAATCAAACGAAAGCGCAGCGACGATCCGCGGACGAACCGAGCACCAATCGATTCAAGTCGCACCATATCGAATTATCAAACCGCAATTCCAGATTTGACCCGTAGATAGATGGTAGTAGCTCGTTTCGTTTCGTTTCGTTGCGTTGACTCTTTTCCGCACCCGAATCGAATCACCGAATTCATGCCAAGCTAGTATGCACATCCGCGATGCGATGCGATGCGATTCCATGCGATTTTTTGCGACGCCATGCGACACATTACGATACAAAACGTACCGGCCCCGTGGAATTTCTGAATCAGGTCGCAAATCCCTTCGATCGTGGCGTCCCCCTCGTGGACCCCAAAGGCGCCGCCCGGCAAAAAGTCGTGTTGCATGTCGACGACGACCAGCGTGTCGGCGGACGAAATGGGTTTCTCGGTCCCTTCGCTCTCGGCGCTACCGCCGCCGCTGCCGTTCCAGGAGATCGTGGCGGTATCGAGCGGACGGAATCCGTCGCCGGCATCGGTTCCGGTCGCTGCTTCGACCAAGAGAGCGTAGTATTCGTCGAGGAGTTCGGTGCTGCTGCTGCTGCTGCTGCTCATTGTTCGGTTCTGTTCTGCTCTGCTCTGTTCTGTTCTGTTCTGTTCTGTTCGGATCGGTCCACCTTTGAGTTTGACCGAGATTTGAGTAGGTACCAGGTATATTTTGTTGAATACTGGTTGAAATAATGCTTTTCTACTATAATATGGCACTGCGTTGTTGCGTTATCATCAACGCTTTCTAGAGGACAGAAGATGATAGTAGCGTACAGTAATTAAGTCTTACCGGTACGAGTCGCGGTATCCTTTTTTTGAGATTCGAAAATAATAATGATAGATGGATGGATTCTCTGTCTTTCTAATTCCAAACAGCTGTCCCAAAGTTCAAGTTTGTAGAAATCACAAGTAAGGTTTTTAGTATCGTACTAAGTAACCTTACTTCGTACGTAGTATTCTCGTAAGTGAGTGAGTCAGTCGTGCGGCACGGTATGTTTGGCATCTACCGTCAATGAAAAAATGCTGTACAGCGAATTTTATGTTCACTCTACATCATAAGCTTGGTACCCCGTAGAATACCGTATGTACCGTAAGATGACTGATGAAGATGATCAATGATAGCTGATACAGTAAGTTAACTTTACCCGGAAAGGCTACCAGTACAATGTTACTTCGGCGAATAGCATACCAAATTGAGCTGATAGATAGAAGATAATCATTCTTTCTTCCTTAGATGCACTTCGAACTTCCTTCCATACAGTAACCTTATCAAACTGTGCCAAAAAATACGGTAGGACACGAATTACGAAGCAATTTTGGACTAATCATCCAAAGCGAACTTTTGCACGAGTCGAAAGATCTTCCCATCATACTTTGAGTAGAATTGACTGAGTGGCCATCGATAGTGGTCAGACCCAAGACCCCGGGCAGCGTTGCACGGGATTTGCTTCCGTCTGACCATACACACCTCCGGTATCCAGCACATGTTTTGTAGTAACAATATCATCCATCGCAACGCACGAGCTGACGAAGATTCTGCTTGAATACGATCGATGCTAACGTTGTAGGAGTACGAACGCAAAACCTTACCTGTACCCGTGACGAAAATTGCGTGACGTTTGGACTACAATGCACGAACCAACAATCGACAAATTTCGTTCGCTTGCGGAGCCCGTTGGGTCTTAAACGGAAAACGGTTCCTAGCGGTACGAACGCCATGGAAGGCTTCTTCTTTTACCCGTACTCTGTTCGTGCTAATATTCGTTTTTGGCGTAAAGCTAGTTTTAGACTCTTCCAACACTTATGCCTACCAGTTCCTCTCCATGGCAATGGCGTCAAACCACGGCCAAATGGCGGATGCACGATTTGGACACGACTCGGGTCATTGAGGGTCCCGCTGGGAAAGCAGAATCATTATTTATTTTTAACCGGCGTTGGGACCGCATAAATTTAGTCATCGCTTCCCGCAACAATTATCACATCTTTTGGTTGCAACGCTCCTTGTCACTTTAATTCGCATAAACCGAGAAAAAACTATTATACCTAAATTCATCGAAACGAATCGAAACCAAAACCATGCTCGACACCCATGCCAGGACCAATAGGGGCGGCGATGCCACCCATCCCCACCCGTTATCACTACTTCTATTTCCACAACCAACACCATCATCCTCAAAAGCATTCCAACTACCACCACCTCCCTTTACAAATTTGTCTTCTCGAACGACGAATACCGACAGAATGAAGATCTCTTCCACCGTCGCCGAACCGCAGGAGGAGACGAGGGAAGAGGGAATCGTTTGACAATGACGCGATCGAAAGCCCGAGCGACAACGATACTACGAAAACAGTGGCGAAGAAGAAGAAAACCTTTTTGAGCTGGCTTTCAACGGACCAAGAACCGAGTTCGGAGCAGCAGCAGCAACAACAGCAACAACTTCAACCACCGGACCAGGAATTGCAAGAGCCGCAAGAAAAACGCACGCCAGCGTCTCCGAAAAAGAGCGAGGAACGTCCGCAACATGCGAGCGTCGTCTCACCGAGAGCGAGTCCTCCTCGTTCGCCTCCCGAACCAACAACGCAACCAAAACAATCTCTGTTTTTCCGATCCACGCCCACAAAAAAGAAGAAAGAATTCGGCGAAACCGTGTCCATCCAAAAACCGGACCTGCAGTCCATGATGGACGTCGGTGCGATCCGCCGCAACGATCTGGGCAGCGGCGACGATCAAGACGACGATCATCACCGAGAGACGCAACATAGACGCAGCTGCAGCGCGCTGATCCCGGAGCTCCCCAGCCACGTGCCCACCCCCCAGACCATCCAGGCCTACGACGAGCCGTGGAGCAACAAGGTGGAGGACGCTCTCCAAACGATCACGACCATCTTTTCGGCGGGAGAGAGCAGCCACTATCACCACAGCAGCACCCACACCCACTCTCCCAAGCCCGGCGAATCACCCCTTCCCAGAAAATACGCACCCTCGGCCATAACGCCACCCCAGTCGCCGGTGTCCACGAGGGGCAAGAAAGTCGTCGCGGCGCCGCAGTCGTGGGGCAAAGACTTTTGGAATTCCCAGATGCACCGGACCAGTCCCGTCGTCGGGAGCGCGGTTGCTCGTTCGCCGAGTGGTACCGATGACGACCACAGCACGATGAACCTCAGCAATCACCTTCTTTCTCCAACTAGCCGAAAACACCTCGGGATCCACGACGACGATGGAGCCTCGGACGTGCCCGCACCCCGCAAGTCGCCGTCCCGATCCGTCGGAAAAAGCCTGCTATCCAAAAAGACAAAGAAAAAGACAACAGCGGGCCTGGGAGGGGGAAGCAGCCACGGTCCGAAACACGACGCAATGTCGCCCATGTCGTCGTCTAGCCAACACGGGGGAGAAGTCTCTCCGTTCCTGACCCAACGACTGAAATCCCCCTCGCCGCTACAGCTCCAGTGGATGCAGGACAACGCACTCAATCTGCAGGTCGCCCGGGATGATGACGAGAGCAGCTGCGACGGGGAGACCACAAAGGACGAGGAAGTTACCTTCGCCGAGACCCCGTTGGTGGCACGGCTTCCAAAACCATCCGAAAGCAATGCTTCTCTGCCAAAGCGTCCGTATTCACCCTCGACTACCATCGACACCGATCTGTTGGCCAAGAAGACAGCATCCCAAAATTTACTGGCAATGACGCTGTCTTCGAGGGGGTTTTCTCGCGGGAACGAGGACCGGAAGGAACGCGATGATGATGAGGACGAGGACCCGCAATCCTCCGATTCCGACGAGAATTCGTCGCAGTCGCCTCGAGAGACGGAAGAAGAAAAATCTACCGAGACGGAAGACGAGGCGTCTCCCGTGGTCACCACGAAGAAGAGAAAGTCATTGCCGCCCCTTCAACAAAAATGGATGAAAAACAACGCCCTCAATCTGCAAACTACAAGCATTGACAGCGACGAGGAAGATTGTGCCAAGGACAACGAGAAATCATCGTTCTTTCTGTTTCGGCTAAAATCCAAGACCTCGAAGTGACTGGCGAATGAATGAATCGAGCGACAGGTGCAACAACTGCTCCGGCTCGTGCTACTCTTTGGCATTTACATCTCTTCCAGCTACAACAATAACCATTTTATACGATCGAAATTTTTGAAAGAGTTTGGTTTCTTCCTCGAGTCATCGAGTACAATTCATAGCTTTAGTTTTGTTCAAATCGCAATGCATCACTCTACCGAGAGTGTACAGGCGACCATAATATGATCCGCTTGGGTTCTCTAGATTAGGATATGGGCTAGGTGTGCTCTATAAAGTTCGGAGTACATCACTCCATTGGTATTCCATTCCGTTGCGCAATCATGTGATCCACCTTGGAGGTGGCTCCCCATCGTCGGTACTGGGCCACGGCCTTTGCGAAATATACCAACGCATCGGGTTCCGGTTTGGGATGGCTTGATTTCGATTTGGTTTCTCTCGCGCATGCTAGGATCGCTAATGCCGCCCGCTCGTACGCAAGGGCCCGCTCGTGAAGCAGACCTTCGTCCCGCGAAATCGCAGCAGACTTCTCAAAGAGCTCGAGGCCACCGATCAGATCTCCATCGAGGATCCGGAACTCTGCCTCCACCATCAGAACCTTGTTTTGGCAGTTTAGTTGACAGTGGTTCGCGTGTTTGCGCATCGTTTTCAGACACCGTTTCGCCAGCTTAATGTATTTCTTGCGTTTGCGATTGCTCGTGGAAGGGCACTGGGCCAGCGCTGTGCACGTCATCCCTTCGAAAAAATGGTGAGAGAATACCATAAAGGATGCTGGTGAACTCTTTATGGTAATGCGGCTAAACTCCGCCATTTCGAATGCCAGGTCGTAGTTCTGGAAAACGTATGCCATCCAGAGTTTTCGAAAGTTGATTTGACTCAGGCACATCACATTGTTTGATTCCATGGCTTCGGCCACTAGTTTGTCTTCGTTGCACGCTTTCCCACTCAACACCCACGGTGGTTTTTTGCTGGAAATGCTCTGTTCTGCTCGGAGATTGTAGACTTGTTGCAATATAGGGCTGATGACAGAACAGGCGGCTTTCTGACGGAATAGGATCGTTAACTTTTGCAGCTTACTCACCTCAGCTTCTATTTGTTCGAGGGGTTGACCAGCGTGAAAGGAGTTCGTTGAGTATAGCGTAGCATTCACCATGGCAAATTCGATATCTCCAGTGGAAAGGCCCATTCTGTGACCATCCATGGTCGCCTTGAGATTTAACGATAGTGGCTTTGGAACAAAGTGATAGATGCCGAGTCAATCACTGTGAGAGCTGAAGAAAAGAAGACAATGTGTGGTTGCCTAAGGAACCAAAGACAATGGACCAGTTCTGAAAATGACTTACAGTGTTCCAATTGCTGATAAAACCATAATAGATGGAGTAGACCCGGGATATAAGTTGCTTTGCGTCGAAATGTTCGACCAACCTAAGGGCAATCTTTCCGTTCTGATTGCCGTTCATGAAGTCCCCGATGGCACAGAGCATGAGTCCATACCCGGCAAAGCCGGTTGCTGAAGTTGCGGTGAATCCGTGCTTGACTGACAGTTGAACCATTCGAAAGGCTGCAAAGGGCGCTTTAGGATGTTTGAGCATGAGGCAGTACGGGAAGATGATGTTTAAGATTTGCATCGCTGCCAATTTACTTGCATCTTGCATGACCGGTAAATTTTCGAAACAGCTATAGTCAAAGGAAGCTTTCACCATTCTTTTCGTTTTGATGAGATCGAAAAGAAGGGGAATCTTGGAATCACCTCGGGGAAAGTTTTCGTCCAAAACTTCTAATAGGCTGAATCCCATCGCAATTGACTCCAAGAGACGCTCGCGACTGCCAAGTGAATAAATCATTGTGACGTATGCTCTCATCTTATCCTGAAAACATTTGGCATTCACCAGTATTTCTCGGATTAGGTCGTCCATCCTTTCAAAATTGGCAGTGCAGTACTCGACTTCCGCCGCAGCGTTGTAGATCGCCAACGAAAAGTCGTATTCGTCTCTCCAGGAACCATTTTTAACGCTTACGAAATTTCTCTGGAGACACTGGATTCCCAGTTTGAGATAGGTAGATGCGGTCACGAAATCACTCATAGATGACGACAATACTCCCGCCTCCAAAAATATCGAAGCTACTGTCATTCGTTCGTCTCGATCATTGAAAATGTTCGCCGTTATCCCGTGCGACAACAAGTTTACAATCAAAAAGATGCCATCGGTTCGCATGGTTTGCTCTAGAAGTCTCCTTCCAATATTAGTACAAAATAGGTCGCGTCGGTCGCCAGGGATGAGAGCGATCGCCGCCTGTTGGACCTTATCGTGACAGAACTGGAATTGTTCACCTTTGGCATCAATTCGTACTAAGTCTTTGGCGATCAATACCTCCAACGATTCACGGAGTATTTCTGCTGGGTATAATGAGGAGGATGAGAGAGCTGGTTTTGTGACATTGGGCATACCTCGGTGTAGCAGCTTCAAGTTGAATTCCGATCCGAGACATCCGGCTACCATCAGTGTTTCTTGAACATGAAGGGGCAATCGTCTCATTTGGTACGCCAGTATCGATACCGCATCCTGCGAGGTGTTTGCTGCCCCGTGGAGATTGCTGCCACGGATCGCTTCTTCGTTCCAACGCCAATTATGAAAGTTTTTCGACGAGGATCGAGGTGGTAGCCGTTGCTGTTGTTCATCCGGAAATGTTTCGCAGGGTTGAAGTTCTGCACTATATTTCTGCTGATTCTCGCTGTTTATAGAAGTATCGGAAGGACCGTTTGTCGGCACTGACCAGTCGTCGATGGCTGTAGCAATAGATGACGACTCTTCCTTGGAGCATGACTTCGCTTCCGTTTGTGTCGACGACGCCGGCCCCTTTGGTTGAACTATTAAATATCCTTCGTCGTGGAGGGATCGAAGGAACTGCAAAAGGTAAAAGGCATTTCCCTTTGTTTGCTCGAAGGCAATGGTCACCAATGGATCCAGGGATTTGGCCAACGATTCGGGTATCCGTCGGGCACCACCATTCTCCTCGAACGGTACGCCCAGAACCCGTGCCACGAGAACTCTACACATGGCATACGACAGGTTAGACACCTGGATTTGACGAATAGTCACATTCCCGTGGTCCTCTAGGGTCCGCAACAACTGAGCCAATCCGTGATCCACTCCGACTTCGTTGTGCCTGTAGGTGCCGACGAGTAGCAGCCCGCCGCTATTCTCGCTATGGTTGTCTTCCGATTGAGCATTGGACGACGAAAGCAACAACGAGTGCAACAAGACTAACGTCCCGGGATCGGACCATTGCAAATCGTCGATGAGTAAGACCATCGGTCGAGTTTGCGCGTCGCAAATGGTTTCCAGAAAGCTCCGGAGAACCCGTGCCAATTGTTTTTGGCTGTCGGCCGTGGCCATCTTGCTCGATGGTGGTTGAGCAGTTGTCCCTTGTACATCGTTTGCACTTTTGTATCGCTTTAGCATCTTTCGACTTCGTCTTCCATGACGATTATTTTTGTTCGAAAACGAGGCTCGGTAGGTAATCGATTCGCTCGGGGTAGGGATCGTAGCAGTAGCAGCAGTATCTTCGGTAGTGGTTTCACAGTTATCACGTTTTGGGCGAAAGATTTCTTGAAGCGAAGGGAAAGTTTCTAGCAAGAGATCGACGTCCCCCTGCGTCAGGGTAGAGCGCGCCAGGGTTCGAACAGACTCAGCCTCTGACGGCTGTCGCTGGAGAAGCGAGTACACGAATTGGTCTAAGGCCGCAACAAACGGCGCGTATGGCCTGTGCGGACTGTTCTTGTTTCGTTGATCGACTTTCCCGTATACAAAGTAACCACCCATTTTGGTGACGGGACCCTTGAGAGTATGCTGAACTAGCACGGTCTTTCCCGTCCCTGACAAACCCGAGACCAAGACGAATTCTTTGCCGTTTTTGTTGCTACTCCAGCCACGGCCCATGGAACGATCCAAGATTTCAATGAGGTCTTTCTGCTGCTGCTCGCGATCAAACAATTGGCCCTCTCTCAAAAAAGACCAATCCAGTTCTGTGGATTGCAATTCCGCGCCAACTCCACTGCTTCCTCTCTCCTCTTCTGCCGACAGTGACAGTCCATCTGTTGTCGACGAGAAAGTCGTCGACACTGTTTTGTTGTCGTTCGGGAGGAAACCACTGTTGTTGGTGCTTCCTCCGGTGGGAGTTGCTGTAGTAGAGCTGCTCGTGATGTTGTCGAATGCGTTCGGGTTGCTGCGGAATGTGACTGCATTGATTGCAGTTTGGTTTGAATTGTCTAGGATATCACAACTGGCAACCATCGTCCGTGCCACCTTGTTGTCTCCAGTGCAATCGGCCTTAGCAGACACTAGGAATGACCCTGTCTCCCTTTTTTCTTTTTGTGCCAGGGGCATGATAAGTCCCACACGAGCTTTTCTTCAGTACAAGGTCACTGATGAGCGATCAAGTACAAAGGATATGCTCTAAATTGCCTGTCGACTTTCTTTCATACAGTCTCGAACATCATCACTCTCAAGCAATCCAACCCACAGACAGTATGGAAATATTGTCTACACCAAAACCACGATAGAAATGTGAGCTCTTGATGATCGACCTGCTGTGCTCTTTCTCATTTCCTTTTATCGAATCTCGACGGATACCGCGTTTATCACCCTTTCATCGTGGCAAAGAAGATAGTGATATTGATCCTTGGATCTGCGTCTAAAGGCGGCTGCGTCTAAAGGCGCCTACTTGCTAAAAATTCATTCCGTCGATGTTAGCGGTTAATTACTAAATTTTTTAGTATTTCAATAAAAAGAGTTCTGGTCTCAAATCTTTCAACAAGATGAAAGCTCAACGCCTTTTGAGACGATAGATCGAATACGTGGAATTAAGGAGATATTTTTTGTACGTATGTAACAGATGCTAGAAGTTTTGCGTTCGTGTACGTTGATTATATCCCCGAACGCTGTGATGATTTAATTATACTGGATCGAAGAACAAAGGGTGAAAGGGCAATAATATATACTGACAGTCAACTTCATTATTCAGAGCGTACGGTAGCCAGTGACTGTTGCCAGAGGTTCTTACATTGATCAGTGTCTCCTTCAAATCTTCATGTAGAACTAAAAAAATGCTCATATCTGATGATCAATATCACTTTTACTACGGAATTCCTATCAGCTGTCCCCCGGTTCTACATCCTCAACTACTAATTTCTACGGAAACCGGGGGACAGCTGATAGGAATTCCGTAGTATAAGTCACTACACTATTCCCATAAACTTGTTTCCAATCGTCGAATAATCGCTCAGAACTGAATACGTGGACACGACACCGAACACGAATATAACTATTATTAGCGGGTTTCATAAGAACCAGTAGGTGCTACGGCGCGAGACTATCAGAATGCTACACGAACTTAGGGAGACTTATTTTTACTTTCATGTTCGCTTGGATGAAAACATAGCTCATGTTAAAACTGAAATTATGGCTCATGATGGTTGTTGTATCTTTCACCCATATTGTTTTGTTCACTAAGAACCATAAGATTACTTTCGTCAATTGTGACTACTGCTGTTACTACCCTAACGTCATAACATAAAAAAAAATTATCGAAATACTGTAGTAGAAGTAATAAGGTTACGTACGTACATGAAAATATTTTTTCATTCAGCGAAACATGGTCGGTCCGATAAGCGGTGTAACCCCCTTACTCGTGTTGTTTGGAGAACATGACTTTTCATTCAACCTGATAATTGTATCACCTCACGAACAACCTTCGAAGGTGTACCGGTACCAAACTAACTCTTACTTCGTACCAAATTTACGGTCAAAGGAAACCAGAAATCAACGGCAGCAGCAATTGCGATGATAGACAGATTTTCACATTTCACCTTGGATGCCAACATCAATGCACAGTGAAGACTGGATATGCATCCTGAGCATTGTTCACGAATGCTGAACACCTGTTGAAGCTGCCCTCGTAATTAGCTAGCTAGATCACTCTTTTGACATCAAGCGGCGATAGGACTTTACTTTTAATGAGAGTCAATTCTATTTTGAAATCTGTTCTTCTATTGTTTATGCGTTCAAGCACCACGCTTATTATTAACGATGGAAATATCCCATATCCCATCTCCCATTTCTCACCAACAATCTTACATCATAGACCAAAGGAAATTTGTAGCTACAGATCCCGCAAAAGCGCAGGCACCGGCGACCATGGTTTGCACCCACAACTTCTGTTGCTGTTCGGCAGTTTCTTTGGCAGCAGCTGCTGCAGCAGCGGCTAGTAGTTCTTGGAGTTTTTGTTCCTCTCGAATCCGTTCTTCCCTTGCCGCCCGGTCGGTAAATGTGTATTCCAAGCGATCTTTCAGATAGAGGCCTGTTGCTTGGATTGCATTTGTGAGGTGAATTTTTGTTTCGGGGTTCCGAACGTAATACTCCAGTTGGTCGATGACGAAGAGACTAGTGGTGCGGAGGCCATCCATTGTCCGGTTCTTGGCATGGTGCACAAGCCAAGGACCGTAGTAACTGGCATGGGCGACAACGATGGATACAGTCTCTCGCATGCCCTCTTTCACACGTGTCTTGGTTTGGTCTACCAATGGTCTATATTCAGTCGCTTGATCCATGATAAACGAAACTGTATCCTGGATTCCGTCCAGGACACAGAGTTTGGTTCGGTCTACCAACGGTGCATAGATAGTATACAGTTCCATCTGCTTTTGGACGACGTAGGCATGAGTCGATCTCGTGGTATTTGTCACGACTGCAATTGCCTTCTCTCGTTTCTCCGGATCCAAAAGAACAACGTTGCTCATTTGCTGTTGGATAAGAGCCACTGTGTCTGTCTTAACTTTAATGAAGTCTTTGTCGCGGTGATTCCATTGCCAATGGACCATGAAGGATGAGGAACATACCGCCAGAACAAATGCAATTGCGAGAAAGAATGTGCGGAGTAGCTTTCGCAGTTTCATTTTCGTTCGTCTCTTGAGTACCAATCTTCTACTTCGATAGCTGGGTGTTTTTGTAATAAGTTTGTATGAATTCGCTCGCTTTCGAAAGAGATCTCGTGTGCAGGAGGATCGCGCTGTAGATCGCGAGTGCAGTGAAGGCGATGCACTACTTTTGCTCTCGTCATATTCATCTTGTTGTTGTTTCTCGGCGATGTTCCCCGGTGGACTAGTAACCGGATGCATCACAGAGCGGATATCGCTGAGGAACTCGGTAGATTCTGGCGAAAAATTGCGATAATCCAGGGGTCTCACAACGGGAACTAACTCGTCATGATCTGATGGTGAAACGATGTGATTGTGTTCTCCGTTTGCCAGGTCGTTGCTATTGCTATCATCTTCCGTATCGAAATCGTTGTCAAGACCTCCTTGTCCGACTAATAGTTCCATTTCACGCTCCATTTCTCGTGCCATGCGCTCTGCTTCATTCGCGCCACGGACCGCTTCTTCGACTACGGTGCTTTCGTCGTCACCGCTTTCAACTGTCGAGAGCAACTGTCTAAGGGCTTCAGTTTCCGTTTTGAGGAAATCCTCCATCTTTTTGGTTCCGGCAGCAGAGACGCTGCTACTTGTAGGTGAGGGAGGGACCGGTCTTGCGCTATTATCACGAGGAGTATTCCCCACGGAAAACGTAACGTACGTGGTAGGTTCTGTCAACACTGAAATGGTGGATCGGTAATCGTCAAAGTTAAGAAGTTTAACTTCACCGCCATCACCGCCATCATCGTCGTCAGCGTCATTGATATCGACATCTAGGTGATCAAAATTGTCTTCATATACGCCAAGACGTGTATTCTGACTATTGTTCAGTACGGGTGGAATTTGATGGATAAATGGACCGATGCTTTTGCTGTTACTGCTGCTAGAGCCGCTTCCGACTCTTCTTCCAACAATACCTTTTTGAAAACCAACAGAATTGACGGGTGAATCTTCATACGCGTCGCCGCTATCACTACCGCCAACGCAATCCGAACCGTCGACGACTTCAGAATCAGAAGACTCTTTTTGCCTCGATACATGCTGAAAATCTAAATCCATGATAGTCGTTCGAAAATCGTCTTCGTAATTTTCGATTGATTCGTGTGGAAAGGAATCATGGATTTGATCGTTTTGTTCCGGTTCACGAATCCGCTTTTCATTGGTTTCTTTTGCCTCGAGTGATGTCACTGGCATGACAGTGGTTCGAAAATCTGCATCAACATCGCCATCATCCTCGTACTCATTCTTCTCTACAGAAGAATAGGAATCATTGATGTCCATTGATTTCGTCAGCATGACGGTTGTGCAATAGTCATCGTCGTCGAAACTCTGCTTGAAATCATCTTTCACAAAAAGACAATTGGCAATGATATTCTCGTTCGATTTTGACTGCACTAGAGTTGATCGAAAGTCGTCGTCGAGATTCTGTTCTACGCCATCTTCATTGAGAGAACAACCAGAAGCGATTTTCTCTTCGAAATTCGTTGGCATGATAGTGGTACGGAAATCATCATCTTCTGCATTCAGGTCTTTCTCGTCATTTAGAACCGAAAAAAAATCATTTCCTTCCTCCTTTGATTTCCACGGCATTACAGTTGTCCGCAGGTCGTCGTCGACGATGAAATCAATAACTTCGTCCCCGTTATCATCACAATGCTGTTCCTTTCTCATAACATTTATTATTGCGCCTAAGGATATCGATGACATCATTGTTTTGGGATAGTCATTGCCATCGTCAATATCGATGCGATCATCGTCGTTCCAGAAGTCAAAAACTTCGTTATTTTCGTCACGACAGTCACTCTCGTGTATTATTCTCTCTTCCGCTTCATCTTCGTCTTGAGATAAATTAACTGTCGAGGCAGAAGTGGATTTCGTCACTCCTATCACTGGATTGTTTTTCTTTTTCTTGTGTTTTCCCAAGGGACTCCCGAACAATTGTTTTAATGTTGGCATCGGTGAAGAATGGTAATATTCTCGCTGCTCCCAGATTCCTTTTTACTGCCCTAGCTGATTGATGCTCGCGTGCATATGGCATAGGCCAAAAGTTCCAACTTGAGTGTGGCAAGATAAAGGTTTGCGTTGCCTGATCGAGGTATGAAATAGCAGGTTTCCGTTGTAGGGAATTGTAGGGTGGAAGATGCAGATAGATGATTGCTTCAACTCCGATACACCAACAGCGAGTGAGTCGATTGTCGTATATTTAATTTTTCACTGTTGACAGGAACGATTATCCACTATTGCTTCTTGCCACAAGGGGTCTGTTGGATTATTTGACTAAGGGGTTAAGAATTGCACATCGTCCCGTTAGATATTGGATCTTGAGGTACGTGGGAACATGCGATGTGTTCGGACAAACTAAAGAAAACCCTTTCCAAAAAAAAGTGTTTGTTTTGTTTCAGCGAGAAGGTCGACGGGCGCGATAGATAATAGACACATACGTTCATGAAGAAGAATGGGATTCATTATTAGCGACTCCGTTTACGACAAAGGGATAAATAATCTTTTGTTTTTTTGGCGCGAATACGAGGACAACTACATGGTAATTAACCTTAACTAATACCGGTACGGTAAGTTACGATGTGAGGAAAAATACTACGGATCGCCTAACAATTGAAATAAAAGTTTTTTACCGGACGCGTAAGATTTTTACGGTAAGATACCCAAAAAAAAAGAACCGTAACCCCCTGCTTAGAAAAAATTGAATCACAGTAAAGAGATCACTGAAAACCCTCAGACCGTCATCATTTCCATTTACTTGTACTGTATTGACAGACTCAGAGGCAGGGGTCGACCCCTGCTCAGAGGGGGGTACATGTAACCCTCTAATCATTCTGAAGTACCGTACAGTGAAGGGTATTCGTATCGTACGTAAGTACGACAACTAAATACAGCAGTCACCAACAAGGAGGAGGTATGAGAAGCTGCTGTTACACAATGCTTGTGCTCCTCTAGAGCAAAGACAACGATGGTGACATTCATTATCATCTATCTATAGTACTACTACTCATACTGAATTGGCTCTTCAAAGAAGATGATACTGCTTCACCTCGCATGGCATCAAAACAAGAAGAACAGACGAGGACGAAGAAGAACAACTTTTCGCACCAAGTGAACACGGCGAGGAGGACAACGAATGTTGAGTAGAATTTTCACTGAGCTACTTGTTGCGACTTTTGGCTCAAGACAAACTTTCATCTCGGGAATCTACTACTAATAGGTATTACTTCTATGTATCATGGGGCTATCTTGATGAGCAGAATGATGTCGATACCGCAAGAGCACAACATACTAGTAGTACTAGTACCCACCATGAAACAGTCTATTTTGAATTCTTCTTACTGGCAGCTCCTCCTCCTCGTCGACGTTGGAAACTGGCTACCAGGTGTGATGGTAAAATGAAGACAACAAGAAGACAAAAATACTGCCCAATTGGAAGTCCCTCTGACTCCTGGTGAGTCGATGGAATTGCTTGCTGGACGAATAGAAGTTCTCTATAAAGTAGTCATAGTAGTAGAGAGAAAAATGCCATAAATCCAATCATTCAAATCGTATCGAAACCAGCTGTCAGTTTATTCCAATTTACAGTGTGACTTTCTAGAATTTTCTAGAAGGCCACGAAAAATTAATTTCGATCTCTACCGTCCGATTGGGATCGGCGAGGGCTACTAGTAAGTGGTAGAAACGCTGCTGGACAACGTCATTGTAGTTTTTGTGTTACAAAATCACGAACATGACAAAAATATTACGACCAATCCATCTATTGAACCATCCACAACGATGGGTTCCGGTTGATCTCCTTTGGCTTGGTTCTAATAATCCCTAGACATGATGTTTTGGACCTCGGTGAGCTTGTGAATAGCCTCAAGCATTCCCTCGGGCATGGCAGAGGAATGGTGATGGACAATCTTCCACTCGCCATCTTCCAGAGCGTAAACAAAAGTGTATCGGGCCTTTACGGTTTCCCCAGTGGCTCCAAGTTCGAACTCGTACACGCCATTGTTCTGGGCCCACTGGGCACAATCGCCAACCTTGATCCATGACTTGAGGATGGTGCCTTGAGGTTTCTTGGGCAGGAATTCATCGCGAAAGTATGCCTCGATCGCCTCGGGATCCGCGCGTGGCGTGTCGGACACCGTGGGCAACAGGACAGCGTCGTTGGAGTAGCATGCCAAAACCTTTGAGGAATCAAGGGTTGCTAGGGCATCGTTCCAGACGCCAAATAGTTTAGAGACCTCGGATTCGGTAATGGAAGTGGGGCTCGTAGAACCATAGCTGCGACTGACTGCGGTGATCATGCGACTGCTGCGAACTGAGGTCACAGCGTAGCGTCGAGCAAGAATGGAAGCGACGGTAGTAAAGGCCATGGTTTGTCTGAGTCTGTCCTTGTGACTGACGAGTTTGCTACGATGCCTGGTACAGGTGCGGAATGAAGTTGCTTTGATAAGAGAGTAGGTATTATTGGAGAAAGGTAGGAACTTTCGTCTGAATATGCTTCGATTGAAAAATAATAGTAAGTGCAACAGTAAAGCCGTGTCAGTTTCTGATTTGTGGGATGCTGCTTTGTTACTGACAGGGGATTTGCCGTGTTCTTTCCTTCTTTCTCGTTCTCAAATCAAGTGTGTTCTAGTGAGAGAGAGATGACAGATGACACCGGAAAATCTTTTTCTCGTATCTATTGACGGAGGCTCAAAACGACTGACTTTACCATAATCATTTCGGCGTAAGAATTCTACAGGACGTACGAGTACGAGTAGCCTTACGACTAACTATTACCAGTTGCGAAATGTTGTTGTGCTCCTATTGATGTGATTAACGCATGTATTACAATAAGAGTGAGGTTATTCACTAGTTGCTAGGGATTCAGTCTACCTGTTGTGGTGATGAGCTTGGTAGTTGGGATGATGCTCATAACCTGCGAAATGTTGTTGTGCTCCTATTGATGTGATTAACGCATGTATTACAATAAGAGTGAGGTTATTCACTAGTTGCTAGGGATTCAGTCTCACACCAGTAACTTAATCTTACATCAATTTACGATCATTGAACACGTGCCTATTGGATCGGAGTTCGCATTCGTTGATGTCCGGTTGTCGACGGGTTTTTTTAGTCCACTGAATCGAACGAAGGGATTCGAGTAAACCTTACGTAAGGTTACCCTAGATGGATTCACCACTGATCGACGCTGCGAAGCCAATGCTCGTGCTTATGGCTGAATTGGAACAACTCATCTCAACAACAAAACTAAGCGGCCATGGATGAAACAACCACCCAGTCTCGCACTGAAAGAAATTACATTACAACATGCAAGAAAACTTAGACTGTAAACGAGCCTATCGTGCTAGGGTTTTTCCCGAAGTCAATTTCTGAGGGGTGCTACTACTAGATGCTTTGCTGTTGCCAAAAATCCTAGTAATGCCACTAGTATTACTATGAGTAGCTAGTACTACTAGTAGTACTACTACTCTAGTAGTAGATACAGGTGGTTGCTTCTAGTACTTCTACTACTAGTATGCTGATCCACACTGCTGGTGGCAGCAGAGGTTTTTGGAGGATAGCTTCATGGTTAATATGACTTCTTTCCGTTGATAAAATTTTGGATTGTCCAGTTGGTCACCAATTTCATTTTTGCTTCCAAAATTTGAAGTTTTGCATAAATTTTGGAAAGAATACGAATGCGTTTGATTTCAAAGTTCTTTTCTGCACTTTCAACATATTTGATTGATTTCGAAGTCATTGTTGAAAAGAAGTTCCAGGTTTGCCACAAAATCATCCAGGAATCTCTTTGATGTTGCTCCACCACCAATTTGATTCCGGAACAAAAACAAAGCAGCTGCAACTCCAGGGTGAACAAAAACGAACGAAAGTTCCGAATGCAAAAAGTTGTGTAGTCGGCACGTTGCATACTAGTTTACCTGCGCGCTAGTAATTGAATACTCTAATTATACTCGCAGTTTTGGTGAGTTTAACTCAACGGGCATCCTTCGCATCGGCGCTACTAGATCCTCCGCAGCGCTCTTCCCAGACCTGCAGTTCCGTCTCGCTTAAGCTGGAAACATCGGTTTCGTCGCAGATTGCCAACCCCTCCGTTTGTTTTGTGTTGGGATGATCTGATGTGGCCCCAATCTTCCCTGCTTTTCCCTTTTTTGTCTTTTTCTTTCTCGGCGGCCTCTGTTTTATCCTGGAATAGTAGTCGTAAAAGCCGGGATCGGCCAGCAAGGCTTCCGTGTCCAACTGGCAGATCTTGCTCGGATTGGATGGTGTTCCCTCACCCACAAACTCGTCAAAGGCTCGATCGTGTTCGATCTTTGTGCGGGCAAGCCAGGTGTTCGTGTCTTTGTTGCCTGGATGGTTGGCTGCGTGAGACTGGTGGGAAAAGAGCAGGCGGTCCGTCGGTGTCGAGGAGTCAAACAAGGAATCGCCGTGCGTGTGGTGTTGTTTTCCATCCGACAACGAGGAACGGTGCTTCGTCAAGAGGTACAACTGGACCAAAAAATTCCACGAGACGATCTTGAATCGCTCCACCAGCGATCGGTCCATGCAGGTCCGAAAGGCCTCGACGCGACCCGTTTCATTGGCAAACCATGATTCGACAGCTGCGTGCAGGTCCTCCTGGGGGGGGCCACCAAAATACAAATCGAGGGTGGAGTTGAGCACCGGATCCAGCCTGGCTTGCTGGGTGACCCGGTGCCTGTCGGCAATCGAGACCAGGTCTTTGTTCTTGCTCGATCGCTTGGCCAGGCGTTGTTGGTTGGTGGTGGCATGGGCCACACTCTCGTTCTCGAGCAGGTGGGTGCAGGTATGGTTCGCCGACGGGAGCATCTGGCAGACAAAGTCGGTAAAGAGGCCGTGGCGGTGGCTGTTGACGGACGAGTCTCGGTCTTTTTCGTTGTTGCCATCGGCATCCCTTTCGATCTCCTGCTGGAGCAGATCAAAAACGTCGACCCGATCGACAAACTCCGGCAGTGTCGCAAACTTGAGATAGATCCACAAGGGGGCGTGGATCCCATTGATGACCTGCGTGTGTTCCTTGAATTCCGTCTTGTCCACGGTGGCAAAGATATGGTTGTTCTCGCCTTCGTAGCTGGGATCGTACTGAACGACGGCGTCCAGGCTGGACCTTATGAATTCGATCAGACCGGGAGTGCGCAGGTTGGCGTATTTTTCGGGGTCGCCCTTGGGATCGGCGAATTTCTTGGGCAGCAAGAGGTAGTCCTGGTAGTATATGGACGGGAGCCACTGGAAGAAGTGCCTGTACCCAACCACCACCTTGACTCGAAACCCAAAGGAGGACTCGTCGCTGGTGCGTGTGGGGTCTGCGGATGGATCCCGACCGATGTTGTTGGCTCGCAAAAAAGTCCCGTCGTACAATTTCGTCCAGTTCATAAAGGGAGCGGACGTGTAGAGCTCGTCGGAAAGGACGACGTTGTGGCCCATTTTTTGGTGCTCCCTCAGGGCTTCCGAAAATTCTACGTAATTGATTTTATTGGTCCAGCTGCTTCCTTGACTGTAGGGGATCAAGTCGATGATGCGAAAGACGGTGAAATCGGAGGGCGTGGAAAAATTCGACGCCGATGGGCCTCGTATGGGAACGTCCTTTCGTTTGTGGAGAGTTCCGCCTAGAAAGTAGATGTTGTCGTCCCGAGCCATCTGCCCCGCCATCTCGAGCAACCCGTCCTGGATTGTAGTGGTGGCGGTTTTCGGAGGTCCCACGTGCAGGATTAACCAGGGTCGGGTGTCCTTTGTGGTTTGGGCGCTGCCGTTAGCATCGTTTTCGTTGTAATCGGCGTCGTGATTCGATGCCGTGGACGAGGACGTTGGTTCTGCTTTTGTTTCTCTACTTGTTTCTCTTGTTGTTGTTGTTGTTGCTGTTGCATCTTTGGTGGCTGCGGAGTCCGCATCGACCGCGAGGACCGTTTTCGGAAGACTAGGTTCTGAGTTGGTTGTTGCCGGATTTGCTTTCTTGTTCGTAGTTAGTTCCCTTGTTTTGGCGGTGTTTTGGGGAGTGGACGACGAGATCTGTTCGTTGCGGAAAGTTTCGTCATCGACATCATAGTACTGGTTGAAATGGTTGGTCACGGTCCCGTGCATGAAAACCACCCATAACAGTGGCCACATCGCGATGACGACCCACAGGCACCAGGTGCTTTGTGACGACCGCCGTTGCGGTGGATGATGGCCCCCGTTTGGTATCGAGCGTCTCGCATTCATTGTTAATGTTGATGGATCGATCGATTTGCGAGTGCGTGGTAGGATTGATTGATTCGTTGTTGCTGCGGTATGTGCCTAAATTGTAGATATTACTGTATTCATTTCAGCGTGGTTCAGGGTATACAATGAATTGCGATCGGTTGTGTGTGTGTGTGTGTGTGTGTGTGTGTGTCGTATTGAATCCCAACGAAGGCCCTGACGAGACGAGATTCGATTTGCTCAAAAGTCACCACCAGTGAACGCAACCTCGTGCGATTCGCGACTTCCGATAGTGGTACCGGTAGTTGTTGGGCACGGTTCGAGTCGAGTTTGGTTTGTTTCTATGGATAGAGATGGCCAGATAACGATGTGGTATGGTTATCGGCAGAGATGACGCAGTCTTCGTTCCTGGCTGTGTGTTGTGCACCAAGTGACAAGCATCACCAATACTCTCAATCAAAACAAGGTATGGTATCGAAAACTGTACGGTATTGTACGACTTACGAATGCCAGAACTATTACAACTATTACTCGTAAGGTAAAGCTCAACTTTTTCGTAACAACGAGTTTTCCTTCGATAACATACGGTACGGTACAGGAATAGATGCAACCGTTGAGACAAAAATGACACAACACAAATAATGGGATGTCTGAAATCTAAATCCATCAACCGATGCGCTAGAAAAAAAACATTATTTACTGTACCGGTATGACCTTACTCCGTTCAGACCAATCCTACTTTGGAACTCCGTGGTTCTTGCTCGCGCCCCGGAACTTTCTTACAATGCTGGCTAGGTTTGGCGACTTACTACTTATTCAGGGGGAGAAAAGCATAAAAGTGACACTGGGATGATTCGGGTTAGGATGGTGTTAGCAAGTGAAAAAAGCGGTAAACCTTACGGAATACGTAAGGTTTACCGTAGCTACGAAAGGTGTGCGAGACATACCGGTACGAGAAATCATTCACCTACCGACTATTCATACCAGTACCGTACGAAGTAACCTTACTTAGTGCCTTTGACCCTCTTTTGCTACAATCTACGGTAACCTTAACCTTACAGTAATCTTAAAATATACCGAAGTATCTACAAAAATCTGAAGACAAAAAAAAAGATTACTTCGTTCTACCGTACGTACCGGTATTGTTATTGTTATGTTATTGTTATTACTTCTAGTAGTAACCTTACGAACTGTACTCGAAATTACAAAATGCGAGTTTTCTTTGGAAAATGAGCGTATTTCAGAAAATTTTTGACGAAATGGAGTCGATTAGCTAATAAGGAGTCGCAACAATGGAGTCGATTTGTTTTTTAATAGAGGGGCAACGACGAGGGAGTCGATTTGCTAATAGAGGCAAAACGATGGAGTCAATTTGCTAAGAGAGGCGCAACAACGGAGTCGATTTGTTAATAGAGGCGCAACAACGGAGTCTGGAAGACGCGATTGGTTTGTGCGGTTCGAGACCTCTCGCGTGGTTTGGTCGTTGGTCCGCAAACGATCGATGCGCGGCTGCGAATACGCGTATGAGTATGAGTACGGAGAACACCGATTCGTCTCTCGCAGCGGGAATTATGTGTGTTGTAATAGCATGATAGTAATGTAATATGAATGATATAATATGCACTCTCATCAACACAAAGCAAATAATGGCAACTAGGTCCGGATTCCGAAGGTTCGTTGGAACGGAGAGAATCAACACAGACACATTTCGTTTCTTACTATTACAGAATCCGACGGATTGATTGATTGATTTAAACGACAGATTGATTCCACACCATTTCTTCGTCTCGTTTGTTGGATTGCGAGGGATGTATGGATGGATGGATTTATGGCTGTTTGGAGCGCTATCCTATGCCGGACAGAGACGTTGGTGATGCGCTACGCCTCCTGAAAATCTCCAAAATCGTCATCTTCACCGTTGCCGTCGTCCGGTGACGTTGGTGCGGGTTCTTTGGTATCCTCGGCCTCCTTTGTCTCGTTGTCGTTGTCAATGTCCTCTTCGTCGAGATCGTCTAGGTTGAGCTCGCTGAACTGAAAGCTGTCATCGTCGTCGTTTACGTTGCTGAATTCGTCGCCCTCCACGGTTCTGGCGACCGCGACCGCCGAATCCTCGTCGTCGCTCTCGTCGTCGCTGTCTTCGTTGCCCTCGTCGATCGTCTCGTTGAGGAGCGCACCGGTGGCACCGTCCGGGCCCAGGTCGTCCGTCAGGAATTCGTCCAGATCTCCCGCCGTGCTCTGGTTTCCGACGGCCGCCACGGAATCCTGGTCGTCGTCCCCCCCGGTGGAAATAACCTTTTCCCGGAGCGGACACTCCATGTCCGTCATGCTGAACCGGCGGTTGTCCGGGTCCTTGCTCTTGCTGCTCTTCTTCTTCTTGCCGGTGGCAGCATCGGCACCCGGCGGTGGTTTCTTGAGCAAAAAAGGCCCGCCGGAGGATCGGGGAGTCGTTGCCGCCTTGGGCTTGGGTGGTTTTCCGTGCCCGCTTCCGTTTCCGCTACCGGATTTCCCGGGAATCTTGATGTGCAGCTTTTCTCCCTCCTTCAAGACCTTGATGGTCTTGGTCTTGGACGCCAGTTCCTTGGCCTGGCGTTCCCGCTCGATGGACTGCTTGAATTGCTGGAGGTTTCCTAGCAGGTCCAGGGCCACTTCCCGGTCCCGAAAGCCGAATCCCAAATTCATGGATCGATTGCTGCTGCTGTTCTTGTTCTGGGAAGAGATCTTGCAGACGAAATACCGGGAGGAATCCGAGACGGGTTCGATGGACCGGGAGGCGCGATCGTTGCCTCCCTCGATCTTGGACACGCAGTACAGCTTGGTGTGGTGCTCCAGGGTAAACAACAAAAAGAGATCGTCGTTCCTCCGTTCGACCTGAAAGCCGCAGGTTTCCAGGGGCTGCGCCAGGTTCCAGTCATTGGCCTTGTATCCCGAAGAGGCGACGGCGAGGGGAGGGACCTTGTAGACGAAGCATTCGTCGACACTCATCAGCGTTTGTCGCAGCAGGATGCCGCCGCTGTCGCTGGCGTCGCTATCGGTAGACATGGATCGAATCGAGTCGAATCAAATCGGACTGGAACGGATTATTGGATTGGATTGGATTGGATTGAATCGAGGATGTGTTGCTTGCGGAGTTGGACTCTGCCGGGCTGGACTGGGATGTTCTGTTCTCTTGTAATGGTTTTGTGCGCTAAGGTACGGTAGGTTTGATTAGATTGCGACGAGGCGGAATATTGGATATGGAATACGGGATACGAGTACAGAGGCTTCGTGGCTCCGTGGAACGGTCATACCGGTATTATTATCATCATCATAGATTTGATCTTGCCGACGGACGGGGGAATTTAATATTCAAAATTAAAACTAAAAAAATAATAATAGAAGTACAGTACTTCGGAGTAGCATGCATCGTCATCATCATTGTTGATCGTGCCTTGTTTCTTGTTTTTTGGATATTTATTTGAGAAGCATCCTCCTGTCGGATAGTCCGGCGCCGTCTCTGTCGAACGTGCCATTCATACCCTTAATGGATACTTTGGATACTCTATTATCTTTAACAGATAGGTTGACAAATCGAGAATTCGAAAAAAATCTACAGAAAGGTATGCAAGTTAATACTTAAGCTCATTTACGTGTAGTCATCCCTTAAGCAAGTTGGATGAGACGCCTTCTCCTAATGGCAATAAGAAAAAATGAGTGACGTTTTTATCACAAATGATATTTCGATACGAAGCTGGTTCCAACCGATCCAGTCGAGCAGGATTTTGTCAAAAGAGTATCATTGTCATGTCAATAACAGTTCTCTTTTGTTTGGTGTTCGGCATCGTACCCGTAGTAGCGGGGTACGCATCGTAATCGTAAACCGTGGCTTGTTCGTAATTCATAAATCAATTCCATAAGTTTTAAGGCGTAGCTCTGTGCTCGATGTCAACTTTCAACGCGAACGATGACTGCACGAAGAGGATAAAAAATTGCAAGCAGTAGTGTCGAATATGATACACCTTCTTCGCCATTGCGAATTGCGCGAGTTAGAAGGTCAGAAAATCTATTCAACAAATAATAATAATAATAATAATAACTTCGAATGGAGTGAGTCGGCTGTCCAATATGTACCTCGTTGCTTGAGAGAGTGAATCATCACCCAGTGCAAGATTCGTCGATTGCATTACCCGGGAAGCTTCATACCTACCTGTTCTACATACCTGCCGTTGCAGCAGTGATTGCGAACGATAGGCGGAACCATCGAGATGATGAAGGTACGAGAGGAACACCCGCTGGTCGGAACGGAGTATAATGGTTCCATCGTTGAGAGAGTGATAGAACAACGCGAGGTGCGACCGGGCGGGATCATCAAGGAAAGCATCGAAATCCACGTCAAAAATGGCATGCGATTCTTCGAACGCAGGTGGGTGCATCCCGACGAACCGAAAACAAAGACAAAGACAAAACCGGAACCAAAAGCAAGAACAAAACGGGAACCGGAACCACAACCCGAACCACAACCCCCGCCACCGCGCTCCAAACGGAAGAGTTTACCAGAGAGGCTTCGTCCGACGACAACGACGACGACGAACAAGGAAACGGGGCGCGCTTCCCATGCCGAAATACCGCGGGCGTGGTGGTCCGAGCCAACCGAAACAGAACCAGAACCAGAACCGGTACGCGAGAGGAAAGGAAAACGACCATCGTTGTCCCAATCGGCACAGCCAAGCCTGAGATCGATCAAGAAAGTCTTGCAGAAACCCCTGCAGAACCATACGGCGGCACCTACGAATTCTCGCAAATCGCCGTCTTCCCGAAACTTGCTGCGGCGCTTGTCCGTTCGACGGTCGCTGGAAAAAGTCGATTCAAACCTAGGATTGAACCTGAACGAAGACCTCGAAACACCGTCGATTGATTCAGAGCGCGAAGAACAAGCCAACCATCCATCTCCAGCACCAAGGAGTAAACAGTCGTCGTTGTCCTCCCGAAACCTGCTTCGGCGCTTGTCCGTACGACGGTCGTTGGAGAAAGTGGATCCGAGTCTAGGACTGACCCTGAACGAAGACCTCGAAACGCCATCGATTGATTCAGAGCGGGAAGAAAATGCCAACCGTCCATCTCCGGCACCAACGAGTACTCGCAAATCGCCGTCGTCCCGAAACCTGCTGCGGCGCCTGTCCGTTCGACGGTCACTGGAAAAAGTGGATTCGAACCTAGGACTATCCCCAAACGAAGACCTCAAAACGTCATCGTTCGATTCAGAGGGCGGAGACCATGCCAACCAATCGTCTCCAGTACCAAGGAGTAAACGGTCGTCGTCTCGAAATCTGACGAAGCGTTTGTCCGTTCGACGGTCACTGGAAAAAGTGGATTCGAATCGGGAACAAACCTCGAACGAAGACCTCGACACGCCATCCTTCCATTCCGAGGGCGGAGTCCAAGCCAACCAACCGTCTCCAGTACCAAGGAGTAAAGTGCCATCCTCCCGAAACCTGCTGCGGCGCTTGTCCGTCCGACGGTCACTGGAAAAAGTCGATTCGAATCTAGGACTAACGCCGGACCAAGCCAACGAACCATCTACAGTACCAACGAGCAAACCGTCGTCGTCCCGAAATCTGGCGAGGCGCTTGTCTAAACGACAGTCATTGGAAAACGTCGATTCAACTCGGGGACTAAACGTGAACGAAGACCTCGAAACGCCAATATCTCCGGTATCAACGAGGAAACCGTCGTCTTACCGAAACCGCTTGTCCGTCCGACGGTCACTGACAAAAGCTACCGAAACAGTGCCAACGATTTATTTGGCCTCTGACCGAACCAAGACGGGACCAAACCGCAGTTTTGATTCGATCTCCTGTTCCATGCATGATGCGGGGAGCCGAAGGAGTGCCAGATCGGTGACTCTGCGCTGCGACCGTTCAAATGTAGACGATGATGTTAAAGAGGAGAGCAGCGATGGCCACGAACAAACAGTAACGAACAAAACAAAGGAAACCAGAATACCATTGCATTCTATGGATAGGACAGAGGAGTATGAGAGACCCAACAGCAACACCGAATCCGTCACTTCTTCCTCGGATCAGGATACCATTCCAAATAATTCTGATCATTTGGACGGAAAGAAAAGTTCTTGCAACGAACAAATAATAGCAACAAGGATATCATCGCATTCTGCAGATCGGTCCGAGAAACTTAATGGACGAAACAACAAAGCTGAATTTGGCAATAGTTCCTCTGATGAGTTCATAGAGACTCGTCAGAACAAGATTTGTAATGCTACTGATGCTCCAGACGACGACAGCAACACATCATACGAACAAATAAGATCAACGAGGACATCACTGATTTTCATAGATAAGTCCGGAGAGTCTGATAGGTCAAACAACAATACTGGATCTAGCTCGTCTTCCGTTGGTGAGTCAGAGGCCGAAAGTAATAATGACGTGTTTGAGACTTCGCAGGATCATTTCTCAAATAAAACGGGTATAGATGACGAGAGAAGTAGCAAATCATCCTCCATCTATTTGCCACACGGAAGCCTTCGTTCTTCAGTTTGGTCCGAAGTATCCACCAGTAACCCTCGTTTATCCGAGTCAATCTCACATGGAACATGGGATTCTATCTCATTCGGAACATGGGAAGGTAGTGGCACGAGTCTTACTGCAGAAACCGCGTTCGCGACTCCTCGACCCTCCGAGGAACCGGAATCATCGCTTTTGCCACCACCTCAAATTCCAAAGGAACACGAACCCGACACCAACGATGAGAATATGAAACTACTTTTGTCAATAGTTGAGAGTAGCACGAACACTCCAACTCGATCGAAAGGTCGGTCTCGGAGAAATTCTGGCAGCAAAACAGCAGAGCGAAGGCGTAGCAGCAGAAGTATAGCATCCCCGTCTCCTAGAGAACGAAGAGGGTCCAAAAGCCGAACGAAAAAGAAAGCAAGGGAATGTGACGATGACAGCAAAAAAAGTAGCGAAATCAAATTGACTAGACAGAAATCATCTCCTTTGATACAAACCAAACCTTTGGTACAAGCAGATGATATAGGGCGAAGCACCAAAAGCTTGGAGTTAGGTGCCGTGGGTGCCCTTGGCGAATCCGGCATGGATGGTATAGACAACGCATCAAAGAAGGCGAAGAAACACGAAAGCAAGAAGAAGAGATCGAAGAGCGATAAAGGCAGAACACGGTGTTTCAGTGGATCAAATACGATAACTTACACACCTAATACAGAGACCAAACGCAAGAAACGATCCAAAGAAGAGCTCAAACGAATAAAGTCAGCGAGGGGAAGTTCTATGAATAATTCAGACCATAAAGTAAGAGGGACAGAGGAAAAGAAGAAGAAGAAAACAAGGAAGACCGACAATCATAGCAGAGACTCGTCCACTCGTTCGAAACCGGAACATTCCAGTGTTGTAGAGAAACATAAAAAGAAAAAGAAACACCAGCAAGTCTCGTCAAAATCAGAATTGCAGGGGAACCAGATTACAGCAGATCCGCACTATGGGTTTGAAAAGAGGAGGAATTTATCACGAACGAAGCTAGAAACAGCCAATGCTTTGGCCGCGGGAAGAGATAGCATCGAAATCGATAAATTGAGAAATAATGGTAGAACAAGACGTGAGCGGTTGTCGAAACTACTTGGCATCCATTCCCACATCGATCGATCTTCGGATTTTTCTGCACCTGTGTTTGATAAAACTAGTTCCGAAAGAAGCATGATTGAGAAATCTTTCGAGGGCAATTTCGCGTTTGCAGATTTGACACCGTCTCAGCTGAAACCAATAGTGGATGCATTTGAAAGGATAGAATTCAAGAAAGGAGATGTCATAGCTGAACAGGGGGAGCCCGATTGTTTTTTCTACGTCATCAAAGATGGCAAAGTTGGCTTTCACATCGATGGAGTTCGCGTGGCTGGCGGGGTTCCAGGGGATGTATTCGGTCAACTAGCGCTGGTATATTCATGCGATAGGATGACCGCTGCTACTGCGGAAGACAATCGCACTGCTCTCTTACGGTTGCACCAATCCAATTTTATGAACATACGACAAAAACAAGTGGCGCATTCTATTGAGACCAGGACTGCTCTGTTAAAAAATATTCCTATGTTCCAAAATGTGGACGAAACCGACTTGACGCAACTCAGTGCCGCCATGAATGCACACGTCTTCCATGCAGACGACAACCTTTCGAAGCTTTTCCGGAATTCGCCGTTTTGTCTAATACAGCAGGGTTCAGTGACATCCTTTGTGGATGGCTCCATCTCTGGTCCGGGGTCTGCCTTTGGAGAGAATAACATTGTCACGAGAGGGGAAGTTTTTCCTAAGATTGTTGCGCTGACGGATGGTGTCGCCTACACCATCGATCGACAAAGCTTCGACAAGGCCTTTGGTGATATGAGTCGCCTTGTTCAAAAATCTCGTTACAAAAGCATGCTTTCCAAGATTCTAGCAATGCAAGGCACCAATCCTTCCGACCATCAACTGGATGCTCTTGCTCGACGGGTTACGGATAAATCGTTTGTCGCAGGACAAAATGTATGTGTCAGAGGCGAACCCGCTACACCGTCCCTCTATATACTGAGAAAAGGAAAGATCAAGATCCTTCGGGAGGACGGGACAGAAGAAATTGTTCCAGCCGGGGGGTACTTTGGCCAGGATCATTTTACTCGCGATTCGGACCTGATCATACGAGCAAGGCATAATGTTCTTTGCATCGAAGATTCAGTTTGTGGCATCTTAACAGTTGATGAGTACATGTCAGTCATATCGGGAACAACCGAATACACCAACAACAATGGTAAAAAGAGAAAACGTTTTGCGTTTGAAGACTTACACATGCATAGAGTACTAGGTGAAGGCCTGTTCGGCACCGTTTGGTTAGTAACAAATGCAAAAGCTTCCAAGTCTGAACCATTTGCTCTTAAAATTCAATCGATTCGCAAGAAAAAGAACGAGACAAGAAGGAAAATTAGGAAAGAAATTTCCGTCATGCGCAAACTACAACACCCGTTCATTGTTGATCTAATAAACGAATTCGATCGAGACGACAGCATTTCCATGCTATTGAGCCTCGCTCCGGGTGGGGAACTCTTCGATCGGATTCATTACCGGCTTCCCAACTCGACTCTCTGGGGCAGTGGGATTGGAGAGGAAGAAGGAAAGTTTTATTGCGGCGTGATTGCAGACGCGATCTCCTTCATGCACGTTCGAGGATACATCTACAGGGATTTGAAACCCGAAAACATACTAATTGGAGCAGATGGGTACCCTTTGATCGCAGATTTTGGATTTGCGAAATATCTTGCGGTTAATGAAAAAACATACACCTTTTGTGGCTCACCGAATTATCTTCCGCCAGAGATTATATTGAAAAACGATGTAAGAGGAGTGATCCGATTTGAAAATGACTTCGGCTCACGCAGGTATTTTGTTTTGAATTCTCTTACACAGCGTTTCCTTCTTTTTCTTGAACTAAACTTAGGGACATGGAGCAGGTGTTGACCACTGGAGTCTGGGTGTATTGATGTACGAAGTTGTAGATGGCGAGAGCCCGTTCTTTCATGAAGGACTCGATCAGGTCTCACTCTTCGAAAGGATTTGTTGTAAACACTATCATCCTCTACCGAA
Source organism: Pseudo-nitzschia pungens (assembly GCA_037355855.1). NCBI lineage: Eukaryota > Bacillariophyta > Bacillariophyceae > Bacillariales > Bacillariaceae > Pseudo-nitzschia > Pseudo-nitzschia pungens. The sequence goes on along the minus strand of CM074763.1, from coordinate 2,164,016 downwards.
AAACACATACAGCAAGGCTTTCTATGATCTGATTCATCGATTACTCGAGAAAAATCCTAGTAAACGACTTGGCTCTTTCCGAGAAAAAGATATTTTAGACCATTTGTGGTTTTCAGATATGAGTCTACCCGCGATGCGACGTAAGCGCATAGAGGCACCTTGGAAACCCAGTCGAGTCGAATTGAACCTGACAAATTCAGGAACCTCAGACCGGTGCAAATAAAGATTTTAGACAAAATTAATGTTTGGCGTATTTCGATATTAAAATTATTGATTATATTCAAGGAACCAACAAGTTTGAATTGGAATTTGTTTGCGAGAGAGAAGCTCAACATTGGAATTGCTATTATAAACACCAATATTCAATTTTGTATAGGTGTTTACTGTTCTAGAGATTCATCCACGTCACGGAAGTGAATGAAAAAAGCTTTGAATAGCTCCAATCCATTTGTTACTACACGTTAAGAGTTCAGGGTAAAAAGTGGTGAGATTGAAATGAAAAATCACAAAGTTTTTTTTTTAAACGCACTTTTGGACTCACAGTCACATACACCCATTGTCTCTCGTATGGAATGCATCGAAAGTTGTGGGCATCCCATATCAATTGCTCGAATACCTGTGGATGCACTGATTACGGGGCCGATTGTTGACCCCTGAAAAAAAAACCGAAATCGTATATCAAGAAAGTAAGTACTTCTTCCTTTTGGATTATCGGACAAACTCAACCAACAAACCCTGTTGATGATTCATTTGCAATGTTTCCACAGTTGACTTACGCAACCACAATCTTGTCGGACCATGAATTCTTGGACCGGAGGAAGATTGGCACGCCTTGCGATTTCTCGAATCAAGATACCGGTAGGTCCCGTTGTCGCGTATCTCTGGTTCGCATTTCGCTTTATCACCATTCCACCATTCATCTGCGGTTGATGGTTTTTTTCGTGCTTTGAAGCATAGTTTGGATGCAATGCATGTGCCTGATCCGAACTCAAAACGAAAGAGTGGCGAACGGTAGATTCGTACAAATCGTAGTGAGCAATGATTTGTTCCTCTGCGTTTAGAACGGAAGAAATTCTTTTTACAGCCTCTCCCAAGATGGGACTCGCAGCTCCGACACTGGAAAGGTAGATTGAGTCCAATCGGATGAGAGGCAATCAGCATATGAGGTACGTCAACAAGTGAAAACGAAATGCGCTGGTTTGGACGGCAACGAAAACCAAGAACTTAATGCATTACGATACTCACGAACTAGTACTTCCAATCTCTTCGTGATCGTACAAGACAACCATACTAATATCCTTGTCATTCTCCAGAAAACCATCCTTTTCCGCACATTCTGCCAGGGCCTGGACTGCAATGAAACAACTCGCGAGGTTGTCGAGCCGCGCAGAATGGACAAACTCAGAGTGGACACCACCCAGAGAAGCCTTTTGGATGTCGAACAAGCTGAGTTCGAAATCTACAATGTCCTCGATAGGAATATCCAACTCGCTGGCCAAAAGTTGCAGCAAAAGAGGTTCTTGGTGTTCGGTCCAGCCATCGTCGTTGTCCTTCGAGTCATTGTCATCTTTCGCATCACCGGTCAGCGCTTTTTGTGCTGCTTGCGCCAAAATCGGACTCAGGTGATCCTCCTTGTTAATCTTAAACGCTGTTTTTGAATCAAACAGGGAACCGCATCAGAGAATGACTAGATTCGGCACTTTCGACGGGGTGCATCATATGCAAAATCACGTCACCACTGGAAAGCTTCGTCGACACACACGCACCTTTTCGTTCTTCAGCACTTTCCAAGTGGATCGCCAAAGTAGGAACCCGTAATATCGCTCGGTCGATCTATGTGGATCAATCGGAACGAGTCGGGGTGGAGCATTAAATAGGAAATTGAGAGAAGAAGGGCGACGTTCGAAAAGTTCACGTGAAAAACATGAAATGAGATAAACCTACAAAAACGAACTGCAATCGCAATTTTTTCGGCAGAAAAATGGAGGCCCATGGTGCCAAACTAAGCGGACGAACCCACCTTGACGAGGCGCTGATCGATGGATTCGATGTCGCCGTCCCGGTTGCGGCAAAATACCCTTCCCGAAAGCCCAAGGTCGCGGTCAAACCAGGTGTGCCACAAACCACCCCCGTAGCATTCTGCTCCGATCTGGATCGACTTGGCGTCCTTGCCGCTTCGTTTCGATCGGGGCTTGACACGCAGGTTCGGAGAGTCCGTGTGTCCACCGATGACCTTGAATCCCCCGTGGCCTGCTTTGTATTGTTCCCCGACCGTAAAGGCCACCAGGGAACTCTTGTTGCGAGTGTAGTAATACTTTCCACCGCGAACGACCTTGATCGTTGTTCCCGTCTCGTCGAGTTCTTCGAAACCAGCCTCTTCCAGCAAATCAATCGAAGTCTTGACTGCAAGGAAGGGATCCGACGACTGGTCGAAATAATCCATTGCCTTTCTCGCAAGCGGGAGGTGTTCCGAAGTCGTTGTCATCGGCGGCATGGTGATGGTGGACAATGCATGGCATCGTCGGGTGGAGAAACTAGCATCATTTTCGATGAGCAGCAATGCTGCCGTAAATACACAGCCTGCTGTTCTGCGGAGAGAAGAAAACATTTTTTTAGAGAGAATTGGAAGTGATAGCAAACACGAAGTAATCGACAAGCACCTCAATCGATCGGGACGCCAACGAAGTAAGTCCTGCACTTCCTTCGGATTTCCGAACACAGGACCTCACTTTCTTCCGATGTGACATCATGATGTGAGAGAAGTTGGTTAAGGTCTTACCAGTAATCTTATTGGCAGAACACACCGTAGGAATCATCGGCATGAATTCAGAAGTTTCTTAACAACACACGTCATCGCTCGAATATCCAAATCAGTCCCGATCCGCTAGTCCCGTTTACTGCGTACGTTCTTGCGTTCGTGATTTCATACGGTCGAAGGACAAACTAACTTATGCATTACGTAGTATCTTCTTTTGTCACCACAAAGGGTCATAGATACCACAAAGTTCCTGCCAGCTGTTACGAATTTCGTAATATTACTTCAGATCCCATGTTACACTACCCATGCTAACTGGAAAAACAAAAAGTATATAATGTTAAAATTGGCCATCGAAAGTTATATCTAATTATTGTCGGAACGTTTCGGGCTTATTGCAAAGCGATTATTACTTAATGGAAGTGTTGGGAGGTGGGTGACTTTTACTGTTACAAATACGGTACTCGTTGGAGACTACCGCGACGTGACATGATTTAATTAACGTTTAAGCAGTACTAAAGTCATACCTTCGAGAAAGTACTTCGTAGATGATATTGAACGGAGTTGTTTAAGCCTTAAATAATAAATACTACCAAATTCGTAACAGCTGTCCTCGGGTCCGAGTATAAATTAGTACATTGGTATGTAGAAAAACGGACAGCTGTTAGGAACATTATATAGTAGAAGTAATGGAGAGGTCATTTCCTGTTCCCATTCCTTTCCGATCCCAAGCACAAAACACTAAAAAAAAATTGAAAATATCAGAACGTTTACAGTCGCTCCAATAATTAATCTTTTTGTTCCTTGAACAAATCAATTCCGGATCATAATCAATTACTCGAAGAAGACGGAAGAAAAACAATCCTTTTTCCTCTTGATTGAATACACTGCCTTCCCGTGTATCATTCGCAAACTTCTGACAGCTGTTGACAGCTTCTCATACAGACCTATCTTTACAGTTTCATGAAAAGTGCGCAAAGCACTGTCGCAATACCTGCCCAGAGGACGGTAGGCAGTGAGTGCCGGAGGAAAGTTCACAACCCGAACAGTCCTACCGAAGAAACAACTGATTTGTGTAGCAAAAGACTCCAAACTTCACCGTTCCCATAGATCATTATCATGACTGAGAGCAATTCGAAAAACGAAACACCAGGTTTTGGTTTCGAATACACATGTATCAACGAAGAGGACGTGTTCTGCGCCAAGCTTTGCACCGGTTTGGACGACTGCGGATCGTGCGGATGCGCAATCCTTCGGACCGAAGATACCGGAGGTCCTTGGGGAGATGTCATGGACGTGATATTCGCGTCGTTACCCATTCTTGTATTGGTCGTGGTCACCGTCAAGAAATGCCCATGGCCGACCACAAAATCTCTGCCGTTTGCGGCTCTGCTGTTGTTCCTGCTCCGATTGATGTACTACGGAATCGATCCGATTCTCACCTGTGGATCGGTGATTTTGGGAATGCACGAGGCGATTGCTCCGATCACAATAATTGCAGGAGCAATGACGCTCTTTGAAACCATGGAAGCCACAAAGTGCATGCCGTACATGATGAGAGAGATGAAGGCCCTGACCAACGGTCATCCCGTTGCCGAATGCATGTTGTAAGTGAAAAATATACTTTTCGTAGAATGACACTTTTTTGCTCCGGCGCTTATTGGGGATGTCTTGTGTCCAGAATGAATGAGTCCCATTATTGTGTAGCTTCATTGCGGTGCGATGCTATGCAACAGACTGTATCATGGTCGTGATGATCAAGCTTTCGAGGTGGCCATTTCTGTTACCGGACTATTGTGTGCATCCGTTCTCTCAAAAACGAACATTATTTCACTTATTCTTCGATTCTTTTTGACAGAATTTTTTGTTTTGCCTACATGGTAGAGGTACGATTTTTTGTACGCCCGATGACTTGCTCCTGTTTCGTCGGCAAATTGGAACGTAGAATCTTGAAAAGGAAAGAGAAAGAATTTCATCTCACTCTTTTAATTGTTGTTTCAACTGATTTACAAAATCGATGTTGATCGTTGGCAGGGTGCTTCCGGATTTGGAACACCGGTTGCGCTAGGGGCTCCCATGTTGATATCGAGCGGCCACCCTAAATTCGAGTCCGTTGTGGTCTTGCTGATATTCAATACATTTGCCACGGTATGGGGAGCCGTCGGTACCCCGATTTGGTTTGGTCTTGCGGGGTTAGCCACCGAAGAAGAGTTGTTTGAGGTATCCTACAAAGCCGGGCTATCTCTGGCCGTTGGGGCGTTTATTTTGGTCCCAATTTGCATGTCGTTCTTGGTGCCGTTTGTCATGGTAAAAAAGAACATCGTCTTTGTCTTTCTCAGCCTGTTGGTTTGTGTCGTTCCGAGTGCTGGGATCGCAGTTGTCAGCTATGAATTCCCTGCTTTGATTGGTGGAATGGTAGGCACAACATTGACTGCTCTTATGATTCGGTTTCAACTCGGAATGACTCCGCTGGATCGAGAGGACCAACCGGATCGCGAGCCCGAAGAAATTTCGACAGTTTCCGAACAAGGCGTCGTCGCCGATTTTAGAGCAGAACTCGAACGAGAGAATGATAGAGCGACCGATGCCGAAGAAATACAACAGGAAGAAGCCTCCATGTCCATAATACTACAGTCTACGGCCGGTTCGAAAGTTACTGCCGGGGAGGGAGAAGACCAGAACGGTATTGGAGAATCTGCCATCAGCCCCGAGACAAGAGCACTCACGACCGTAGAGGACTATGTCGATCGAAATGGCATGGCTTACGCAACAGAATTCATAGGGAGGACTTTCCCCATCTGGGGAGTTGTGATTCTCCTCATTCTGACTCGTATTCCTCAATTCCACATTAAGCCATACTTGACGATGACGGAACCATACTTTGAAATCAATCTGAACACTTACGGTGTTTTCCGTCTTTCTGCAAGCCTTGTCTTGCAGCTGAACAACATCCTTACCTATCCAAACTTGAACTGGAAATACGAGCTTCTATACATCCCATTTGTCATTCCTTTTCTAGTCATTTCGGGTGCTACCATGTTCATATACAGAAAAGACATGAAAGATGCGAAACCCTCGGATATTTTTCGAACCGTCGCAAGTCGCTTGGTCAATCCATCTATTGCCTTGCTGGGAGCTCTGTCATTGGTGCAACTTTTGATCAAATCCCATATGGAAGCACCAGCATACTTGCTGGGTACCGTTTTGGCAGCCTGGTTGAGACAGGGGTTCGTGGTGCTCTCGCCCCTTCTCGGTGCACTGGGAGCGTTCTTTTCAGGATCAACGACGGTTTCGAACCTGACATTTGGAACCGTTCAAGTCATTGCTTCGGAAAAGATCGGTATTTCAAAGACGACAATGCTTGCAATGCAAGTCATTGGAGCGTCTGCAGGTAATGGCATCTGCCTCAGTAACATTATTGCAGCCTGTACAATAACCGGATTAGCAGTCGGGGAGGGACAAATTTTGGGTAAGACGTACAAGTTTGTCTTCTCAAGCACTTCCATCTCCACGATATTGATGTTGACATTCTTCATTCGTTTCAAATAAACTGAGATGTCATGAAGAGTCTAGAAAGTAATAAAAGGAAACAATTCAATTGTACAGTAAAGTATATCACAACAATACAGCATGAAAAGTATTATAGAAAAAGAAACAAAATGTTCGCACAATAGAAGTACTCTGAAACAAGACTATGAAAACAATTGATTGAAGGGAAGAAAGGACAACAGTAGGGACGGAGTCAAAATATTTTTCATTCAGTCTGAGTGTCCGTCATAGATATTCTTGTTCAGAAAAAAAGAAAACAAAGCTCATCAACTTCACACAAGCAACATGAAGGTGCCAAGTACCACTGAAACAAAGTCCTTTCTTCTTCTACTACATTGGAATAAAGATAAGCATTCCACATTGCAAAGGTTGTTTCAGCTCTGAGGTTCTTGTTGTTCTTGTCATTTGTATTCTTGCCAAATTGAAAACCAGCAGATCTGGACAGAAGAAGGTACTGGGAGGAGGAGGAGAAGCTTCTACCACTCCATCCAACAACTGATGTGTCTAATACCAAATATCAAAGTAAGTAACGAATAGAGTCCAAACGTACTCCCTCGATTTGTTGGTTTCTGCGGTACAAGAGATCTTACTTTCTATCTACAGTATTGGCGGTTGTTCACATGCTTTGAGAGTTGCAGCAAGTTTTGAATACAGCTTGCAATGGTAATATTGGTGCTCATCAACACAAATAAATACCGGTAGAGAAATATTAATGACACAACGGTACTAAACTGTCAGGCTTAGTACAAAGTAAGAGCCATAATCAGCAGTAGAATGGTCCCTGATTGGATGCTTTCTCACTTCTCACACATGCCTGTCGATGTTCATACTTAATGCTCGTACAATGCAACCTTCAAAAGAATACATAAGGATCCGGTCCGGTTGGAGTCATTGTTGTGGGTATGATATCGGAATAGGCCCCGTTTTTTAGGTAAGAGATGGCGGTTAGATCAGTAAGTAAAAGTCATTTTTGTGGTTAGATGAATGTGATATGTCGTCTTGCGACCAAAATTTGAAAGATTATGATGGGCTGTATTTTTATCGCATTCGGCTGTTGGCTGTATCCTCACTCAATAAGACCAGACTCCTCTGGTCACCAATTAATGCTCTGTTGCACCTCCAACTCCACAACAACAACAAAATACGAAGTAAGAAGTAATAATTCTCGTCACACAGATGAGCCCGTAAAGTTATGTACCGTGGCATCGCAGTGTTGAAATACGGTACCAGTAAAAAATCTTTCCGTACGGTACATACCAAGCACTGTAAAGCATGTGAAAAAAAGAAACAAGGAAAAAACATTGGGAGTACGTACTCCATTTGCACATCTTTGAATTCTTGTACCCAGCGGCAACTGGTATCTCCATCGACAAACTGCATAAGTTACCACTTTGGGCTTGACCTGCTTCACTCTCGCAGATAGCTTTCAACCAGCTTATCTTCTATTCCCCAGTGATCATGGGTCGCTCCAAACAAGGCCGCCCGATCAAGCGCCGCCGCGTTTTGCTCGAAGCTGACGAATCCATTGTCGTAGAAGAACAAACCGCCTTCTCCAATCAGAACAACAGAGAGGGAGAGGAGGAGTTGACCAAAGCCATCGAACTGTTGCGAAAGACTCCGCAACACAGGGTAGAGGCCGCCGCAGCAGAGGCGACGCGATTGGATCTAACGCGGAGAGAAAGATGGATTCACCTGCGATTACCGCCTCATCCAGCCTCTCCAACCAGCACAACATCTGCCACCGTATTTGCCGAGGACGAGGCCGATAGCGAAGCGATGCTCGATTCCGTGACAACTACCAATACTCCCGCCAACACTGTGGTGGACGACACGCCCACAATGCTTGCAACTGCTGTTTCTTCCGAACCTTCCAACCCCGCGGTTACCTCCAGCGTTCCTTCGTGGTTGGGTGGTTTGGGATTTGCCCGTTTGGCAACCGAGGATTACGTTGCCTTTCAGAAATTGCACCAGGTCATCAAAGATCGCGTCAACAACAGCAATGGTCACCAAGAAAGCACCCAGGACTCCTCGGCTTCTTCGTCCAATCTGGAATGGGCATCGTGGTCGGGATCCGTAGAAGATCCCCGCAAACGAGCCTTTGGATTTTTGCCGGGAACATGGGTAAGCACGCTCCACAAACCAATAATACCGCGTTCAGCGCCAACAAACCAGAATCCATCCACTGCGTGATTGCGTAACCGGCTCACCGTCTCTCGCGATTGCCCAAAAAAACCATGCATGCCTGCTCTTTCACTAGGGATACGATCCTCACGTACGCAACAATCGACTCGACATTACCATGCCCACGAGCCACGATACGGAGGAATCCAAAGACGAGGAGCGCCAGAGAAACAAGCGCGCTATGGTGGTGTTGGGCGATTCCGAGGTACCGGATGGGGTTCGAGAAGCGATCGAAAACATTTGCCGGGTCTTTCGGGATGCACTATTTTCACCGAGGGAGCGCAAGGCACTCCCGAATAGCGTTGCCGCCGGCAGCAACACCACCCACGACGACGACTATCGAAACAAGGTTGCCCGATTCTTGCGCTACGAACACCTGATCGCGGCCCAGCCGAACCTGCACTCCGGGAGGGCCCTGTTGCCCGTTCACCTGGACGATCCGCAGAAGGACGGCTTTGGAGTTGTCATCGTTACGATCGGGATGGAGGGATCCGGGACGATCCTCCTGCGGGACGCCCGCGGTGTGAAGCACGGCGTGGCGATGAAACTGGAGGAGGGAGAGGCCTACATGCTCTCCCAAAACGCAAGGGACGGCTGCGCCCACGGGGTTCTGGCGGAAATCCAGGGAGGGGACGGCGACGAAGGCGATACCGGTTGCAATCGAGAGTCGCTGAACCTGCGGTTTGGACTCCACGACCTCGCGGCTCCGCCGGGCAGCGGCGATCCGGTGGGGTCGGCGGCGCTGCCCGTGATTCCATCGACCAATGTGTTTCGGCACTGGAAGGAGTAGGATCGCCCACTAGCATTGGTGCGGTAAGGAATCGCAACTGTGTTTCAGTCTCGTTGTAATTAGTTTTGCTCGAAAAGATTGAAATTTAATTTAGATACGAAGCAATAGCTATGAAGACGACATCCATTACTTCTGTTTTAATGCTGCCGCTCTCGCAGCTGCTTCGCGAAGCTTGTCCTTTTTGCTCTTTCTGTGTCCCTTGATGCCTTCAGACAATAAACGTAAATTGCAAAGCGACCGCAGTAGTCAGTTTTGTTGCACGCACGCACAAAACAAGAATTCGGTTGGGAAGTTGAAAATACGTAGTAACACAGACACACAAACGTAGTTAACTTCCTTGCACAACACGACACAACACGACACGACACAACATCGCACTTGTACTCAACCTACCTCCGAACATCTTGTCGTGTTCCAGTCCTTTCGCCGAATGCTTGGTCCCGGGGATACTCATTTTCGCTCCCTGCGCTTCGACGTTCCATCGCTCCTCGTTGGGTTCGAATCCGGGCAAGACTTCTCGCTCGGGGGGACTCTGCAGGTGTCTTCGTTCGATCAGGTCCATGTGGGCCTCCACGGACGGCGTCACAAAGCTAACCGCGACCCCGGATTGTCCCGCGCGTCCGGTGCGTCCGATGCGGTGGACGAAATCCGAGGTGGATCGGGGCAGGTCGTAGTTGACGACCGCGGGCTAGAAAAACGGTGAACGAAACGAAACAAAATCATAACAATCCAAATCAGATCCAAATCGAATCCAAATCAAACCGAAGCAAATCGAAGCAGAAATACCAACGGCCAGCAACTGTCAGCGCACACAAATCCATTGCAACAGCGACAAAACAGAAACAGAACAGAACAAAGCCAACGAAACAAAACAAAACAAAACAAAACCCAACGCAGCGGCGTCCCGAACCAAACCACAAAAACGCACCAATCCCGAGATGTCGATTCCCCGGCTGGCGACGTCCGTGCACAGGAGGACGCGGATCTTTCCGCGTTTCAGGTCGTTCAGTCGGCGCAACCGAGCGTCCTGGTCGAGTTTTCCGTGCAACTCGCTGCTCTTGATCCCGTACCGGCGCAGCTTGCTCGCAACGTGCTGGGAAGCGTACCGCGTCGAGACAAAGACCAGTACCCGGTCCCACTCGTCGCGGTAGTCGGCCTCCAGGAGCTTTCGGAGAACCTGGGTCCGGTCCGTCTTTTCCATGCGCAGGGTCCGCAGCCGGATGGTCGAGGCCGGGCCGACCTGCTGGTACTTGGAGGCGGAGGCAACCGTGCTGGAACCCTCCAGCTTCTTGCGGAGCGACGAGCTGACCGAGGCCTCGTCCTCGGATTTTCGATCGGAATTCGCGCAGACGAGGCGAACCGGTGACTTGGTGGCACCGATGGAGGACAAGACATTGTCCAGCCGCGGTTCGATCGCCTTGGGAAAGGTGGCCGAGAACAACCAGGTGGAAGGAGGCCTCGACGACGGGAGCAAGTCCAGCAAGCTATCGATCTCGCCCTTGAAACCGTTCCCCAGCAACCGATCCGATTCGTCGAATACCAGGTATCGCAATCCGCTCAGAACGTTTGCGAGCTGGCTTCGTCCGTCGCTGCCGTCACCATCGTGGTGGTCGTCGCCGCAACCGTCGAGAGTGTCCAGTCCCAGTTTCTGCAGCTGGTCCAGCGAGACTTCTCCGTCGTCCGAGCTCCCGAGAGCCGCCAGCAGCTTGCGCTCCACGGCCGCGTCCCGGGCGCTGGATTCGTCGCCGTTGTACGAGGTCAACACGTCGAGCAACCGCCCGGGGGTCGCCACCAGAACGTCGATGGTCGTGTGGTACCGGACGCAATCGGCCAGCCGAGCGATCTGCGGCTCCAGCGGGACCCCACCGTGCAACACCATCGTCGAAAAAGGTTCGTGCTTGCTCCGGCGATCCATGGCCACGATGTCCTCCACCATCCGATCCAGGACGTCCCCGATCTGCACGCACAATTCTCGCGTCGGGCACAGGACCAGGGCGGTGACCCGCTCCCCCTTTTGTTTTCGTCCCTTGGTGGTGGTTCGATCCACCAGGATGTTCTGCAGCAGGGGGATCAGAAAGGCCGCCGTTTTGCCGCTCCCGGTGGGAGCCTCGCACCAAAAGGCGTCGGTGGCATCCTTTTCGAGCAGCCGGGGAATGGCCAACTTCTGCACCGGTGTGGGGTATTCCCAGTCTCGTCGGGACCAAATGGCGTTGAGCACCGACGGATGGATCCCGAGCTTGGAAAAGGAAACCTCGTCGTCGTTGCTAGCATCAGATGCCGCGGCCCGCAATGGATTCGCATGGGCCACGGAGGCATGTTGCGGTGGTTGTTGGACGACAAAGGAAGATACGACCGACCATTGCACCGTCAGAAAAAGAGACAGCACGGCGCACCGCAGCGGTGAGGAGAGCGATTTCATGGTATGCAAGCACTGCAGTGTTCTTGGAGTGGAATGGAATGGAAGTCTGGGATGGTTCCGAGTCGATCAATCGTAAAATATTGTATCTTTGAAGGGCAGTTAGCCTTGATTGACTCTGACTCCGACTGCAAACGTTGTTGTTGATGATGATGATGATGAATGATTCGTTGCGTTCGTTGTTTCATGGAACGAATACAACATCCAGTTTTTCCAATCAACAAAAACGCTCGTCGATCGTCCAAAAAATTAAAATTTTTGTGATGGGTGGGCGGTAAGGTTAGGTACAAGCACTGGTACGAGTACATAACCTTACTACGACGTACGTACGTACGTACTGTAACGACACATGCCCCTCAGAAAATCGTGACTGATCAAAAAGTCAGTCACGGTTCAGAATTCAGCGAGGCGCAGGCGCGGTTCGGACATGCCGCTGAGAAAAAGCACGTACATGTACCGTACGAATACGAGTACATAGGATACCTTACCATAACCCCACCACTCACCACACAGTAATTTTAATGCAACTCCGATACGTTGGAACACCATGTGTTTCTTGGGTGCCATGCACAAACTGCCACATTACAGTTTTCTTCCCAACCGCATCATCATCGCGGCGCGAATCCATCACACATCTCGAAAAAAGAGAAGCACAAGTATCCAATATTCCCAAGCAAGCCACAAACCAGAATAAATCATCCGGAATGGAGCCTTCCTACCGGTACAGATGTGATTTAGAAAGAAAAACGTGATCGCGTGAATACGTCATACAAGTACCCGTACAACAGTCCCCGACCAATACATCGTGATCTGTTTCGTTTCTAGGAGAGATTGATTGATCCGATTTCTTCCATAACGATCAGATAGTGCACTTCCGTTTAGTTTGGCGCTTTGGCACTTTTTGCCATGATGGGACACCACGGTCAACCCGCTCAAACCAAATCCTGCCACACAGCAATGAACTACACGTATGCCGATGCGACAAGAAGGAATCCCTTGCATTCTGCTTGTCGGTTTCTCGCCTTGTTTTTTTTTGTTCTTCATTGCATACTATCGGATGTCTCCTTTGTGACAGCATCACCGGAAAACATGAACAGGATCCGAAGTGATACCAGGAGTCAGCAGCAGCATCAACAGCAACAGCAGCCCCACCACCATCGACTCCAATTGCAAAAAGATTCGCCCACAATACCTCAGGACGGAACCTCCACCGGGAACAACAATAACAACAATGGCGGCGGCGGCAGCGGCAGCGACGACGATCAGAACAAGAAAATGATCCAAATCATCGAATCGGAGGTATGGGACGCGTCCGAAAACATATGGAAGGGTGCCTCGGGAGGCGGGAATCGGTGGACGAACGTCAAGGGACAACAATCTCCGTCTCCCACCGAAGTCGTACCCCCCGAGGGCTGGGTTTTTTTGGGCGAGTGGAAGATTGTTGTCAGCAGCAGCAGCGGGAGCGGGGGAAGCGGCACCCCGGGCAGCGGCGGCAACAACAACGTCGGCGGCGGCGGCGGAGGAGGAGGAGATTCCAAGGGTTGGGAATACCAGTTCCAGTACCTCCAACCTCCCCGACGGCGGCGCATCTGGCTGAGGAGCCTGACCCCCATCAAGCTGCCGCCGGTTCCCCCGTCCCGGGTCTCCTCCACCGTTCGTCCCGTTCCGAAACCGGGACTAACGATGCCGCCCCGAGCGGCGGCGCCACCCGGTAAGATCAAGCGCGCCCTGAACGCGGTCCGCGACGACTTCAACTACAAGGGCCTGGGATTCAATCTCTTCAAGTCCTTAGTCTTTCCGTCCTCGTTCGGGGTCGCCCTGCGGATCCCCCTGTCGATCAACTTCGACACCTTCGATCGGAACCCGGCCTGGCCCATTGTCTCGAGCAGCGCCAGCGTCTTTTATCCCCCCATGGTGGCGGGCTTTTTGTCGACGAGCTTTCACGTGGAATGGGTCAAGTGGCTCTTTCTGTGCACCCTGGGACTCGTCCCGCGGTGTTTCTTCTGGGTCTTGTACCGGCTCGTTCTTCCGTTTGTGTGGGCGGCGGCATCGATCGCCCTGTTTCCGCTCCGGGGATTGTGGTCGCTGCCACCCATGCCGACCAAGATCCCGAGCGACGCGTGGTGGACCGGAAAAAACATTGCCAAGCCGCAGTACAACTCGGACCTCTCGGAACGCATCGGTTGCTCCCTTTCCTACCGGTGGTCCAGAAAACGCGGGTACGAGTGGCGGTTCAGCTACTTCCATTCGTATCTCCCCACCCTGTCGGTCTATCAGCAATTCGTTTCCAGGCTCCGGGACGCCCTGGCCGGCAGCGGAACGCCGAGCCGGAGCGGCAAACCCGCCCCACTGACCCGGGGCAAAAAGAATTGGCTCCAACGACACACGGCATCGCTGGGGGTCAGCACGAGCGGCCCGATACCCGACAACCCTCCCCTTTCGTGCTCGGCCAATCTCAGTTTGAGTGGTCTGTACTGGGGCAGCACGGGACGCGCTTCCAAAACGGCGACCGCCACGGCGTCCAATCCATCGGCAATCTCCCACGCAGCTTCGAGCGGAAGCGGAAGCGGATCCTCCAAGCCCAACAAAACCGAGGCCGCCGAGGCCGTCCTGTCGAAACGGTTGGGGGAGAGCGAGGAGGAGGACGACGACGACGAAGAAGACAGGGAAGATGCCACCGGTGCGCCCGAAACCTACAAGGATCGCACGTCGGCCTCCACTGCCCGGGTTCGTACCACGTGACCCCCGATGAGCTCTCGCAATCACGAACTACCACCGGGGAAAGACCCCGCAAGCGATGAGTCGTCGGAGCGGACTTCCGAACCGGATGCGGCAACGCCGAACCTGTACAAAGACACGAATGCCCCGACGCCAGGGGTGGCAACCATAGAGAACCATAGAACACCACGCGAATGCTATTTGTATAATATAAATACATAGAAACCAATTTGCAACGCAAGATAGCGACTAAAAGAGGCTCATACGACACTGCAATAAAATGGTTTGTTTCGATGGGAATAGCTCTATATATGCATTCAAAAAAAAGTGAGTACCGGTATCGTAGCTTGCCAAAGACTACAATAGCTCTGGAAGGAGGGTTTGTTCGTTTTTGAATGGATCTTGTGTTGGGTTGTAGGATTGTTTGTGTGTTTGTATGTGTGTGAGTGTGTGTTTGTCTGTAGATTCTGGTTTGCATCGGAATCCTTCTATCCTTCCTTCGTCGATTCCTTCCTTCCTACGGAATTAGGTAGTCAAGGACATGATGGCATTCACCAAGTCTCCATCGTTGTCCCGGAGCGCCTTGACGGCCTTGGCACGCGAGCACCCCGCCTGCGACACGCAAAGATCAATGTTGCCGGCATCCAAGCCACTCTCGTCCAGCGCTTCTTCGGCCTTGTCCGTTTCGGAAGCACCCGCTTCAGCGGGTGCGGGCACCTCGATGCCGCTTCCCTCCGAGTTCTTTGCCAGGGCCGCCAGTTGTTGGATTGCCTGGGCCTGCTGGGCCTGTTGGGCGGAGGGGTTGCCGCCGCCTCCCTGGCGGGCCTCGCCAAAGACCACGTACGATCCGCTCTTTTCAAAGACATCCGGGCCCACGATGGTAAAGATGCCCCCGCGGATGCCGCCGCCCCTCATTTTGAGAACGACCTGGGAAATTCCGGGCACGGGTTTCATGCCGAGTTTTTCCATCATGCGACGCGCCTTGCGCTCGGCACGGTTGATGGGGGCGGGTGGGAGGGGAGTGGGAGCGGAAACGGGAGGGACGACAGCGTTTCCCCCGGAAACATCCAGGGCGGGCATTTCCTCCATGTCGGGGAGTTCCTCCAAGGTTGGGACCTCGTCGTCCTCGGCGGCTTCGACGGCCGGAGCGGGAGCTTCTGCCGGTGTTTCTGCTTTGGCGGCCGGAGCGGGAGCTGCTGCCGGTGTTTCTGCTTGGGCGGCCGGAGCGGGAGCTGCTGCCGGTGTCTCTGCTTTGGCGGCCGGGGCGGGAGCTGCCTTAGCGGGAGCGGCAGCAGAGGGGGTCGTCACGGTTGTCGTCTTGGCCTTTGCGTCGACTTTTGGAATGGTTGGTCCGTTGCCAGGACCGATGATCGATCCATCGCCTCCCTTTTGAATGGCAACCTTTGCCTCGTTGTAGGCCTGAAGGTTCTTCTCGGCGGCCTTTCCGTAGTTGCCGATGCTCACGCGTTTCTGCTCCTTCTTGATGGCTAGCTCTTCCGCTTCTGGGGTCGACAGACCGGAGGCACCCTGCAGCTTTCTGGCGTAATTCTTCGTTACACCCTGGTTTCGGAGAGCTTCCAATTCTTCCTTGACGCCCATTTTGTTGGTTGGTTTGTGTTCACCAAGCAAACACAGAAAAAAATGTGGAAACGGGCGAAGACGACCAGTTAAAATACTCTACCTGATAGTGTACCGTAGTTTGTTCGCGGACCACAAACTAACATACCATCGGAAGAGTTTGTAAAATGCCGTATTACCGTAGACGAACCCAGCTCAACGGATTCTTTCCCATCTTACTGCGCGGTAAGGTCACATACGTCTATTGTTGAGAACCCGTCATGACTTTCTCATCATACTTATTTAACGTTTCGAGTACCGGTAAGGTAAGGTGAAAAAATTACCGTAAGACCTTACCTTTTACCAGTGTTGGCAATCCAATTTTATCCACCACCGCACGTTATATCTCGCAGTCCGTCCTTCGTTCCGCAAGACTTTCGCACTTCTTTCTTCCTACTGGTAAGGTTTACCGTTTTCGTACGCGGTTCAACACCATGATGTAACCTTACTTTCCGTTAGTCGTAAATGGGAATCAGGAATCCAATACAGTACACGTAATGTCGTTCAAGGACTTTTACAGTACTTTGCAGATGAAGGCACAACAAACGCGAAACAAAGGTGACGATTTATGTCATTTCCGACTTCCGATTGCTTTGGATTGATGCTGACTGCTTCATGTTTCACGACAAATCAATGCGTCAACTCCTCTTGATGGTTGATGGGTGCTAGTCATTACGAAGTACTAGTTGTGGGAGAATCATAAATCATACAATAGACATAACTACCTACTACACGTACTGTACCGTGCATCGAGGACTCATAGCTCATTGCACAGACGACAGACATGCCTCCGACCAACCCGGCACGATTCCGTCGCTGTGATTCTTCTCCCTCCGATGTCTGCCTCGGCAACTTTCGCAACGAAGACGGGTTCGACGCCGACGGACTGTCGCTGGACACGGTTCGAACGATTTTGTGCATTGTCACCGATCTCTTGGCGCCCGCCTACATTGTCCTGAGCTTTGTGGCGATAGCATCGCGGTACAACTCCTTTCTGAAACTGCTGGCATCTCACGGAAAAACGTCAACGACGAAGAGAAAAACGGAAGCAAGAACAAAACCGAAACCAAAAGCGCGATCGGACTCAAACGAAAGAACGGGGGAAAACGCCCTCGCTTCAAAATCTCGGACGTCACGGTGTTGGGTATCGAAACGGTATTTCTCTCATTTTTACGTGGTTGGATTGTTGTCCACCGGGATCGCAACCGCTGTTTGTCTCCGGAACAACGAGCGGCACAGCGGGTATGTTCCCCGCGACGGGTCGTCGTTGCCGTACTCACGGAACGCCGCCGCCGTTCTGCTGGTGGCGCACCTGCTCCGCCGAGCCTACGAGTGCGTGTGCGTGCAACAGCACACGAAGGAATCGAGCAAGATGCACGTTGCTGGGTATGCACTTGGAGTAGGGTATTATCTGGTGCTTCCGCTCGTATTTTGGGAGATTGGTGATACGGCCGCAACGGTTTCGGCAATTAGTGGCGTTGCCAACAACAGTAGTAGCAGAAGCATCAGCAGCAGCAGCAGCACAAACAACAATATTGATTTCGACGCACTTTTGAGTGTTTCCGAATCCTTTGGTTCGGCGACAAGCGCCACGAATATTTTCTTGGGGGTAATGATCGGCGTGAATCTATGGCTGCAATACGAGCAACACGTGCATCACGACATCCTGGCCAGCATGCGACGAACCAAACCAAAGGACAACAAGGACGGGGACAATGATAAACACGCAACAAATCGTGGCGACGAGAATTCCGATGCCAATGCCGACGCCAATGCCGACGCCGATGCGAATCGGAAGCTTCCTTGCAACCACAACAACAACAACAACAACAACAACAGCACACCACGGCACTACTCCCTTCCGCCCTACCGTCGGTGGTTTCGCTACGTCTTGTCGCCCCATTACCTGGCCGAAATATTGCTCTACGCGTCGTTTGCGGTCCTCTTGGAAGCAGAAGCTCCTCCGGCAGCCGCATGGGAGGAGCAAAACCCGCAGGAAGCACCACCACCGATGGCCGAAGGAACGTGTGCTGCCTACACCAACACATGCACGCACACGCACACGCACGGTGGTTGGCTCCGGAGCGCGCTCCCCCTGCTGTCGAGCGGACGAGCGAATCGCCACTGGGCGCTCCTGGTGTGGGTAGCGACCAACCTGACCGTCTCGGCCCTCAATACGCACGACTGGTATCGTTCCGGGGAGTGCCAAACCACCACCGACGCAATCACCACCACCGCATCGAACGATCCACTCGCAACGAACGAGACTCGCGACTCCCGAAAGGCAATTGTCCCGCTGTTGTTGTAACTCTAAGATGTGAACGAAGGGAAAGGATCCTCCCCGAACGACAACTCAACTCGCAAATCCGTGTTCGCATTATTATTATTATTATTATTATTATCGGTCTTTGGAGTTCCGCGAAATAATACAAAGCACGATGGAACGGACGGAACCATCATCCATCCCCCTACAAACCTCGCGGCATGCCATGGTTCTGACCGCAGGTACCTTGCGCATTGTGCTGTGTCTGCTTTCATGCAGATTGGATGGAATCCTCTGAGACTGAAGATGATTGTTTTTTCTGTTGCAAAAGATTTTGATTTGATGATAAGAATGGATCCCACCATCCGCACGAAATCGTCATAAGTCGACTAACTCGACTAACAAAGTCACGACCGAAACGCGACGAGATTGAAAGGCGCGAAAAAAATCCGAACGAGCACAAACGCTATCGCTATCGCTACGTACATTTACTACTGTACCCCTACCTACCGAACACGTGTACAATGCATTACAGTAACCTTATGGTAACTTGTATTTCACAACCATGACTGGGAACGCCGCATACGGCACATCTTGTGAAAAGAGAACTCAAAAAACGGCACGAAAGACGATGATTGATTCGGTGAAGATTCGTTCTCCTTCCTCTGCGATTCCGTAAAACGCTGGAGATCATCTCGTGCGTGTGTTTGTGACCTACCGCCACACCCGCATCCAATTCGAGCTTCAAAGAAAGAAGCCCCGCAGAGTCCATACCAATCCAAACCCAGACCAGAATCCAAACGAAGCACCCGTTGCGACATTCAAAACGCAACACACTGCGACACATACAAGCACCGTACCTTACCTCCGACGATGGATCGCACCACGGTATTGCTCGCGGCCGCCCGATGTACCTCCGCCATTGCCCGCTTGAGCCTCGGGCCCCTGATGCCCATGCTGAGCGCGAGCCTAGGGTTTTCCGAGGAGTCCAAGCCCCTCCTCCTCTCGGCGTACTCCTCCGGCTACCTTCTCACGCAGATCGGCGGCGGCTACCTGGCGGACAAGCACGGATACGCCAAGATCGTCTCGGCCACGGTGGCGTGTTCGGCGCTGATTTTGTTTTACTTGTCGTCGTCCTCCTCCTCCCTCGCCGCCGCCACGGCGGTGGCCTGGATCCGGGCCATGTTTTGCCTGGGCCTGGTGGCCGGCCCGTTGTTTCCCGCAGGATCGGCGGCCATTTCGGCGAGCGTGCCTCCCGACAAACGGGCCGCCTCCTTTGCGATCGTCGATGCCTCGGCCAGCGCCGGGACCACCGTGGCGTCGCTCGCACCGCTGGTGGCGGAGCACACGGGGTGGAGGTTCGTCTACCGGTTCACGGCAACGTGCCTGCTGCTGGTAGCCCTGGGGGTGGCAACAACAAACACAACAACCAAATCGAGAATCACAACAACAACAACAGCAGCAGCGACAACAACAACAACAACAACAACAACATCGTCTTCATTTCTGCCGAGCCGTGAAAATTCCACTGCTGTGACGTCATTGTCCTTGCGAGATTCCCCCCCGGCATCGAGCATCCGCATTCACAGCCACAACCACAACCACAACCACAACCACAGCACCAAGAACGCCGGGCAAGACCGAAAGGAATCGGCATCATCATCATCTACATCGGAGAACGATTCCCAAACACCGACGCCGTGGCTGGTGGCGATTCTCTTTTTGCCGGTGGCGGTCGGCACCTATCTGTGCCACTGCTGCGACAATTTTACCAAGTACAGCATCAACTCGTGGGCGGCCACCATGCTGGTCAACTCCCACAACGCATCGCCCGCGCTCGTGAGCACCATTCTGGCCGGGCAGGAGGCCGTCGGCGTCTTGTCCAAGCTTTTCGTGGGGACGGTCGTGACGGTGCAGGGGAGCACCATGTCGTCGGCCTCGTTGTTTCGCAAGCGGGGAAGAATCTCTTGCGCGGGCTTTGCGGTCCAGGGGGCGGCGCTCTGGTGCGCCTTCCGGGCGGAGACGCCGCAAACCGCCGGGGCCTGCCTGGTGGTGTCGGCGATTGCCGCCGGATTCCACTCGGTCGGCTTTCGTCCGGTGTACCTGGAGGCCTCCCCGGACCATTCGGGGGCCATTTCGGGATTCGGCAACTCGATCGCCAGCTGCGCCTCGGTCCTGGGGCCCGTCCTGATTGGATCGTCCGTCTATCGAACCAAAGAGGTGAGGACCAGTCCGCCGCCGAGGCGATTGCTCGGATTGCGGTATCCGAGCAAAACAACCAAGCAAGCAGCAGCGACGATAATGCGAACGGAGGATTGGTCCAGGGTTGCCTCGTATATGCTCCTGACGAATCTCTGCGGTGCGGTGGCGGCATTGTGGATAGCCTACTCACCTCGCCGAAAACGAAAGGAGAAGCAACGAAAAGAGTATTCTGTCTAATAATAATGGTACTCATGAAAATAAAAACAGACGAATCAAATAAATAATAATCCCAGAGTGCGTGTATTTCACAATCATCATAGAACGGGAATTATAGCGAAAGTATGGGGACACCATATCTCCATATCTCGGATTTGACGATTGGTTGTCGTTGAAGAGTGTAGCCAAGCCGCTGGCATTTCATTTCAACATTGGACCGAGCAAGGAATGTTTCATCCCATGTACTGTTCGCTCGAGTTAGGTGCTCCAAATACGAAGTACTTCGTAATCACTAAGACCCACCGAAAACGGTGGTTGTTTCACCTTGGTTTCGAATTCATCTCCAATGCACAAAATTTCGTCACTACAAAATTTCTTTTCTGCTTGCCAATGTGGCAAACCTAGGTTAAATCGAACCCTAAATCTCGACTTTCGTCCAATTCCACTTTCATTTCAGAGTACGTATGCGAGTGCTCGTTAGACTTCCAACCAACCAATCAACCAAACAAATTTCATCCATTTTGATCTCGGAGGACCACCTATGCGTAACAGTTAAATTAAAAAATACTACAGGATCGTCTTTCAATCATCTCGGGACTTTGATAATTCTAAAATCTACTGATACCGGTGGCTATCACAGGGAAGGTTTTTCTTGGTGACAACCACCGGATACGTAATTTGGATGAGCGATGAGCTCTTCACAGTAAGGCCAAAGTCGGATTGGTACGGGTATCAAGCAATACCGAAGAAAATTCGGGATTCGAGAGGCAATACACGCTGAAAAAAAATAATGCTGTATTTTCTGCGCATGATGATTACAGTAGTTTTGATACCGTGACTGATTGTGTATGTACATCAAATATTGCGGCGCGTATTCAATGGATCACAAACGGTAGAATAGTGCAGGGTATTGAAATATTAAAGAACGTATATATTGGAATATACGTTGATGGCGATTGAAAAAGCGTGTCGAGGTATCGAAAAATCCCATTACCAGAGCCATCACATTTTTTTTCGTGAAGAGTTGATCGCTAAAATTCTTTAGAAATACCTGCAATGCGTGTTGTCACGATCTACTTCAATTAAAGCGACACCATCCGATCTCATAGCCACAGATAATTTCATGTTAGGAGCAACACTGTGCGTAAAACATATATTGACTGAAGTGAAAAAAGAACCATGATGTTCGTGAAGGTGGAGGTCCTCCTCTGCGCCTTGTCGCTTTGTCCTTTGGCGTTCGTGCATGGACAGGGCCTAGGCATCGTAAATACTTTTGACAAAAGTGAAGGAATTACAAAGAGCGAACGGAAACGACGAAGTGGGCGACCCTTTTTTATGAGAATAGGGCAGAGAGTAGAGCCCGATTTCGAAAGCCGTCAACCCGATTTGATGAAAATTGTTAACACCGCGACGGTCGACGTTGCGGCATCTGCTAAAAAAGATACACAACACAGAGACTTGGTAGATTTCGATGAAAGTGCGTTCTGGCAGGGTTATCTTTTGGGACAAAGTATGGTGCCCCCGACGTCACCACCCACATATCACCCCACTCGTTCTCCGACAAAGACGACAGCGCATCCTACCAAAGCGCCGGAATCAACGGATCCACCAACGTACGGTCCAACACACGGACCGACAGTTGCACCTGTTGCACCACCTGTTGCACCACCTGTTGCACCACCTGTTGCACCACCTGTTGCACCACCTGTTGCACCACCTGTTGCACCACCTGTTGCACCCCCATCTGAATCACCTCCAGAGTATACACCGACTTACACACCATCGTACTACACACCAACGTACACGCCATCGTACACGCCATCGTACACACCGACAATTTCACCCGTCGAACCCACACCACCACCCACACCACCACCTACAAGTGCTCCGGATGGTGGTAGTACTCCGACGGAAACACCAATAATCCCAACCTCACCACCTACAAATTCACCCGTTCCACCACCCACATTTGTGCCTTCGCCATCACCTGTGACTCTCCCAACAGAAGCGCCTACCTGCAAACCTATTTGTAAGTCATATATTTGGGTACTGTTGCGATCAATAATAACAGAAGTGTGTTTTTCGGACCAACAAAAGCAACTTTCTCACGTATTTTCTTTTTTTTTTGATAGCCGAAATTGCCTGCTCAACACCTGACTTCAGCACCCTGTGCGACTTGGTGGTCGTTGCAGATTTGATCGACCCACTTACCAATGATTTACTGACGGTCTTTGCCCCCACAAACTTCGCGTTTGAGGGTCTTCCGCCAGGAATTGCGGAAGGGCTGATTGCGAACCCTCCACTTCTCCGAGAAATTCTCTGGTACCACACTAGTGTTGGGGAGGTTTACACGAGTGATCTCAAATGCGAGGGTGGACCTTTCGAAACATTACCGATGGCCAGTGGCGAAACAACGACCATCAATTGTACGGGAGACTCCTTGCAGATAACGCACATTGCTGGAAGCGGCAATAATCCGCCCGGACCTATGATTACTGCAAAGAATATTAAAGCATGCAATGGTGTTGTTCACGTCATTGATGCTGTCATTCTGCCAGGCGAGGACACACCACCTTCGCCTGTGGCAACTCCTATACCTGTTACCCCATCACCCGTTGCTCCCCCTACCGGGGCACCAGTCGCTCCTACCGGGGCACCGGTTGCTCCTACTGTACCTGTTACCCCATCACCCGTTGCTCCTCCTACCGGGGCACCGGTCGCTCCTACTGTACCTGTTACCCCATCACCCGTTGCTCCTCCTACCGGGGCACCGGTCGCTCCTACTGGGGCACCGGTCACTCCTACCGGGGCACCGGTCGCTCCTACAGGGGCACCGGTCGCTCCTACCGGGGCACCAGTGGCTCCGACTCCGGCACCAGTGGCTCCTACTCCGGCACCAGTGGCCCCTACTCCGGCGCCCGTTGCTCCGACCCCGGCACCAGTGGCTCCTACTCTTGCCCCTACTAGTGCTGGACCCCCGGTTGTCGTGGAAGCAATCCAACCCGTTGCTCTTCAGGGAGGAAGTGAATTTAACAGTCCCACATCGTATCAGTCGCGGGCTCTTGCAAGAACCGAAGCAGTGCCGGGAATCGAAAGCCTAAGCACAGCAAAAATCATCCAGTACTACGTCCTCTTTGCTATTTACGAAGCCACCAACGGCGTTTCCAACATCATCACCGACGCCGAAGGCATTCTCGACGTTCCCGGCTGGATTGTGTCCAGTGGATGGAATACCGGTACCACCGACCCGTGCTCCGGGTCCTGGTTTGGTGTGGTCTGTAACGCAGGGGGTCAGGTGACGGCTCTGGATCTGTTCAGCAATCTCTTGACCGGTGCCTTTCCCCGCGAGGTTATTTTGCTAGCTTCGGACGGAGCACGCTCCACTGGTGCCGGGTCGTTGCTGCGAATCGATCTTTTTGACAACATGCTTCTTACCAACGGTGGCGACAACTCTTGGTGGTCGGAATTGGGATCCGGTTTCGGTAAGTTTTTGTGACATTCGAAAAAAGGTGCAGCAAAACCATTGCACTTTGAAGTACACACCCATACAAACTTTCACACACACGCATATTTCCTCACACATCACCCCCGTGCCTTCCTTTTTTTTGTGTGTTCTTCTCTTGCTTTAGAATTCTTGTTTTTCAAGAACACCGCCTTCTCGGGACCACTGGCTCGTCTCCCCGAGAACATCAAGGAATTCGATTGCTCCTTCTCCTTCATCAGCGGCGGTCTCACGCAACAGAACTTCCAGGGCCTCAACAACCTGGTCTTTGCCAACTTTGACGGAAACGCCTACAACTCGACGGTTCCCAAGGCCTTTACCACCATGCCCAGCCTCCAGTTCCTGTACATCGTAGACGGATTCATCTCCGGCGACATCTCGTACATGATCGGCATGCCGTCCCTGCGGGAGCACTGGATCGACACCAACCCCGGCCTCGGCGGCCAGCTCCCGGCGGCCCTGTCGACGATCCGCACGCTCGAGTCCTTTTCCCTCACCTCGTGCGGGTTCACCGGGACGATCCCCCCCGAGTTTGGCAACTGGGGTTTCGTCATGAAGCAGCTGTGGATGTACGACAACGATCTGATGGGAACGATCCCCTCCGAGCTGGGCAACCTGGCGGCGCTGCGCCTGCTCCAGGTGGAGGGCAACAACTTCCAGGGGTCCATGCCCGCCGAGGTTTGCGCCAACACGGTCTTCCCCCGGCCGCTGGAGGTGCTCGGGGCCGATTGTTTCGATCCCGGGTTCAGCTGCGACTGCTGCACGTGCTGCTCCGTGGAGGAATGTCCCATCTAATAATCGAAACGAGGAGGAAGGAGGAACGAGGAAGGAATGGAAACGGAAGGAATGGAGCGCATTATTGTCTTGTTTGGAACGGCCAATTTTTGATGTTTGTGAAAAAGAAGCAAATATTCTACCGTAGCAGCTGTTTTGCGCTGCTGCACTGTGCGGAACCGAACGAAACGAAACGAAACGAAACGAAACGAAACAAAACCAATCTCTTCTCATCATTACACAACTCTTGATATCACATCACATCACATCACATCACATCACACTACATAGTCCAGTCCAGTCCAGTCCAATCCAGTCCAATCCAATCCACTCCGAATCAACCATGCATGCATTAAACTACTGCTCTGTTAACCACCCACAGTATTATCCACCAAAAGGCAAAGGCACAACGCAAGAAGAAAAGTGTGCCTCACCAGAATTGATCAAGGCGAGGGTACGAATCGAACAACAACACACCCGATTGATTCCATATCCCACCTTGTAACTGTACCTTATTTACTACGAACTCTTTACTGTATCTCTAACAACAAAACTAACAAAACTAAAAACCACAATCCTTTAATATTACTGCTGCTGTACTGTGCTGTGCTGTGCTTTTAATAAAATTGTTTCAAAATCGCGTTGCATGGATTGATGATGCGTTCGAAACGCAACACTGCATTGTTTGTTCGTTACAAAATAAACTCTGGATGATGAATCGACTGACATAAAAAAATGAATTCCTTGATTGATTGATTCATTCGCTCATTCGTAAAAAGGTTGCTTACTAGAAGTACTTCGTATGTTCTAAAGAGTAAGGTTATTACCATATTATTATTATTATGTACATTGCATTGCTCGTTCCTGCGTTCCGCTCCCGCTGAAACTCTTCTCCCTTTAAGCAGCAAGAAACTTTTGGTAGACGTGGGCCACTACCAGACCAATGGTGAGCCAGGTCTGCCAGTGCTTCATTCCCGTCTTGGGATCGTGCAGGAGAATGAACGGCCACGGACAGGTCTTGGCGTTCCCGTGGCCTTTCTGCCCGGACGATTGGATGGTCACGGCTCCGATTCCGGTTCCGATTCCGGCGGCGTGGTGGCCGCTTCCGCGCCCGGTGTTTCCGCTCAAAAAGGGACAGGGCGCCGCAACCTTGGAGGCGTCCCCGTTCTTCGCGGTTTCTTCGTCCGCAGCCGGAATCTCCGCGACGCGGGCGTAAACGTCGGCAATCGGTCGAACGCTCGCTCCCGGAACGGAGGAGTTTACGTCCAGTTCCTCAAACAGTCGCATGTTGAGCAAAAAGGCCACGTTGGCCTCTTTCACAATGGCCCGGACGGTCTCGTCGTTGTCGTTGTTGTTGTTGTTGTCGTTTTCGATGTCCAGATCGTTGAGGGCCTGTCGGTACTTGTCCTTGAAGGCCTTGACGGATCCCTTGAGGAGCGGAAAGTCGTAAAAGGCCAGTCCCTCCACGGTTCCGTCGGCTCCCTTTTCCAGACGCAGGGCCCGCTTGGCCACGCGGGCCAAGACCTTGCCCCCCGACAGATCGCCGAGATACCGGGTGTAGGCGTGTGCCAGCAAGAGAATGGGCCGGGTTCGGGCCACCTCGTCGATCCGATCCAGATAGTCTTGGGTAGCGGGGGAGATGGGGGGATCCGCTTCGTCTCCGTTGTGGTGGGCACCGCTTCCACTTCCACTCCCGCTCGTGGAATGCCAAAAGTCCACGTCCTCGCGGAGCGCTTCGCTCCGGTTGAGTTCGACGGGAAAGTGGCATTCGGCAAAGTGGCGCGGTGCGTGCTCCTCCAGCGCTCGCTCGAGATGCTTGTAGACGTGGAACATCTGCGCCACGAACAGGGCGTACGAGCGCCGATCGATGATGCCCCGGATGAAATTCCGGACAAAGTGGACCGACTCGGCCTCCTTGTGGGCTTCCTCCGTGCCCGTTTTGAGGGCTTCCGACAGCCGGCGTCCGTGTTTCTGGCTTTTCGGGAGCGTGTCGTGGTGGTGGTGGTGGTGGTGGTGGTTTTGGTGGTGGTCTTCGCCGAGCTTTGTGGGAGGCGCGAGCCGAAATGCCTCGCTGTCGTCCCCATCCATAATGCTGCTGCTGGCGCTGCTGTGATCCTCGTGATCGTGATCGTGATCGTGATCGAGCTCGTGCCCGTCGTCTTGCGGTTCATCCTTGGACTCTTCTTCATCTTGTTGTTGTTGTTGCTTGCTGCTTGCTGTTGCTGCTTCGCGTGGTGCTCCAAGACCAGCCGGCTCAATATCGCCGAAAAGGAGTACTCCTCCAGGGCCTTGTCCCGGTGCAGGACCGCCAGGGTGGTTTCGATCCAGACCGCCGCTTGGGAATGGTTCGATTGGTCCCGGTGACTTGGCCGGGAGCTTGCTCAGGATCTCCGAGATCTCGTCGGGCGATTTGGCGTCCCGGAAGGGACAGGACCGATTGGCAAAGACGGGGCAGTCGTTCCAGGGTTGGTGGTGGGAGCCGGAAGCCGATGCGGATGCCGAAGCGGATGCCGCCGAGGACAGGGAGACGAGGGACGACGAGTCGTCTCCGGAATCGTGGAGGGCCCGGGCAAAGGGACAGGATCCCATTCCCATGTCCATGGACGAAGAAGAAGACGACGACGATGCATCGCGGGAAGATTTTGGTGTCTGATGATCGGACTTGGAAGCGTCGTGGGTGCCGGATGGGGCGGAAGACGAGGATGCAAAGGGACAACCCGTCATGGTCATTGAAAGAGAGTTTGCCGAAAAAGTAGCAAAAGTATCTATTTTGTTGTTGTTGTTGTTGTTGTTGTTGTTGCTGTTCTTGTTCGTGCTGCAGCTGTTTTTATTTTGTGTGACACTGCAACGTCAAAAGTCGGTGGCAAAATGAATGATTCCGGATATTATGCTCTGTTGCCGGGTTCGATCGGTGAATGAATTCTTGATTGAAAGAGCGAACTGTTCCTAGTTCCTACGGTACGCCAATAGTAATTACCAGTAGTAATTAAATTACCGTACCGTTGTACTGTATTTTTTGTGTTCCGTTGTCTCACTGCTGGTCGTGCCACACCCAACCATCACACGCAGCGCTGATGTCGACGACACGATTCGATTCATCTGGGGAAAGAAAAAAAGCAGTTTGTGTTCGATTTTCGAAGTACAATTCACGTCAAGCATGTACCGTACCATAACTTACCGGTAATCTCATTATTTATTGCGGTAAAAAACAGCGTTGCCAAATTCGAATCATACGGTAAAGTTACGGTAAGGTTACGGTAAGATAAAGTAGTAGGTGACCACTATTAACGACGATTGGGTGGCGGGGTGGTGGAGTGAGGTGCTCCGGCATTCGTGGCTGCGGTTGCGGATGATTGATTGACAGGCAGCGGAACTCGGCCTTTCCAATGGCAAACAGCGTCTCGCACCAAGGCCGACGCGTGCCGAGCACAAGCCTGATATAGTAGGTACTTATATGATGTACAGTAGATAGGTCAATAGTTTTCGGTGTATCCGACTTGCGGCTGACTGACTGACTGACCGACCGATCGACCGACTGACTCACTAGTAAACACGCAGAACGTACTCGTACGTAACCGGACGTAGTCGTACGGTACACACTTTAGATTTTGCTTTGATTGTGAGAATTTCCAAAACAGGACGCATCTCAAAACAAGAAACGCACCGCAAAGCGTCATCCAAACGAATCTCCCGTATCTCACATTCCGAAATCCTATCCATCACTTGGGTTTGCGCAACCGACCATTGTGCAACTAATAATATCGGCAACGCCTTACCGTACAACACATATATCATAATAGACTTGCCATACAATGAAATTTTCTGCGAAATCGATGAGAGCCATGGTTAGCCACAACACTGCTGGCAGCGACACTCACCACTCCGGCACTCGGATTCCAAACAACCACGACGACGACGACGACGACGACGACCCACCGAACGCTTTCCCTGTCGTCGCCATCGCCATCGCCATCGCCATTCTCATCGTCGCCGTCGGTTGCGATCCGATCCAACCCGACCGCCGGAGCCTCCCGGCAACTGTTCGCACAACAGCAACAACAACAACAACAACCACCACCCGCCATTGCCACCAACGACGAGGTCAAGGACCCGGGCACGCTCGTCTCGGCCATGGACGATGCCGACCAGCGAAAGAGCTTTTTCGCCATTTCCGGCGGCGTCCTCGCCGGGAGCGTCGCCTTTATCCAATTGTACGATTTCCTGGAGGGAATCCTCCCGTCGCCTTTCTTCGATCCCTTCTACTCGGTCCTGCCCTGCGTCCTGTCGGGGGCCTTTGTCGCCGCCGGGATCGCCCACTTCGCCCTCGAGGACACCTTCACGGCCTTTGTGCCCCCCCGGGGATCCTGGGGCGGTCTGTGGAACGTCCCGGCGCCGGGATCGGAGGCCCTCGGGCTCACCTACGAGCAGTACCACTCCTTCTGGTCCGGGATCGCCGAGGTCGTCGTCGGGACCTGGCTGCTGGTGGCGACGCTGAAACCGGAACTCCTCCCGGAAGTCG
The DNA here is from genome assembly GCA_037355855.1 of Pseudo-nitzschia pungens. Lineage (NCBI taxonomy): Eukaryota > Bacillariophyta > Bacillariophyceae > Bacillariales > Bacillariaceae > Pseudo-nitzschia > Pseudo-nitzschia pungens. The sequence goes on along the minus strand of CM074763.1, from coordinate 2,134,514 downwards.
GAGCCGGGTACGGGTGGGGCCCGGGCGCGATCCCGGCCGTCCTGATGTATTGCCTGACGGTGGCGGTGACGCCCGCCAACATTTACATGTACACGCACAATCCGGTGGTCCCGAGGATTCCCGCCCTGCCGTATCCGTGGGGGCACGGGGGCCGGGGGCTCCTGCAGTGCGCCCTGCTGGCCGTCTTTTACAAGCTGGCCGCGCATTCGATGACGGTCGTCGCGTGAGCCGTGAGCGAGTGAGTGAGTGAGTGAGTGAGTGGGTGAACTAGCGAGCGAGCGAACGAAACAACGAAGAAACAACTGAACGAGCGAGCGAGCAGAGAAAGGACAGTGACAATGACAATAAGACAGATCCGGTCGAGTGCACTCCGATGCGCCGCAGTACCGCTCTCGGTTTGGATCCACTTGATTTTTTGTTGGAACGAAAGCTGGCTCCGGAGGGAAGACAACACGAACAATTTCGGCACGCAAATCATAAATTAATACAACATGAATAGCAGCAACCAACCATGTTGGTTCTACCCATGGACCCAAACATCCAGCGTTCGAAACACACAGCACAACACAACACACATCGAAAAAGCAGACCGCGAGAAATGTTTTCTCTCGGAAGTGCGACTCGGAACTCCGACGCGCAATGGCTCGGTTGCGAAACACTCCGAATTCATCCTCTCCGGAAGAAAAAGCAACAATATTCGTTTCACAAAAAATATCCATGTCATAAGAATTTTATAATATACTTCGGTAATAGCTAAAGAAACAATACTGCTGTACCGCACCGTTGTGACTCGAATCTACTTTTTTGTTCATGCCTTTTGTAGATAGCTTTTGTTTCATCGAGTTGTTGTCGTTATTGCATTCACGATTGACGTTTTCCACACAGACACGCGAAATTTGCAATGATGGAGGGTCGAATACAGTGATTGAAATAGTAATTTTTAGGGTGAGAAACAGAAGCACGTCCAAACATAAAACGTTTGGAAGCAACTCTGTCTCCGTCTCTGTCTCCCATTCGTTGGATTCCTCCCTTTTCGCAATTTCCGAATCGGCCAATCGGTTCAATTCAATTCAATTCAATTCAATTCAATTCAATTCAATTCAATTCAATCAAGAACACAACACAACACAACACAACACGGCATGACATGACATGACATGACAAAGCATCCATCAACTCGGCTCGATTCAGTCCAGTTCAGTCCAGTCCAGTCCAGTCCAGTTCAGTTCAGTTCAGTCCAGTCCATTTCGATTCGGTTCGAATCGATCCATCGGTTTCGTTTTCGTCGTCGCGGGGTCGCTGCTATTGTTGTTGTTGTTTGTTGTTAGCTCCCCCGGTAGGTCGAATACCCCCAGGGACTGACCAGCAGCGGAACGTGGTAGTGGTCGTCGGGATTGTCGATGCCGAACCGGAGGGGAACAACGTCCAGAAAGGGCGTCCCGCTCAGGAAATTCCCCCTCGCCGCGAAGTAGTCCCCGGCGTGGAATTCCCACTCGTAGGTTCCCACCGCAAAGGCCTCGCCCTTGAGGGCGGGACCCCCCTCGAGGCGGCCGTCGTCGTTGGTGACGTATTCTCCGATCACGACAAACGAGCCCTCCGGCGTTTGTCGTTTCAGAACGATCTTCATCTTTCGCGCGGGAATGCCGTTGGCGGTGTCGAGGACTGGAGGGAAATTCGAAACAAAAAAAAAAAAAAAAAAAAAAAAAAAAAAAAAAAAAAGACTTGGGGTCAGGAACAACACTGCCGATTGGCACGGTCACGGGGTAGTTCCTACCGCAAACCACCCCAACTGTACTCCACTCCACTGTACTCCACTGTACTTCATACCACTCGACTCCACTCAACGTACCGTGGCACGTCAAGAACCCCTTGGCTTCGTCCGACTCGACCCTGGTCAAGAGCCGCATCCAGGCGATCTTGTGCACCTGTTCCAGGGCCACGTGGAATTCCTTCTGCGTCGAAGAGTCCCCGAGGCGTCCCTCCAGGGCGCTCAGCACCGTGCTCTTGCGCGCGTTGCGGACCGCCAGGATAAAGGGAAAGCCGTGCTTTTTCTTGTAGGCCTCGTTTTGGGCCCGAAAGGTCGCGAGCTCGGACGGTTCCATGGATTGCAGGCCGGACCGGGATTGCTCCTCCCGGGATTCCTCCGTGAGCGTTCGGAGGGCTTCGACCTTTTCGCAGAGGTCGGGGTGGGCCCGGAGCAGGGCCAGTTTCTCGGCGTCGGTCGCCCCGTCGACGCGCGCCTTCAGCGCCTTTGCGAGCTCCGTCACGGTGGTAATGGAAGAGGAGGACGACTCGTTCCCCGCCAGATCGGCGACGAATCGCTCCGCCACCCACGGAGAATGCTCGTAGATTCCGCCCAGGACCTCCACGATCGTTTCGGACGGCCCGGAAAGGAGCTCGGACACCTTGATCTTGGGAGGCATGCTCGTGGCGCGTTCGCGTTCGGTGCAGGCTCCGTTCGGGCAGGTAGTTTCGGTGGAGGATTCGGTTTCGACGGATGCGGTGGCAACGGTGAAAATGGTCAGGAAAACAAAGAGGGTGCCGAGCAGAAGGAGGCTCTTGGATTTCATCATGGAAGAATCCGGGATGGCGGATTCGGTTTTAGTTGTTGTTGTTGTTGTTGTTGGTAGTTTTTGGTAGCGGTGGGTAGGCAGGGTGTTTGCGGAAGACGACCGGTGCGATCTGTGGTGCATCGATGCCTGCCGGTAGTAGTGGTAATGTATTTATATATCCTACTTGTAGCCGATGGTGCAATGAACCGAAGGATGCCAACGGCGGGGAATGCCAATTTTCTGCTTGTCGAAAGATAATATCTTGCGAGACTGTTTGACGTGTAATTTACGGGTAAGTTCGGTAAGATTACGGTAGATGTGAATTCGAATTGTTCCTGAAATTCTCAGAAAGGGAACGACCCAATAACAATCAACACACCTTAATCATACGCACTACGATACCAGTACAGGTAATTTTATTCGAACATCATCATATCCGACGAACAAGCTTGACACGGAAGATGTTGATGATCCACGATAGGCAATAGAAGATCCTACGGTACCTGGGTAAGGTTACCTGGTACCTAGAGTAAGATACCTGATACTTACTCGTTAATTTTTAAAAAAGGACATAAATACGTACCTGAAGTTCGTACGTACATACCGTACGTACCACACGAACTCTTTCGTACCAAATGATACGACCAGTAACCTTACCAATAGTCCAAGTAGGCAAGTCACTTCGGTTAGATACGGTATGCAATCCCAACCGTGACTCACAATTCTATGGGATTCAATACTGCTAAAACACCAACAACCGTCTACGAAGTAAAAAATACTCCGCGTACGGTGATGGTAACTACACAGAATGCAACTAAAAAGAATGAGTACCAGAAAACATGTAGAATTTCTACGTGGGCTCATTTGGCGCGCGCAAAACTCATTTGGTTACAAAAAGAATGAGTACCAGGGAAACACGTACAATCCTACATGGCATTCACTCTCACTCAGATGGGTGTGAGCGATGCCTAAGACCGGTAGAACGCATCACAAAAATATTTCCAAGTCGAAAACTAAAAACACCGTGTAAAATCACGTGATAAAATTTGACATCGATTTTTTCTTTAGATGTTATCTGATTTTACTTGACATCTCTTCGGCCAATCTAAAGAGCAGATTCACAGACCGGCAAGGGTAACAACAATAAACTTGAACTTTGAAAACATGCCTTAGCAGCAACAACAGGGGTACTTCCCCTAGCCAATAAAACAAACAGCAACACTAGTAGTACTAGTAGTGAAACACCAGCAGGGTGTTGTTGGTGCAAGGCTGCAAGGATACTACTACTGGTACTACCTAGAGTACTGTCCTGATAGGCGCCAGCATGTATTTCCAGATGTGATTGTTTGTTTGACATACCAGAGCTGACACTTGTTTAGATGTTCTCATGGAGCTATTAGTAGTAGTATGATACAAATACATGAAATGATGCTAGTAATACTAGTAGTAGTAGTAGTAGTACTAAGATGCATACCACCATTGGTATCACCATGCCCATGCTGGAGTGCTATGCTACAAGGGAACAAGATGCTGTCACAAATACAGAGCTGAGCTGAGCTGAGCTAACTCCTTTAAATATAGCACTAAATCATGCCCCCACTATTGACTAATACTATTGTACCTCTAGGGGAGTGTCTTGTAGTATCTGAGCATGTACAATAGCGCTTGAACAGTATCCCCCTGTAGACTCATTGTTTGCCAGCACTCCGTGGGCTGCTGTTATTGCTGTTTCTGTTGTCTTATTCATATCTCTTGCTGATGATCAAATATCAAAGTAGTACTAGTAGTAGTACTATTACTAGTAGTAGTACTACCACTACTAGTACTATTACTAGTATTACTACTACTACCACTACCACTACCACCACTACTACTACTACTAATAGAAGTAGTAGTACTAATAGTAACAGTAGCCTTGGCATGGTGTTTTGGTGTTTTGGTGCTTTGTCTTTTTTCGTGAAATAGTGAGCAAACAGTGGATTACAGGGGATTTTGTGAAGCTTTCGGAGAGGCAACTGACAGAAATTTCGATAGACAGGAGTCCTGTCTTTATTAATAATGCAACGAAGGTTGCGCACCTCCGTGTTAATATACGGAGAAAAAAACTACTGTTCCTGCAATCTTAAGGGGGTCTAGAGAGCAACCGGTACTGTACTCTCAGCCATTAAAAACGGTCCCGTCCGTCAAAAAATGAGGCGTACTTAGGAACGTACCTATTTGTAGGTACTAAGTAGTAGGAGTTGCACGAGCGCATAGCGCGCGCAACTACGGTTGCATTTTACCGATACGGTGATGGTAACTACACAGAATGCAACTAAAAAGAATGAGTACCAGAAAACATGTAGAATTTCTACGTGGGCTCATTTGGCGCGCGCAAAACTCATTTGGTTACAAAAAGAATGAGTACCAGGGAAACACGTACAATCCTACATGGCATTCACTCTCACTCAGATGGGTGTGAGCGATGCCTAAGACCGGTAGAACGCATCACAAAAATATTTCCAAGTCGAAAACTAAAAACACCGTGTAAAATCACGTGATAAAATTTGACATCGATTTTTTCTTTAGATGTTATCTGATTTTACTTGACATCTCTTCGGCCAATCTAAAGAGCAGATTCACAGACCGGCAAGGGTAACAACAATAAACTTGAACTTTGAAAACATGCCTTAGCAGCAACAACAGGGGTACTTCCCCTAGCCAATAAAACAAACAGCAACACTAGTAGTACTAGTAGTGAAACACCAGCAGGGTGTTGTTGGTGCAAGGCTGCAAGGATACTACTACTGGTACTACCTAGAGTACTGTCCTGATAGGCGCCAGCATGTATTTCCAGATGTGATTGTTTGTTTGACATACCAGAGCTGACACTTGTTTAGATGTTCTCATGGAGCTATTAGTAGTAGTATGATACAAATACATGAAATGATGCTAGTAATACTAGTAGTAGTAGTAGTAGTACTAAGATGCATACCACCATTGGTATCACCATGCCCATGCTGGAGTGCTATGCTACAAGGGAACAAGATGCTGTCACAAATACAGAGCTGAGCTGAGCTGAGCTAACTCCTTTAAATATAGCACTAAATCATGCCCCCACTATTGACTAATACTATTGTACCTCTAGGGGAGTGTCTTGTAGTATCTGAGCATGTACAATAGCGCTTGAACAGTATCCCCCTGTAGACTCATTGTTTGCCAGCACTCCGTGGGCTGCTGTTATTGCTGTTTCTGTTGTCTTATTCATATCTCTTGCTGATGATCAAATATCAAAGTAGTACTAGTAGTAGTACTATTACTAGTAGTAGTACTACCACTACTAGTACTATTACTAGTATTACTACTACTACCACTACCACTACCACCACTACTACTACTACTAATAGAAGTAGTAGTACTAATAGTAACAGTAGCCTTGGCATGGTGTTTTGGTGTTTTGGTGCTTTGTCTTTTTTCGTGAAATAGTGAGCAAACAGTGGATTACAGGGGATTTTGTGAAGCTTTCGGAGAGGCAACTGACAGAAATTTCGATAGACAGGAGTCCTGTCTTTATTAATAATGCAACGAAGGTTGCGCACCTCCGTGTTAATATACGGAGAAAAAAACTACTGTTCCTGCAATCTTAAGGGGGTCTAGAGAGCAACCGGTACTGTACTCTCAGCCATTAAAAACGGTCCCGTCCGTCAAAAAATGAGGCGTACTTAGGAACGTACCTATTTGTAGGTACTAAGTAGTAGGAGTTGCACGAGCGCATAGCGCGCGCAACTACGGTTGCATTTTACCGATACGGTACTTGTACGGTAACTTACAGTACCAGTGCTCGTAATCAATTACTGTACTTCGTACGAAGTAGGCCTTTGCGCCCGATTTTTTGGGAGTCTTCCCACCAATCTCAAATCGGTTTGTTCTCTCCTCGCTCGTCACCATCACGTACCGGTAGGGCCTAGAAGTGTCTACGTACGGTAGATTACTGGTATGTGTGTATTGTCCATTGTCTATTGTCAATGGTGATCTGCATTGCAAGTAATAATCTTACACGTATTTTTAAGATCATCATTCTCTTTTCGGTCGATTGTTTTGATCCCTACCGTACCGGCATGCCCTGCCGTCTTCACTACGGTAACCATTACAGCCATCTCAGATATCTACCGTACCGTACCGTACCGTACCTTGCGAGGTATCGGATTGCTTAGTTCCCGACAACGGCACCAAACGAAACAAAACCAAAGAAACACGATCCAAATCCTACCGCAGTTGTCCGCAAGAGGTGCCGAATTATCAGTTCGGAATGAAACGAATCGAAACAAAACTAAACTCAACAGAGCAGAGCAGAGGAATAGAAGAGGAGAGAACGGATCGAACCGAAGCGATACGATACGATACGACCACAGCCCGATCGACAATCGCCACGATCGATCGAACCATAATAAGCATCGCGGAATAGCTGGGTAGCGGCGTTACGAGCCGAGAGACACGCGTGGCCATGGATGGAGATGTGAGTAACGCATTCATTGTCCAATCCAATCCAATCCAATCCAATCCGATTCAATCTATTTCGAATTACCGTGGTTGGTGAAATTGGTATTTTATGGAAATCGCTTCGTGCCCATCCGATCCGATTCGTTACTCATTCCGAACGTTCTCCTTCCTATCGTTGCCGCCGGGGAATGGATCGATTCTGTGCATTGTGCATTGTGCTTTGTTGTATTTTCTTTTCTTTTCTTTTCTTGCCACGATCTCGTTCGCGCCTCCGCCGACAGTCTTTGGGCAACAGCAACAACAGCAACAACAAAAGAGCAAGCGGGGCCGGAGGCGGACCGCGATCGGACTGCGAAAACACCAGCATATCGATGGGGTCATCGTGGAAGAGGTCTTTCCGCTCTTCGACCCGTCCTCGCCGACGGAGCAAAAGGTGGGCGACGGGGTCTACGTGAGCGCTACCACCGCCAACAACAAGCGATTCTACGGGGTCCTGGTCGATCAATCGTCCCTGAAGGAAGCCTCGGGCTTGTTCTTTCGGGACCAGAGCGATTCCTTGCGACTGAACGAGCGCATGAAACTCCTCCACGCGAAACGGGACGGAACGACGATACCGGCAGCAGCAACGGAAGCAGCAACAGGAGCAACAACAGGAAGCAGCGGCAACAACAACGTCATCTGCCGTGAAATCGGAACCAACGGAGGATGGCTGCAGCCATGGCGGAAACAGCACGACATCGAATGCAAAAACTCCGTCGTCTCCACCCGCCAAAAAGGCGCGCCTTGTCTCGATGAAGGAGGAACCGGGTCACCAAAACAACAACAGCAACAGCAGCAGCAACAACAACAACAACAACAACAATACGAATACCGATTGCGATGCAACCAATGCTGGGGGTTCGAGCGGTTCGGTTCCCGAGGCCGGTCCACCGGAACCCTTCCTCTCGGAGGAACGACCGGTCCAGAAATTCAAATTCGTCGAGGAACCGGACGCCACGGGGATCGCCGCGGGAAAGCGGGGCAGGGGGAACGAACCGCCGTCCGGAGTCGGCGGTCGAAACCACAAAACCGGAAGCGGCAATGGCAATGGCAGCGGAAGCGCCAGCGGAAAGCGCCCACAACAGCTATCGGATACTGGTGGCCACGTTCAGCAGCATCCTCGAGGCGGCCTGCGGGGACCTCGCCAAGGCGCGAGCGATCCGGGAGGCGTGCGAGGAGGGGGGCAACTTTCTTTCGGGGAGCGGGGGGCCGGGGGGTAGCGATCGCGGGAACGATCGCGGGAACGATCGATACTACTACCAGTACGAGAGCCTCCCCCTCTCGCTCCGGCATGGAAAGCGAGGCGGCGTCCAAGCTGGCCGTGATCCGGACCTCGATGGGCTTCCACTCCTTTCTGCACGGGACGGCGCTGCCGCCGTGGTACCCCCTGTCCAATCTCTACCCGCAGAGCAAGGTCCTCAACCTGCTCAACCTGAAGCAGGGCAGCAACGGGAAGATCGAGTGGGACCCGAGCGGGAGGGTCGCCGAAACCGTCATCGCCGGCGGCAACTACCGCTCGTACTCGGCGGCGCGCGGGGGGAGCAAGAGCGTGGCGACCATGGTGGGGGGGGGCACGGTTCTGCCGATGCAGGCCCGGGTCCGGAAGCAGTACCAGATCGGGGTCGTGGGCGGGGGAATCGCGGGACTGGCCTGCTGCCGGGAACTCTGCACGGCCCTCAAGAACGACGGGATCGACGCCAGGGTGACGCTGGTGGAGGCCCGGTCCCGGCTCGGGGGCCGCATCGCGACCGACCGGACCTGGAAGACCCAACAAACCGGTGGCAACAACAGTAATGGCAACAACGACAGCAACAACAACAACAGCAACAACGACACGGTCTTTCCGGTCGAGCTGGGCGCCTCGTGGATCCACGGGATCGACGACAATCCGCTGGCGAGCCTCGCGGAGACCGCCGGGATCGGATTCGTCCGGGCGTCCGAGGAGGTCAAGATGCTGGGAAAGGGGATGAAGGAAGTGGACGGCAAGCTGGACGACAAAATGGGGAAGCTCTTCGACGACCTGCTGGACCACGCCACCGAGGATTGCTGGACGTCCGCCTCCGCGACGGCGGCGGCGGCGGACGAGGGGCGGCGTTCCGGGTCGGACTCGCATTCGCACCCGGAGATCGAGCAGGCCGCGGTGCGGTGGTACGCGTCCTGTTTTTCGAAACACGATGCCGACACGAGCGCGGGGGCTCGCAAGGGCGTCGGCGGTGTTGGCATTGACACGGGCTGGCATTGGCCATTGGCATTGACACCGAATCCATGGCCGTCGAGACTCCCGTGCACCGACGATCCAACGATCGATCGGTGGATTGCGAGATCGGCAAGGCGATCGTCAGGCACAAATTCCGGGACTTCTCCCGGCTGTCCGCGGAGGAGCACCGGATGCTCCTGTGGAACAGCAAAAACGTGGAATACGCCCTCGGCTCGAATCTAGACAGCCTGTCCATGAAGTACTGGGACGTCGACGACCGCCACGCGTTCGAGGGAGAACACGTCCTGCTCAGGGAGGGGTACTCGGCGGTGATCGATCACATGTTCGAATCCCTGAAGAAAAACGCCGGTCCGGAACGCTTCGAGTGCTGCCTGGAATTCCCGGTCGGCAAGGTGGAGTACGGGAGGAAATCGGCCACGCAAAAATACGGGCGCGACCGATTCGGGCGCGAACGGCACCTGACCGAGCTGTCGGATTCCTGCAGCATCACGTCGGAAGACGGACGCCAAACCAAGTATTTCGATTTCCTGGTTTCGGCCGTCCCGCTGGGGGTTCTGAAGGAGAGCGTGGAACGGGAAAACGATGCGGACTTTCAGAAGAAAATGACGTTCGTCCCGTCCCTTCCCTTCTCGAAGACCGACGCCATACGGAACGTGGGGTTTGGTCTCTTGAACAAGGTCTACGTTCGGTTTCCCACTCCGTTCTGGCGCGTCCCGGGATTCTTCAAGGGAGAAGACGACTGCTTGTTCGGGAACGTGACCGGGGTCCATCCGCACCACTACATGTTTTTTGACGTGGGAAAGACACTCGGTTCACCGGGAGACTCCCCGGCGATTCTCATGTCGCTCGTTTCGGGGAAGGAGGCCGTCGCGCTCGAGTGCTTGCCGGACGAGGAAGTGATCCAAGAGGTCGTGGAAACACTGCGCGTCATGTTTTCGGGGTCGCTTTCGGTTCCCGATCCGATCGACTTTCGAATCACGAGGTGGGGGAAGGATCGTTTTTCTCGGGGTTCCTATACGTATCTTCCTCCGGGAAGCACCGACCAAGATTTTCATCTTCTCCAGTCCCCCGTCAACGGAAACGGTGATTCGCTCCTGCTCGAGAGCAGCGCGGAAGTGATGCGATTGTTCTTTGCCGGGGAGCACACCACCGCTCTCCATCCCAGCGTGACCCACGGAGCGATGCTTTCCGGCATCCGGGCCGCGCAAGAAGTCGTTTCCAATATCCAATCCAAGAGCAAGGGCGACAAGGATGTCATCGACAAGGTGATTCCCATTTCCATGTTTCGGTACTGGAATCCAACAACTCCCCTGACGTGCAATCTCTGTCACAAGCTCGGGGGGCGAACGCGCGAGGGACCCCTGCTGGCATTCAAACGCGGAGCCCGACAAGTCCTGGTGCACAACAACTGTGCCGAGTATTGTCCGGAAGTCGAGGTCGTCGATTTCAAGTGGAAGAACGTGATCCGAGCGGTGAACCGAGGAAAAACATTCGAGTGCGTTCACTGCTCACAAACCGGTGCGGCCATTGGATGCTCTGCCGCCAATTGTTTCCGCATGTTTCACTTTTCTTGTGCCGAGGGTACGTTCCAATCTGAGAGATACGGGGCTGGATTCGGCACGTCGTTCCAGTCGCTCACGCACCATTCGATTCGTGTCGCTCACCTTTTTTTTTTCTTCCAAAAAACAAAATCTTGCATTCCATAGATACCGGTTGGAGGTTCGACCTGGACGGCAAAGCCTTTCTCTGCGATCGGTGCCGAATCGTTCCGTCGGGGTCGGCAGCGAGACGATGCGATCGCATATCTACGAAATACTACGCAATGAAGACAAAGACGGCACCAAAGTCTTTGGCGTGCCAACTGTGCCGGATGCCGGAGAACGAGATACTCGGAGAACTCCTTGCGTTTCAGCAACACGGAGGCCAGCGGCAACCGCGGGAGTACCAAATAATGTGTTGCGTTCATTTAAACTGCGTGAAGCACACGAACATTGTCAATGTTTCCGAGGCAGAGCACAGTCGAATGAGTCACGAGTACCAAAACGTATTCGACGTTCTCGAACAATCCAAGTCTTGCAGCAGCTGCGGCAGCGCCGGTGCGTCTATTCGCTGCGCTTTTGACGGTTGCGACCGGGTCTTTCATTATCATTGCGCCGTCGCGGACTCCAACTGGGATTTTGAGCGCAAGGGAACCAAGAAATTCCATTGCAAGGCTCACAGATCCATGGGCAAAAAGAGAGCTTCCGCGCTTCGAGACGCGAATCTTTCTGCTAGCACCGCTGCTGCTGCTACTGCTGCTCTGGTTGTCGCCAAGACTTCGACAGATGAAGTGCCAGCGGAGAAAAGCAACAGCGCCGGCGGAAGTGGCGGTCTGACCTTTCAGCACAATCTGTTTGCATCGTTTGGGGCCGTGCCGAAGACACCCGACCACTTGAAAACGAACATTCCGGGCAACCTGGACATCAATGGTGCCGTCCATTCTCCGCAAAGCCGAGGCTCGCCGCGGGCGATTGGGAGAAGCAAGGCGGAATCCTCCGCCGACGTCTCGGACGACGAAAGCTCTTACGACGACGACGACGACGACGACAGCTTCTTGGGGGAGGCGGACGATGCCGGGCAAGGCCTGGAAGTCAGTGGATCTTCCGTTGGCTCGGGATGTTTCCGGATCGACGCAACTGGTTCGGCTCGAGCGAGCCTCGCGGGAACGGTTTTGGAATGTTTCGTTGCAGGTACTGAAACAAAGCAGCGGGTTTGTGGTCGCGGTCGCGGTGGCTGGAACCAATGGCAACAACCCGAATCACGGTGCCGGTCGGCTCCGACCAGGGGTTCTCTCTGCGGACCGGAGACGTCATTGTATCGATCAATGGCTCGAGGGTCGGGTCGAGTGGTCTCGAGACGCTCCGCGGGATCTTGTTCCGATTGAAACAAGAGGTGGACCTGATGCTAGAGGTGGTTCGAAAGGGATAAAAAAAGGATGGCAGTCCTAGCTACTACTGGAGCATAGAACACGAAACGCTTTGCCATTCGAGTTGTGCGACGGAGGGGCTCTGGTGCCAAAAAGATCTCGAAGCATTTTAATAGATAACAATTTTAGGTTGAGGGTTAGTACTTCGGATGAACATCAGTCCGCGGATTCCTAATAACACTAGCTACGCGTAGTCGCTCTTCATTTTCAACATTTGCAATCCCTTTTTGCACTTGAATGGAGTACTGTATACACATTGATACAACATGGGAACAATTTCAAAAAGAATACAAGATCATTACACGTAAACGTAGCTATTGCACATCATTGCAATAACTGCCAATCTTCCTCTACTAATGATCCCAGTGTTGGTACAGCAGCTTCCTTCACCAGCCATGAAAGTACAGGAACAATTCAAGCGATTGTTGTTGACACATCTCAATCAATGGGTGTGGTGAAGAAAATCTTTTTCTCTTTGATTCTCCGATACGGCAAATGGAAAAGACGCTACTTCAGTCTCATGGAACCGATCGTCGGAACCGAACAGGATTTTCGACGAAACAAGTTTCGTTTTACAGCATCTCTGAAAAAAATCTCGACCATCGGACACACCGGCAAACGAGATCACTCTCGTTTGTCCACCGAAGCTGCCGGCAATAGAGCTTTTACGGCTGTTGCGTCCGCGGATTCATTCATTCTCGTGACGGGATTGGTGGCTGCGGCACCGACCGGCGAGGATTGCGGTGTTTTCCAAAGCGACAAAATCGTTATCACCCAAAAAAACAAGATGGACGCCGCGGTTTCTGTTCCTTCCAAACAATCCTCGTCGACGCCGTCCTCCCGGGGAAAGAGGACCGGCTTTCAGCGCGGCTTTTTGCTGAGCAGCAAACCGTCAGCCGCAAAGGGAGTGAGACGGAAACGTCAGGAAAAGCCGGTCGACGAGAGTTCCTCCCATCGGATCAACGCTGGCTTCCGAACCGGTGGACCGTCTTTCGCAGAACTCGAAAAGTGAAACGACTGCAAATAATAATAATAATAATAATAACAATAATCATACGACGCTTCCACCTCAAGGGTTGTCGTCCGAGTCACCGGAAACAACGGGGAATCATTCATTCATCGACGAGGGCCCAAAAGCCATCCCTTCTGGAACCGAAAGAGCGTCCGGAAAGAACAAGACGGAAAAGAAGAAAAATGATTCGGGATGGGCGAAGGGATTTTTGACGACAAACACCGGTAATTCCAGCAACGACACGACGACAACGACAAAGCCGAAAGCAAAGAGCGCCGCCTCCGGAGCGTTGAAATCCAATCAAAGCAGTAACACCGTTGGATCGGGTGCTGCTGCGAAAAAGAAGAAGGATTCCGGGTGGGCGAAAGGATTCCTGACAAGCAGCAAAAAGAAAGGAAACGACCGCAAAACGAAATCGGCAACCGAGGACCGGGCAGCAACGACCGAGGCAAAGATTCCGCCCGTGAGTGTTCCGGAAGCAAAAGGACTACCCGCAACGTCTTCCGCGTCTTCCTCCGTCGCCGAAGTCCGGCCGAGCGTTCAAAGCAAACGGACCTCTCGGTCTTCCGATTGGTTGCTGTCCATCGAGGAATCCGGCACCGCTCGCGAGGACAAACGCACCAGCTTGTCCTTCGTGACGCCCGGGGATCCAATCGTCCCGCGGACGTCTCCCGGAGAGCCTGCAACTCCGAATTCTCGGCGGCCACTGATCCGTGTTCTGGGCGGCAACGAAGACGAAACCGCCCCCGACGCTTCTCCGCCGCTGCCGCTCGGAAATCCGGACCCGCTCCCGTCAAAAGGTCGGCGGTCGATACCGATACCGGCGGGATCGCCGCTCCTATCCGCGGCAACCGATGGGGAGGAGGATTCGTCGGATGGACCGTCGCCGTCCGTTTTCCTCCGAGAGGTCTCGACGACGCGCAAACCCGGGCCCGAGCGAGGCGCGGCGGAGGAACGGCCGCGGGGTCGACACCGATCGGCCCCACCCGAGGGGGCCTCGACCGAACGGTCCGACCCGAGAGAAGTGTCACCGGGGGCGTCCTCTTTGATCGCGACGATCGAAGCCCCCGCCGACCGCGAGGAGCCGCAAACGGCGAAAACAACCACCGACGGTGTTGGAATCGTGGCATTCCAGCAAGAACTGGAGCGTCTGTGTGCGAGAGAGATGGCCTTTTCCGGCAGCGACACCGCCGACGGAAACGGTGCGGATCGGTTGGAAGACGTGCGGATGCTATCGTGGACCTCCGAACAACGCCGGTGTGCATGGATCTGCCTTCTCCGACTCCGACAGCACCCGCAACAAAAACAGCGGGAACTTCCGACCTGGGGAACGAAACTGTTGGAGACGGAATATTGCAACGGCAATCGACGGCAACCGCGGCGGGAGGAGCAACAACACCGATGCGATGATCGCGCGCACGACGAATCGACACCGTCGTCGATGGCGATCCCCCTGGAATCCGTGCTGCAATCGTTCGGAACGGCCGAGGACCGCGTTCTGGCACTGCCGTGCCGTCCGGGTCATCCGCGACTATTTTCTGGCGTGGTATCCGATCCCGAGACGAGCGCGAGGACAAACCGTCCGGGGCGACGGCGACGGCGACGACGACGACGACGACGACGATGAGTCGGCACGCACCACTCCGGACGCGGGGAATTCCCGCGATTGGTCCCGCTTCTGTGCCGATTGGTTCGGTCGGCGGGGAATCGACGAACTCGATTGGCGCAGACCGCGTGGGAGACATCCGTTCTCTTGGTGGCTTCGTTTTTGAAGGGATGCGGGCTTCTGCCGGTACCGAGGCAACGACAACAACAACAACAACAACAACAACGACGACGACGACGACGGGTCGGGGTCGGGGTCGGATTCCTCTGGTTCGGACAACCGATGCGACACGTGCGTTGCTGGAACAACTGCGGTGGCTGGTGCGGATTCAACTCCTCTGGCAGCAGGCCAAGGGAAAGAAACTCGAGTCCGGTGCCGCCGCAATCAAAGCAAAACGTCTCCAGGGACTGGAACGAATCGCCGAGAACACGGTGAGCAGCATGGGTATGGGGAAGGCTCCGCGGGGGATTGCGGACGACGCTTTGTCGGCATTGATTGACACCACGGTTGCCGAGTTGGAATCCCTGTTGGAATTACGGTAGTTCCGGATATTTCTGGGTCGTGCCAACAGACGGCTGAATGCTGGGAGTTCACCGGCGTGACCCAAAGCATGAGAGAACCCACGCCAAAAACGAACGCCACAACCCCAGGAACCTGGCACGGTGTTCACATCTCCCTATGACATCTTCTACGACGATATCCAAGCCACAATTTCATCGTTTCAACCATGGATCGTTTACTAGTGCTGGATTTACTGTATGCTTTCTACAGAATTACTAAATAGTGTGTCTTTGATTTTAGATTTTTTCGACGATTCCCTGGTTATTTTGGACCCCTTGTAGATCTTTTGACGAAATCCATTGAATGGCGTCATGACGATGCGCACACATCTGTCAAGAAAGAGCATTTGCTTTCTTGTTGTATTGAATCATCTTGTGAATGTCGTACATGCAATCGGAAACAAAACCTAACTGCAGTCAGGTCTCCCCAAAATGGAAGTCTCCAACATTCATAAACACGAAGACCTAACCGTTCCTTCGGCGACGTTTCGGAAGGCTCTACCATCCATCATTATCACGGTTGTATCCACCACGACCTCGATTTCCACCTCGGTTGTCATAACGGTTCGAACCTCTGCACCGCGAAAACATAACGTCATTGTGAGACACAAAATTCCCCAGACGAAGCTCGAGACGAAACAATGGGACGACACGATTTAATGTTTGTTCTTACCTCTGGTCGTGACTGGAATAACGTTGTTCACGACGGTATCCGCGACCGCCGCCGCCGCTGCCACCATATCCGCCACGGTTGAAGTCACGGCCTCCGCGGCCATATGATCTGTCGCCCCTGCCACCACGACCCGATCTGTATCCACCGCGACCGCCTCGGCCACCTCCTCGGCCTCCACCTCGTCCTCCGTGTCGCAGACCAAAGTTGCGACCGCGTTCGACGTCGAGCTCTTCCAGGATTCGAATGTCGGCTCCACCAGCCTCGACTCCTTTGCAGAACTCGACCAATTTCTCGGCATCTTCTACCCCCATGTCAAAGATACAGATTCCTTGCTCGTGGTTGGGTTGGATCTTGCCAACATCGCTTTCGAAGCTTACATCATCCCCTTCTCTCTGGCTCATGCGGGCAAGTTTTCCAACGGTAAACATGACATCGCCAGCAGAAACTGGTCTTCCGCGATTGTTGCTCATTTCGAGGGTCACAAGTCCAGCTTCACCAGTAAGAAGAGAGCGACTTTCGGCCTTGGTGGTTCGTTTCGAAATGGCAGCTAAGCAACGTGCAACAACATCTTCGGCATTGCCCTGTTTCAAAAGGGCCACCGCAGATTCCTTGAAATACTCAGCGGTTTCCTCGGGAATCTCCATGGAGGCGACCGCAGATGTCTTGGCGGCTGCTTTCAGTACCGCCGTCGTCGAAGGTGGTCCCGACAGTTCGAACTGGAAACCGTGCCCAAGATCGCGTTCGATCCGTACAATATCGGATTGCTGGTTGGGTGAAAACATGAGAACAGAAACACCGTTCGTTTGGGCACGACCAGTACGACCGGATCGGTGGACATAGGTGTCAACATCACGAGGAGGATCAAACTGGACAACTAGATCGACATTTTTGATGTCGATACCACGCGCAGCAACATCAGTTGCAACCAAAACATTGAAGGATCCAGCACGGAATGCTGCGAGAGTTGCGTCGCGCTGTTTCTGGCCGACATCCCCGTGCAATGCCTGGGCTGTCAAACTCTTGAAAACTCCACCGGAAACGAGCTCATCGGCTTGGCGTTTGGTTTCAGTGAAGACGATGGTCTTTCCGAAAATCTTTTGCTGAACCGCACTGTTCTCTTGTTTCTTCTTTGCGATCGCTGCAGCTGCGATTTCGTTGATAGGTTCGTCATCCTCGTCGTCGCTTTCGGCGAAGATTTCATCGACGCCTTTCATGTCCTTGGAAATTTCGATCGCAATGATATCCTCCAAAATAGCTTTCTTGGATTCAACGCCCCATGGGCACTGGATCGCTGTGTGGCGAACAGTTTTTGCTACACGCAGACCACCGTCATCACCTGTAGCATCGATGGATTTCACATCCTGCTGATATTGACGACCGATCTGTTTGACCCATGGTGGCGTAGTGGCCGAAAAGAGAAGACACTGTGGTTTCTTTCCATTGTCTTCGCCCAAACCATCCAAAATAGTTTCGACATCGTCCGCAAATCCCATGGACAACATTTCATCGGCTTCATCCAAAACTATCAAGTCACATTCGTTCAATCTTAGGGTACCACGATCCAAGTGATCAATGATACGTCCGGGAGTTCCGACCAAAATATCCAATCCATTTCGCAACGCTCTGCTCTGTGGGTCGTAGGAAACACCTCCGTGGAAAACATCGGTGAATAAGCCCAATGGCTTTGCAACGGCACTCAATTCGTCTTGGACTTGCCTGGCAAGTTCTCTGGTGGGGCACAAGACCAACATGGAGACACTGCGGCCTCTTCGCATGCGCCCGGTAGCAGGATCACGGATGCCCTTTTCCTCCATCCACTTGACAAGACGTGTGATCGAGGGGAGACCAAATGCCAAGGTTTTTCCGGTACCGGTTCGCGAGCGCCCGATGACATCGCGTCCCGCTACAATGGGATCAAACGCCTCTCCCTGCACCGGAGTAAAGCGGATGATTCCCTTTTCGCTCAAGACGTCGATGACGCGTTGATCCAATCCAGCTTTGGTCCAGCGAGGGTTACTCGTCGACAAGAACTTTGGATCCGTGTAGTCAATGGGGCCTTCCTGTATTTTGAACCAGTACGAGGTGAAGCAAAGGCATGAAACGAACACAAAAGGAATGTGGAAATTTTTGCGTTGAGAAAATGCATCTGAGGTCGATAAAACCTTTTCAAAACATCGCGTCGTAGAGTATCCGTCACGTATTTTTCTGTTCGTTGCGTGATGAAGTGGCGTTCTTTGGCGTCACGTGTATCAGGTTTTCTCTGTCGATCAAACTATGAATGCCAATACACAAAACTCACATCTTTGGCTGCAGTTGCAGCTACGTCCGAGATGAAATCATCGACGAATTGGTCGTTGTCCATATCATCCGTCATGTCAAATGTTCCTTCCAACAAGTCGTCAAGAGCAGCATCCAAATCTTGATCCACTGCTCCGGCGTACAAACTTGAGGTTGTCGAGTAGCACTTGCGATGGGAATCATGCAGAAGGAAGGAAGCCATTCCATTCCGACTATTTCTGCTGCAACTGTTTCTGCTTCCGCTGCTCCGGTGTTGGAAGGCAGCGGTCGTCGTCGAAAAAGCCCGGGCACAAATCGGCCCTGCCTTTCGGGAGAGATTGTTTGAGAGGAACAAGAACATCGTCAAACCAACAATCCCGTCAGTTCCTTTGCCATACATCGTAAGTTTCTCTGGATTTATATCGCGGTGATGGGTTTCGTGAACAGTATTCCAACGTGGATACTGTTATTCACTGGTTTTCTATTGATCGCAACTGTAACAGTACGAAGGGGTGAATCAAGAATTCTGTAGCCAACAACGGAGCAAATTCTCTTCACTTCTGGGGCTTGTGATTTCGTTAAGCTGGTAACTGCTACTTCGGATTCAATTGCGGATGCTAGATCAACAAACCTTAAATCCTAGTAGTGGTGTGTCTTTCCCTCCCGAGTTGCGGTGCGTAGTGTAGGTGAGTTAGAGTTTTTCTTCCGTCACCTTCCTTCGATGTTCGTTGTTATCGATGATGGGTGTGAGCTGGAACATACGAAGTAGTTTCTTGATGTCGTTTGGAGAAACAAGTTTGGGCGACTGTAAATTCACATACGATGCATAGTGCAAACGAATGGGTGGCCACAGCAAGAAAAAGGAGCTTCAGAATTCAGTCGATGTAATCAAGGTTCCGAAAAGTACGTACACACATTACTGGACGTACGAATACAAGACCAATCAACGTGCGGAGTGTGTCATACAGTGACGTGTGCGTGATCGATTTTGGCGTGTTTTCGTCCTCCTATTTTTTAGAATCTGGCATTCTCCAAACGGGGCACACGGGCGAAAATCTAAAGAAACTAAGATAGTACTTTCAAGTTCTTGCATATCGTCACAGACGTGACTCAAATATTTCACGACCTTGTGACACGAACAGTATCTTAGCAAAGAACCGTGGAACCTCTGTTACTGTACTGTACGATACGTAGTTGCACGCAATTTGATTGATTTTGAGTGTTCTCCAAGAAATCATAGTAATAATACGGTAACCTTGAGGTTACGAACAAGTTTGTAAACTTCTTCACTCTTACCGGTACCGGTAGCATACGAACTAGATGATGATTCCCGGCAAACCTGTACGGTACGGTATAGATAGGGGACACGACCAAAATCTATCTCAAAATCGATTCCTCCCAGTAATTACTGATACATTTGTTGTGTTATTGGAGACTCTAAGCTGTTCCTAAACTCTTTTGTCATTTTACCTGCCTTGCAAGAATTGATGTCGAGATGAATCCAAATCAGAGCGGTACCTTTGAGTTCTCGTCTTACTCCGAGATACTCAGCATTTTGATTCGTGACTTCCTACTGCCTCTCAATGGGCTGGCGAAAACGGCGGCGCAAGACGAAAAAGCGCAACGGATTCAATCCTCTGGCAAGATTCTCTTGACAATCGTTCGCAATGCACTGCGTTCCAACGGACCCGACGATCGTTATCGCAAGGTCCGCATCGCGAACAAAAAGATCCAAAGCCTTGTCATGACGGTACCTTTTGCCGTGGACCTTCTAACAGCCGTTGGGTTCGTGTACGTTGAAGTGGATGGAGAACAGCACTTGATGTTTTCCGAGAACCACGACGGTTACGAACCAGGCCATTTTGTATCGATGGCTAATTTGTTCTGCTCAATGATGGACGAAGAATTGAAGAAATTCGAAGCCTCTTCCATGTCTCCAGAAATTGCTGCGACCGCAAATGGCACTTCCAAGATCAGCATGACCAAAACCAAAAATAACGAAGTCTTTCTGTCGGAAGAGGAACGAAAGGTGAGGAGCATCAAGGCGAAGGCTGTCAGACGCGCCAAGCGGGCCGAGAAGGAAGAGGCGATGAAACGTTGGGAAGAAGACCAGCAGGAAAGATTCGAAAAGAAGACAGCGAATCAAAAAGACCATCTACACCAAAGAGAGACAGAATTCGGTGCATTGCCAAAACCATCTTCAAACAGTGCAAAAGCCAGTCGTGATAGAGCTGAGTCAATCGGGACACTCGGTGCCATCAGAGCAAATGCTGCCGTTGCATGGAAGATGAAGAAACGAAAGGAATCCCAGCACCCGAACCCCGAGAATTCGAAAGAAAAAATAGATAGCGTCACTCCGAGAGAACTCCCCGTGGATGATCTAGGGAAAGGCTCCCTACCGCCACAAGGACCACTAGTCGCTTCGTTAGACAGGAAACCCCCGCCTGCCGCAATCATTCCTACTCCTAAGTTATTAGAAGAAGAATGCACTAGCCAGCCCACCAAACCCTTGTCGTCGTGGGACGAAAACTTAAAACTCATCCCACGCTGTGCATCAGCTCGAGGAATTCGTGAAACTTCACTGTTCTACGAAAAAAAAGGTATGATGATGAGTCAGAAGTTTCGGCGTATCGGTACGGATCGTTTCCTTCCGTTTCGACTTTTTCCCTATATTTCGTAAGCATACTGATTAGAATTGCTACAATTACCAAATCTTCGCTCATCAGAATTCCTTTTCTTTTCAACTTGACGCGATCTGGGTTCAAAAGGATCACGTTTGCCTTCGTCCAATACCCGCACTTGCTTGAAGCGTCTTTTCTCTGAGTTCGAAGTACTCAAAACATCTCTTCCCGCATACAAAGAGTGTTCGGCATGGCTCCGTTTCGATGAAGAAATGCCTCAGTACGTCCGTGCACTCCTGACTGCACCACTACCAGGACCATCTCCATACTCAGGTGGTGTCTTTGCCTTTGACATGCATTTCCCCGAAAACTACCCGGAGGTTCCTCCAAAGTGTAAAATCATTACAACCGGGAGGGGCAAGGTCAGATTCGGTCCCAATCTTTACGCCTGTGGAATAGTATGTCTGAGCATTTTGGGGACATGGCCAGGACCCAAGTGGAATCCAAAAAAAAGCTCTATTTTTCAATTACTTGTTTCGATCCAGAGTTTGTTGCTCGGCTGTGAACACCCATACTATTTGGAGCCCGGTCATGGCGGCTGGGAAGATAAAATAAAAGAGGGAGATTTTGCTACCGTTGGACAAACCTTGTCGGGGAAAGCGGTGAAGGAGGAATTGAAATTGCCATCAAAGGTTTGGTCGTATGAAGATAAGATCCGAGTAGCATCTGTTCGGTATGCCATGCTGGAACCACTGGAAGTACTTGTCGGGGAGAACAACGGTACCGTCGAGTCATTACAGAGCATGAACTCAGACCTCGCTTATTTAAGGCCATTCAAAGGCGCAATTCGGTTGCATTTTACTGAAAACGCTGCAGAAGTTTTGGAGGTTGTACGAGAATGGATCGATGCTAATCGCCCTTCTGTAATGGGAT
The DNA here is from genome assembly GCA_037355855.1 of Pseudo-nitzschia pungens. Lineage (NCBI taxonomy): Eukaryota > Bacillariophyta > Bacillariophyceae > Bacillariales > Bacillariaceae > Pseudo-nitzschia > Pseudo-nitzschia pungens. Next base: position 2,112,579 of record CM074763.1, on the reverse strand, counting down.
CAGAGGTTTTAACATCTCCATTGGCGAATCCGATTACGGATGCGCTTGACCTTCGTTGGAATCAAAGAAAAGAGCCTTCCGCGACGGCCTTATCCTTCTGAATTTGTCGACTCTTTGAGCACTCTCAACACCGAGCTTGAAAAACGTTTAAAAAAACTTCAATGGTCTTCATCAGTACTACTACCTCAACATGATGGCAAAACATTGGCAGAGAATTCCAATCCCACCCACGGTGCATCCGATTGCTCTCCCGTCGAATCACAGAAGATGAACGGGCCTAGTATGTTCAGTATCCGAAATGACAATCTAAAGAATACTTTGATTGCGAGGATGAAGACAGCTGCTATGGAAGGAAACTACATTCTTGCTGGAAAACTTCAGAGTGATCTCAATGCTCTCCAAGGCACGACAACCCCCACCAAAAATGGCATTTCAAGTACTTTTGAGCCCCATCCCTTCTCGCCAGTAGCAAAAGAGCAACAGGAATTGCCTCCGTATAACCTTGGAGCAATTATCCCTGATGTCCCCAGTCATTTTGTTGTTGGAGGTGATTATGATGGTGATGGTGATGGTGATGGTGATGATGATGATGATGATAGCGATCGCTATAGCTATAGCGATTGGTCTGAATACGACGATGAGGATTTTGGTGGAACGCATACTGGTTCGAGGTGGTCCCAGTTTGGAACTGGGTATAAACTAAATGACGATACTGGTGTCATGAAGCAACCCGCGACGGTGGCGGAACCAATTGTAAATGAACCACAAGTTCCCCGCCTTTCCGTAGAAGACCCCCGGAAGATTCGAATCAGACTTCCAAATTCCGTTTTAGTGACCGAAGAGTTTGACAGTAACGAAAAACTTTCTGTCTTGTACAAGGTTGTCAACAATCGCATGCTCGTTGAAGGCACACACCAACGATCAGAGAAAGATTGCAATGATTGGATTAGCAGGAGAGTTCCTGTGCGAGTGCTCTTGGATGCACAGCAGAAGCAGAGAGTGGTACTATCCGGTGGTGCATTTGCGTCACCAATCTCAGAGTATAGATTCACGTTGCTATCTGCTTATCCAAAGCGAGAGTACAGCTTTGAGATGGATGGAACGAAATCTCTAAAGGATCTAAACATAGCCTCGAGTGCAACTCTAACGGTCATGATGTGCAACGAACGTGGGAAAGTAAAAGGAGGATTGCTTGAGAACAAGCTTGCTGAAGCGCAAGGTGATGCAATGAATGTGGATGATCTTGGATACGAAGCTCTGAACGAATTAGGTGAAAGGATTGGGGTAGTAGTACCCGGTGACAGTGAATGGAAAGGGATCGACCAAAATACCCTCGACCAGGTATCAACCGTCCTAAGCCCAAAAGAATACCTTGGTCAAAAGTCTGATGGGGAGGAAGATAAAGAAGATCGCAGATGCTGTATTTGTCTCGGCGACTTCGACCCAACATCAACTGATCCACAACTGCGTGTATTGAACAACTGCTCTCATGTTTTTCATTCAGCGTGTTTGGTAACCTGGTTATCGACCAAGACTAGTTGCCCGATTTGTAAGCAATCGCTTACCAGCGACTAGACAAGCAATAGGACGAACGCCCAGAATAATCTTATGCGCACGTTCGAGTAAAGACGTGTCTACCAAAATTATAGAAAAATGCTGTCCAACGAGGTGATGGAGAATGATCTGTTACCTTTCCACTGTAAAAGAAAAGAAAAAGGGATATGAATATATTTTTCAGAGAACCATGCATGGCAGTTCAAATATCACCCAATAATGTCTGCACCATGATTAAGCAAGATGGCTTTTATTCGCTTAAGTAGGCAACGAAAGCAGAGGTCTTTTCAGCAAGCTTTTCTAATGTAAAGTTCTTGGTATTACATTCATACTGAACTCAGCAACCATTTACACTCTTTTTAGTGTTACACCATCCAAATATGATGCTACTATTTCTTCACCATGTGACTTAAAGAGCGTCACGACGAACAAGGACACCATTGTGTTTCATCGGTGATATGTTGTCATGACCACTTATCGGTCGCATAGAGCCACACCCCAACCACTTGATGTCAAAAAGCCATTCTACCACCAAAGAAAATGTAGATTAAAAAAGATTGACAGAGAAGAATATTGCACCAGGCAATGCCAAGCAGCTAAAAACATTGTCACCCGAAGCCTCCAAACGACAACAACAAGGTTTTTTCCATCATGCAGTGCATTTCAAAAGATAGATGAAAAGAGTTTAGACCAAGAACCATGTTGTTGTTGTTGCACTTAGTCCTCCAAGAGGAAGAAGAAGTGCTGTCGAACACAACAACAACAACAACAACAATGCTCGCCATCATGACGACCCACTACCTCACAAGATGTAAGACATTGATTGCAGGAGTTTGTATCCATAGAATCCACTTTGTTTTCTTAATGAGAAAGACCCCTATTGCGATAGTAGGAGTCAAGCCCAGAGACTTTCCGGCGTACGTGCTGCTGCAGCTGCTGATGAGGAGCAAGCTGAGGCCACGAACAAAAATTAAATCCGTAATGAACACCGCGTTCAATCGTGAGATCTGCTAGTACCGCACGAGACATCAACGAGAATCTATTGTTTACCAGCATTTTGTCCCTTTCGGGCAACATGAAAGATTGATCTACTAAGTGAATGGATCTTTTTCATTTTCGACTTCAAAAAATACCACGGAAAGAATTTCTTGCAGAATCAAAGTACGATAGAAGGTATCTTTTCACTTTTGAGTGACACGGTACGGGTACGGGTACCGGTAGGAAGGGAGGTTTCAGCTCGTCGAGAAGGAAATCCCTCCGAGTACAAACTACAGCATTTTGAACATGTTGTGTCAGTATGGCTGCAGTTATTGTCTCCGTTATGGAATGAAACCTTCATGCAGCATTCCAGCATTCTCAAAAGCAATCAAAAACTTCAACCAGGATGCATCCGGTATGCATAGGCAAAATCGATAGGATTACCCTCATTGTTTTATGCGGCGTTGCCGGGAGCCATTTCCGTTGCGCTTTCGTCTCATTCATTAACCAGCGGTGCGGCCAGTGCCTCGTTTGGGGAGAACACGTGAAAAATAGTATGCGGTAGAAGGTGACGTCTGTTTCCGAGCGACCGGTGAGAGGCGTGGTTCGAGTTCGAGTTCCTGTTCTGACGCGTTGCTTCGTTTCGTTTTGGGCTCCATGTATGTATGTTTGGGAGGGGAGGGGAGGGGAGGGGAGGGGAGAGGAGAGGTTGGAATCGATCGCCGACGTACCTGACGAGTACGCCGACATGTGCGGCCTGAAGTGCTCCATTTTCCGGATGGTTCGTGCTCGCACCCGAGGAAGCCGTTTCGCAATAAGCCGGAGACTGCAAATGGAAGCGGCACGCTGAGTTTCGATTTCGGACGAACGACCTAGGTGTTCTTCCTGCCTATTCCACCACTGGCTAATCACTAAGGTCAAAAGCGTGCAGTATTTGTATGGATTATTATCTAGTATTCATAATTTACATCATCATTCTTATTGCTACAGTATAGCACTCATCGTTCCCCACGATAGAGAATATTTCGAAGCTGTCCGCAAAACTGAATCCGACCCGATCCAATCCGATCCGATCGTATGTGATCCAATTTCGTTTCGTTTCCCGTCCACAATTGATTCTTGATCAACAACAGTGATTGAGAAGCGTCATACTAACGGCCCGCATGATTGGCCGTTGCCCTGGCTTCGAACGCCATTTTGCGTTATTGTTACAGTTTCATATCTAGCTAGCAGTCCCCACGAAAGAGAATTATTTCGAAGCCCGTCCCCTCAAACAAAACCAAATGCGACCCGGTCCAAGCCGATCCGATCTCATGATCCGATTCGGTTTCTTTTTAGTAGTTGACCATTCACTACTATTGATTGATCAACAGCGATTGAGAAGCATCGTAACGACCCACGTTGTGAGCAAGCGCCCTGGCGTCGTGCGTGAGTTTTTGATAGCAGCTGTCGATCCATTCGGGATCGAGCGTTTCTTCGAAGGCTTGCATTTCGAAGAGCGCGTCCCGAACCTTGCGTATCTTTCGCTTTCGGTCGCTCTTGCAGTTTTCCAATTGGCACTCGAGCCCGCGAAAGTAATTCGCGTCGTCGTCGGGGAAAACTCCCCTCGCCATCGATTCCATGACGGAGTGGCGTTCGTTTCGCATCTCACTCAAGTCCCGTCGGGAAAGGTACATGTCGAGCTTTTCCTGGTCGCTGTACTCTCTTCGATTTGGGACCAGGACAACCTCACAATATTCCGCGAACCTCACGGTTGTTCGTTCGGATGCAGCAGACGCAGCAGAATCCCTGCCCCCGACCGAAAAGTCGCTGCGGCGTTTGGAATCGCTGTTTCCAATGCGCTTGCTTCTTTTCAGACGACGCATCGCAGCGACCAAAAGCGAACAACGAGTGCGACTTTCCGTCCCCAACGGCACCAGCTGCGGCCTGCTGATGACTGAATTCGTGAGGGACATTTGTAGTGGTAGTATAGTATGAGTGAGTTAGGGGGCAATCGAGTGGCGAGATTTTGTAATTTGTGAGCTGTATATCGGATTGAGTTTGCCTGAGAGGTAAATCCAGCAGCGATGACAGACTTAACCTGAGAAGTATATGCCTTGGAACATGTTTTATTCTCCTTCGTCCGTGAAGCAATGTGTAGTGTTCGACGACAAATTTGATCTTAAAAACAAACTGTTGCGCATTGTAGACAAAAATGTTTGGTCGCACTGCAACCAGCGAATTCTTTTTGTTGTGCCGTGTGATTCGCGCGTGTCACGGTACGCAACCGCGCACTGCTCGGCGAGATGACACCAGTCTGACACATCAGATCGCCCTCCGCCTCCGCACGTCGTCCTGCGTCACCGTCGGAGTCGGCCGAAACAAAACAAACAACGCTAAGGTTACGACATCATGATATCGGAATCATCGGAAGGCACAGGATAGTGTAACTACGTACCGCAGTAACCTTACACGTACCGGACACCAATCTTACTGGATCGATTTGACTTTAGTTACACATACTGCACCGAGACGCGACTCGACAAACCATCGCGTTGCGGATCGAGAGTTGTTACAGCGACAAACATCGTTTGCTTGAAAACGCGAGTACAGTAATCTTAGTCTCCTTCGTTTTGTGTCGCCTCGATCGATCCTCGTTCCAACCGACGAGACCACGATGGCAAATCCAAGTCAAAGATCCTTCTCCACCGTTCTGGTGGCACTGCTGCACGCGTGCCTGCTGATATCCTTCTCCCCCGACGTTGTCTGGTCCTGGACTCCGACCCCCACCAACAATCCCGATGGATCGCATCCCGGCAGGATGGGCCGCCGGGAGTTTGCATCGGCCGGATCGGTGGCACTGATCGCTCCCTTCGTCGTGCCGTCGCAAGCGGGGGCCGCGCCCCTGAGCCTGGCCCAAAAGCTTTCGCTGAGAGACCCGTCGGCCCTCTCGAATTCGATCTTCAACATACCCCCATCGACGCAGGTCTACCCGCAATTCATGAGGGGATCCTGGAACGTGACGCTGCAGTACAGCGGGTACATTTTTCCGTCGCAGAAAATCCCGCGCTCCCGGTTGACGACGAACGCGCAGGTTCCGGGCTTCCAAAAGTGCAGCATCGCCGCCCTCTCCGACGTCGGAAAGGAGGTCGTCCACTACACGCTGAAGATCGACGAGACGACGGGGCTGGAAGACCGGGCCACGAGCCTCACCACGTCCATCGACGACCACCTGGGATACCAAGCGGTGAACGAGGTCCTGTACAACCCCAAGACCAACGCCAACCGACTCTCGGTGGTCTTTTACGAGTACAAAACGACCAACGCGGAACGCATCGAGCTCTTTTGCAACGGCCGGGAATCCGAGCTGATTCCTCCTCCTCCCCCGCCGGTTTCGGACGGGGGCGGCGCGGGACCGCCGAGGGGCAGCATTTTCGTGTGCAGCGAGTACATCCGGCAGGTAACCTTTTCCGGGGGTTCGAAGGTGGGGATCCCGCGGCAGGTCGGGACAAACTACGCCCACTTTTGGACCTGGAAGGAGGTGCCGGGATCCGACGACGGGGTCGTGACGGGAAACCTCCTGACGGCCGCCTACCTCGATCCCCAGGACGCCATGTTCTTCGAGGAACCCTCCAAGCCGGTGGCCGTCTTTAGCCACCTGATCCGGGCGGAAAAGATGGCGTGAGAATCGATGGATGCGTGCATTCATCCATTCATCCATCCATTCATTCATTCATTTCTCCAATCGTGTTCGATGCATGGCATGCGTTTCCCAATCGAATCAAAATTCGGTTCTAGTAGGTCCCCAAAAGCAAGCGTAGATCTCTTTTTTTTTGCGAATGGAACACAGCAACAACAATGGACCGATTGATCTGCAAGCCACCGCAACCGAAAACATATTTTTGCTAACAACTAGTAGTGCACTCTACGGCATACTGCACATTACAATGGATGCGAGAAATAATAATGATCCTGCTACAGAACAGGTATAACTTTATTAGTTCTGTGGTTTGTTTCGTACGAGATCGTTTCCTTGCCTACCAACCAACCAACCCACCCACCAACCGGAGACCGCGGTTGGCTTCCTCCCGATATCGAGCGAGCGAGCGAGCGATTGATGGATTCCGCCGGGTGGTGGGTCGTTATTATTCGCGCACCAGGCAGGCCGCGAGGTTGCACCCGGCCGCGAGCGACACGATCTCCCGGTGCGCGTTCGCGTTCTCCGCGTCCGCTTTCAGGAGCGGGATTCTCTTGGCCTGGTGCAGCGTCTTGGTGTCGGGCCCGCTGCCGAGGACCCCGGTCTTTCCGAATCCCCAGACGTACACGTCCCCGTCTTCCGAGAGCGCCAGGGTGTAGTCCAGGCCGCAGGCCACGTCCACGATCTTGGTGTGCAGGACCTCCGTGACCCGGTACGGCTCCAGGTGGAGGTTGACCCCCCACCAGAAGAGCTCCCCGCTGGAGGTCACGCAGGCGCTGTGGTTGGTTCCGGCGGCGATCCTGGTCACCTTCCGGTTGATGAGCTCGTCGCTCTCGATCGGTGTCGGGACGTCCGCCATGGCGTACATGTCGACGGCCATTCCGAAGCCGGTCCCGAGCTGGCCCTTGGCGTTCTTGCCCCAGCCGTACACGATGCCCTCCTCCGTGAGGGCGAGGGTGAAGGACTCGCCGCCGGCGATCCGCGCCACCTTCTCGGTCGGCAGGATCTCCACCGCGTCAAAGTACAGGTTGTCCTCGGACGTCTCGGCGTTGCCCAGCCGGCCGTAGTTGGAGGCGCCGGTGGTCAGGACCTCCCCCTCGGTGGTCAGCACCGCGGTGTGGGACTCGCCGAGGGTCACGTCCGCCACCCGGCAGCCGTCCTCGACCAGGGATTCCACCAGCTTGGGGGTCCGGTAGGACTCGACGTCCCCGTGTCCCAGGCAGCCGACTCCCTTGAGGGTGGATCCCCCGAATCCAAAGGTGTACAGGTCTCCGTTTTCCGCCACGAGGGCGCCGGTGCTCACCCCGATCTTGCCGCTCACAAACCTGTCGACCCCTTCCACCTCCACCCTGGTGAGAGCGGGGACCGGATCCTGGTGTCCCAGTCCGAGCTGGCCGTGTTTGTTTTCTCCCGCCACCCACGCGGTTCCCTCCTTCGTGATGAGCAGGATCTCGTGGTGACCGCACCAGACGTGGGCGACCTCGGAATCCAGATCTCCGGCGCAGGCCGCGAGGTGGGGTTCCCAGAGGATCCCCTTGGAGTCGATCTTGCTGTTGGCGTCGTCTCCCTGCAACAAGCTTCCGCTGCTGTTGGTTCCCCACGTGTACAGGGAGGTGCCCGCAACCTTCTCCGGCGATCGGGGAGTGGAGGAAAAGGACCGCATCCGCGATTCCAATGCCTGTGTATTTACCACGGGAGAAGCTGCTGCTGCTGCTGCCGCTGCTGCCGGAGAATCGATTCCGACCGGTCGATAGCGAAGCATCGTTCTTCGCGTCGCCGCCGCCACGTTTGTGGAAGTGGAGCCCAAACGGAACATACCGGTAGTGTTAATTATCTACTTATTGGAATGGAATGGAATGGAATGGAATGGAATGGAATGGAAGGATTTCTCGTCGTCACCTTGGAATGATTCTTATGGATTTCTATGGACCGCGATGCAGGAATCTATTCTGTCGATGGAGGATGTGAATGCAAATACGGTTGTGACATTGTCGATCGTCGATCGTCGATCCTAGCGTCGTTCATGGCTTCGCGCTTCCCCCCGGATCGAAGAATCCAGAGATCTCGTTTTGCGCAACAACATGACAGTTTTTGGGTTTCAAAAACCATTTGGTGCGACCTTGAAAAAGGAGTGACTGACAGACCAACCCACCAAACTCCAACCCTAATCACGAATCATAGAATGATCAGTCGAAGGAGTCAAGTTATTTTTGAGTCCAACGAATCAAAGCTCAATCGTCATTCTCAAGAACTTATCCGACCGTTGGATGTTAAATACCGGTAAGTTACCTTACCTTCGGGCTCTGCAATTAAAGCCCGAACTAGAATACCGGTACAGTAAGGTTGAATCGTTGTGCACGGTCATAATTCCCGTAAGGGTCTTTTTCCACAAAAAATTAGGACGTGGAAAGAATGAGAGCCGCGGCAACCGTACCGTAATTACGGTAAGATTAATCTTACCCGTTTCCGTAAAAGTAAGGTTACGTAAGTATCCGTACAGGTAGTTGAACCGCCGTGGTTGGAGTAGCACGTAGCCCTAACAGCATATTGGGCCTTAGAGGGGGCTAGTGGAGTTGTAGCTTTGTCTGTATTACCGGTAATTAATGGTACGAACATCGTAGGGATTAGAGGCAGCGCACGAGTAGAAAGTAGTAAAAGTAGTACTAGTACTTCGTATTGTATTGGTTATCGTATGTTAAATACTTTATTGTCATATATACAAGTGAGAATGAATCAAATAATAGTAACCTTAATGTAGCACTATATTATTATGGTGCATTTTACATACCGGTACCCCAGCTCTTAGCACCTCTATATTTTATTAGAGATACAGGGTGCTAAGATATAGACGGAACTGTAGAATGGAATAGACAGGATGCTAGACAGGATGCTAGGCCATTGTAGTAGGATTAGTACTAGATCTACATACCCCAGCTCTTAGCACCTCTTTATTTTATTAGAGATACAGGGTGCTAAGATATAGACGGATCTGTAGAACGGAATAGACAGGATGCTAGACAGGATGCTAGGCCATTGTAGTAGGATTAGTACTAGATCTACATACCCCAGCTCTTAGCACCTCTATATTTTATTAGAGATACAGGAGGGTGCTAAGAAATAGACGGAACTGTAGAACGGAATAGACAGGATGCTAGACAGGATGCTAGGCCATTGTAGTAGGATTAGTACTAGATCTACATACCCCAGCTCTTAGCACCTCTTTATTTTATTAGAGATACAGGGTGCTAAGATATAGATGGATCTGTAGAACGGAATAGACAGGATGCTAGACAGGATGCTAGGCCATTGTAGTAGGATTAGTACTAGATCTACATACACCAGCTCTTAGCACCTCTATATTTTATTAGAGATACAGGGTGCTAAGAAATAGACAGAACTGTAGAATGGAATAGGGGATACTAAACAGGATGCTAGACAGGATGCTAGGCCATTGTAGTAGGATTAGTACTAGATCTACATACCCCAGCTCTTAGCACCTCTATATTTTATTAGAGATACAGGAGGGTGCTAAGATATAGACGGAACTGTAGAACGGAATAGACAGGATGCTAGACAGGATGCTAGGCCATTGTAGTAGGATTAGTACTAGATCTACATACCCCAGCTCTTAGCACCTCTTTATTTTATTAGAGATACAGGGTGCTAAGATATAGACGGATCTGTAGAACGGAATAGACAGGATGCTAGACAGGATGCTAGGCCATTGTAGTAGGATTAGTACTAGATCTACATACCCCAGCTCTTAGCACCTCTTTATTTTATTAGAGATACAGGAGGGTGCTAAGAAATAGACGGAACTGTAGAACGGAATAGACAGGATGCTAGACAGGATGCTAGGCCATTGTAGTAGGATTAGTACTAGATCTACATACCCCAGCTCTTAGCACCTCTTTATTTTATTAGAGATACAGGAGGGTGCTAAGATATAGACGGAACTGTAGAACGGAATAGACAGGATGCTAGACAGGATGCTAGGCCATTGTAGTAGGATTAGTACTAGATCTACATACCCCAGCTCTTAGCACCTCTTTATTTTATTAGAGATACAGGGTGCTAAGATATAGACGGATCTGTAGAACGGAATAGACAGGATGCTAGACAGGATGCTAGGCCATTGTAGTAGGATTAGTACTAGATCTACATACCCCAGCTCTTAGCACCTCTATATTTTATTAGAGATACAGGAGGGTGCTAAGAAATAGACGGAACTGTAGAACGGAATAGACAGGATGCTAGACAGGATGCTAGGCCATTGTAGTAGGATTAGTACTAGATCTACATACCCCAGCTCTTAGCACCTCTTTATTTTATTAGAGATACAGGGTGCTAAGATATAGATGGATCTGTAGAACGGAATAGACAGGATGCTAGACAGGATGCTAGGCCATTGTAGTAGGATTAGTACTAGATCTACATACCCCAGCTCTTAGCACTTCTATATTTTATTAGAGATACAGGGTGCTAAGAAATAGACAGAACTGTAGAATAGAATAGGGGATACTAAACAGGATGCTAGACAGGATGCTGTAGCATTGTAGTAGGATTAGTACTACTAGATCTACATACCCCAGCTCTTAGCACCTCTATATTTTATTAGAGATACAGAGTGCTAAGAAATAGACGGATCTGTAGAATGGAATAGACAGGATACTAGACAGGATGCTGGGCAATTGTAGTAGGATTAGTACTAGATCTACATACCCCAGCTCTAGCACCTCTATACTTTATTAGAGATACAGGGTGCTAAGATATAGACGGAAGTCTAGAATAGAATAGGGGATACTAAACAGTACGCTAGACAGGATGCTGGGCCATTGTAGTAGGATTAGTACTAGATCATTCCAAAAGCAGTAGTAGTATCAGTAGTTTTATTACATTTATCTTCTAGTAGGGACAAGGAAAGAATTAAATAAATAGGTACCTGGTTGGGCTACTACTAGTAGGGTAGTAGATAACATGAGTAACGTCTTGGTAAAGACCTTGTGAGCATAGAATTGAGTTCTGGTACCATACATAATGCGTACCATACAGTATGTATGAATCAGTCTGTAATTGTTATGCTCAAAATCGTACAATTTTTTATGATTTGATTATGAGGCAAGATTACTTTTACTTTAATCATCTAGTACTACCATTACCATACTATTAGTGGCAGTAGTATTAGATTCATCTTAAGGGACGTGTCTAGAATCAAATAGGGATAGATTTTGGTTTGGTTACTACTAGTACTAGTAATGGCAATAGAATTAGATTCATCCAGGGATGAGCCTAGAATCAAAAAATATGGAAGGATTTTGTTTGGCCTATATGTTGTACTACGTACCGGTAGATGGCTTTTTAACCTTAGGGTAACTTACGGACCTTGTGAACATAGAATTGAGTTCTGGTACCATACATAATACGTACGGTCAGTCTGTAGTTTTCATGTTCAAAATCATACAATTTTTTATTAGTAGTGGATTACGAGGTAAGGTTACCGGCAAGATTACTACTACTACTAGTAATTACTAGTAGTAGTGGCAGTGGTATTAGATTCATCTAGTAGTAAGGCTTACGTACAGTAAACCTTAATTACGTATGAGTCAGTCTGTAATTTTTATGTTCAAAATCATACAATTTTTTATTAGTAGTGGATTACGAGGTAAGGTTACCGGTAAGATTACTACTACTACTGGTAATTAGTAGTAGTGGCAGTGGTATTAGATTCATCTAGTAGTACGTACAGTAATTACGTATGAGTCAGTCTGTAATTTTCATGTTCAAAATCGTACAATTTTTTATTAGTAGTGGATTACGAGGTAAGGTTACCGGCAAGATTACTACTACTACTAGTAATTACTAGTAGTAGTGGCAGTGGTATTAGATTCATCTAGTAGTAAGGCTTACGTACAGTAAACCTTAATTACGTATGAGTCAGTCTGTAATTTTTATGTTCAAAATCATACAATTTTTTATTAGTAGTGGATTACGACGTCCGAAAACTGGTTCGCGACCCCTCCCAAGAATTTATTTAGGGGGGTCGCGATTTATTCCTGGCTCATTTTGACGTAGCTCGATTCCTAGCTCTCTCGCGATTCGCAACCCCAATCGCGACCCAGTAACTACCTCAATTACGAAAATTACGAAAAAAAAAAAATAAAATTCATACTCGACCCGATTTTTTTTAAGACTCAATTTTTTTTCTTCAGTCACTTAATCAAATTAATCAACCCCATTCTAATTTTCTTGTGCTTTTTTAAAAAAAATTAATTCTTTTTTTTTGAACACGACACAAATTATTTCCCGGCACACCCCTCAAGAAATTCCAGCATACATTCAAAAAATTCTTCACAAAAATTATGGACTACTCCAGAAATCGCGACCCCTCTCCTCACACGAATTGCGACCCTCACCTAAGAAATTTTGAATTACTGTGATGCAAAACCAGTCAATCTTTCAAAAAAATTTTAGAATTTATAGTAACAATTTTATTCTCAATTCGTTTTTTCTTGTTCCCACCACCACACAAATTTACTTCCTATATCATATTTGAGTTGTGATCGCATCAAATTTCAGTTGCGATCGCATCATATTTCAGTTGCGATCGCATCATATTTGAGTTGCGATGGCATCATCATATTTCCTCAGTTGGGATCGCATCATATTTGAGTTGCGATGGCATCATCATATTTCCTCAGTTGCGATCGTATCATATTTGAGTTGCGATGGCATCATCATATTTCCTCAGTTGGGATCGCATCATATTTGAGTTGCGATGGCATCATCATATTTCCTCAGTTGCGATCGTATCATATTTGAGTTGCGATGGCATCATCATATTTCCTCAGTTGGGATCGCATCATATTTGAGTTGCGATGGCATCATCATATTTCCTCAGTTGCGATCGTATCATATTTGAGTTGCGATCGCATCATCATATTTCCTCAGTTGCGATCGCATCATATTTGAGTTGGGATCGCATCATATTTCAGTTGCGATCAATCGCATCATCATATTTCCTCAGTTGCGATCGCATCATTTTTCAGTTGGGATCCCATCATATTTGAGTTGCGATCGCATTATATGTCAGTTGCGATTGCATCATATTTCAGTTGCGATCGCATTATGTGTCAGTTGCGATCGCATAATTTTTCAGTTGCCCCGTCGCATTAAAGTTGATTCTTCCCAATCAGTAGCAAGCAGGCAACTCAATGCAGAATTAGAACAATTGAAATCCATTATCAATACCCCAGATCTTGATGTGCTTCACTCACCGTTGCATTATATTTCATTTGCCATTGCATCCTATTTCATCAGCAGTTGCAGTCGCCTCCCTATCAGGAGCAAGCAGGCAAGTCAATGATGCACAGTTAGACGAATCAAAATCCATGATTAATACCTCCTCCAACCTTGATGTGGTTCACTTACCATTTCCATCTCATTATATTTCAGTTGCCGTCTTTCTTGTTCCATTTCGACCCCAAGTTATGTGAAGTAAGATTTACGACCGACACATGCATTTTCTGTCATGCATTTATTTGCTGAGAATTGATTTCTTCTACATGATAGCAGTAGAGTTACTACTAGTAGTGTGTACCGTACTGAAGTAATAGTAGAAACCAGTAGAAACCTGATGGTGATATCGCGCGCCACCTAAACCACAGAGAGCCTGCCCTGCTGCGCCATAATTTTTGACTATCTCTTATGTACTACTACCTACGCAATGCAGTAGTATGTAGCAGCAGTGTATAACTGTACTACTATTACAAGCAGCAAGAATAGTACCAAATCAAATATCGGAATGAGTCTGGCCAAGCTTTGTGTGATTCCAGTGTGAATATTTCTCATCCTATACATGGGCAAGAGTATGCAAAAAGAAGTATTCAAAAATCACCAATAATTTGGATGTCACCACTGAATAATTAATATTTGGTTAACTACTGCGGAATTTACTAGAAAAAAGTACCAAATCAAATATCTGAATGAATCTGGCAAATATTTGTGTGATTCCAGTGTGAATATTCCTCATCCTATGCACGGGCCAGAGTATTCAAAAAGAAGTATTCAAAAATCACCAATGGTATGGGTGTCACCACTGAATAATTAATATTTGGTTAACTACTGCGGAATTCACTAGAAAAAAGCACCAAATCAAATATCTGAATGAATCTGGCCAATAGTTGTGTGATTCCAGTGTGTATATTCCTCATCCTATCCATGGGCAAGACTATTCAAAAAGAAGTATTCAAAAATCACCAATGGTATGGGTGTCACCACTGAATAATTAATATTTGGCCCACTACTGCGGAATTCACTAGAAAAAAGTACCAAATCACATATCTGAATGAATCTGGCCAATAGTTGTATGATTCCAGTGTGTATATTCCTCATCCTATGCATGGGCAAGAGTATGCAAAAAGAAGTATTCAAAAATCACCAATAATTTGGGTGTCACCACTGAATAATTAATATTTGTTCTACTACTGCGGAATTTACTAGAAAAAAGTACCAAATCACATATCTGAATGAATCTGGCCAATATTTGTATGATTCCAGTGTGAATATTCCTCATCCTATCCATGGGCAAGACTATTCAAAAAGAAGTATTCAAAAATCACCAATAATTTGGATGTCACCACTGAATAATTAATATTTATTCCACTACTGCGGAATTCACTAGAAAAAAGTACCAAATCAAATATCTGAATGAATCTGGCCAATATTTGTGTGATTCCAGTGTGAATATTTCTCATCCTATGCATGGGCAAGAGTATGCAAAAAGAAGTATTCAAAAATCACCAATAATTTGGGTGTCACCACTGAATAATTAATATTTGGTTAACTACTGCGGAATTTACTAGAAAAAAGTACCAAATCACATATCTGAATGAATCTGGCAAATATTTCTGTGATTCCAGTGTGAATATTCCTCATCCTATGCACGGGCAAGAGTATTCAAAAAGAAGTATTCAAAAATCACCAATAATTTGGATGTCACCACTGAATAATTAATATTTGGTCCACTACTGCAGAATTTACTAGAAAATACTGTAAAATCAAATATCTGAATGAATCTGGCCATTCTTTGTGTGATTCCAGTGTGAATATTCCTCATACTGTGCATGGGCAAGAGTATTCAAAAAGAAGTATTCAAAAATCACCAATGGTATGGGTGTCACCACTCAATAATTAATATTTGTTCCACTACTGCGGAATTCACTAGAAAAAAGTACCAAATCAAATATCTGAACAAATCTGGCCAATATTTGTATGATTCCAGTGTGAATATTCCTCATCCTATGCATGGGCAAGAGTATACAAAAAGAAGTATTCAAAAATCACCAATAATTTGGGTGTCACCACTGAATAAGTAATATTTGGTTCACTACTGGAAAATTTACTAGAAAATACTGTAAAATCAAACATCTGAATGAATGTGGCCAATTTTTGTGTGATTCCAGTGTGAATATTCCTGATCCTATGCATGGGCAAGAGTATTCAAAAAGAAGTATTCCAAAAGCACCAATAATTTCGGTGTCACCATTGAATAACTGAATAGCTCACTTATTGTGACATGTGCTTCGCAGCAAAAATATTGCTATTGCATCGTGATGTAGCAAAAGACATTCCCATGATGGGACTCGAACCAACACTACCAACTGCATACAATCCAGTAGTGCCACTATTACTGTCTACTACTGCTAAACAGGTGTTCTCTCCATCTTTTAATGCTACCACCATCTCGGGGAAGCCTCATCCTGTATAATATGTACCAACACTAAGTTACCGTACCTCCACCACTTCGCGCCAAAAGATTTGTACCAGTACCGTACGTACAGTTTATACGTACCGCCAAAAGATTTGTACCAGTACCGTACGTACAGTTTATACGTACCGTTTACACCGTACTGGAAACCTACACATCCCCAGCCTGTACGTACTGTCAGTACCTACTAGGAACGGGTATGCACAGACCTGTCATTTTTTTTCTCAGCCTGTACACTTAGTACTGTAAAGTACGTACATTGCTGTCATTTTTTCCACTCAGCCTGTACACACAGTACCGTAAAGCACACGTAATAAAGCACTGTAATAAAGCACTAAAGCACTACGTCACAGTGGCAGATCGATTTTCCGCCCCACATCTCCCTCGTACAGGATGTGTCATAATTTTCATTTTCGTTTCAATTCTTGCATCGGAATATTCTGGCCGGTCCAGTTTAACCTAGCCATCAGGCACCGGGACCATCTCTTTTGAAAAAGACACACATGCTGTGGGGAGCTTGAGAACGGCCGCTCTTGCTTTCTGCTCTGTTGTCTGATTCATATCACGGAGGTTGGGTGTGTTGAAGTCCTGGAACTACCTGGCTTACCCAGATATACGACGTACTGATATTGAAAACAACGAAGACGAAAATCACAACCGATTGGTGCGGAGACGGACGACGACGACGACGACGAAGGTACGATCGCTCCAGAGATGGCCGACGGGGGTACGGTCGCTACGGTCGCTACGGTCGCTACGATCGCTTCTAACAGGGTGTTTGTTGTTGTTTTTACTTTCGTCTTTCCATAGGGGAACGACGGCAACAACAAAGAGGAAGGTACGATCGCTTCGGACAGGGACGACGGCGGGTACGATCGCTACGATCGCTTCGGACGGGGACGACGAGGGTACGATCGCTACGATCGCTTCGGACGGGGACGACGAGGGTACGATCGCTACGATCGCTTCGGACGGGGACGACGAGGGTACGATCGCTACGATCGCTTCGGACGGGGACGACGAGGGTACGATCGCTACGATCGCTTCGGACGGGGACGACGAGGGTACTAACGGTTTGTCGTTGTTTTTTTAAATTTTGTTTTTTTAAATTTCGTCTTTCCAGAGAAAAACGACACCCCTACGATTTTCGGTTGTTGCGAAAAGGAGCGACGGATCGAAATAATCCGTACGAGTGAGACGAACGACGGAGACGGAGGGGAACGACCGATACGATTGCTGAAAAGGGGAACGACCGATACGATCGCTGACAAGGAAAGACGACCACGGCAAGAGTTCTTTAAAAATATTCTCGTGTATTATCCCCCCTGTATTATCGACGCGTTGGTTGCTGCTTGCTGTCCCCCCCCCCCCTGTATTATCGACGCGTTGCTGCTGCTTGCTGTCCCTCCTGTATTATCGACGCGTTGCTGCTTGCTGCTTGCTGTCCCCCCCTATATTATCGACGCGTTGCTGCTTGCTGTCCCCCCTGGTGTATTATCGACGCGTTGCTGCTTGCTGTCCCCCCTGCTGGTGTATTATCGACGCGTTGCTGCTTGCTGTCCCCCCTGCTGGTGTATTATCGACGCGTTGCTGCTTGCTGTCCCCCCTGTATTATCGACGCGTTGCTTGTATTATCGACGCGTTGCTGCTGCTTGCTGTCCCCCCTGGTGTATTATCGACGCGTTGCTGCTTGCTGTCCCCCCTGTATTATCGACGCGTTGCTT
Source organism: Pseudo-nitzschia pungens (assembly GCA_037355855.1). Classification (NCBI taxonomy): domain Eukaryota; phylum Bacillariophyta; class Bacillariophyceae; order Bacillariales; family Bacillariaceae; genus Pseudo-nitzschia; species Pseudo-nitzschia pungens. Next base: position 2,094,881 of record CM074763.1, on the reverse strand, counting down.
GTATTATCGACGCGTTGCTGCTGCTTGCTGTCCCCCCTGCTGGTGTATTATCGACGCGTTGCTGCTGCTTGCTGTCCCCCCTGCTGGTGTATTATCGACGCGTTGCTGCTTGCTGTCCCCCCTGTATTATCGACGCGTTGCTTGTATTATCGACGCGTTGCTGCTTGCTGTCCCCCCCTGTATTATCGACGCGTTGCTGCTGCTTGCTGTCCCCCCCCTGTATTATCAACGCGTTGCTGCTGCTTGCTGTTTTATCGACGCGTTGCTGCTTGCTGTCCCCCCCCTGTATTATCGACGCGTTGCTGCTGCTTGCTGTCCCCCCCTGTATTATCGACGTGTTGCTGCTGCTTGCTGTGCCCCCCCCTGTATTATCGACGCGTTTGTATTATCGACGCGTTTGTATTATCGACGCGTTGCTGCTGCTTGCTGTCCCCCCCCCTGTATTATCGACGCGTTTGTATTATCGACCCGTTGCTGCTGCTTGCTGTCCCCCCTGTATTTTCGACGCGTTCGTTGCTGTTTGCTGTCCCCCCTTTATTATCGACGCGTTGCTGCTGCTTGCTGTCCCCCCTGTATTAAATTTTTTTTTTCTACATACCGGTATCTCCCTGTACAATTTTTGCACGACGGAACACTTTTGTGTGATTGAAGTAAATTTGATTAAAAATTATTGGTTGTGTTGAGTCTAATGTGTCAAATGTGTAAAATGGAATGAAAATGTGACGAGGGACTGAATATCAGGGTCTAGATCAGAACATTTTCCTCGAAACGTTGGGGGAGTTGAGAAAAGGGAGAAATATAGTTGAGAATAATGGAAAAAAGTTGAGAATAATGGAAAAAAGGTTGTGAAATAAAAAATTGGGGTCGCGTTTTTTTTAGACAAGTTGCGATTGGGTCGCGATCAGGTCGCGATTGGTCGCGATGGGTCGCGAACCAGTTTTCGGACGGAGGTAAGGTTACCGGTAAGATTACTACTACTACTGGTAATTAGTAGTAGTGGCAGTGGTATTAGATTCATCTAGTAGTACGTACAGTAATTACGTATGAGTCAGTCTGTAATTTTCATGTTCAAAATCGTACAATTTTTTATTAGTAGTGGATTACGAGGTAAGGTTACCGGCAAGATTACTACTACTACTAGTAATTACTAGTAGTAGTGGCAGTGGTATTAGATTCATCTAGTAGTAAGGCTTACGTACAGTAAACCTTAATTACGTGTGAGTTAGTCTGTAATTTTTATGTTCAAAATCATACAATTTTTTATTAGTAGTGGATTACGAGGTAAGGTTACCGGTAAGATTACTACTACTACTGGTAATTAGTAGTAGTGGCAGTGGTATTAGATTCATCTAGTAGTACGTACAGTAATTACGTATGAGTCAGTCTGTAGTTTTCATGTTCAAAATCGTACAATTTTTTATTAGTAGTGGATTACGAGGTAAGGTTACCGGTAAGATTACTACTACTACTGGTAATTAGTAGTAGTGGCAGTGGTATTAGATTCATCTAGTAGTAGGTACAGTAATTACGTATGAGTCAGTCCGTAATTTTTACGTAGTAGTGGATTACGAGGTAAGATTACTACTACTACTAGAAATTACTAGTAGTAGTGGCAGTGGTATTAGATTCATCTAGTAGTACGTACAGTAATTATGTATGAGTCAGTCTGTAATTTTTATGTTCAAAATCGTACAATTTTTTATTAGTAGTGGATTACGAGGTAAGGTTACCGGTAAGATTACCACTACTACTGGTAATTCAAAAATGAACAATTTTCGGATCATACCGGACGAGTAATTTACTGTTTATGGTTTTAATTAATAAATTGTTCAAAAAAAAGTATTAGATTCATCTTGGGACGTGCTATTGATCAAATAAAGATAGATTGATTACTTAATCAGCTACTAGTAGTAAGGTTTACTACTAATTATTAGTAGTAGTAGTGGCAGTAGTATTAGATTCATCTAGAGTAGTACGTATGTACAGTACGTATGAGTCAGTCTGTAATTTTTAGAGTAGTACGTACAGTAAGATTACGTATGAGTCAGTCTGTAATTTTTATGTTCAAAATCGTACAATTTTTTATTAGTAGTGGATTACGAGGTAAGGTTACCGGTAAGATTACCACTACTACTGGTAATTCAAAAATGAACAATTTTCGGATCATACCGGACGAGTAATTTACTGTTTATGGTTTTAATTAATAAATTGTTCAAAAAAAAGTATTAGATTCATCTTGGGACGTGCTATTGATCAAATAAAGATAGATTGATTACTTAATCAGCTACTAGTAGTAAGGTTTACTACTAATTATTAGTAGTAGTAGTGGCAGTAGTATTAGATTCATCTAGAGTAGTACGTATGTACAGTACGTATGAGTCAGTCTGTAATTTTTAGAGTAGTACGTACAGTAAGATTACGTATGAGTCAGTCTGTAATTTTTATGTTCAAAATCGTACAATTTTTTATTAGTGGATTACGAGGTAAGATTACCGGTAGCCTTACCCTACGGTACTCTGATATGTACCGGTACAGTAGGTACATGATATAACCAATTAAACTTGGATTGGCTACTACTGGGTGAAGTATGAGATTCATCTTGGGACGTTCTATTGATCAAATAAAGATAGATTGATTACTTAATCAGCTACTAGTAGTAAGGTTTACTACTAATTATTAGTAGTAGTGGCAGTGGTATTAGATTCATCTAGAGTAGTACCGGTATGTACAGTACGTATGAGTCAGTCTGTAATTTTTAGAGTAGTACGTACAGTAAGATTACGTATGAGTCAGTCTGTAATTTTTATGTTCAAAATCGTACAATTTTTTATTAGTGGATTACGAGGTAAGATTACCGGTAGCCTTACCCTACGGTACTCTGATATGTACCGGTACAGTAGGTACATGATATAACCAATTAAACTTGGATTGGCTACTACTGGGTGAAGTATGAGATTCATTCATCTTGGGACGTTCTATTGATCAAATAAAGATAGATTGATTACTTAATCAGCTACTAGTAGTAAGGTTTACTACTAATTATTAGTAGTAGTAGTGGCAGTAGTATTAGATTCATCTAGAGTAGTACGTATGTACAGTACGTATGAGTCAGTCTGTAATTTTTAGAGTAGTACGTACAGTAAGATTACGTATGAGTCAGTCTGTAATTTTTATGTTCAAAATCGTACAATTTTTTATTAGTGGATTACGAGGTAAGATTACCGGTAGCCTTACCCTACGGTACTCTGATATGTACCGGTACAGTAGGTACATGATATAAACAATTAAACTTGGATTGGCTACTACTGGGGGAAGTATTAGATTCATCTTGGGACGTGCTATTGATCAAATAAAGATAGATTGATTACTTAATCAGCTACTAGTAGTAAGGTTTACTACTAATTAGTAGTAGTAGTGGCAGTAGTATTAGATTCATCTAGAGTAGTATGTACAGTACGTATGAGTCAGTCTGTAATTTTTAGAGTAGTACGTACTCGTACAGTAAGATAACGTATGAGTCAGTCTGTAATTTTCATGTTTAAAATCGTACAATTACGAGGTAAGATTACCGGTAGCCTTACCCTACGGTACTCTGATAGTTATACCGGTATGACTAAACCGGTAACCTTACAACTCCACTAATTAGACAATTGTCATTAAAAACCAGCATCACAACTCCGACGAAAATATATTATGCCAATTTCTCATAAAACCAGTAATACTACAACTTAGACGAAAATATAATATGCCGATTGATTCAAAAACCGATCAATTAATATTGCTATTTCTCATCAAAAACAGTAAAAATGTCTATTTTCATAACCGCGAATGTCCTCGGTTTTAAGCGTTGAAATTGTACTGGCTCTACGCACTAAAAACAGTATTTTTCAGTTTTTACCAAAATCCCGTTTCTCACACTCTTCAGCTTCTTAAGGAAGTTAAAGTTACGTTTGTAAATGTGATCAAAGTTAGGGATAATCATTTACAACTCCACTAATTATCATCTACGGGATGCCGATGCCGTGGGTCCTGAGAACCCTTCGTGAGGCATTTCGATTTGAAAGATGATTTCTACTGGGATCTAGCTTTTTCTACGGGACAACAAAGCTGTCATGAGTCCAATCGTGCTCTCCGCCCCATCCCCCATACGAGGCTCTTACGGTAAGGTTACCGTTACCAGGGACCTTCCGTTCAGGCATTGGCCTTGGTGCACATAAGTTAAGATTACTTGTACCAAGCTGTTGCTTTCACACATTCCGTGACAGTTGTTGCACCTCTCTACTGTACTGGATAAGACCTTACTTGTACAGTGAAAAGAAACATACTTCGTAATACCGAATCCACCGTGTGCTGCTCCGATCCGACTGGAACAACGAGCAAGCTTCTCTCCAAAGAACAAGCACCGAGACACAAGGCAATTATCACGGCTTTGTTTGTTGTTGATCAGACTCTGTAGTCCTCGATCCTCACGCGGCCGATTGTTTCGACCACAACGGTGAATCGCATCGCATCCCATCGCATCGCATCGCATCAAACAGATTGAATTGAATTGAATTGAATTGAATTGCATTGCACTTCATTTCATTGCATTGGATTCCATTCTTTGTTCTCGATCGAACCACACCACACCAAACCATACCGTAATCCTTTCGCTCCCGACGGACCCCATCTCCCGATCCCTCTGATCCAAGCCAAGCGTGGATCCGAACCACAGAACCTTTCCTCTATGTCCGAAGTTCGACACCGCAAACACCTAGCGGATACCTCATTCGACTCCACTACCTCACACGACAGCAACCACGAACCCCTCAACACCAACACCAGCAACATGTCGGTATCTTCCCGCAACAGATCCCCGTCCCGGTCTCCCGGTCCCAAGTCGATGACGAAAGAAGTGGGCGACGACGAGGCGTGAGTGTTTCTTTTTTTTGTGTGTGTTTGTCGATTTTTCTCGTTGCACAAGAGAGAAGAGAATGGGGTGCGAGTCGATTCCGAATCGAGACGACGGCAAGGAGGAGAATCCTCTCGCGCGGCACGGCACGTGAAACTGAAACTCGGGACGCTTCAACACCAACACGAGACAACAACGATTTCCGTTTGCTGACATCTTTCTTTTTCTCTTTTTTTTTCCTCTCTCTCTCTCTCTCTCTCTCTTCTCTCTTCGAATGCTGTATCGTTTCGTTCCGCTGCGATACCTGCGATACGCTGCGCTCCTTTGCAATAAATGCGTCGCGCTCGTTTCGTCTATCCGAATTTTTGTGTACGTTTCGGTGTTTTCTTTTTTTCTTTTCTATTTTTTGGGCAGCATCATGAAACCCCTAATGGTCGAGGACAGGGATTCCCCCGTGAATATTCCCATGGGCGCCGATTCGAGCAACAACGGACGGGTCGCCACGGCCTTTTCCGGCAATGCCGCAACCTCCGACATATATCAGCAGGGACTCAAGCTCGCCTTTTGCTTCGCCGGCCTCCAGGCCTCGTACCTGACCTGGGGGTACATGCAGGAACTCATCATGACCACCGTCTTTCAGCCCACGGAGGGATCTCCCAACGGCAAGTTCCCGTCGGCGGCATTTTGCGTCTTCTCGAATCGGTTCCTCGCGGTCATTGTCGGGGCGATTGCCTGCAGGATCAAGCACGGGGCCTTCTTTGCCAACAACGTGGCACCCGTCTATTCCTTTTGCCCCTGCGCCCTCTCGAACACCCTCAGCAGTTGGTCCCAGTACGCGTCCCTCAAATACGTCGCCTTTCCGGTCCAGACGGTCTTCAAGTCGTCCAAGATCATCCCCGTCATGATCATGGGCCGGTTCCTCAAGGGGAACCAGTACCCGTTCGGGCAGTACGTCGAGGCCTTTTTGATCACGGTGGGCGTGGCCATTTTTTCGCTCACCACCAAGACCTCGAACAGCGACGCGTCGACGGAAGTCATCGGCCTGATCTTTATGGTCATGTACATTTGTTGCGATTCCTTCACGTCCCAGTGGCAGGACAAGATCTACCAGCAGTACGGCCGCAGCAACGTCGACCAGTACCAGATGATGCTGTGCGTCAACAGCTGCGCGATCGTCATCACCACCACCGGCCTGTTCGTCTCGGGAGACATCCCGGTGGTCTACGAATTCTTGTCGACGAATCCCGTGGCCCTCAACTACAACATCATCACGGCCATCACGTCCGCCACCGGCCAGCTCTTTATCTTCTACACCATCAAGGAATTCGGGCCCATTGTCTTTACGGTCATCATGACGACCCGGCAGCTGTTTTCCATCACCATCAGCTGCATCATTTTCGGGCACTCGATTTCCTGGAAGTCGTTGATGGGTGCGGCGCTGGTCTTTTCCGTCATTTTTTACCAGATCCGGCGCAAGTACCTGGCGCGCATGGCTCGTCAGAACGGGGGATCGTAGCCGAGCTGAGCGGAGCCGCCGGGATCCGGTCCGCCGGGAAGCGAACACGAAAAACGAAAATCGAATCCGGAGGCTCTTTGTTGTGTGTTCGATGTTGATGTTGCGTTTCCGTCGGAGATGGTCCGGTGGAACGACAGTGACAACGAGAACAAGAACGAGAACACCGCCGGCTCGGTGACCCATCCATTGCCGGAACGGAATGGAACGAGTCGGTACGCGATTCATACATTCATTCGGCGCACATTATATTATTATCACATCCAAACGAAATACAGTAACAATAAATAGAACGAAATGAAACAAAAACGAAAAGCTTTTTTCGGCAAAAAGTCTATGATAAATAATGATAAACACCAATACGGTACTGGACATGCTCCTTTTTGTTAGACCCAATAAAGAACTCAATGCAAAAAGTCAATCTTTTTTCCATTGAACCATCTGTCAAGGATTGCGTGTAGGAATGAGTTCGAAGAAACGCTTGCGACCTCGTCTCGTTCTTTGCAATCGACCATGCCCTGTTCGACCCCATCGGTGCGAAGAAACTGTGCAGTCCTTAATATCAGTAGGGGGTAGATATTATTACCAGTGATATTAATGTTTCCTGCAGTGACCCACCGATGCCCAGAACAAAAACGCCATGTGCAATTCAAAGGGGGCTGGACTTTCATAGTTCCAACTACGTATTGTATATCCAAAGGCGGCTGCACGTTCCTAGTTCCAACTACTTATCGCATGCGAGGAACCCGACACACACATCGATTGTTTTTGAAAAACTGGTCGTGATGGAGCCGATGGAACAGGTACTGTTTGCGGTGGGACTGCTGGATCTCATGGTGGAGGTGCATTCGGCTCATCGAGTGTTCACTCTGTGATGCACGAGCGAACGGAGGAGGGAGCTACTCCGGCGCCGACCGAAAAAGTCTGAGAGCGTTGCACGTGTGTTGGAAAACAAAACGCAGCCGCACACGACGTTGACCATTCGGATTTTTGCAACGCAAAGCCCCGATCTGACCGTTTTCCTCGGGAACTGTTGGAAAGGGAGTGATGATTCTCCGTCGACATCTCGGAGAGGCACCCACCAATCCGGAATATGTTGTTCGTCGCGACTCTTTTTGGCTTTTCGACCGCACCAATTCTCGAGGGCCTTGATGGACGACAGCTCGTATCAACGGGAGGCTCCACGCCGCGGTGTTCCTATTCATTCGATCAATCAATTGCGTTGCAATCCCGCGCATTGCGAGTGGTAACTCACCCGCCGCGACAAGAAGAAGAGTCAGCATTCCATAGAAAGGGATCGATCCGAACGAGGAATCGAAACACATCCAGCAGCACACTTCGTTCCCGATGAGGGAGGACCGCAGATACTTTTCGCATCGTGCAATGACAACATCCAGAGACGACTGCGCAAACCGTTTTGTATTTCGTAAGATTTGGTTCGCTGCCAATAGCAATGTCAATAACTCGGAGTTCTTTTTAGCATAAAAGAAGAATAGTCTATTAGTAATCGTATTGTTACAGTGAGTTGCTTCTAGAAAGGACCGCTGCGCTGTGCGGACGATGTGCGACGGGTTGGGATTGTCCAACCCATTCCGTGAGTGAGGCCGTTCATCGCGTGCCGCGATGGTGCCTCTCTCATTGTGTTCTGTTCTATTCTGTTCTGTTGTGTTCTGTTCTGTTCTGTTCTGTTCTATTCGTGTTGTTTCGTTTTTGCGCTTATCCCATCCCCGCTTTTTTCGTCACGTAGTGCATCGCGGTCGCTCTGCGAATCACCACGGACGACGACGACGCCTCGTCGTTGGTGGAACCGGTCCCGTTGCTGCTGCCGCTGCCGTCCGGGTTGCCGCTCTTGTGCTGCTGGCTCCGGGTCGCCTCCAGTAATTTTTGGAGGGAATCAAAGCCGTCGATGATCTTGCCGACGCAGGTTTCGTGGGTGTGGAGCTTGGAATTGTCCTGGAGGTTGATGTACATGCCCAGAGAGCTCTTGCCGGAGGCACCGTCCCGGGTGCGGATGGGATGCTCTCGGATTCCGACGGTCCAGGCCTGGTGCGCGTGCTGGGACTGCTCGACGAATTCGATGCTGCCATTGTTGCCGCTGCCGCTGCCGCTGCCGCTGCTTTCGTTGTCGTCGGTGCCGATGTCGTCGTCGTCGCCGCCCCGGTGGTTCGGAAGGGTTTCGATGATGTTGCCCTGCTGCCAGTGAAATTCGGCTCCGTCCCAGACGTGGTTTCCGATCTGCTCGAGCCACGTCCAGGCCGCGTGGGGCGTGTCGTGCCACAGAAGGATGGAAATCTTGTGGACGGAGGCGGCACCGGTGTTGTCGTTGTTCTTGTTGTTCTTGTTGTTCTTGTTGTTCTTGTTCTTGACGTTCTTGTGGTTTTCGTTTCCAAAGTCCAGTTCCAGCACCACTTGCACGGGTCCCTCCCCGAATTCCTGGATGATGTGGTTGCGGGCGCTGAGTTGTATGCGCTTTTGCAGCGTCGAGACCTCCCGGCTGAGTTCTTCTTCCATCTGGTAGAGCTGCTGGGTTTGCTTATGGATCAGATCAAAGTCCACCTCCCGGTCGCTGCCGGTGACGTCGTCGGCGTCGTTGCGATTGTTGTTGTCGTTGTTGTTGTTGTTGTTGTTGTTCATGCCATTGTTGTTGATGTTGTTGTTGTTGTCGATGTGCGCCTGGGCCAACCGACCGAGGTTCTCGTGGAGCTGGATCGATTGCTGCTCAATTTTTTGGAGGTGGAGCAGGAGAAGGGATTCCTCGTCCTTGAACTGGGTGAGCTGCTGCGTGGCAAAGAGGGCCTTGTGATGGGATTCGTACACCAGGCCGATCACCGCCAGGACGATGACGACCTGCAGGAGGTGTCCGAGTTTCATTCGCGACAGCTTGATCAGTTGCTTCTGGCACATGACCCCGGGATGGTTCGGGCCGGGGTGCTCTCGGCTGTGGTTGTGGTTGTGGTTGTTATAATTATTGCTGCCCATGCTGTTGAGGCTCACGGAACTGCCCTGTTGTTTCCGACGGCCGGCGCGAACGTGAAACAACGAATCCCCGCTGTTGTTGTTGGTGTTGTTGTTGTTGTTGCTCGTCGAAGATCCCATGGCATCGAATTCGTCGTCCGACGAAACGTTCCCGGCCGTTCGTCGGCGGAGATAGGCCAGCTTGGAGGACATCCTTCCGCTCGCGGTGCTGTGGTTGTCGTTGTCGGAAGCAAGATCGTGCCGGGTTCGCGGCAGCCGCTTGCGCGTCGTGGGACGGTCGATTGGGAGTAGCTCTTGGAGCGTCCCACGCCGTTTCGCTTGGGGGAGACTCCCGCTTGTCGCTGATGCTGATGCTGCCGCTGCGGTGTCGTGGGAGAATGGGATCCTCCTCCTCCTCCCTTGCTCTGCGTGTGTCGCACGGGGAGCAGGGTCCCCCTTCCGGATTCGGCGGCCCTCACGACGGTGGATCGCCGCGGTTTTTGGGGAGCCTGGTCCGAGTGGTAGTGGTGACCGCTTCCGTTTCCGGTCCGGCCGCTGCTGTCGTAGCTCAGGGGCAGGACGTATTCCTGCGCCTCGTTCAGGGGAAGGTTTTGCACCGTCCGTCGGGCGTGGTGGTGGGGCGACAGCAGGCTGGTAACCGGTAGGGTTGCGGTTCGTGTGCGTGTGCGTGTTTGTGTTCGTGTTCGCGCTTCCGCCGATATTCATGCGTTGCGTGCCGCTTCCCACCGAGGAGGAGGACGACGAGTGGGATTGATGGTGATGGTGATGTTGCTGATGCTGCTGTTGCTGTTGCTGTTGCTGTTGCTGGTACGATCGGGGTGCCTGGGTGATCCGATCGAGGTTGGGAGCCGATGGGAGGTGGTCGGAAGGCATTGTCGACGTGCCGTTTCCCGAATTTGGAGCCGGGGAGTATTCGACGGACGAAGCAGTTCGGAGCATCTGTGTGGTATAACCAACGGCGGCCCGTTGCTGCAGGTGCGTCGTCTGCTGGCCGGAAAATACGGGCATTGTAGTGTGCTGCAATGCAATGTGATGTACTTTTGCTCCTTGTTGTGTTGTTATACGTGGTTGTCGACTATTATTATATATTTTGTGCCAGAAAATTCGATCAATCCAAAAGATGTGCGGTTGCGGTATGTATGGAAATCCCAAAAAAAGGCGATGAGTGAATGACTGATGCACTCGGTTGTTTTCCTGCTATTCAAGCTGGACTGTTCTGGCTAGATAAATAAGGTTGAAGGTGTGGCAATTGATTCAACGGATAAAGAGGTTGGATGCTCGTTTGACAGGTATCCAATAAGAAGGCCTCCGTACCTATTTGTTTCGCGTGTGTTGTGGAATGGACGAAAGTAATCTTACCTACCGGTACGGTTCGCGCCTAAGTTGGAGAGTTGACGATGATGAGACGCTCTCGAGTGAACCTGAATTCCATGCAGAGAACGACACACGAAACTTCATAAATTTATCATACCGTACCATAGGTTGTAACCTGACTTGTACAGGTAAGCCTTACTGGTACCGAACGACCGTTGTCATGGCATTCGCCACTGGAACACCCATAAGTTACGGAAGGGTCATAATTTGGTCGTGAGTGTCTGGTTCTAAAAACCGATGATTCGTGGCTCATGCCATCTCTCGTTTCGATCTTGTTGGGTTGGGGGCAATACAGCAATAGTCCGGTAATCGTACTTTAACCTTACCGGATTGTCAAAATTGGTTCCAATACTCGATTACACTACTAGGTTACGGACAGCGTAACAAGAATCGCCCGCCAAATTACGAGCACAAAACACAAGACCCTTTCAACTTTTGACACCATTTTGATTCAGTTCAGCTGTGATAGTCTCAATACCGTTAGTACGTGTACGTGGGTAAGACTTATGTAATCCGTACTTCGTACTTGACCATGAGGAGGAATGGGTGCTTACTAGTAGTGCTTACAGTAACCTTAAGGCTTATTGGTGCTAATGACGATTGTGCAATAACTTCCACGAGCTACCAGAACGCAGCCAACTGTAGTACATCACATCACAAACGAACAACATCCGGCAAAATTCTGGACCATTCCCTTCTGAATCTTGAGTTTTTCCCTGAGACATGATTTTTGCGAGAAGTTACTAGGTGCTGACCCCATTCAAAATCATCTTGCGTCCACTTCAAATAATCCAACACGTTCGTTCCTCTTGATTGAGTTGGTGCTTCGGTCACCAGTGCAGTTTTGGTAGAAGGGTTTAATAAGTAGTAATTATTGGACAATTTTAGTACTTCCCATACTGTAATGCCAAAGAAACTACACGCATGATGCGTTAGGACATTTCAGTACTCTGGGAAAAAATGACATCTTTGGATGATGTTGAATATTTGCCAGGAATGGCACATTGGTTGTGCACTAGACTTGTTTACTGTAGATGATTGTTTATTCTTTGTTTTCAATTTTTACAGACCGGCATTCAAAACAAAATGAAGAAGATATAAAGAGACAAAGAATACTAATAAATAATATATGCTACGTATAGTGTAATGTTGTATGTTGTATGTCTATGATCTTGGGATTCTGCGTTTGTTGTATGTTGCTGTGGTTCGTATTGGGTGCCTTGAATCTCCCATAGATTGTTTTCGGGAAAGGTTGGCTCTTTTTGCTTTCTTGTTGCTGCGAAATTGCCGTTGTGTTTGCTGCGTTTGTCGGTGAGAGTCCAAAAAAAGCTCGATGGGTGATGGTGCAGGCATGGTATATAGGTCGTGTCGTTGCAGCGTGTTGATTGATTGATTTGTGAGTCGTGCTCGATCCCATCCAAGAGTTCGATCGGATCATCTTGGATCGTCTCCGCACGCCTATTCCCCCGAGAGCTAAAAAGTTGATTTTCTGTGTGTATGTTTACTATGTGCATGGTGTTTGCTTCCGGCAGAACAGGAATGCGCGATGGGCAGCCACCCAACGTAGTTCGAGTTCGAGTCCGAATGAATGAATCGTCCGTCAACCCATCTCGTCACAGCGGGTGAAAATTGTTCGACCCATCGGCATCGGAATCGTTGTTCTTTGGGGTCGGCTGTTTCTGGGAAGAGGATTCCGTCCGGGGAGGTGTCGGTACCCTCTGAGCCGCGGACTTCCAGCGAGTTGCGGCACCAAAATTGAGCTCGGAAACCAGCACGTCGACACTGAAACGATGAAACGGAATGGAATGGAACGAGGAGAGCAGAGGAGAGGAGAGAAGAGAAGAGAAGAGACAGACAGACAGGATGCACCATGAGAACCAATCCATCTACATCGCCGGAGACTCATTGTATGGAACGGCGTGGCACCATTGGATACCATACGATGCGATGCAATGCGTTGCGTTGCGATGCAATTCGATGCGATTCGATTCAATTCGACCCACTGTAACTACCTACCGTATGTTTTGGTTGGGATACCCGTCGTTCCCAAAGGGGTCCAGAAAGCTCTTGGAGAGTTCCAGCAGCCCCTTGAAAAAGTGCGTCATGACGGCGCACAAAGGAATCGACAGGCAGCCCAGCCCCGGGAAGAGCGAAAAGGGTGCCAGCCACACCAGAATGTCCACCAGGATCTGAATGAGCTGCACGTAGGCGATCGGCATGCGTCCGGCGCAGAGATCTCCGATGGAGAAGTACTCGGCGCGAAGGTCGGTGACCCGTCTCATCAGCTCGCGTTCCGCGCCGTCGCCGCCGACGAGGGATCCGTCGCGAAAGCCCTCGGTCGCGTATCTGGAGGAAAGGAAGGAACAAAGAAGGAAGGATGGGAACAAGAGAAACACGAATTCGACGATTTGTGAGTAGGCGTCGTCTGGTTTCGAAACATGAAGCGAAACAGAACCAATATGACGCTAGTTCCGGAAGCAGCCAGCAATGCGATACAAATACGATACAATACGATGCGATGGCAAACACGATACAATACAATACAATACAATATACGATGCGGTTCTTACATGGCCACCCACTGCATGAGCATGTACGTGTACTGGGACGGGGGCAGGTGGGAGTCCAGCAGCGTCGTGACCTCAGCGTGGGTCAGTTCCTCGGCGCGTTCCATGAAGCGCAGGCCGGAGGGACTCAGGAGGACGGGTCCGATCGCGGTGTTGGCTCCGTCCTCGTCGTCGCTGTCGCCGCCAATCCCGGCGCTGCTGGCCTTTTTGACGCGAAAGGTCCTGCCCTCCCACCCCTTGTCGCTCACTCCGTTGGAATTGGTGGGAATGGCGGCCCAGAAGCTGCGCGAAGCAAAAACACCAACCATCGATGCGTTCGGAACGTGTGAGTTGTTGGGTTGCGACAGGGCACACCGAAGCGGAGGAAACTCGGAAGAAAACCACCAAAAAACGCCCAAGGTTCGCCAGGTTCTTCGCCGTTCGTTCGTTCGTTCGATCGTTCGATCCGGCAAATGAATTTCAGAGGACAAGTACTTACAAGGTGTGGCTGACCCGGATGAGCCTCGTGCAGGTGTCGACCAATGCCGCGGCGCGTTCGCTGTACCCGGACACGGTGCTCCCGTCCATCAGCGTCCGGGACTCTCGCTCGGCGTTGGTAGTGATGATGAGGCAAATGTCGTTGATCCGTCCCTGGATGGCCCTCGTGGTGAAATAGACCTGCCTCCAGTAGGTGTAGGCCTGTCCCGTGAAAAACGCCAGTATAAAGGTGCAGAGGGTCAGCTGGTACTCCCACAGCGTCTTGAGCCCGGCCAATCCCTGGATGAGTGGCTCGTCCTGGGGAGGAACGGCAAAGAAGCTCCAGGTCGCCTCGGTGTGGGAGTGGACGTACCAATTGATGAAAATGCCAATGGCGACGTTGAAGGCAATGGGAATGTACGTCATGGAGAGGACCGTGCCCCGCCACCGGGTCCACAGCCAGAGAGCGTCGGGTTCGTACTCGCACAGAATGGGTCGGTTGGGCTCGTCGGAGGTCGCCCACTCGGTCATCTCGAAGAGCTTTCTTCGTCGGCGCTTCGATCTCCAAGCCGGGTAGGAGGGCTGGCCCTTTCCGATGCTCAGGCCTCCCGACAGCAACTCCCGGACCTCCTCCTCGGTGAGATACCGCCGGCTGCGCTGGCCGCTCTCCGGGTTGTCGGGCGACGGCGGGGACGACGACACGAACAGGCGTTGGCGCTGGCGCTGGCGCTGCAGCTGCCGCGGACCGCCGTTCGATGCGGAGAGACCATGCCGTGCGTCTCCGGTGCCAGAATTAGTTGTCGTTTCGAACGTCGACCTCCCCGTTCTCCCGTGGATCGATGTCGGCGGCAAATGGAATCCACTACAGAAAAAGGCGAGGCAGGATTGAATGAAAATGAAGCCTAGGATTGCAGCTCTCATCGTTCCACGCAATTGTTGCGGCAGGACCCAGTGCCTAGAATGTGGCAAACAAACTAGTTGCGCTTTGCTCTATCAAGTACGGTACCAGGTGCTGTACGCTACAGTCTGTAATTACAGTATATAACTGTTTTTGGCATCCCCACCGCACATAATTCGTTTGATGGCCGCGATGCAGTATTAGTACTTCGTATTTTTTCCCGGTTGTCAACCAATAAAACGCACAAAAGAAGAAATCAAGAAATTTGTTCTTTTTTCATCTGGTTGAAGGGTTCAGGGGCAGTCGTAAAGTCGTATCTTCGCGAAGTTGTTCGGGGATGTCGATGTCGGATGATGTTGTAAGGTAATTAACCTTAATCGTATGTTGTGTACCGGTAGCGCATTGCAGTTGATGGATGTTGATTGGAAGTGCCGTGCCGATCCAAAGTGTTTCTTAGTTTTTCTCCCTTCTTTGTTCGTCAATCGCGCGCCTTGTTCGGCAACAAACGCGCAGAGAGGGCGCAACAATGGCACCTACCCGTGACTCGCCAAAACGATTCCAACAATCGCCCATCCACACATGCATCTCATCTCCGACAGAATACCAGAACGAGAGTGCATGATGCATGAAGTGTGGTACTGGTAAGGTTTTACTCGTACTCGTATCTTCCAACCAATTGGATCCACGAAAGACCAACCAACAGTCAATTTCTTTCCCGGGAAAACACGCTGCGATGACCTCTCTAGCGATCGATTGCGGGACGAAACGAAAACTGGAGGCGCTCCGGAACGATGGCAATCGCGCAGACGACGAGGATTCGACGGACGAGCCGTCCAGGATTCCCAAATCCGCGAGGACGGTGGTTGGCACACCGTCCTCACCGATTTGTTTCATGGAATTCCGACGCTCTACTATCCGGCAATATCCGACCCTGACCTGGCTGGGACCGGCGGTCATGGCCGTGTATTGGTTCAAGGAATACCTCAACAAACCATCCTTTGGTTGGGTCCGGTGCCCCAAACCGCAACCTGCGTCGGCGTCGGCGTCGATGTCGATGTCGATGGGCAAGCGCGATAACCAACGAGGGGAACAGCAAATGGATAGCACAACGAAGCGTCATCGTAGCAGGCGGCGTCGGCGACAACGGCGAGGAGGAACGAACCATTCCAGGGGAAATTTCTATTTTGTGCCCGGGCAATACCTGCGATCCAGCAACTGCGACGCGACGGGGGCTGCGAGTGCCGACGGGAATCGCGCCACCTCAAACGACCAAGCAACAATGTCTGCGATCCAGAGGGTTCTCGATACCGGGACACAAGGCGTCCACTACGCAACCTCGTACATTGGTGTTTACAATCTGCTGAGGAGCTACGGTCGGTTCGTTGTCCTCGCCAACGAGGATGTCAACGACAACGACAAAAACGATGACGATGACGATGACAACGAACGGAACTTCCACGGCACTGCCAGCAGCCAGGATGGGAGGGAGGAGAAAGGCAAATCCATGACGACGACGACGACGACGACGACAACAAAGGACGCGGCTCCAAAGATTGTTCCGCTGGACTACCACGGCCCACCCCTGCCTCGATAAGAGGTTTTTTTTTCTATCATTTGCATTGCAAAGTTTTGACTCCTTGATGAATTCCTTCCGCAAGAAACGACCGAATCAAGGTCGGCCGGCCCGTCCAATGAATGATGTATGCAGCTTTAATAGTTATGCGATATGTATCTTCTACATTTGGCGACACTTGGCTTGGTTAGTTCTACATGCGGTGTTACGGTACCAATCTCATGACAAAATCGTTTGGTTCGGTTGGGTTTGGTTGGGCTTGGGTTTGGGTTTTGGTTCGGCAAGGTTGTCTTTCGCTTGGGTTTGGGTTTGGGTTTTGTTTTCTATCGTCTATTCATGATCGATTGTTCCATCTTCAAGCGGGCCAATTCGTTCATCAAGAACGTGACCGTCTCGTCCTTGTCGCTGAGTTTTTTGTCGCTTTCCTTTCGCTCCTTCTCGACCTCGTCCGTCAGATTCTTGTGTTCTTGCTGCAGGGCCTCGAGCGCCGCCTTTGCCTGCATGAGCTCGTTTCCGTCCTTGAGCTTGTCGAGCTCCTCCCGGGTCGCGTCGAGCTCCTTGCTCTGGGTTTCCAGCCTGGTTCCCATCTCGTTGAGCTTGGCGTTCATCTGGAGGATTTCTCCCTGCAGGCGCTCGCGGGACTTGCCCTCGGCCATGCGGTTCGGTATCGCAAACTGGTCCTCCTCTTTCTTGGCCGGCTTGGACTCGTCGACGCGCGATTTGAGGTCCTCGATCTCGGCGTCCCTGTCCGAGATCTGCCGGAGCAGCTCGTCCTTTTCCTGGTTGAACTCGTACTTCATGGCCTCCCGCTCGTTCATGGTCTCGACCCTGTTTCCGGCGTCGCTGATCTGGTAGGACTTGAGCTCCTGCTCGAGATGGCGGACGTGTTCCTTCAGGTCCTCGCTGGTCTGGATCTCCTCGTCGAGGCGCATCTCCATCGACTCGATCTCAAAGGCCATGGCCTCGCGCTGTTTCTGGAGCAACAGCTTGTCCTTCATGAGGGCGTGCTCGAAGAGTTCGATTTCCTGCAGGCGCTGGTCGAAGATCTCGTACGGATCATCCGCGTTGTCGTCTCCGCGGACCTCGAAGCTGATAAAGGCGCGCTTTTTCTTCTTTTTCTTCTTTTTGCCGCCCTTTTTCTTCTTTTTCGTCGTGCCCTTTTTGCCGCCCTTTTTCTTCTTATTGGTCGTTTTGGACTTGGTTTTCTTTTTCTTCTTGGGCTTGGTGCCGCTGGTTGCGTCAAAGTCCGCGCTCCCGTCTCCCACGTAACCAGCAATGCTGTCCTCGCCGATATCCGAGACGCCGATGCTCGAGACGCCGATGCTCGAGACGCCACTCTTGAAGGACTCGTCCTTCAACAAACCGCGACTGGGACGCTTGGACGAAGTGAACTCGATCACGTCAGCGCCCGGGCTTTCGCCTTCGCCCGGGCCTTCCATGGCTTCGGATTCGTCCATGGTACCTTCCGTGCTGAAGGAACTTCGTTTCTTGGAACTGCGCGATCGGGTCTTGGACTCTTCCCCGACGCTACCGACGACGTCGTCGTCGTCGTCGTCGTTGTCATCGCCGCTCTCGAAGGATTCCCCCTTTTTGCGGCTCCGATCCTTGCCCGATTTTTTCTTTTTCTTGCTGCTGGTTGTGCTGCCGCTGCTGCCCGACGATTTCTTTTTCTTGCTTATCGGCTTGGGTTTCTTGGCATTTTCCAGGGTCTTGACGGCCAGGGACCGCTCCATCAAAAAGTTGCCCCTCCCGGAGGTTGGCTTCTCATCGCCGGAGCAGATTGCGGGATCTTCGTCGTCGTCGGCGTAGATATCATTGTCGTCCTCCGTGTCCTCTTCGTTGCTGCCCTCCTGGATAATGGCCGGCATGGATGCCGAATCTCGGTAACTCCGGCGAGTCGGTTCTCCCTTTCCGTTTCCCTTTCCGTTTCCGTTTTCGTCCTCCTCGTCGTCCTCGTCGTCTTCTTCCTCCACCAGATAAATGTCGTCGTTGGCAAAACCGGACGAATTCGAGGGTTCCTCCCCCGAATCGTCGTCGCTGTCGCTGCTGTCGTCGTCGCTGCTGCTTCCGTCCACGTACAAGACACCCGCGGAATGCCCGGTGATTCCAAAGGCGTTGACGCTCCACGTCTTTTGCAGGCCGGGACCGTTGGTCGACCGGGCCGAGTGGTCCCGAAAAAAAGCGTCCTCCTCCTTCTTGGCCGCCAGGGCCGCCTTGGAAAAGACCCGCTCCAGCCGGGCGGACCGGCTGTGGGCCGTCGAGGAGGACAGCTCGGACGAAGTGTTAGACGAGAGGGAAAAGGTCGAATCGAAGATGGGGCCGTCGAGGTTGGGGCCGTCCCGTGCGCTGTACCGATTGGTGGGTCGCTTGCCCCTCTTCTTTTTTCCAAAGGGCAGTTTTTTCTTGAGTTTGAGTTTCTTGCCTCCCGGGCTGCCGTCTTTTTCTCCCATGGTGTTGTTGTTGGTAGTGTGTCTGTCTCTCTCTCTCTCTCTCTCTCTCTGTCGTGTGTAGATGCGTATGTAGATGCGTATGTAGATGTGTCTGTATTTTTGTATGTGTTTGTGTATGTGTTTATATCTGTATCTGCATTCGATTCTTGAAAGACCTACTGCCGCTGCTTATGTTGTTGTTGCCGCTGTTGCTGTTGTCGGCAGGTTGGCGCTCTCGTCGACTGGAAGGAAGGTTTGATCTTTTTTCCAATACCGTGTGTCCTCTTGGCAGCCGGTGAGTTCTTCTATTGTTGGAAACGGTGGATTTGCAATCGACCGCATAAGGTAAGTTACCGTACCAGTGCGAGCAAGATTTGCGAGCAGGAGTACTTGCGCTTGTATTTGTACTTGGAGTGGTAGCCGAAGTTACAAACAGAACGGGTAAGTTACGGTGAGGTAAGATTAACTTACTTTTATGTCTAGCCAGTAACTTACGCCAGCCTTCTTTTTTTTTGCTTCCACGAAACTTACGGAAAAATAACAATATCATCAAAATATCATTTGGCATTTTGCGTTTTTCTTTGGCGTTACAAGTTTTCAAAAGAGAGGGAATCCGTTCGGTAGGAAAAAGCAAAGCCAAGCCTGTTCACCCCGCCCAAGTGAAGGTGAAGAAGTTGGAATAAGCAGGGGTCATGGGAATAAGTAGGTGTCCCTACGGTACTTCCACCCTACGATACCGTTAAGTACAGTAACTTACTGGTAAGGTTTAGTGCATTGAGAGCTGCAACATATCGGTACCGATACGTGTTTTGCAGTTGTACGATTAGGAGTACTATGGGTAAGATTACTATTCTTGACCAGCGAGCATTTTTTTTTTTTTTACGAGCGACTACGTGTTCCAAAAACGCAACATTCTCTTTTCTTGGGTTTCAGTACCATCTGTGAGTCATGAAGTTGTAACATGAAGCACGAAGAAGGGCTTAGGGCACAAGAATGCAAGGGACGTTCCGAGGCAGCTTATGGTCATTATGACCGTTCCTAATGCCAATAATTCCTACCCCATGTTGCACTACGTGGGGTGAGGGAGTGAACTGGCACAAGTAATTTAATGCCTCACTCCTACAAGTGCTACTATCGCCATCACCTGAAAGTAAACCTTACTTATTTTTGATTGCGGTGCGCGGTGAGAACCGGACCACAACTGTGGAAGCAAGGAATGAAGATTCATTCCGAATCATCATGATTGACTCGTACGGTAGTACTGTACCGTATGTTACTGTACGGTATGTTATTTTGCACTTTGTCCTTCGTACGAATCACTGAGCACATGATGTCGTAAGTTCCCCTAAGGTTACTCGTAGTTTTGAAATAAGAATGTCAACACGATTGCAGGGTTCGACGGAATGTTCTTGTGATCGGAAGGTGGTCGTGATGTTTCGGTAAGCCTTCCGTACCGTAACCTTACTGTAGTAAGGTTTACGTATCTGAATCTCATGAATACGGAGTAACCTTACTAGCGTCCCATATTTTGGTAATGCCAAATTCAACTTCACGTGCTCACAATGGAGCCCAGAGGCAGCCCAGAGTTGTGCTTGCCTGCTACTAGTACGAGCAATCCCGCTTCTTCAACGACGAGGAAGCCCAGGATCCAGAGACAAGACCAAACACAACATACACACAGGAGAGACACAAATAGTGCACATAGTACTACTAGTAGTAGTAGTACGATTGCTTTCGGCGCTCTTCGACACCGCCTGGAAACACCCCGCTGCAACGCGGGACGAGCAAGAATGAATCGTCTGGAACTCGTCAGGAACCAGCAAATAAAACCTCTCTCTCAAAACTGTTGAGGAGGGAAAAAGCATGGAATGCGGGTCTGCGGCAATATTGCCGTGCGCCTTCGCTAGAAGTGTTGGTCTTTTTGTATTCCTCGTTTGCCTTCGTTTGTTGTTTAGAGTGGAGTGTTTTCTTTTGCTGGGAACGTGGTGTTTGTCCTCTTTGTTTACAACTTTGTTTACAAAGTTCTGGCTGATACTGGTGCAGAGTAGTAATATTAGATCCAGAAACAATTGAGAGGCTTTCGTACTATCTTTGATTCATTGGTAGCACACCAGAAAGGATTGGTGTTGCTCTGATTTTTTGGGTAGGGCTTTAAAGTATAGTTGCATGGTTGTGAACTAGTACTAGCAACCTGTTGTGAACATTCAACATGGGGCCCTGGTTCCATTGTTTGATCATGCATGTTGTAAAGTCATCCTGCTTGGTTGCTCTCTACTCCATCTTGGAAAAAATTGTTTGCACAGAGTGACTCGAGAGCTAGATTTCGTTAATATTATTATACTAGTAATATAATTACAAATACCATTAAAATGAGTACTCTGATGTTAGCTTGGTAGACGAAAGCAATCACCATACCATTCCCTAAAAGAAGTGGATGAGCTTGACTGATGAGCACCATCTAAAACATTGTCAACACTTTTACTTTTTTAGTCTGGTTTTGTGTTTAAGTGTTCAAACCTACATCAACTCCAAGAATCGACATTCTGACAAAAAGTTGTTGTGTGCAGAAAGCATGGTGTGAGAAGGATGCTATTCAAATTGATATAGTATTATTATTATACTACTAGGTCCCAATGACTTATTGTAAAGATGACATGATTTTGTGGATGTTTACAAAATCATTGTGAACGTAATGGGATGTATTATAATTTAGTAATGGATTTGCACCGATAGAGATTGGATAAGGTACAAAGTGCGATAAAACTACTAAATACAAGTTACATTATAACATGCACACAAAATAATCTAAATAGTACACTACTGTCAATTACTAGCTATTGCTCTTGAGTCCGCTGAAGCACGGTGGAAACTACTATGGCATGATGATAATACGACCTGGAACGTAAATATGAGGAGGGCAATTGGCGTCTAATTTGTTGCAACATACAAGAATGCACAATACTATTTTCCATATTATTCCATATGGCGAGGAATGAGTCGAGCTTAAAGCTCATCATACAATGTTTTAGACCATACTGGGAATAACGGTGCATCCGACACGACTAGCTTTTCCATACTCGGATCGCTAGAAACCTTGGCGTCGACTCAAACAATGGACGTGAACGCCAATTGAAGTGTACTACTAATGGATAGAGACCGACCGGCAATGGCTGAAATGACTGGGCAAAACAGATGGAGTAGAGCATTCCTTAATTTTTGATTTGCCCTGTATGTGTAGTTTGTAATCCATCACTAACAACTCTTATGCTAAATACACGTAGTACGTTGCGGAGCGTTGGAACATGGAGAAAACTGTGCATAGTTAACAACTTCTGAGCCGTGGATGCGAAGTTTTATCATAGAGGTTTTGTACTTTCCAAGTCATGGGGATGTGCTGTCCACTTTGTTACGATAGATAGTTCCATACAATTCTAAATATCACTACGATGCCAATTATTTCGTAATTATCAATTCAATGTTGATCGAAATGGTCGCCATGAAATCATCAAAACCTTCCCCCGGGTATCTTTGCAAATGTTCCATTTTTGCGAGTCCCGCTTCCTGGTGGTCGATGAGAGGAAGAGTAGCATCTTTGGCACAATCTGACGTGAGGCTCGCCTACAGATTTTGGAAAGGCGCTACAGTCCGCACATCCTCCGGTTGTGAACTGAACCATTAAATGTCTCCCTTGTAAATCCAACTTTTCCCTTTCGCTTTCTGGTAGACGAAAGACGCAAAGCTCACATGCACCTCTGATTTCGTGCAAAAATGGATCAAATTTTCCTTGACAACCACGGATCCTCTCCTTCATCGGATTTGCGAAAGATTCAATCGTGCAATGAGACGTTATTGATCCAATCGATCTTTCACCGTAAGAAAACGCGGGGGAAGGTTTGGGGCCCCCACGAGGCGTTCTACGAGATCGACTACCAAAAAATAATCTGTTCCCGGTTGGGTCCGGACTGCTAAGGTCAACGATGCATTTCTTCATCTCCAGTTCTCTTTCTTCCTCTTTTTGTTTTTGGAGGAGTTTCGTCGTTGCGAATCTCTTGATCGAGGAAAAGGTTCCCGCTAAGATGGGCGAAGTGCGTTCTGATCTACTAGGGGAAGTCGGAGAAGGTATTGGAGACACTTTTCCCTTCTTTTCATCGCACGAGATGCTTGTCGGAGTAGGTTTTGCCGAATTTCGCCAAGGTGTAAGATTACCCATCGTTTTCTGTGCGTTAATTTTCTTCAATTCTGCTCTCTCACGTTCAATATTTTGTGTGTCCCGCACCCTAGTTGAAAAGTTTATGGTCGACTTCATATAGTTCTGAAAGCCCTTCATGTTCTGATTATAGTCCCATAGTGGTTTCGAATTCATTTCTTTGCTTCTCTCGGCGGCATTTCCTCCAAACCTTTTCATCGAATTCAACGTAGGGGAGATGAACGAACGCTTCGACACGGATGATACAAAACCAGGCGACGACAAACCGACCTTTTGATTAGTTCCCGTGGTTCTCGAGTGAGAATCTTTTTTCATTCGGTCCGACGCCCGTTTGGTGAGATCACGGGAGTAGTCTCTCATCCTATCTCTCGTGGATACAATCGTTTCTTTTGATTTCGAAAAGGAAGCAGATATCGACGTCGCATTAAGATTGATGGGTTTCCTGTCGGGTTCTGTCACGTTCTTTTTCCAGTTTCTCATGTTTGCTGCTGCATCATGTATCTTTTGTGGCGATTGGAACAGAGTCCTACGAAGACCTTTCCCGATTCCTGCATGAGTACTGGAGTCGATCACAGTAGAAACTTTCTGACTTGATTTTGATGTTGTTAAGTTGGTATGATTCTGATTTGTCACCTCAACGGCTATGTCGACGTCGTCATCCAAGAGCGCATCTAGGTCGAGATCTGAGTCGTCTTCTCTCTTTGGGGACACGATGTCCAATCGTTCTTGCTGCTTAGCATTCGCTTCATCATCTTCTTCATCTAATAGCGCATCTAAATAATCGAATGATCCCTTCTCCGGGACAACAGTAGAGCCAATACCTTGTGACAGCTCTTGCTCAGACCCAATATTGACCTCGGTCTTTTCGTCGGCAGTCACTTTATTGGCATTGCCGTTGGCATCCTCGTTGTCGCCATCCAACAATGCCTCCAAATCAAGATTATCGTTGTCCTCATTTTTAACAATTATTTCTTTAGGTGGTTCTTCGCATTCAATCCTTGGTGTCTCAACTTCATCCTCATTTTGTTCTTTCCGTCTTTGAGAATCGAATGCTTTGATTTTGTCCATATTGACTTCCCTTTCGTCGTTAGTATCGTATTCATCCACACTGTTAGTTTCGTGATCGTCATCCAATAATGCATCCAAATCAAGGTCATCACTATCTTTCGTTTCCATAACCAGAGGCTTTTCGTCGAGTATGATCGTTGGCATTTCGATGGCATCGTTCTGTGTTTGCTCTCCGGATTGCTTGGCGTCGGTATCATCGGTAACATCTTCGACCTTGCGACCATTGGCCACAGCATTTGACTCCTGCGCATTTCTGTCGTCATGATCGATGCCACTCTTAGTGTTTGTTGTGTCCATAAAAGTAGCGTTCTCAGGATCCGTGCTAGAATTGCGGCCATTTCTGTCATCATCGCCATCCAGAAGTGCATCCATTTCAGATTTGGTTGCCTCTTCAACACTGGTATCAGCCATATACCTATCAGTTTCATCAGGAGCATCGTCTTGCACATCATCTTGGGCGTCATCTGCGTTGGCTTCGTTTCCGCCGATTTTCGTGTCTCGTGGATTATCGGTCAAATCTAGCTGAAACATATTCAGTGTATTCTCAGTAACTTTGACGTTTGGTGACTCGCCCAGTGCATCGTCCTGTCCATCTACACTAGTATATGCATGCGTCGCACCCTTCGGCTCTTCTTTCTCGACCTCAATCGTTGTCACTTGGACGTTTTCGTCTGGTTCTTGCTCCACAGATTGTGACGGAATCACGTTTCCTTCTACATCTATTGTCGACTTCACTGCGTTCTCTGCTGCAGGTATATTTCCGGAGTTGTCTTCTCTACCGTTACTTTCTAATAAATCCGCTAGCTCAGACTCTGCGTCGTTTTCGTCGCAGTTTCTGCTATCTCGACCATCCGTTGCAGGGCTAGGTGGCGGCGATTTGGTAGTCGGAGTAGCCTGGACAGTTGTGTGTGCTGCGTCTTGTTCGGCAGCGGTGGCTTCGTTTGCAGAGGCACCATCGACACCGAATGCCTCGTCGAGGTCGTCATCAAGCAATGCGTCCAAATCCAGATCCTCGCTGTCGTCTTCACCGTCCGCAAGGTTTTCTGATGCAGACGTTTGATTCCAGGTGCTCGAGGCGGCAGTCCCTACAGCGGTTTGGTGAACATCGTCATCGTTTTCCGCAGGGACATCATCGACCTGATGATCGCCATCCAACAAATCAATCAAATCCAGATCGTTGCTCGTTGCATCAGCGGCTGCCGCTGTTTGTTGGACATGGTTGATGTTTTGTACATGGCCATCGTCGGCCTGGTGATCGCCATCCAACAAGTCAATCAAATCCACGTCGCTGTCACCCTCATCATCCATCTTTGGCAGCATACCTAGCGGATGCATTTCAAGAAACCCGGTCGCTTCGGCTGCTGCCGACGCATGTTCGGAAGCCGAGGCCTTGCTGCGCTCGTCCACATCCCCAACGAACGGCGACTTGCGCACTCCTTCGGTGGACGAAAACGACATGGATCCCTCAATAGTTATGTTCGACGATGCCGGCAGTTCTGTCTCGCTATATAAATACATGGGATTTTGCATCGTTTCCAAACGATCTGCGTCGACTTCAGACCCCTCGGCCATGAATTCTTCTTGGCGGCAGCCGGGACCCTCCATCTTGGAACCGCGTGGCTGTTCCTTCGAGAATAAGTACTTCCCGATGCCCCTTGTTCACCCCACCCCTCTCGCAGATGATCGACTTGGATGCAATCAAAGTTCTACCCGGGTGCGAGTTGTCCCGAAAATGTTAGGACTATCCTACTGTGACAGGGGTACTCGTCAATTGAATGGTAACGTTGTCTGATGTCGTCGTTCGTAGTAGAAATGGAAACTTCGAACTTCAGAGAACCGAATCAACAATCTCGCATCTCTCATTCTTCTGTGGATTCAGATTACCCCCCGATACGTGTGAATGTTATCCCATTCGAAAGACTGGCGAGTACAAAAAATAATTACTTACAGGATGTCACATGTATCCTCATAAGATTACGTATGTATGGAAGATAACAACATAATGAAAATTTAATTGTCCTGAAAAGAGAAAGAATATGCTTGACAGTGAACGTCGGTATTTTTGGCGACAGACGGCACGCTTTATTTTCAGTTGATGTATTGTGTCTAAGAGCTTTGTCCTAGTTGAACCTTACCAACATACTTTTCTTGAATCCAATACTATCAGTTACACGGCATAGGCGTCAGACTTACTGACGACATACAGGTAAGTTTTGAAAGGTACGTACTGGCTACGTATTTACCCACTACTACTCTGAGTCTGGTGGGTAAGATTACGGACTAAGAATTCTGGTACATTGGTTTCCGAAGCAAAGCTCGTTCATTCGACAAGAAAATAGCAATAACTGGTACTTCAAAGACACGGCTGTACGGAAACCGCGCGCTAATGGTGACGCAACAAAATCGCTTCGTTTGAGTTTTCAAACTCCGATAATCGCGCCCGCAAAGCTTTACTTAAGTTTGAATTAGCCTCTCCGATCAAAAAAATGAGAAAAAACACGTTCTTGTCATACCCGGCCGTCATTTTCGGATCGCGTCGGGAAACAGACTAACGGCCTGCATGTGCGATTGATTTCAACGACACCATTAGTCAATCCGGTCCTACCGTACATCTTTGACATTACGCTCGTACAACTCGTTCATCAATCAACGGTACGAGATACATTCATCCAGAACCACATCGAACCCACCTCGACGGACGAGACAGCAGTATACAATACAGAGAAAAGTAATCCGAAACCATGGGTAAGAAAAGCAAGGGAAAGAAAAACACCAAAAAGGCTCCAGCTCCTTCCCCAGCCCCCGCTGAAGAGCCAACTCCCGATCCCGAACCTGCGGCCGAGCCAGAGCCCGTCGTCGAAGAAGCGGAAGAACCTGAGCCCGTTGTTGAAGAGCCTGAGCCTGAGCCCGAGCCCGAGCCTGAGCCCGAGCCTGAGCCCGAGCCCGAGCCTGAGCCCGAGCCTGAGCCCGAGCCCGAGCCCGCTGTCGAAGAAGAGCCGGAGCCTGTTGTTGAAGATGAGCCCGAGCCCGTTGTCGAAGAGCCCGAGCCCGAGCCTGTTGTCGACGAAGAGGCAGAAAAGATTGCTAAGGCCGAGGCGGAAGCTGAGGCTGCCATCCTGAAAGTCCAGGAAGAGGCCAAAAAGAAGGCAGAGGAAGAAGCCGCTGCTGCCATACTGAAGGTACAAGAAGAAGCCAAGGCAAGGGCAGCCGCAGAAGCCGAGGCGAAGAAAAAGGCCGAGGAAGAAGCCGCTGCCAAGGCCGCCGCAGAAGCCGAAGCTAAGAAAAAGGCCGAGGAAGAAGCCGCTGCCAAGGCCGCCGCAGAAGCCGAAGCTAAGAAAAAGGCCGAGGAAGAAGCAGCTGCCAAGGCTGCAGCCGAAGCCGAGGCCAAGGCTGCAGCCGAAGCAGAGGCGAAGAAAAAGGCCGAGGAGGAAGCCGCTGCCAAGGCCGCCGCCGAAGCTGAGGCTAAGAAAAAGGCCGAGGAGGAAGCCGCTGCCAAGGCTGCCGCCGAAGCCGAAGCTAAGAAGAAAGCTGAGGAGGAAGCCGCTGCCAAGGCTGCCGCCGAAGCCGAGGCTAAGAAGAAAGCTGAGGAGGAAGCTGCTGCCAAGGCTGCCGCCGAAGCCGAGGCAAAGGCCGCAGCTGAAGCCGAGGCTAAGAAGAAAGCCGAAGAAGAAGCCGCTGCTAAGGCGGAAGCCGAGGCAAAGGCCGCAGCTGAAGCTGAGGCCGCAAAGAAAGCTGAGGAAGAAGCCGCTGCCAAGGCCGCCGCCGAAGCCGAGGCAAAGGCCGCAGCTGAAGCCGAGGCTAAAAAGAAAGCGGAAGAAGAAGCTGCTGCTGCAGCAGAGGCCGCAAAGAAAGCCGATGAGGAAGCAGCTGCCAAGGCCGCAAAGATAGAAGAGGCGAAGGAAGAACTGACCGCATCCCTCTCCAAGGCAAAAGAAGAGGAAGAGAAGAAAAAGGAGGACGAAGAGAAGGCCAAAGTTGAGGCCGAGAAAATTGCCGCTGATGCCATTACAAAGGCAGAGAAGAAGGTTGATGAGGCAAAGGAGGAAGAATCAAAGAAAGAAGATACGGCGGAAGCAACAATAGCTGCGTCTCCATCTGAAGACATTGCGGAGAAGGATGCGCTTGCGGCCTCGTCTTCTCAAGCGCTGTGTGGCTGTACATTGATGTAATCGGCCGGTTAAGCATCACACATAGAAATACCGTTCACGAGCAGCGTTTTTCAGCGGTGGTGGGTATCAACAAAGAACCATGCACCACACAAATTGTGTTCACTAAGCATGTTGCCGTCGAATAGATATATGTTAATGACTACTTTATTCTCGTGCTATTTACTCGTAGCAAAGCGTCCATGGTTTTTGATTTGAAAAGTACGGCGTGCGAATTAGTTTCACTGGCAAAATAGAGCAAAATTTGTTAAAATGCTCAACGTGAATCACGTGATGACAAACCGGCATCGAGAGTTGAACTCATTTCCGCACTATACCACAGAAATAATGTACACGATCATCTCACAGGTTCTCCTTTTCCCTTCCGAACGGATACCAATCACAACGGTTTCAATTGCCACCAGTACTATTCACCGACGGTTCATTGACAGTTGCGCGAAACACAAGCTACCGGAATTTGCAAGCAGTGGAACAAAATCGAAACGGGCGACGCAACTATTCTGCTTAGTAGTATGAGCGAAATACGTGCAATACATAAATTACGGCAACGGAGAAACCATTCGCTCGATTTCAATGCGCGAAGAACCGCCGAAGATTTCCTTCCGCGATTCCGCGACAGGAACCGTCCGTTCCCCGCCGTCGGATCTCCGTTCTCGAATCGAATCGAATCGAAAAAACATCGGGGTCGTCGTTCGAGGCGCGAGCGGGCGCGTTGCGGAACGCGCTCCGCGACACCCCTCTTCCGCATCGCATCGATTGCCGGGCTCCGCTCCGCTCGGCGGTCCTTCGGAACACGCACCGGTCGCTTTGCCAACCGTTGCTCGCGCCAAGGATGCGGCGCCATCGACGCACACGCGCGCTCCCCGGTCGAGATGCCCGTCGCTGTCCGCTTGCCGAAACCAGTCCGGCTTGTGTCGATGGAACCGAAATCGGTTGGGCCGAACCGAGCCGAGCCGAGCTAAGCTAACTCAATCTGATCGGATCGGATCGGATCTCGTCTCGTCTCGTCTCGTCTCACTCCAATGCTCCTTTCGTCTGCACGGCCGTTGCCATGGCGTCCTGCATCTCTCGGACCGTTGCGGACGGAGAATCGGCCCGCAGCACGGCCCGGATCACCGCCACCCCATCCGCACCCAGCGCCACGGGATGGCGGCAATTGGTCTCGTCGATGCCCCCGATGGCAAAGACCCGGGGCGTCGTCGCCGCCGTCGCCGTCATTGTCTCGCCGCGAGTTTCGGGAGTCTCGAGCGACCCCGGTCGTTCCGACAGAGCCCGCTTGACCGCTCCCGGCAGCTCGGGTCCCTCCAGCTGGTCCGGGCTCGTCTTTTCCGGGTGGGAGGCCGTGAGATAGCAGGTCCCGACGAAATAATAGTCGGGACGGATTCCGGCGACGGAACCGAAGCGGGACCCCACGGCGCTCTCGACGCTGTGCGCCGACGTTCCCACGACGATGGGGTAGTCGAACTTGCGCCAGAATTTCGGGCAGTCCGATCCAGGTGGTGTTCCTTGACGTGCACCCCGTGCGCTCGCGCCTCCACGGCAACCGGGACCAGATCGCTGGAACACACGACGCAAAAGGAGGAGCTCGGAGGTGATGACGACGACGTCGACGTCGACGAATCGTTCGGGTCTCGTCGGTTTTTGGGGTGTCGTTTGCTCTGTTCCGCGGACAACGCGACGAGTTGCTCGGTCAGGACACGGGCTCGTTCCAAGACCTTTCGACGCTTTTCTCCGTCGCCATTGTCGTTTCGTTGACGTTTCGTCGCCGGGTGGCAGGGACAAGCGAACGCTCACCAAATCCACGCCGCCGGTCGACACGGCCTTTCGAATGGCCTCCAGCGTGCGCTCGGAATTTTGCTCCGAATCGCAGGCGTCGGTTTCCGTGATGACGGCCAGGAGAGGCCGGTGCGCGGGAAAGAGGGGAGCGCCGCGGCCCGCGGAACCGTCGTCGTCGTCGTCTCGGATCGAGGAGGCGGTGGCCACCGATCGCCTTTTCGCGGCGGCGGGACGATGCGTCGCACCTTCTCGTCGTCGCGTCCGACGATTCGGAAATCGCGCTCCGATGCCGTCCCCGCTCAAGGATCGCGAGGGCCACCGGGAGGAAGACTTCCAGGCGAGGCAGGGCCCGGGAAAAATCGTTCCCGAGACCAGAATCGCGGAGAGGACGAGCGAAAGCGAAAGGACGCGCCGAGTTGTCGGACGCTCGCGGCGCGACGCTTTCCCCAACCGTACGGGCTTCGACAACGGCGATTGGGTGATCCGACTCGGTTTCGGTTTCGGAGTGCCATTCCCGGAGTCAATCTCCATTCTCGCACGCGATGCTCTGCTCTTTCCGGAGCCACTCATCAATAACGGTTGTTGAAAGGGAGTGATGCGAACGGATGATGGGGTGCGCTCGGATTGACTCGACGGAGGGTTGCTGTCGGGAACGTCGTTGGCCGTTGTGGATTGACGGATTCGATTGATTCGATGATTCGATGATTCGATTCGATTCGGTTCGGGAGGATGAATTCGGAACCCAAAAAAAATTCCTTCGACAACGGGGTGGTGGTGGTGGTGGTGGTGGTGGCGGTGGCGATGTCGGGGATGGATGATGGCTTGGTCATTTTTTTGCGATTGACACGGACACAGACACATCATACTCGTACCGTAAGTTACGATCCTGGTGCAAGTAAATCCTGCTTGTAACCTTACCATACGGTAAACCGTAAGGTTACCCGGTAAATCTTACGGATGTCCGCGCGGCGAGGGGTTCGCGTGGTGTCCCGGGAAATGTGGTTCGGGCCACGATTCGAACCGAGTCCGGGACTGAGTCAAACCGGGATCCAGACGAACCAATGATCGGCTCGGAAACGACAGCTGGTGCGCCGCTGGTAGAAACAGCGCAGACATCCCTTTCCCGAAAGCCTTCCTCGTCTCGCGATGCGATGACGATGCAGAAGTGATGCGTCGCGTTCTCGATGTGTAGGATAAGTTACCGTGCGATACGATGGAATACGGTAGGGAGTGACTGGACGACTCCAAGCGAGGCATGCCGTACGGTAGCGCGGATAGGATCGTAGCTGATTTGTGTTTAGTGATTCAATCCCCTCGTTGTCTGTTTGCTTCTCGTGACAGCATCATCATCAGGCACCAACACCCAGAAGAAGAAACTAACCTTACTTACTTGCACACAGAAACATCGTAGTCCACTCCTTCGATCATAATTCTCAATTCCGTCAAAGTCGATTCCTGTTTGGTATCCTCGCTCTCACAAAACATCATAACACAAAACACACAACACACAACACACACTCAACCACGATGAAATTCCAAACTTCCGCCCTCCTTCTCGCCGCCGCCGCCTCCACGACCGCCTTTGCTCCTCGTGCCGCGAACACCCGATCCGGAGTTGCCCTCAGAAATGGACTTTCCGTCGACCTTCCTAGCATCGAGAGTCAAGTAAGTGGACGGCAACCAAATCCCGGTTTCCGGTCGAACTCGTTTGTCGGAGCAATGTTTCGTGCATCGTGCAAAAGGTCACGTGACTGGTCCAAGGATATCTTTTCTCACCCGAATTTTCTCATATCTCTTTCGAACGATTGTTGCCGTCGTCGTTTCTAACTCCAAAATCTTGCTGATGTGACGCCTCAGATCGCCTACCAACCCGGTGCCGCCGACACCGACTTTGCCCGCCGATTCGGAGGTCCCCAGTACGTGAACGCGGACGTCCGCACCGTCGGAGAGGCCTTTGCCGCCTTTACGGAAGAGTACGGATACCAGGTGAACGCCCTGTACAAGAACATGGTGACCGACCTCGTCGGAACCATCCACCTGATCACCGTCAACGCCCGCTTCGTCCGCGATCCGGTCTGGTCCCTCGGAATCCTGAGCTCCCTCGAGCTCCTGCTCAAGAACTACCCCGAGGCCGGCATGTACGAGGAAATCACCTCGGCCCTCTTCAAGTCGGTCAACCTCGACGAGGCCGCCATCCGCGCGGATGCCGCCATGCTCACGGAGTGGGCCCAGGGAAAGACCCGCGAGGAGATGGAGGCCGCCCTCAAGAACGGAGACGACAGTCCCCTCGGTGCCGTCGCCCGATCCGTCAAGGCCGACGAGTGGTGGATGTACTCCCGATACTTCGGGATCGGTCTTCTCAAGCTCATGGAAATGTCCGGAGTCGAGATGGACAAGGACGAGGTCTACCCCGTCATGGAGAACTGGATGTCCGAGCAATTGGGACGCTCGCACCTCACCGCCTGCGTAAGTTTGATTTCGCACTTTTTATTTTATTTTCGGATTGTTCTTGTTTTGGATTGGATTGGACTGGATTTTGGACCAATTTTGTAATGGTTTGACTTGACTGACTCGATTCGCTTTGACACTATGCTATCTCGATGAACGTTCGGAACACCGCAGAGCGACAGCGACCTTTTCTTTAAGGTCAAGGACAAGCTCGACATGATGGAAACCATGATGAAGGAAATCGAGATCCGCGAGAAGAAGCGAATGGCGGAGCGACTCGAGAAGAAGGCCGAGGCCGCCCTCCGAGCCGCCGAACGCGAAGAGAAGATGGCGGAAGAAATCAAGAAGGAGGCCGCTTCCATGGCCGAGTAACTTAACTCTCGAGCGAAACGGATTCCCATCCGATCGTGCGAACCCCGCTCTACCGACACAACCGCCCGTGGATCACGGCACGATCGACGGGGGTAACGGAAGAACCAATCGTTGTTGCCGAGGAAGGACGATGAACCTATGTTATGTCGCTCTATCCCAACCCCCCGCAAACACAAAATCATTCACACCAACACACACAGACACACACACACACACACACTACACACCAAACAGCTACAATTCCACTCGTGTTTGCAGGGGGTCGTCCTTCTTCTTCTCCTCTACTATTCTACTCTGCTCTGCTCTCTCTCACCAGATTTTGAACCCATCAAAAACACAATGCATGCCGTCCATGGCCACAGGGTCACGGTAGGCTTTCTGGACAGAGATGTTTCTGTAAACTACCAACTAATAATCTTCTAATAGAGACTGAAAAAAATCAATTCCACCTTTTCATTTGTTTGTCAGAAGTTCCATTTTTTGAGTTGATGGGTTTTCCTCACCAGGAATCCCACAAAAGAGAGGTTAGCTAAGATAGACGTGAAACAGGCAGATACACCGTGATACCATTGACCGCAACTCTGACAATATGAAATAAGGGATTGTTGGTATCAATCGCATAACTCATTCAGCATACAATCACCATCTAGTTGTTGTACTAATATTAGATCTATACTAATTTGTATGGCGCCATTGAAAAATAAGACCGCATCAATCATGTCTGCACAACATGATAATTCTAACAGAATGCCGGTCTCCAGACAATCAATCTTGACGAATTAATATGGGAGCAATGATGTCGTCTTGGCTTGGTTCATGAAACAATTCTAGTTCCCGGTACCTCATGGGCAGTTCGGAGAAAAATCATGTTATTTTTGGAGAAAAAGCGTTCGTACGAGTAGAAAACAGGTGGGATGATGGATACTTCGTAGTTTCTTGCGTTCTTGTTCTTTCTCTTCGCACTATCGGCTTAGACGACAACGCTATGATGTTCCTCAGTTGCCGCTCCCTAAAGTCCGTGTGATTCGTTCCAGCGAACTGACGTCACTCTCTCTCTCCCTCTCAAAAAAATCTCGTTCCCAAACCCAATGATGATGGAACGATGCGACTCGCTCGATGGCGTACGATGGCCAGACGAGCACGCTCCCATCCCGCTTTGGCCAGCGTTTGGGTCTGAATCATCATCATCCCATGGGCTGCATGGACGGGGGAGAGAGGGCAGGGAATATCTTTTTCCCGGAAGACACGCACATGTCACACGGCACATCACCGTGCCGCTGACCGCTCCACTAAGTAAGGTATGAGTATTATTCATACGAGTTTCGTACACGACGTCAAAGAGGTGGTGGTGGATTTTGTTATCACGGCCAACAACGAGAAGCATACAGTAAGGTTACGTACGAGTAACCTTACTGAATACATACTGTATCTGGTAGTTACGTCGAATAAAGCAAATTTATTTTAGGTCGGAGCGAGAGCAAAAAAAAAAAAACAATCGTTTGAAGAAGAACAACGAATGCAACGAAAAGAGGATACGATTCTCGAAACCATTCGTTCACGGAAAGCAACGTTTCTCTCCTCGTTTTGCGGTCACAGAACATTTGCTCCATCGGAAGGATCACCCGCAGCGGGCTTTCCCATCGTACACCTACCAAACCAGGCACCCAGCAACAATTCTCGATCGAAGGCCATCCCACACAACTCCGAACGAAAACACATTGCAACACATTGCAATACATTGGAACACAACACTAATAATCATGAGTGCGTCACGGAACATTGTGGCTACCAGCCGATTCGGCCTCGCGTTGCTGCTAGCAGTCTCGCACCTGCTGCTGCTTTCTAGCACGATACTCGCACCATCGGTCGCTTCCTTTGCGACCCAGAGCCTGGCGACACGAACCACTCCGCAACGCACCAACACAATAGGCAACCGAATGACTTCCGAGGCGTCGTCGTCGTCTTCGTCGTCATCGTCTTCGT
Organism: Pseudo-nitzschia pungens; assembly: GCA_037355855.1. Taxonomy (NCBI): domain Eukaryota; phylum Bacillariophyta; class Bacillariophyceae; order Bacillariales; family Bacillariaceae; genus Pseudo-nitzschia; species Pseudo-nitzschia pungens. The sequence goes on along the minus strand of CM074763.1, from coordinate 2,060,184 downwards.
CGTCTTCCGACAAGAAAACCCCCGAAATCGCGAAGCAACTGGAACGAGCCAAGGCCGCACTGGCCAAGTCCCGCGCCAAGATGGAAGCCCAGGAACGAGCGAGCCTGGACGAGACGGACGTCACCGACGAGGAGGAATTGGAGGACGACGACGACGACGACACGCCATCGGAGAGCCTTCCCTTTTTCGCCGCCGCGGACGATTCCGGGAACAAGAACGGCAAGAAGGACAGGGTCATCAAGAACAAGAACGAGGAGGGCCTGTTCACCACCGACGGCGACCTGATGGCCAAGCTGTCGGAGGAAGAGGAATGGGAGTCCCGCCCCCTGCTGGAGGTCTTTCAGAACGAGAAGGAGCAGTCCTCGGAGGCCATGAACATCGATCGGGACATTGCCCAGAGCATGTTCAACCTGCGAAAGTCTCTGCAAACGGAGGACTTTCAAAAAATATTCGACAAGCGGAATCGATTCATCGGGGATGCCTAGTAGCGGCGGAGAGTTTCGGGTTCGGTTCGGTTCGGTTCGCATGCGGTGCGGTGCGGTGGCGGAGGGAACGGCGCCACCGCGACCACGGAGTCTTGGATCGATTTCTTTGTGGGTTTTGTTGTTGTTGTTGGTGGTGGTGGGATCACAAGCAAACAACGAAACATTCAAACGAAGCAATGCAATGCAATACAACGTCGGCCATTGGGTTTCGTTTGATTCCGCAGAGAAAAATCGCAAGAAACGGAACCGCAAATCCGATTTGGAACCCGTCCAGAAACCGCTCCGTACTCGCCGTTCTTCGCTGTCAGCAATACTACTACCAAACAACTACAATACGCAATCAATACACAGCGCTCCCAAACCCGCACACTCTTTTCACATACACACTTCAACAACCATTCATTCATTCACGCACGCACTCGCAAAAGACTCTCGAAGACAAACAAACCATGTTACTAGCTCCTTACTTGGATGGGACCATGATTGCCAGCAATTTGCATCGTTTCCGCCAAACTATTCCATTATCGAAACCTTTTTCCAATTTCAAAGTTGCAGTCCTCTTTTGAACAAGGAACCTGCACGCATATTCTCTGCTACTGATACTATCTCAAACTGTAAACAACAAGCGCACAATAAAAACACAAATAATAATATAAACAATCCGCTTTCTAGTTCGACTGAATTCTGCCGCACGCGAATTGTTACGCAAGGGTTCGTAGAGCGTTTGCGATTGGTTCCGTGCCAGACATTTATTTGTTTATTCATTTATTCATTCATTCGGTGGGCGGTCTCGGGCTCAGATAGGACTTGGATCCGTCGGGCATCAAATCGCTGGCGAAGGTTTCCATCGCCCGGGCCATGTCAATGTCCTGCAACGAAATACGAAATACGAAATCGGAACAAACATTTTTGAGAATCGCAATCGCGGGTGAGCGCTACCGGTAGAGGTAGTCGATGGCTCCACATCATCAACCGTTCGTCCACAGACAAGCTGGGTGGATTTTTGCGGATTCGATTCATGAATCTATCATTATCATCTTCCATCGAAACCACAAAACGAACAATCCTTGTGGGGGCTAAAGCCCATGGATCCCTCCGCACTAATTACCCCCGCAATCGCTAGCGCAAAACGCACCTTTTGGGAGACGCCATCGCAATCGTGTGTCGTGAGCGTCACCTCCACTCGATTGTAGACGTTCATCCATTCGGGATGGTGGTCCATCTTTTCCGCCAGCAGGGCCGATCGGCTCATGAAGGACCACGCCTGACTAAAGTCGGTAAACACGAAGGTTTTCGTGATGGATTTGCTGTCTCTGGCCTGAAGGAATGAATCGCGAAATCGCGAAGGAACGAAACGCGACGAAGCAAAAGTCCACGAGTGCGGTGCGAACAAAACGAAGCGCGGGGTCAATCCACGTGCGGGAAGGAATCCGAAAGCGCATCCGTGGCAAACGGCCGGCACCCCGCCTCGGAGTGTCCCGCGTTGCCGCTTTCCGGCCGTTTTTGCCGACTTACCGCAACCCAGGGAAACGGCGTTCCCTGATAGGTGAGCAATCGGACCGATGCCGCAACCGCGTCGTCCCCGAGCTTTTGGGGTCCATCGGAGAAACACCGAACGGCGCTCGTCGTTCTAGCGGCCGAAAGAGCGCGGAGTTTTGGCGTGGTCGATGACGAACGGATGGTCTGGGAAAAGAACGACATCATTGCTCGTTTTTATCATCAAAAGAATAGAAATCAATTCGAAAGAATGGTTCGAATGGAGCAAACGTGGTAGAATGGAACAATAGACAACAAAAAGAATAAGAATGCACGCCGCTCTTCGCTCCGTGATCCTTTCTTTTCATCTCACGAATGATGATGGACGATTGATTCGTGATGATTTTGATGATTGTTGACCGGTGATTGGTGACAACGATTTTTTTTGATTTTGAAATTCTTGAGATTCTCATCATCATCTGTTCGTTCGTGTCGCATCTTCGCATCTCGGGAAAAAAATAATCTCTGCGGAAAATAATTTCATCAAAATTTGGATTTTAGAAAATAAAATGGCCAAAAATAATATTTTGATAAAACAGTGCAGTGTAGTGACCTACCGGTAGTGACAGGGTCGACAATCCGCACCACGAAGAGACTATAATAGTACTACAAAATTCCTATCAGCTGTCCCCGGGTTTCAGTAGAAATTAGTAGTCCGGGACGTAGAACATGGTGACAGGTGATAAGAATTTTGTAGTATCTGTAAGGTTTACCTTTGGTGCCGCACGTGCGGCCGATCTGGGCCCGCCGCGCCATGAAGGCAACTTCGAGAAGATCCCAATCTAGTCAATCTTTTATCGCGCGCTCTCTAACCTAACTTACGTGGACCATTGAAAAATTGAAAGTGGGCTTCGTCCGACGAGATCTTTTCTCGAACGGAGTCATCCTTTCTGGCATAACCGAGATGATACGGCATTTTAATATGCGAATTGCAGTATCGGCACGAAAGCATGACGACCAACAGACAAACAGACAGACCTCCGAGTGACACGAGGATCGCTTCCCTCCGAATTGTTTGCGCCACAAACAAGCCAAACACTATTTACGAACCATTGTAGAAACATTATTTTTTTTACTTGCTTGTCTCTTTCTGCGCCGCCAGACGTTGGTAACTTACCTGTAGTCTTGCCAAAGTTCATAGACTGGTTGGTTTCTCAGCAAGTCACCGACGCATCCAAGGGATCGATCCAGAGATTCGAGGGAAGGAGAGAAATACCAGCAATCCAGCTCTTTCGTCGATGGTCTTTGTATTCCACGTGTAATTCATTTTGTTGTGGAGTTGTGTCCTCTCTGCTGCTACCGGAGGGAGGAAGTGGTCGGTTCCGATTCAGAGAGGAATACCGATAGTTCACCGCGCCACTCTCTATTGCTGTCGATACGGTAGGGAGATGGCAGGAAAGAAAAATGGGGGAAGGAAGAAAGCTTCGAACAACAACAACAGCAACAACAACAACAGCAACGCAACAACATCCACCACCAACACCTCTTCGAAATCAAACTCATCGGACGACAACGGCGGCGGCCAATCACATTCGAGCATGAGCCACAGAAGCAAGAGAGCTGCCAAAGGCAATCCTTCTTCATCGGATCCAAACTTTGATTTCGCCGACTTTTTCGAAAAGACTCTCGCCGAGGTGAAGGAAGAACGCGAGACCGGAGTGCGCTCATCGTCCACACGGGAAGCACTCAAATGGTTTTCGAGCCTGCCCAAGAGCCAGCGCGATGTCCTCAACATGGGCATCCAGGCGATAACGTACAAGGGAGCGATGGACGCTGCCAAGCGACAATACGATACACTGGTTCACCAGGCGGGAAAGGCGACTGTTACCGGAAACTGCAGCAGCAGCAACAACGATGACCACGGCGGATCGGCGGCCGGAGGCTCGGGTTCCGCTTCTTCTTCCAACAATAGCACCACGAATGCGAGCGGTTCCAATGCCACTCCATCGAATCCGGGGTCGTCCAAGACCATTGCCCAGAATTCGAATTCTGCGAGCAGCAACAACAGCAACAGCAACAACCGAAAGGAAGCGGCGAGCGCGAGAGACAGAAACAGCAAGAGCAGCTCGAACAGCAACAGCAATCGGCAGAGCCAGCGATCGCAACCATCTCACTCTCGGTCGAGCAACGAATCCGGTCGGAGGTGGCAACAGCAGTCGCAGCAACAGCAAGGACACGGCAACAATTCGGGCGACGGGTATTACGGCAACGGGGGAGGTGGTTCCTACGAGGACTATCCGGGACGCAGGGGAGGCGGAGGTCCATCCGCGCACGGGAATTATCCCCCGTACGACGGTTACGGACCGCCCCACGTGCACCCCCACCACGCGTCGCACTCGCACTCGCACATGGGTTCCGCCGGCTTCGATCACCACCACCGGTACAACGATCGGTACCACGATCCCCAATCGTTCGACGGAGGCCTCGGCCGGTACCGCGATCGGGTGGGCAGGACCCGCAGCAGCCGGGGGAGAAACCAGAGCCACGACGACTACGAGCGGGACCGGGAGTACCGACGGAGCGAGGATCCCTACTACAACTCGAGCCGGCGGCGGTCCAGTCGGTCGCCGTCCCCGATTTCTTCCCGGCGGAGCCAATCGGCGGACGACGACTACGATGGCTACCATCGGCGTTCGAGCCGGGGCGGCGGATACCACCACCACGGTGGTGGCAGCGGCAGCCGCCCGAGGCGATCCCGGTCCTACTCGACGTCCTCGACCTCGTCGTCGTCGTCTTCCTCGTCGTCTTCGTCGTCGTCGTCGTCCTCGTCCAGTTCCGACAGCAGCGTCGGCAAGCGCCGATCCTCCCGCCGGAGCGGCGGCAGGCGAAGCAGCAGCCGGCGGTCACCCTCCTACGAGAACCGAGCGAGGAGTGGCGGACGAAGCGGCGGCACCGCAACCGCCAGCCGGAGAAGCAGTCGGACCCGGTCCGGTTCTTCCCGGAGGACCGGCAGCCGACGAACCTCCGGCTCGGTGTCTCGTTCCCGCTCCCGCTCCCGATCGAGGTCCCGCTCGCGGGAGTCCTCGAGGCAGCGAGAGAGCGGGAGCGGACGCCGGAGCAGCGGCCGCCGTTCCCACCACGGCAGCCGGCGAGACCGGGACCGCGACAAGGACGAGAAGACCGCGGATTCGGAGAGCCAGCAGCAGCAGGCGCAGCAGCACTCGGATCGGGACAGCAATGGGGAGGGATCCGCCAGGAGTCCCTCTCCTCCCGCGACGCGGGCCTCGTCCAACCGCCGATCGAGCCGGAGAAAACACCACCACCACAACGATCGTTCCGAGAGTCCCGGCCCCGAAACCAGGGGGGGAAAGCGCAAACGCGACCACAAAAAGGAATCCGAAACCAACGCTCACAACACCAGTCACCACCACCACCACAGCGACAACAACAGCAGCAGCGACGAGGACCACGACTTCGATGGCTCGCCCCGCCGTCGATCCTCCCGTCGCACAAAGAGCACTAGCAATCGCGGCAGCAGCAGCAGCCGTCGGAGAAGCAGCAGCGACCACCACAGGTACGATCGCGATCGCGATCGTGATCGCGACCACCCCAGCAGCTCGGAAAAGAAAAAGCGGGGTTCGTCTTCTTCCTCGAAAAAGAGGAAGCGGAGCCGCAGCGATCGCGAATCCTCGTCCCGGCACCACCACCACCAGCACAAATCGTCGTCCTCGTCGTCGCGAAAGCATTCGCGGGGCGAGCATCGCGACAAGGACCAAGACGCTCCGGGCGGCGGCAAGCACCACTCGTCCTCGGGAACACGGGGCCACGATTCTCCACCCGCCGAGGGCGCCTCGCAGCAGCAGCAGGCCGCAGCCGCTCCGGGAAGCGACGGAAAGGACGACCACAAACAACACGAATCACAATCACAATCGCAGCCACCGCAGCACGAAGCTCCGTCCTCTCCGTAACTTCTCGATCGAATCCGGGAAGCAAAGCGGGCGGGCAACCACACGGCACGAACCGCTCTGCACGTGAACTGCACTTCGGAACCGTGCCGGTAGCCCGCATCGACCGCTACCCAAACAATAAATACAATAATATATTTAGACTTAAACTGCTAGCTATAACGACTTTTTCCACCTTTGTCGAACCGTCGATTCGGCATCCCAGCGAAAGGATTCGCAGGGACACACATCGTGACAAAGATTTGGAGAACCGGGTTACCATGCCAAAAAACGCCGAAGCAACGGGTTGATCCACAACGGAACCAAAACTGCGTTGGGAGAGACGATTGGCAAAAAACTACCTAGTTGTTGTAAATTGTGGATTGTTTTCTCCTTACAGTTTGCTACAAAAATCGCAGCTCACTAATTCGTGTTTAGGTATCATTCCACAATTTGCAGAAAAAACCGAACAGCAAACATTCAAAGTTAAGTTCCGAAAGAGAGGATTTTCTACCCAACGTCCAATATGAGTGAAATAATGACAGTACATCACATCGCTTGCTTGCGGAAGGACTCTAGTTTCTTCGCAAGTACGCCGATTTCAGACCAGCAACCGCGTGCTCTCCCGCTTTTTGTTTGTCCGCAAGTTCTTCGGCGTTCTCCTTTGCGTTCGCCTTCGCCTTTGTTTTGGGGACGATCGGAAAGGACGCGCAGTCGCTCACGCCGCAGAGGTTCTCCCCGCGCTTCATCCAAAAGTGTCCCTCCATTCCCCACGAGGTCCCCCAGCTGTTGCGGACAATGTAGTAGGGAATCCCGCCGCTGTCGTCGTGGTTGTGCTTGGCGGGGGCCGTCGTCCCGAGTCCCACCGCCACCACCGCGTGGTTCACGTCCGTGTTGGCGTTGTGGCACATGGTCGAGTCGGTGGTCGCGTTGTAGCTGTCGTAGACGCCGTGCTGGTAGAAGCGAAAGTCCGGCGACACCTGGTAGGCGATCGAGACCGGGCCCACGCCCGCCACGGCCGTGACCAGGTCGTCCTCGCTCCCGCTGGTAATGTTGTAGACCTCGGCGACCTTTGCGCCGACGGTGCCGTCGGCCGCCTTGCAGTCCCCGTCGGCGGCCGTGTAGGCGTAGCTCGTCTCCAGGTCCATCCCGCCGTTGTACAAGAGGTACTCGTAGGCCTGGCTCGGCAGGCCGCCGTTGCAGCCAAAGTTGTTGAAATCTCCGGCGCAATCGACCAGCTGCTGCTCGGCGAGTCCCTTCCAGTGGGTGCAGTCCTTGCCGTAGGCCAGGCAGGTGTGGGCTTCCAAACAGCCCGACGTCGAAAAGGTCCAGCAGCTCCCGCACATGCCCTGGTCCTTGACGGGAGTCATGATGCCCTTGGTGCGCCAGTCCACGCTGACCGTCGTGTCGTCGGCCAGGAGCGGCGACGATGAGGATAGTCCCGCGAGCTTTTCCCTGGCGGATGTTGTGGTGGTGGTGGTGGTCGCCGAGCATTCCTGGGGATCCATCAGGTACAGAGTGGCGAATTCGTCGGCGGTCAGGTCCGCAAACGGCGAGTTGAGCGTCATTTTCCACGACGTGCGCCCCGCTTCGTAGGCGGCATTGTGGGCCTCGACCACGATCTTGTTTTGGTAAAAGATTTTCTCGCGGAGGGACCGCTCGGTTGCCGAGGAGTATTGCTTTCGGCGGTTCGCATTGGTCTTCGAGTTCTCGGCGTTGCTTTGCAGTCGCTCCCAGTCCTCGAAGGTTCGAACCGATTCCGGATCGGAAGCCTTTTGCGCGTCGTCGATGGTGGCACGGGTGGAGGATTCGGCGTGGCAATTGGTGCAAAGAAATGCCAACAATGCAGCCAGTGAGGGGAGGACTCGGATCATGGTCATGCTGCTCTATGGTATGTCACTGATGTGTTGTTTGTTTGCTTGTTTGTTTTGTGGATTGCGGTTCAACGGTTTTGGAGGGAGCGTGTCGCGATGAAAATGACGCGAGGAAGGATATCGTTGTGTTCCGTATCTTGTTCAGAAGCATCGAACTACTAACGCACAACTCATCATGTTGATGATGATGATGCTTTGGAGACATGACAGAAAACAGTTCCGGGAACAAACACTGACACCTATTTCTATCTGTTTTTTGCTATGCGCGCAAGCCGAAAAACTATGCCGGCTCGATGCTGTCACTCGAAAACACACAATTTTCGGCCCAATTTCTGTATTCGAGAGCTTACTAAGGGAAGAATAAGCAAGGTTGTTTAAAAGTGAATATAGAGCATTGTAGAGTAGAGTGTTAGCTAACAGAGGATGTCTTTACTTTGAACAGAGGTGGTGTATGCAAGGAGATATTCCAAAAAGCAAAGATGCTGTCACTCGACATGATTCATTATGGTAAACGTGATTCATTATAGTTTTTCACGGGTACCGGTAGGAGGAATTCATGCACCACTGCTTCATTTTTGGTTGCGAAAGCGTGGCGACAATAAAATATCAGCATGGGGGCAATAGTGAGAAATTCGAACTTGCAACGGTTCTTAACCGATAAGGATCATATTGTCTAGACACACTTCCTAAGTTTAAAATATAGATGTTGGGATTTTGAACTCGTCTCGGGAGAGGTGGCTCTCGCACGCTCAATCCCGAAGTTCGAGACTTTTTTTTTTTAATGAAAAGACAGGAGACAAGGACACGAAAAAAGTCTTTCGGTCCCGTCGTTGTCGTCGATTGGAAACTTTTGGGCGACACACTGCTGGACCCGGTTGGCACTGTTGCATCTACAGAGACTGTGTCTGCTATTGCATTCCGAAAAAGAGGACGAATCAATCAATCAATCAATCAATACATTGGGAGAAAATATCCGATCTCGACGGTCTCTAGCTAGTTGGTGTCATTCCAGTTTTTGGTTGATCCATCCGTTCGCAAGAATCAGTGAATCCGGAACCACACATTTTGTTGGCGAAAGGCCACTCGTTTCTTCTCTTCGGACATTCGAGATGCGTTCGATGCGGGACGATTCGTCTAGAAGAAGGTCGTGCTCGTCGGCGTTGTGGTTTCTGCTCCTGCTGGCCCTGTGCTCGTCGGTGTTGTCGGATATCTACCACGAAACACTCGGAATCAAAAAGCGACGCTACGATCCCCCGGACGAGTGCGGATTGTACCTGGCCCCCAGCTCGATCCCGGGAGCGGGACTGGGCATGTATTCCGGGAGCAAGAGATACGAACAATACGAACTGGTCGGCGATGCGGACCTGATGATACCGACGTGGGACCTCGATTACCACAACGGAAACGATGAATACTATCACTTGTGGGACGAATACACTTGGAGCACGAGTGAGTGATCGCGGGGGGCAGCAATCTGTCGCCTTGGAAATTTCATTCTGTTCGAAAGACTTACCGTTGTTCCGTTCGTTCCAACCTCAAACCTTTTTCAGGCATGTTTCCGGGAATGTACGACGACGTCGAAGCGGTTTCCACGTCGTCCACAATCAGCAGTGGCTTTGGTGCCGCCATCAATTGCATGATGCCCCTGGTCAACGTGGGCGACGAAGCATGGGACGAATATTCGGCCTACAAGCTGACGACGTCGGGTGTTGCATCGGATTCACCGGGAGCCGGTGCCTTCACGCCAATGACGGGACGGCGGTTCGAAGCGACCAAAGCCATCGAACCGTTTACCGAGCTCTATGCCAGCTACGGAGAGGGATACTTTGACGGTCGGACCGTCTATGATTTCGTTCCCTTCGAAAGACACTACGACGAGGCCGACCAGCTGATCCAATTCTTCATTGGCAACGTCACGTCCTGGCGAAAGGAAGAAGGCGAAGCACAAAATCCGTTCGTCGAGAGCACAGATTTCGAGCAGGAGTTGTGGGGTTTCATCGTGCAGCTGCGAACGGTTTGGGACAAGGCCAAGGTTCTCTTTGCGTTGCCCGGAGACAACACGACAACCATTGACGATCTGAAAAACCTGATGGATTTTGGAGGCAGCAAGTTCCAGACGTACAACGACACGAAAAAGGACATTGAGTGGATGAACGAAAACGCTCAATGCATGGACAACATCCGAGAAGGTGTCAGCAAAATCCCCCATGCTGGTCGGGGTGCATTTGCGAGTCGATTCATCCCAAAGGATGGACTCGTATCTCCCGCACCCTTGATTCACCTTCCGAATCGATCGTCCCTGATAATCTACGATCACAAGATCACGGATGACGGAAAATGGATACGGAAAGTCGATTCGCCGAGTCACCACCAGTTGTTGCTGAACTACTGTTTTGGACACCGAGACACCTTGTTGCTGCTGTGTCCCTACGGATACCTCAACTTTTTGATCAATCACGACCACAAAAATCCCAACACCAAGGTGGTTTGGACCGAAAAAAGGCGCATGCGCCATCCCGAATGGTTCGATATGCCGGTCAAGGAGTGGGGCAGCGAGTTTCATTCCGGGTTGTCCCTGGATTACGTTGCGTTGCGTGACATTCAACCGGGAGAAGAGATTACCATCGATTACGGAATCGATTGGGAGACTGCCTGGCAGGAACACGTCGAGAACTTTGACCGTCCCCGGCGATATTACACTCCGGCGTTTGAATTGAACGAAATGATCGATCTCAGGATCCCAACGGCGTTCGAACCGCTGGAAGAACAGTTTGAGGGCGTTCTTACCTTTTGCCGCCAGTACTACTTCCCCCCAAATTACGATATTTTGGGCTACAGATTCGATACGGATGAGGACACGGAATATTGGGGCGAATATCACTACACCTGCAGAGTTCTCATCCGACACGATGACAACCGATATACCGTGGAGGTCTTTGAGCGAGAACGATGGATCGGAGCATTCGAAATGTACGAACGGCGCAATGACAAGCCGGTCTACATTCTTTTTGACGTTCCCCGAGACGCCATCTTTTTCCGGGACAGGGTTTATCACCGAGATCACCACCAGCCGTGGTCCTTCCGGCACGACATGCGACTGCCGGACGAAATCTTTCCCGAAATATGGAAAACTCCGAAAAATGATTCCCCCAAGGCCACCATGACCAAGTCGCGAAAGGGTGCCAAGTAAGCGAGGAAACGTGGAACAATGCGGAATGTGCATCTCATCTCATCGTATCGCAACGCAACGCAACGAACGACTCAACCAACGGAACCACTGCGATGCGATTGCAGTGCGTTGCAGTGCATTGCAGTTCTATGACGTTCCTATTATTATACACTCATCAACTGTATCATTAGATAGACCCAACCCTTTAGATTGGATAAGCCAGTCAGACCATTACAGCACATACTTGTACGTTTCATGCTTCCCAGTGGTTGAAAATTCATACTACAGTTGGAATAGGGAGACTGCAAGATATCTCCGCCATTGATGTTCCACTTGTTGTACAACGGTGAAACCATCCTGATCCGGAACGGATCGGGTCGAGTTCCCTGATTGGACCCAGACTCTTGGCCTTTATCCTCTTCGAGCTAACGGAACTCGTGCGGGGTGAGGTTTGTCCCAAACGATCGTCGTTCCGACGGGAATGGACGCGTCATCCCCTTTGACGATGTTCCGAGTCGGTCAATCGGTCAATCGGTCAATAGTTCGTTGCTCACATGTCATTGCCCCGTGCCGTGCCGTGCCGTGCATTGTCGCTCCAACGGAACGGAACACAGGATCCGGCGAAGCCTTGCCACGGGGCAACCCGCCAAGCCATGGAGTGTGTCATTGCCAACCTTGTACGATGCTACTTCCAGAACAAGTAACGGTACCGGTACCAGTACCAGTACAAATACAAATACCAGGTACCCTGCATACGCTCCCCCCGAAGAGCGTTGAGAAGTTCGTTCTGGGACACCCAGAATTGTGCCAGTGGATCCTTGTTGTTCTTCTAAATTTTTGTTCTTTCCCGAACGGTTTGGGGTAAGGTTATGGTAGTATCGTTCAAGAAGTAAGGTGTTACGAGTATCTTGGTTCAACCACCGTTACACTACCATAAAAAAACAATACTGGTTGGACTACTTGTAACGTAAAAACAAAAAATAGGATTCAAAATGATTGCATACAAACAGCGGAAGGTTTGCGCATGCACAACATACCAAAATCTTATGCCCCACAAACGTCTTCATCACTCCGCGCATTGTCCGATAACGGCTTTGGAACATCACTTTTTCGATGCATCCTTGTCATTCCGATGTTGGACAATTCTTTCTTCATTGGGACGTTGCCGATCAGTCCGAAGGGAGGTTCGTAAGATCCCGCCGAATGCCACCACATCTTCACAGCAACAGTTGAACAACGAGAACTGCTGAGAACTGCTGCGGTATTCCCGAATCGTGTTCAATCCTTGCTCTGTCAAGGGATACAAAAATAATGGTCTTGTCGGGATTGTTTCGTTTGGATGCATCGTCTGTCACCATGAGATCCTCACTTCCGAAGAAACGACATTCACCGAGAAACCAGCAGGAGCAAGACAAACAGCAAAAAGAAGAATTGCAGCAACAGCAACAGCAACAGCAAATACCACGCCGGTTGTTCGTAGAAAGTAAAAGTAGTAACAACGAGCAGCGACCAAGCGAAATAAAACGTCGAAAGTCAATGCCGCCGCGGTTGGTGGTTGCAATATGCGTGCTGTTTTTCTTGATTCAGGTCCTTTTCAAAAACTGGACGGAGAATTTGATCTTGTTGCGTGCAACAAAGCAACAAAAAGATGGCAACGCCGCCGCTTTCTCTGTCGATTCTTCGACCGGGCAATCCTTGCGGGGTGGTGTTGTCCCATTGGCAAGCATCGGTAAAAACACCGCAACCCACGCGGCTGCGGTTGCGGACGACACAAAGGATCCTCCGAGGGAGTTCCCATCGGCTCTGAGCGCTCCTCCCATGGTCGAGTCTGAATCGTTGCAAGACGAGAATCCCCAATACCAACACCAACACCACGCGGAAAAGATGGTTCCAACACCGACCCTGTGCAGCCGCGACCGGATTCGAAACGGGCACTGGAAACACGTGCCACAGAACACCACTCGGTATACGTTGCCCGAAAAAGCGTGGGAAAACGTTTGCAATCGAAAGGGCATATTCCCGGCTCCGGACCCCTGGGAGTGGGCGGTCGACAGGGAGGGAGAGGAACGGGAGGAGGAGCAGTGTTTGTTCGAGTCGTTTGATGTCGACACGTTCTGTCGGTGGAACCGCAATCGCAACCTCGTCTTTCTCGGAGACTCCCTCGCGTGGCAGCAGTTCAATTCTCTCAATTATTGGATCGGGGGAATCGACGTGGAACGAGAGAGAGGTTGGATCGAGACGAGGGCTTGCAACAACAGCACCAAACTAAAGTGGAGGCGCAACGACAATGCCAATGTGCATTCGATCAACGATTTGCTGAGATTGGATCCGGCCGTCATCGTCATCAACAAAGGAGCCCACTACAGGGATAACCAAGTTTTCGAGAAGGAACTGAATGCGACGTTTGCCAGAATCGTGGAATGGCAAAAGGATTGCGACCAAATTGGCAAGGACTGCCACCTGATCTGGAGGACGACCGCTCCGGGATTTCCCGACTGCCAGCAGGTACCGGGTCCGATTCCGATCCGCGACAAAGCCAGGGCGGAAGCCACGGTTTCGAATACCTCACTCCCCTGGTATACCGGGCGACAGGATTATCACTGGTGGGATTTCAAGGAACAAAACGGAATCGTCGAACGGTTGTCGGAGGCCTTCGCGAAGGAACGGGGCCTTCGAATATCCTTTGTGGATTTTTACGAAATGGGCCTTCTGCGTCCCGATTTGCATGTTGGCAAGGGCGATTGTCTTCACTACTGCATGCCGGGTCCTTTGGATGCGGTAAACACCGTGCTGCTCCACGAACTCATCCGGTTTTACAGCAGTTCCGCGCGGCAGTAAACACTCAATCAAAATGCTTGTCGTTCGATGACCGGGCGGGGCGTAAAATGAGTGTTCCGTCACTGGTTTGAACGGTAATCTAGTCAAGAAATATCATCCAAGCTTGCGGTTTCAGAGCTAAGAAAAAGTCAACTCAAACGAAACGAAAAGTTCGTTTTTGACACCTTCCTCACGGGTCTCAAGCGTCGAATATGGAATATGGATTACACGTAGTATATTTATATAGTACTATAAAATGATAATATCATTCAGCGCATCCGGTGTCTATTGAGTTTCATCGTTTATACTATCACTGTTAGAAATATTTGTATGACAACCTACAACTCCTCGAATATCATCATCGGCTTCCAACCAGTCGAAGCATTCCAATCAAGTTTCTCGGCTTGTGTTTTTCGGATTGTTCCCAAGCATCACAATGAGATAGTAAAAAAAGGAATGCTTGGTCCAAACGGATCAATTTTGATGTCTTTGGTCACCCAAAATCCTTTTTTACATCAAATGGTGATTGGTTCGTTGTAGTATTATACTGAATTATGCATCGGTGGAGTGGTGGATTCGTGCGAGTTTTTTCTTTTGTTTTCGAATGCTAGTTATGTACGTAGAATGCTGGGGGCAGGAAAAGAGAGAGAGAGAGAGGGACAAGAGAACAATAGCTCAGCGGCTATTCCTTTCCTCACTGCCTCAGTTGCTCAAGGCGGCCTCGAGTTTTTCCTTCAAGCCCACGGATTCGCAGGCCTTGGCAAAGTCCGAGGCCGCATTGTCGCCCGTCAACAAGGTCAGTTCCATGGGGAAGGAACGTCCGGATCTCTCCGAGACCTTTCCAACATTTACGTAGGTTTGCTTTTGCCGTTCCAAATTGTCCATGAAAATATCGCAGTTGAATTCCAAACCTTCCACCACGATGACTCCGGGCTTTCCGGTTTGGATGAATCCACCCAGGTTGTACTTTCCGGCCATGCCCTGTACTTCCTTGGCATTGTCGACATTGAGGTTGGTGGTTTTGATCAAGAGGCGGCAGAGACGAACACCGGCGCGATCGCGGCTTCGCGGAGCCGAAGAAATCGTGCCCGGGGTGCTGGAAGCAGCCGGTGTGGCAAGAGCGTGGGCCCCCCAGTCGATGTTGGTCTTGGGCGTCTTGGCCAGGAATTCCTTGAGGGATTCCATCTTGGGTTCGTCCTCTTCCATGTTGGTGTCGATTTCCATTCCGCCGGCCGCTTCGGAACCTTCCGTCTTGACTTCCAATTCCGAGCGGAGACCGGCAAAGTCGATGCCACCCGCGGACGCGCCCGCAGAAGCGGCTGCGGGAGCACTGCCCTCGGCGTTGAGGTTGAGACTGAAATTGGCCTCCTGGAACTTGGCTTCCAGAGACTTTCGAGCCTTTCGCTCGTTCTGCAGTTTCTCCGTGGCCTTGAGGAGGGACTCCGTGACGCCGCGCAGCATGCCCTGGGTTTCCTCGTGTTTCTTTTTCAGGACCTCGGCTTCCAGACGCGAATCCATGTCGACCGTGATGCGAGTGACGTTCTGCGAATTGTTCTTGAGCTGGTCGCGGACCTGGTCGAGCTCGTTTTTGTGTTCCGTGAGCTCGGTCTTGCCCTCAGACCATTTTTTGTTGAGGCTGATCAACTGCTCCTTTCGGGCCTCCGACTTCTTGTTACATTCCTCCAGCTGATGGCGCGTGATTTCGAGGGCCTGCCTGACCTGCGCCAGCTCGGCCTTGACGACCTTGATGTCCTCCCCATCGATCGGTTCGGCGGTCGCAGCAGCGCTGGTCAACAGAGCCGTGGGATTCAAGACCTCTCCGAGCTTGAACTCTTCGGGTTTGATTCCGTAACGGGCCAGCACCTGCTCCCAGTTCATGTGGTCCTCGAATTCTCCCTGGTATTTGGCGGGGCGAGTGATCTGCAGTTTGGAGTTCATAAACTCGATGTTGTTGAGGTTGAGAGCGTTTGTCGTCTCCCTAGGTGTCCGCAATTCGATAAAGGCGTACTTGCCAAACATCTCGCACAGGGTGATCGGGTTCCCGTCCATGATGCTGAGACCAACCTGTCCCATGGCGGTTCCCAAAAAGTCCTTGAGCATCTTGTCGGTCATTTCCGGCGTCGTGTTGCCCACAAAGAGTTCCCGGTTGACCTTTTCCGATTCTCCGTCCAGGACTGCATCGATGGTGAGCTCGCTGCCCGTCAATTCCTGCCAGGTTTTCTGAATCATAAAGGGTCCGGTGTACTTTTTGGGTCTTCCGACTTTGATCCGTGCGTTCAGAAACAAAACACCGTTGATGTTGAGGCACTTGTTGGCGTATTCCGCATTGACCATTTCCACAAAGGCAAAGTTGCCCGAGTTGATCTGGGCACTGAGGCAGGGCGTCTCGTGGCGGGCGCAGAGCTTGGCTTGTCGCATGGCACCGTTGAG
This sequence comes from Pseudo-nitzschia pungens, assembly GCA_037355855.1. Lineage (NCBI taxonomy): Eukaryota > Bacillariophyta > Bacillariophyceae > Bacillariales > Bacillariaceae > Pseudo-nitzschia > Pseudo-nitzschia pungens. Next base: position 2,043,989 of record CM074763.1, on the reverse strand, counting down.
GAAATGAAGCAGAAACTTGTCGTCAATGTCCGAGGGGATGTTTCCGACAAACAATTCCCGATCCGGGGGAATATCGGTCTGGGTCTTTTTTTGTTGCTTCTTGCCCCGTTCCCAACGCATGGGCGATCGCGAACGGCGCTGGCGTCCTCCGCCGCGACCGTCGTCGTCGTAGTCCATTCGGCTGTCACTGCTGCCACCGCCCACATCGTAGCCCCGTCCGCTTCCGGTGAGGGTGTAATTGTTGTTGCCATTGTATTCGTAGGTATCGGTCTTGCGCTTGCGTTCGAACCGATCGCGGGCACGTGCAAAGGACGGATTCCGGTCCCTTCCTCTCTGCCCGGTGCTGTTGCGGCGTCTGTCCATTGCGATGAATTGGTATGCGATGAAATGAATGAAACTTCAAAACTTGATGGATTAAAAAAAAGAAAAAAAGTCTGCTTGTTGCGGCAATGAAAGACGGGATGGAATAGACAGGATAGGATGGGAAATCCAGTGCAATCCAGTTCAATCAACCTATCAATCAGTCAAGGCAAGCGGAAGAACAGAAACAGAAATAAAATGACCAAAAAGTCAAAGATTCTCCACGAATGAGAATCTACTAGTGTAAAGCACTCGACACGAATCGAATACGAGAATGCAGTTATGCTGTGCTTTTTCTCTTCTGAACGATCAAAGAGAACAAGGAGCAAACAAACGATGTAACTGCTTGTCTTACACTTGGGGTCTTTCCAATGGAAACAACAGACAACGGGAGGTCCAAGATGTGATTTTTCCCAATGGAAATTATTAGTGTGTGGTGGGTTGTGGTATTTTTTTTCAGCCGAAAGAGGCATCACGTGAACGTAATAACACAACTAACTGAGCGAGAACAGTGAACAGCAATTCTCGTACGAGTACAAGTATGATTCCTACCGTATCATCCATCCGAAGTTCCGGAGCGAAGTACAGAGTACTCGTAGGATTAGTACAGTACCTTTCATACCAGTAGTACTGAATAGTACAGTACAGTACCTGGTAACTTACGTTGTTGAAGACCGACTAACTCTTCCAATCGTTTCATTTTTTCCTCTCGTAGAGACGAGACGAAGAAACATCGGATCGCATCGCATGGATGATGCGCTTCCTCCCGGTCCAACGTTTTTGTGGTTGAGGCGGCACAGTTGGAACCTCCCATGAAATGCCACGACGACGTCAGATGTTTCAAAAATGGGAGTATCGCATGCCACCGCGCATGCCACACCTTCGCCTATCTAGCCGTTAACTTTTAATTCAATCATCGTCGACGATTGATTGATTCATTCGACTGGACTGACTCGACTGGACTCGACTCGATCCAAATTCCTTGGGGGAAGAACAAAAACTCGGATGAAAAAATTACGTAACCTTACCGGTACAAGTAACAAGTACGTACTACGAAGCACTAAAGTAGTCCTCTGACACCCCAATACTTGCAACGTTTCTCTACCGGTAAACTTACCGTAAGGTTACTTGTACGTGCCGAACCAAAATTCAACGCACGAACACGTAAAATACGATTACTTGTATCATCTAGTACCAAACCACATGAGTTGGCAGTAAGTTAAGGTTACATTACCGAAAGATGATTTTTGGTGGGGTTTGGTTCATAAGATATCTATCAGATGTAGAGTAATTGTAGCTCTTAGCCTTCAACACTGGTGCTATGGAGGATGCTATGGAGGATGTTAGGCCCGAGAGCAAGGACGATCTGTAGTACCGGAGCTGGCATACCCTGCTGCTACTACTACTAGTACTGCTAGTACTAGCTCTTCTTCACATGTTTAGTACTACACCAGAACAGCGCATCCAGCAAGAATGAATTGAGCTACTACTAATACTAGTAATAGTAGTGTTACTAGTATGCTGTCTGCTATGAAATAATGATGCGTGCTAACAGCAGGATGCTAACGTTGGGTAATTACCGTACGTATGTAGTAGGCATAAAATTATGTGCTGCAACCGGATACCCGACGTTGAACATGCAGTAAGCGCGAGAGAAACACGATTCATTCATTCTCAAAATTAAAATAGATACCGGGTACAGCCATCGAGGAAGCTGAGAGGGTGCCGAGAATAGCACACAACAGCACCCCGCTCTCGGTCCTCACTCCTCCAAGAAGACCCCTATGATGCCCAGGACCGATTCAACAATGCACCTGATTCAACGAATTCATGGCGATAGCTCAGCACGTTGAATCACTTACCCACGAGCCAGGTCCTTTTTTCACCACTTCGCTACACAGAAGTGCCAGACTTACTAGAGAATTGAACCTTAAGAATCAAACAACCAGCAGCATAAGAACATTATTGGATGAGATCCAAGTACACGTAGTATTACCACTTGTAAACCACATTGCCAACTCATTTATGGTAGGTGCTCTAAATCTGTGCCATCATGATATCCAACATTACTAGAAAAAGTGTCATGAATTTTTTACAGTATTTGAACAGGATTCTACTGGTTAAACAACATCATCTCACAAAGGGGGGGTATCTGTTTTTCCTTCGAAGATGTAATCTAATATGTGTGCGTATTGCGCATTTGTTTGTAGTCCGTCCTCCCGTGACAGTGTCGACAAACGGTACGGAATCGCTCGGTTGTTGTGTTGTTGACAAAGAGATTGAATGCTGCGTCGTTCTCTTGTCGTTGTGCTAGACACTGTATCTTGCGATTCTCTCTCCGAGTCCTGCTCTCTCGCTGGTTGCCTGCTAAGGTGTCGACGGACTAGGAATCTGTGTGTGCATGCGCTACCTCTGCTTGATTGTCTGCTTACTGGATTGCGTTCTGTGCTGTACTTGTGCTGTAGTGTATTGCGCTGTGCTGTACGTGTTGCGTTGTGCCACGCTGCGCATTCCGTTACTTGAGCAAGTGGTCCTTCAGCTCGGTTCCCGACCGGGTGCGGATGATCCGTTTCCGGCAGGCACTGGAGGAACACTTTTGCAGCTCGATCCCGGGGCATCCACCGAAAGGAATAAACCCGTTGCCGCACGATGTCCCGGTCAGGGTCGATGTCGACTCCTGCGAAGAGGCCGTCACGTGGTAGTCGATGGTGCCGCCGCCGTGGAACTTATAGTCGAAGCGATCGTTGCCGCACGAGAAAATGTCCGGTCCCGGGATAAAGTCCAATTCGCCGTCCTGATTTTCGGCGTCGCGGTTGTTGTCCGTGATTAAAAAGGATATGCCGTCGTTGCCGTTTCGGCAGGAGTGCACGTCGGCTAGAGCGACCTTGGAGGGTTCGTAGATGAAAGCGCCGTCGAGGTCTGTCTTTTGGTTGCCTGCGGCCCGGTCGGTCATGGACCGGAGAACGTCGAGGTAGAGCTCGCCGTAGGCAACGTATTCCAGACCGTTCGTTAGTGCCTCGGGTTGCGTCGCGAGGCCGCTGTCGCTGGCGACGACGGGCTCGATCTGCGTGTCTTCGTGCCACTCGTTGAAGGAATTGACGAGGATCAGGTTGTCCACGATCGGATCGACCAACGGGAGCGCCTTTTCCAGCTGGTATCGAAACAGGCTTCCCTCCTCGGACGCCTCGTTTTCGAGCTTCCTGGAGAGGGGAGGATGGTCCTTTTCGGGTCGGACTCCCAGGTCGTTGTAGCCAGGAGAGACCGGTGGGATAAAGCGGCAGTTCTCCTTGAGTGCCAGCTCGCGCCACTTGGACTGTTCTTCGTAGTATGCGTCGACGTCCTGCGCGGTGGCGTAGGGGCTGGATCGCTTGGAGGCGCCGCTGGATCCGTAGACGTCGTAATTGGTGACAGCGTCAAAGTAGACAAAGGAGACGAACGGTTCGTCACTGTTTTTCTCGGGAGCCTTGGCAAACACGGCGTCGCCGATGAGGTACAGGTTGTGTCCGCATTTATTGGCTTCGCTCTTCATGACCAGCAGCGCCTTTTCCAGGGTGCCCAGCTCCTCCAGTTTCCGGGAGATGTAAATTACCAGGACCGGCCGGCCGTCGATCTTGTAGTAGTTGGGATGGTCAAAGTAGTTTGCACAGAGGTATTGGATGTCGCTGCGGGGAACCGACATGTCCTCGTCGTCCGGCTTGATGCGGCCGGTGGTCTCGTAGTGCAGGGCAATCTTGAGATTTCCAAGATGCTCGTGCTGCAGCAGGACATTCTTGGTGTTGGTGTCCTCGATGCGGTTGGGTCCCCACCAGGATGTGACGAGTAGGCCGATGTTGGACCGGCGGAACCACTCCATGTGCTGCGTGATTACCTCCGGATCGGAATCGTTGTATTCACCCAGCGTCGGTTGCTGGGGCGGGTCTAACTGGTTGCGGAGGTACCCCCCGCCGTTGTGAAAGTTCTCTCCGTGCCACGGATAGTAATAGGCACCGACCAGGTAGTCGGTGTGGGTGGTGTAGTCGTAGCCATAGGCCGCCCTCGCTTCGCGGATCTGTATGCCATCGTCGCCGTTATGGATGACATCGACGCCCTTGAGACTAATGTCGGCAACGTCGTAGATCCGAATCCCGTCCAAGCCATTGCCGTTGGACACGCTGTTGGTGATAGTGACCGACTTTGAGAGCCACATGTAGATGCCCGCGTTCTTCCACGGTCCGTCGCTGTGCTTTGAGTCGCGTCCGTTCCCGACAAAGACGGAATTGGCAATCTCGACCTCCGCACCGACGGCTTCGACGGCCAGTCCGTTCTGCGCGTTGTGCTTGGAGACGACCCCTTGCAATCGCACGGCACCGGCGTTCCAGACGTCGATGCCATCGAGGGCGTTATCCTTCACTTTCGCACCGTCCAGGACCACCTCCTTGACACGGTTTCCCATCACCAGCACCCCGTCCTCACCATTGCTCCCCACGTCTGCGTCGGCGATCAGGATCTCAAGGGGGTCCCATCCAACGCCGCTGGGACCACCGTCGCTGTTTTCGTCGATGTACGGTCGGTTTGCCGCGACGTGGATGCCGTTCCTCCCGTTCGCCGAAAGAGATCCCCCCATCACCGCCAACACCTTGAGGCCCTGACCTTCCTGAACCTCGATTCCGTCCTTGCCGTTGTGTGTGATGTCCGAATCGGTGATTCGGACCGTGTTGGCACCTCCCACAATCTTGATTCCATCGTAGGCCTGATGCTCGATCCGCAACCCATCGACGAGCAGCCGTGTCTTTGTCAGGTCCTCGTCACTGCCCGGAGTGTAGTATTGAAAACCGGGATATTTTGTTGCCGTTTCGCTCGGGGATTCTTTCTCGGGATTCGGACCGGCGTCGACTACGATCCCGTAGGCGCTCACGATGCGTCTCACATCTCCGGTCTTGACCACGAGCGGTGTCATCGACACCTGGGCATTCGATGGTGGAACGCTATTGTTATCATCATTTGAATTTGATTTCGCTTCCGGTTGGGGGGAACGAGTGATGCGGACCGTTCCCGCACCCGGCCGGACCAGAACACACTCCCTCATCAAAGGCAACCATAAGTCCCCGTCGTTGGGAATCGAGGTGCACGAAACCCGTCCCAGGAAGCAGTCACCCTGGTCGCAGAGGAATCCGGACGCGGTGGTAAAATCGTGGTACTTGGCTTGATCGTAATAGGTGCCCCAGATCGTGGAACCTCCCGTATGATCGGTGGTGGCGTAGTAGGTGAAATGGGAGGTCGGCGGAATGGTAGCGTCGCTTCCGAGTGTCAGATCTTCTTCCTCAAAAAGGTCTTTCTCCTTGATGAGCGCCACCTTGCAGTTGGTGACGCGGCCGCCGTTCCGGACCGCCACGATTGGTGCGTCGCGAACGGTGCTCTGCAGGGTTCCGAACTGGCAGTCCAGCGAGCAGGCGTCCACCACGAGGGGTTTTTCCAGCGACCTCGAGACGCCGCCCTTGACCCACACGAGGGGGGGATCGTCGAAGACGCACGGTTGGAGTGCGGCCAGCTGTTGCTGTTGCTGGTAGGTCTCCGACGAGAACCCGGGAGGGGGAAAGGACAGGGTTAGGGAGGATCCGTCCAGGGATTCACCGGTGCTGGTAAACCACCCGGCTTTCAGGTCGTCCCCGGGGCTTCCAACCGCGGTCCGGACCAGCAGGAGGACCGAAAGGGCCAGAAACCAGCCTGGCATGGTGGTTGATATTGTTGTTGTTGTTGTTGTTGTTGTTGTTGCCGTTGCTGCTGGCATTGTGAATTGTGAAAGTGTCTGTTCGCTCTCGAGTCCCGTATCGTTCCGAATGGAGTGGAAAGTAGGATGTGGAATCCAACGTCTTATCCGTTGCTGAAGAAAGTACTAACGATGCCTTGGTCAAGAATTTATGTGGATGTTGTTGTTGATGGCGATGATGATGGCGATGATGATGGCGATGATGATGGTGTCGCTATTCTCAATGGATGGTCTCAGATCGAGTTGCTGATCGAGAGATGTCTTTAGCTATCGCTTTCCCCTATCCATGATCCAAATTCTTTCGGAAGAGACCCATGAAGGTGCATTTAGAAACATACTGGTACGTAACGTCTCAATATCAATTTCTCCGCGTGATCGTTCCATCGACGCACCTTTGCCTACACAGTTCATAAATTACTGTTACGGAAGATTACCCTGCAGATAGTTGTACGAGTAAGGCCTTACGTAGTAACTTACCTATTACGATTCCGGCCCATCGTGTGCGACGAACCGCAGCTATTAGTACTAAGGTTAAGATTACCCATAATTGTTTCGAACCCGACTAACTCGTGTTTGCGATTGTTTTTATCAACTTGGTGTCCGATGTCCCCCATACGGTACAAAGTACGAAGTAATTACTGTACTTCGTACGAAGTAATTATGACCGCAAGGAGTAACTACCTGTACGTACGAGCACATAAACGTAAGTTACTCGTACCTGATAATCTTAGTCGTTTGTGCAGCGTCTCACTGTCGTGCTGTAAATCTGATGCCAAATTAAAAAAAGAAAAAAAATATCAAAATCCCCAAAAGAGAGATTGTAAGTCGTGGATTGTAGGAGGGGCATATCATCAAAAATCGGTCCCAACGTTTCAAACGACGAAAAAAATACCAAAATAATAAGAAGAATCCTAATTGTCATCAATCAAATGGTGCATAGTAGCTGTTCCATCCATGTGACATGGAACGGGACGCGATAGAAAAATAGGGAAGCAATTCCACAACACTACGAAGGCACTTTGTGCCAAGTCCACGGTAATTACCGTTATTACCTGTTCCAGTGACAATAAGTGAGGATCTTCAATGCTAGGTTGGCCTACCAGATGTTTGATGTCACTAGTGTTGCGGCATCCAAGCTACGGGTTGCGGTTCGAGTACTTCTAGTGCTGGTACTAGTAGTACTATGGACCATACCCCACGGTAGTAGTAGTACTAGCATATAATGTAGTAGGAGCGTTGAAATATCTTCATAGCTTACGGACGAAATAGAACTGAACCAAGTGACAAACAGAAAATTAATGCTACTAGTATGGGCTGCTACTGAAATGAAAGGGCACTGCAGAGAAACCCATAGTACTACTACTACTATTAGCAGTTCTATCCTACTAGGTCCCAGGAACATGGTTGATTTAATTTTTTTCTAATAATTTAAATTTTTTCAGCCCCCTGCGCACAACGCAGCACGAAACGAACATGGTTGATTTTTTTTTTGGACAGATTTTCTCAAAATTCCCAAGGCTTTATGTTGGTTGAACTTTTGGAAAAAAAAGAAATTTTCATAGCCTCCCCATATTAGCGATACTACCAACCTACCAACCTGTCGCCACAAACAACACTGTAAGATTACTCATCACTAAAATATCATCGCTGAATCGGGTGTCAAAGTGACACCCGGTGTCACTTTGATACCCAAAAGTATCAGCGAGTGTCAAGTGTCAAAGTGACACCGGGTGTCACTTTGACCCCGGGTGTCACTTTGACACTCGTTCGTCTTAGTCCGTCTTTGTTTGTCTGCAGACAAACGAACCTCAACCTGCAGCTTCGTTTGTGTTGTTCGTACCAGGTATGTAGATAGACGAACAATTTTCAAAGAATTACGTGCCATCTGCCATGGTGCTGGGATCAGTAGTGCAGAAGAACATTGCGTTGAACGTCCAGTTCAACACCCCTCTCAATCCGAATTTTTGGTTTGGAGGCCACCGGTACAGTAACTGACCAAACCCTCAAATTCCGAACGATCAACGACACGAAACCAAGAGTATTACAGGGAGAGTTTTGTGGGTGTTTCCATTCACCGCAGCCAAGACCACCTCTTTGTTGTTTTGCAACTCTTTGGAAGTCGCCGCCGAACTTCTCAATGTGCGTTCACGAAACATTGTATCGTTTTTCGGCCAGGAAAAAAGGAATGATAAAACTGCCCATCCAAATGTGTGGGCTTCGATTACATCGCGGTAATGGAGCAAGTCATGGATGTGACCAAGACCAAGGTTGTTCCAGTAGTCGTAGAATATTCCAAGAAGGGATTTGCAGTGGCAAAGAAAACGTCCGTCATGATCTACGGAGTCCTCTATCGAGCGGTGCAACTGGTAAGATTTACTGTACTCTCAGCCATTAAAAACGGAACATGTTCGTTCGTTCATTTGTCCGAATATGAGCAGACAAACAAACAGGGGTGTTTGTTTGTCTTGTTCGTCTTTTGTTCGTCACTGCGGGTGTCAAAGTGACACCCGGGGTCAAAGTGACACCCGGTGTCACTTTGATACCCAAAAGTATCAGCAAGTGTCAAGTGTCAAAGTGACACCCGGTGTCACTTTGACACTTGCAAGAGAAGTTGGCAGTGGGTTGGTGGCTTGTTCGTTGGCAAGTCCTGGAGAGTGTGTGTGAAATTTTAGGTAGAAAAAATTATTTTCTTACGGGGGAGTCAGTAAAATTCAAATTTTGAATAGAAAAAAATTAGATCAACCGACGAACAGGTAGGGGGAGGGGGACCGGGAATTTTTTTGAATTCCTCAAAAAAACAAAAATCAACCATGTTCCAGAACGTCCTGATTGAAATGAACTTTTGGTAGTATAGGGACTAGTAGTACTACTGCTAGTAGTAGTACTTGTATTTGAACTAAGACTGAATAATGAACAACCAACTTTTTTGAGGCTAGCAACAAGGACTTTTGATTTTGGCACACAATGCAAACACAAAAGAAAGTCTCCACTAGCAGGAAGGAGCACCAGCTTGCCAAAGCAGCAATAAAATCCAAATACATGTAGCAACTCTGTTGCGGTTTCAAGAATGGTTCAACGACATTGGATCCTACTAATACTACTACTACTAGTATAAGTGTGCAAGCTAAAACAGGTAGTTCTACTAGCAGCTACTAGCTCTACTGCTTCTTGTGAGAGATGCTACTGGTGCTACAAGCAAAATACTGGTGCAAACAATTCTCATATAGTACTAGTAGTACTACCACTAGTAGTACTAGTAGTACTACTACTAGTCTCAAAGCAGAGTACTAGTACTAGTTCTTCTTCTAGGCTGCTGTGCTGGCCTTCCACCCACCAGTAAGAACACTTTCAAACACTAACAATGGTGAGCGTGTGTTGTTTGTTGCTCTTGGTTTGTTGTTCGATTCATCGATACGGAACGAGCATCAAGCTATTAGTAGGCAGTACCACCAGGATTGTTGTTTGTATTCCTTCTCCGCACTGCTAGTATTTCTTCTTTTTGCAACACTCGTACCTGTAGTAGTAGTAGTTCAAAGATCGGACGGTGCGGGAGGAATAAATCCCCATACGACTCATCTACCGGTAATCTTACGTAATTACCGTAACTTAATTAAAAAAGGTTTTACTGTATGGGTACGAATCATCAACAGGAGGCAGCTGCTTTGAAACATATGGCGAGGGGGGGGCTGGGGAATCCTGATAAGGACGACTGTATTCTGTTTTAAGGAGAAATATTTGTCGTGTTCCAATAGATATCGTGCTGTCGAAACAAAAAGAAAGAACTAGAATTCCCACGGCACGCCATTATTTTGTTCACATTCCTCCCAAAGAACATGATGTCACTCCCAGCGGGAGTACGTACCGTATGGTTGCTTGTACTGGTACTCGTAGTGAATTTGACCGGAACTTGTAGTTTGCTATGCGTAGTAATAGCCTAATTTACCGTCCGTCGGTGTGCGGTAAGACTTATTGATTCATTCATTCTTGGTTTTCCTTTCCGCCACATATTACTCGTTATCGTATTCCTTCGTACCATCATTCTCTGCCAACAGGCCCATTCTGTAACGGTATCTCCCATACTCGTAAATCTTACTTGTACGATGTAAACCAAGATCCAGCAGAACATCCGGATATTGCATACCGTACTGCACAAAACCTTCGTCGCAGACATTACAGCATTTCTAGAAGCGCTGATGAGACCACCACCACTGGCAATTATTCCGGTACTCGCAGCCATGATGACGGTAAAAAATACCAACACCCACACCAATACGAACAACGACAACAATGATCAGCACCCTCCCGTGAAGGAATCCCAGATTCGAAAAATGACGCGCCTCGCCATAGAATACGGAGCCGTGAACCTCTCGCAAGGTGCGTGCCGTGGCTTGCAGTGCTAGTGCCATGCCGTGTTGGGCGATGGATGACTGGAAATGATGGATCCAACTATGGATGGATCAATAGTCACACGTAGTCAATAAGTTAGTTCGTTCGGTAGTATCGTCCGTGGGTTTCGGAGATACGTACCGTGCATAGATTCCTATTTGCGTTTGTTCTCTGTGATGCTAATGGGTTCCTCCCGACTGTTCTCTATCTTCCTATCCCTCAAAACAAACACAAACACAAACTCCAAAACACAAACAGGATTTCCGAATCAATCTCCACCTTGGGGTGTCAAATTGGCATTGGCACACGGCGTTCTAACGGGTCGACCCATGGATGTATCCAGCAACAACGCAGACGAGAGCAACGGCGGCAAAGAGAACGCGGCAACCACTTCCACCACCACTACTCCCGAGGAGCAACTGGAGGCCTCACTGGCGGAGATTCTGCAATCCCACGGAGCCAGATCGACCGGCGATGATCTCCTGAACCAGTATTCCCCTCCATGCGGCAGGCCCGATCTTCGAAAAGCCATTGCCGACTACTACAATCGCTTTTACGGTTACGGAGGCGTCGATCCCGAAAATGTCACCATCACGCTTGGCGCCACCGAGGCGCTCGCGTCGGCCCTCCGAACCCTCGGCAAACCCGGCGACAAGTGCGTGGTTTTCGAGCCCTTTCACGAGCTCTATCCCTCCCAGTGCCGCCTCTTTTACCTCGAAACGGTGTTCGTGACGCTGCGGCCGACGCTCGGTGAAAACAGCGAGTGGAAGTACGACCCGGAGGAATTGGAATCAGCCATGGAAGGCGCCAGAATACTGGTCCTCAACACGCCACACAACCCCACCGGCAAGATCTTTTCGCTCGACGAGCTTTCGCACATTGCCGAGCTGTGCGTCAAGCACGACGTCTACCTGGTCACGGACGACATTTACGAGCACGTTTGTTTTGACAATAACAGCAACAGCAAGAACAAAGAGAAGAAGCAACACCTGGTGGTTCCCCAGGTCCTCCCGGAATTGGCCGATCGGACTTTGATGTGCAACTCACTGGGCAAGTCGGCCTCCGCCACCGGATGGCGCCTCGGGTGGTGCGTCCATCCTTCCCATCTCACCGATACCTACCGGGGCATCCACGACCAGCTGGTCGTCATGAGCCCCCACCCGGTGCAATACGCAACCCTGTCCTATCTCAATCTGCCCGATTCCTATTTCAGTGGCCTGGCGACTCTGTACGGCAACAAGGTGGCCAAGCTGGGGAAGGCCCTGTCGTCGTGCGGGTTTGGAGTTCTGCCGCCGGAGGGGGCCTACTACCTCTTTGTCGAATACGGGGGCGTCCCTCTTCTGAACGGCCTCACGTCGGAGGCCGCAGCGATGTACTTGCTGGAGGAAATCGGGGTGGCGTGCGTGCCCGGGGACAATTTCTACGGCAAAAAAAACGATCCCACCACCCAAAACAGGTACCTCCGGTTCGCGGCCTGCCGGTCCGACGAGGACCTCGACAAGGCGATTGCTCTGCTCCAAAGCAAGCTCGGGACGACGACGACGACGACGACAAAACCCTGTGGAGATGGGGGGCAAGGCGGGAACTGATGTATACATATGCAGTCATAAGCATATGTATATGTATGTATCGTACAACAAGGTCGTGGGGCTTTGCATCACAGAGCGGAGTTTTTTTTTTTTTTTTTTTAAATTTAAAAAAAAAATCCACACGTAGCAGAAGGATAGAGGGAGCTAAATTGCCCGTGCCTGCTGCGTGATTTGGTGTGATGCGGTGCACGAACCGATGGTATCTTGGAAACAATGGGTTGGTCTATCGGATTTGCCTCCGCACACCAAACCTCTGGGTTCCATAGCGCACAAACACGGCACGATTCGACAAAGATCACGATCACGATCACGAACGATCGATCAAAGCCAGCAAAAAAAAAAGATCGAGTTGAGTCGAATCGAAAAGAATCGAATCACGCAATAGTTTGTAGATACATTGAGTAACATGCCAACACACTCGTGTAGGCACCACCGCACCCGACCATACCAGATTGACAGGGGCAGAGACCAACGAATGAATGATGAGCGAGTACCGGAATGCGGATGGGAAAAGAATCATCGAGCGGATTGCATCGCTGATCCAGACAAAAAAACCAAATCAGGTAAACCAAAAACCAAACCAAAACTGCCGCCTCCCGAGCTGCTGCTTATCGACCTTGGGACATTGTCCCGACCGACGATAATACGACGATAACCTAAAACAACTACTGCACTACGCAAACCTCACGAACCGCCTCCACCCCATACCTTAGTCCATTTCTCTATTTTTCTCTAGACGTTTTCGTTTTAACCAGCAGGGATAATATGATATATTGCACAGCTCTCTTTCACCGTCCCGGTGGTCCTCAGTGCGTTCCACAGTTCGATAGTAGTTCGGGATCTATGTCTCTGTTCCACTGGTGCAGGAAGATGCGAAGCGGAAGGCATTTTTCTTTCTGCTGTGTCCTCCTTGAACACACCGTTGAATTTCATGACCGGAGAGATGATGATACAGCACTCGCAGCACTAATTTTGTGGATACCGTCGTCACGAAGGCTCGCGAGAAAAGGGCGCCCGCGCTCTTCCGGACGGGAAACGGAACGGAGCCTAGAACAATCCCTGTTATCGCGATGCCGCCGTTCCAGAGACGAACGTTCCGCGACAAAAAGAGCCGTTTCTTCGTGCGCCCCGGTTAAGAATCATCGGCCCGATCCCGGTATCCGCGAGCCGTTCCCTCGACTTTCACCCGCAGGAATCGGAGGCTCTCCCTTTTGTCCCGCAAAGTATACACCATGGCACTCGGAATGATCCGGTCGTGTACCCGAATTAGAATTCATCGGCCCTACCCAGGTGCCGCGGTGCATGCCCGGTATCCGCGCAAGGCTTTCCCGCGACTTTCACCTACGGCACTATCAGGAATATGCCCTGCCTTTGTGCCGCAGAAGCATGTCCCACGGACCAGGAATGTTTTCTTCCTGCACCTGATTTATGCTGCATCGGCCCGACCCGGTGCCGCAGGGCATGCGCGGTATCCACAAGAATGTTTCACGACTTTCAACCGCATTGCGAGCGGAAAGAGGACTTTCCTTTTTGCCGCAGGATTAAATATCATGGCACTCGGAAAGCCTTCTTTTTGTTGCTTGGATTCAGAATCACCCGCCCGTTCCCGATGCCGCCGGTCATGTCCGCTATCCACAAGATTCACCCGCGACTTTCACGTTCATGAATAGGAAGGAGGCCCTCACTTTTTGCTTTAAAATTATGTGTCACAGCACTCGTAATGCTTCCTTTTTTGTGCTTGACTTGGGAATCCTCGGCCCGATCCCGGTGCTGCCGGTCATGTCTGATACCCGCAATACTCTCCCTCGACTTTTATCAGAAGGAATAGGCCCGGATATCCGTTCCGCGGAGGAACATATCATTGTGCTCGGAATGCTTCCTTTTTGTGCGTAAATTGGGATTCGATCCCGATGCCGCTCGGCATGTTCGGTATTCGCAACACTCTGCGTACCTTACCGCGACTTCCTAGCAGGGATAGCAAGATTAGGCTTTTGCCTTTTTGCCGCAACAGTGCGCCCCGCAGCACCAGGAATGCTTCCTTCCCGTGCCCGAACGAACGACCATCGACCGGCGCAGGGCATGTCTTGTATCGGTAAGATTTCTGCAGCGACTTTCCTCGGAAGGAATTGGCCGCGCTTTTTCCCCCACGAAGCGCATGTCATGTGACACGAAGCACATGTCATGTGACTACTAGGACCGATTCCTTTTTGTCGTATGAATTGAGAATCATCGGCCCGATCCCGGTGCCACCAGACATGTCCGGTATTGGTAAGATTTGACCGCGATTTTTACCCGCAGGAATCGACCCTTGCAATTGTTCCTCAAAAGTACACACAATGGCACTCGGTATGATTCCTTTTTGTCGTTTGAATTAAGAATGATCGGGCCGATCCCGGGGCCGCCAGACACGTCCGGTATTGGTAAGATTTGACCACGGCTTTTACCCGCAGGAATCGACCCTTGCAATTGTTCCTCAAAAGTACACATAATGGCACTCGGTATGATTCCTTTTTGTCGTCTGAATTAAGTATGATCGGGCCGATCCCGGTGCCGCCAGACACGTCCGGTATTGGTAAGATTTGACCACGGCTTTTACCCGCAGGAATCGACCCCTGGCTTTGTGTCGTAGAAGCACGTCCGATGGCGCTCGATATGGTTCCTATTTGTCGTCTGAATTAGGAATCGTCGACCCAAACGCGGTGACGCGGAACATGTCCGGTATCGGTAAGATTCTAACGCAACGTTCAACATGAATAGGCCCCCCTGGCTTTGTGTCGTAGAAGTAAGTCCCATGTCGTGTCAATAGGAGCGGTTTCTTAGCGTGGTGGAATCAGGAAACATCGGCCCGACCCCGGTGCCACAGTACATGTCCCTGGTCCGCGAGACCCTAACGCGAGACCCTAACGCGACTTCCGCCTACAAGAGCAGCAATAATAGGCCCTCCCTTTTGCGGCAGAAGTACATAGTATCATGCCACTAGGAGGTGTTCCTACGTGTACCAGAGCCATCGGCTCAACCCCGGTGCCACAGGACATGTCCGGCATCTACAAGAATCTGCCGCGATTTGCACCTACACGATACACGATAAACAGTAATAGGCCCTGCCTTTATGCGGCAGAAGTACATACCATGGTAATAGGAGAGGGTCCTGCGTGTGCCGGAGACATCGACCGAACCCCGGTGTCACAGGACACGTCCGGCTTCCATAAGAATCTACCGCGACTTTCACCCACAGGAGTAGCGGGAACAGACCCCACCTTTGTGCCACAGAAGCGCGTCCCATGACACTATGAATGTTTTCTCAACCCCTCCTCTCCCTCAATTAGGAATACACATTCCGACCCCGGCGGGGCAGGGCATGTCCGGTATCCGCAATACTCTACCGCGACGCCCGAACCGAAGGTTCCGTACGTGCGTAGGCTCCTACGTGGTTCAGACGAGATGCTCACATTGTGTTGGGTGTGAGGTCATCGTGTCCTATTCCATCTCTCATTCAACACCAGTGTCAAACAGCCCACTTGCCCTACAATTTGGTTTTCACATACAGTATAAAAAGAGGTAATTAAAGGTGCGCAAGCAAACAAATTTGTTTAACCGCGTTGATTATTTAACCTACCCGGAACAAACGATCGATATCGATCCGAACTGTCCGGTTCCCGTTCCCCTCCCATGAGCTCTCCTACTAATGCTGCTGCCATGCTCAACACAGGAATACATCCTTTTTTGGTCAAATGGCCCCGATTCTTCAACAGCCAAAAACCATTACCTTGATGGTAAGTACTTTATGGGGCAGAGTGAAGATATGACTTGTTGAGATGGCAACTTGTCATCAACAGCGATGACTTGTTGGTTGATATAGAACCCAGGTCCAGAAGAGTAGTTGATACATTTTTCACAAAATTGTGGATAGAGGACCTGATATGGACAAATAATACTATATCAGAGATGGCACATCGACCGTGCCATAGATTCTCGTGGGAGACGGACAAACGACGTCCATACTCTACCCTGTGTCCCAACGTACGGTAAGGCTGTGGGTTCTGGATTGAGTCTCGATGATTGGCATTCACTCTGGTGGGAGATTCCGAGCAACATTCTCGTTACCGAACTCCAACCCTATCGTATGTATCAAAACCAGCCTTTTCTGGTGGTCCTGGGCCCCTGGACCTGGCTTCACAGCTTGTTCTGTCAATAACGTACGACGTACGAATACGAGTACACGCACGAGCAATTACGAGTTCGAAATTTCCATTTCGGCTTGCGAATTTCGCCGTTTGGGGGAGTGTCAAGGAAGAGCAGCTTTGGACCATCTCTGTCCGGACCAAACTTCAATTAAGCGAACCCGTTTCGTATCGAACGGAACAAAGAATGGAAAAAATGACAGCATGCAAATTTCGCTGGCTGGGGAAGTGTCCGGGTCGAGACATCTTGTGACGATCTCTGTCCGGACCAAAGCTCCAGCGAACCCGTTTCGTATCGTAAGGTTACAGTACGGGTACTTTGAATCCCATCCGACTCAGGCTTTTCTGACAGATGCGTCATGCCTTCTGCCAATCTAGTCCCTCCCATCATCGGAATTCGGAGGTGTCCGTGTTACGCAGACACCGACATCTGTTTGTACTGTTTGTTTTTTAGACCAAACGTCAGCGTCTGCTGCTTGTTCCAGGTCACTTTTTTTCAGGCAACTAAGTCTTACCATCAGGGCCCTTGTGCACTCTCCAGACAAAACCGATTGCATTTAACAAATCGACACGATCCTTCCTCTTGCAGTGTCTTCTCTGGGTTCTGACCCACTCCCCGAGCCTTAGGTCGTCCTTGTAGCTCCTCGGAACCCTTGTACTGGCGAAGGTTCGTTGATAGGCTACCAATCGCTGGTACATCTCCATCCAGTTCTTCTGGCCGTGGTGATCCCTAACCTTCCAGACGAACCCTATCGCGTTGAGGAGAGCGATGCGGTCGGGTTCCTTGCACTTCTGGCGCTGTGTATCGACCCAGCGACCGAGCTGCGGATCGTCCTTGTAGCGGCACGACACGCAGGTGGTGTGGAACTTCTCTTTGTAGGATACGAGGCGTCGGTACATCTCCATCCAGTGCTTGTTGCCCCTGTAATCCTTGCAAGTCCCCGTCGCACGATCGTTGAGTGGCTGCGGCAGCGGATCCGCAGGAACCTTCGTCTCATCGTTATTTGAACTCAAACAATTCGTGGTAAGGTTTGGGGCTGTCAGGTTCGCGACCTCGTCGTCGTTCGTGAACTTGCGAACCACCGGAGAGATATCCGCCGCCACGATGCGACTTTGACACTCGGGAGTGCTTCCGGACTCGGACGAAAACAAGGGCCGTGTGCTGTCACTATTGTTGTTGTTGCTAGCGCTGTTCCAACTAATGCTGCTAGCGGTAGCGGCGGCGGTGTCCCCGCTCTGGGCACTGTTGCGTCCGTTGCTGAGCACCCCACGGAGTGGTGCTCCCTGTTTCTGCTCCTCCTCGGAGGAGGTCACGCTGCTGCAGGCATCGGACGAAGCGGACGAGGAAGTTACAAAGAATGGAATGATCCCGTTGTGGGGACCGATAGTAACGGGATTTTTCTGTCCCGAATCATTTCCCGATGCGCCAGCAATGGTTCGTTTTTTGAGCGGGAGGGAGGGCGGCGGTTTGAGCCACCGCGAGGAGGAGGAGAAGGAGGACGACACCGACGAAGTTTGTGCCGTTCGATGCCGCTGTCGGAGTTCCCGAGCGGTTCCCGGTGCCGCCACCGCTGCGTCTGCCGGTGCGGGCCTTTTGCTCGCGTTCGGTCGACGCAAGGGTGACAAACCATTACGAGAGGAAGACGACGCAAGGCTCGAGAGGTCCCCGGCAACGGCGGCGGCGGCGCTGTTGGCATACGGACGAAAGTCCGAGTACCAGAGGTTCCTGTGGAGATCGGACATGGCCATCCCGACCATAGCCGGCACTCGAGTAGAAGCAGTGTTGGCATCCACGGTATCGTTCGGGTTGGTTCCAGCAGGATATTGAGGAGCTACTGGTGCTACGGGTGTGGGAAGTCCCGTTAGCATTTGTTGCCACATCAGTCGGCGGTACAAGGTATCGTTGGACAGATTGAAGTTTATTCCCTCTCTGGTGGGATACAGCAGATTTTGCCGCTGCTGTTGTTGCTGCAGCTGCAGTTGCAGTTGCTGTTGTTGCTGTATCTGCTGCTGTATCTGCTGCTGTATCTGCTGCTGTATCAGCTGCTGTGTCTGCTGCTGTGTCTGTTGAACCAGTTGCAGCTGCTGCACCCTTTGCGCTATCAACCACCTTATATGCCCCAGCGATGGCGCCGACGACGGTGGGAAAAGGTCTCTGTTCTCCATGGTAACGACTTGTATTTCGTGCAGTTACTACGTACCGCTTTGATTGATGATGCTGTTGTTTTCGTTGTTCACTTTGGATTGATTGATGATGGGGCGGTATTATTTTAGTTTTTTGTTAGTATTTGCAAACAATGAGCAGATGGTATTTTTCGCAGCGGAAAACGATATGGGAAAGGAGAACGCCGTAGGATAACTACAACCCGCCTCCCCAAATGTGACTACCTTTATGGTATATTTGCTACATCTTTGAAGTTGATGTTTGCTTCAATGGTTCATACGAAGAGGGGTTCAGTAAGGCCTTAATTCATAATTGGAACTACAAGGCAGCAGGTTTTAGAAGCATTATTTTAAAATGAGTTACGTAACTTCCGTCGATTTCGGTAATAATCCTTCCTTAACACTTCGAACGCGCGCGATTCCTTAAAATTCCGTTCCATGTTGTTGCCCAACACATACCGTACAATTACCTGTAGATATGATACCGTAATTTACGGCACGGTAGGAATCCCATTTTTCTTGATCGCGCTCAAGTGAACCAAGTCCTTTTACGATCTGCATTCTGAACCCTCTTCGGAGCGAGATTAAGTCTTACCATCCAACAACAAAAGTAGAAAATATTCTTACTTTTTAAAAAAAAAAATAAACGTAAAATATCAAATTCCAAAGAAGAGTGAGAAGAAGAAGAATTGAAAAGAAATGAACATAAGTCGCGTCAGAGAGCATAAACTGTGAATACTACGAAAGTCGCATCAGCTGTCCGCCGGTCCACGTAGAAATTAGTACTTTTGTACATTGGACCAACGGACAGCTGTTAGGAATGATTCGCACAATACCTTGGAATAAAAAGTGACATAACACATTCTTCTTTGACTGATTCTATATTCTATGCTATCTGCCATTGGTAATCATACGTCAGATATTACGTGTGTAAGACCATAATGAATGATGATTTTTATTGTGAATGACACAGGGAAGCAGCGTCAGTCATCGGCCGGATGACAAGGGTACCGAATAATTCGGTACCAAAAAATGTTTAGAGATGTTGAGAAGAATGAAATCGGATGAGGTTAAGTAAAATTTATTAACTGTTTCATTGTATGCAGTTTCCATTGTCTTCGAGCCATATGTCTGATAATTTCACATTCATAATGCGACCGCTGTACAACTTTTATTTTCGGCACAATACACGTACGTCACTTGTGGTTCGATGATGTTCTTCATATTTTAAAAGAGAGTTTTTTTTTTTTCGCATTCCGTTTTCGTACGTACGAGTATGTCCTCAAAACTGTTCTGTATTACGTAGTAACACGTGTTGAAAAGGACGAAGCGGAAAGAAGAATGTCTTTCTTCGCGGAAGTCTTACTACTAATAACACCTCTTTTGTAACACAGCCTACCGTACAGTTTTGGCGTGAAACGGAGAAACAGGAGACGGTTGTTGTTGTATCAATCAATCACTCTCGTTATACCACACTGTCCCCACACCAGCATACCTTGGGTGTTGAGGAGGAAGAATTGGGATTCACCTGGTGGGAAGAACAATCAATCTACCAGTGTTGTGGAGAAGAGGTAACATTGTTCTTGCTGGTAGATTGATTCACTACTACTACTACTAGTAGAAGTGCTAGTAGTACTTTTTGTTGTTGTTACACCCAGTATCTGTTTGTTCTTGATGCAATGCTGCTTGTTGGATAGTTGTTTCCATCATTTTGGTTGCAGCTTGTGGAGGATGTTTATAAAAAGGGATTTACTAATTTTTTTGGGGGGTTTCTGGTTACTACATCCAATTCATGATGGCAGCAATGCTGCTACTACTAGTACTACTAGTAAGAATGCTGTCCTATGGATTTTGATGACATTCAGCAAAGATATTGAATTGCAACAGTACATCATGATTTCAACAAACTACTAGATGAAGGTGTATTTTGTATTAAGCTCTAGCATACGGCAGGGTAGTATCACTAGTAGCACTAGTAGCATGATGAGCAAATTCTGTACTACTACTAGTAGCTACTAGTAGTAGCTACTAGTAGTAGTACTAGTAGTAGTAGAAAGCCTCCTCCTGCTGGTGTGCTATAGTACCACATCGAGACATGCTGGCACCAGTAGTAGTACTACTACTAGTGGGCAGGGTACTACCAGTATCTAGTAGTAGCAACTCCAGTTTCATAGATTCGTACACACGAACCCAGCATCCTCTGCTGGAGCATCGGCCATACGTTAAGACTTACGGTAAACCTTACTAGTAAGAAAAAGAAAAATAGCAAAGCTCGTTGCTCAATAGTTAAGGTTACTACAAAGTATGTTGTACTAGTAGTACAGTAATACACTAATACTCAACAACAACACGACAACAAAAAAGATCGAGCGTCGAATGAACGATGAATGATTACTACGTACTAGTAGTAGTATTTTTTATCATCGGTGTGCTTAAAAGGTTACGAGTTTCCTTCTACGATAAATCCTGCCGGTACGAATAAGGTTAACTTACCGTGGACAGTGTTTCATCACTCATCACTCAGCACAGCAAGTAAACCTTACGAGTAACCTTACAAGTACTAATTCTAAGTACGCACGAAGCACGGGGCACGAGGAACGAGCTTCCTCCGTCCAATCCGTAACTTTCGGTTACGAGATTATGACACCCATCGCCACGAGAAGATGAAACAAGAAAATCGGGGATACAAATCAACTAAATCAACAACAACAACAACAACAACAACAACCAGTTACAGCAACAGCAGCAGCAACAACAACAACAACAACAACAACAACAATACTGTAATTCCGACAACAAAGTATCTATACCAATATCAACACCAATATAAATAGCACCAACCGGCAAGATCCAGACCACATTCGCTTCTCTTGGGATACCGTACATCGACCGTTGTTGCTACAACTCAATTCCCACTCCCCGCTACATCACCTGGATCACTAGTCGCAGAACAACCAAACAACCAAACAAACAATCAACATACACGCACACACGCACACACAAAACCCAATTGAAATTCAAATTCAGAATTATTTTAAAACCGAAACTGCACAATAGAATAGAATAGAAGTACATTACGTTGGACATTGCAGCTCTATCGAAAACGCAACAAAAACGACAACGACAACCACAACCACAACCAAACGAAAAACTAGAACTTAAGGAGTAGGAGAGCGTTGAGAAACAGCAACGATGAAACTAGACCTTGACAAGGATCACGACATACACGATGAGAACAACAACAGCAGCAACAACAACAACAATAGCAACAACAACTTCAAAATCAAAATCAACATCAAAAGCAATAACAAAAGTGCAAGCAGCAATGGCAACAGCAAGAATGGCAAGATGACGCCGACGAAACCCCTCGACGTTTTGTTTCCGTACGACAGAATCTACCCGGAACAACACCACTACATGAAATGCGTCAAGCGGGCATTGTACGAAAAGGGCCACGGCCTGATCGAGGCACCTCCAGGGACCAATCCGTCCCTGTGTTTGTTGTCCCTGCTCACGTCCTACCAGCAACAGCAACAGCAACAGCAACAGCAACAGCACCCCGAGGGTGATTCAAGCAGCTCGTCCAAGCATCCACGGAGACGCATCGTGTATGCCACCAACAGCGCGCCGGAAACCCGCCGGGTGATTGGAGAATTGGCCATTGTGATGAACCACCGGCAGTATCACCATCACGATCATCACCATCATCATCAACATCCAAAGCAACAACAAGCTATAGCGCCCGAAACAATATCATCCAGCAGCCACGGTCATCACGTCACAAGCAACAGCAAAAAGAGGAAACAGTCCAATCAATTTTTGTTCGACAACGTCGACAAGGGATTCTGGAAATCCACATCGACGTCGGAGGATCCGAACATTCATACCATCCACGAGTACAACCGCACCCATGCCTCCGGTGAATCGTCGTCGTCGTCGTCGTCGTCGTCGCCCTTTTTGGCATTGTGTCTCACGGGCTGGGATCGGGACCAGATCGAAACCGCCTGTCGAACGGCACGAGACCCGCAGACACAACAACAACAACAACAACAACAACAACAGTTGCACCCGTTTCGATGTCCCGGAAGCGAGTGCGAAAACCCACCCCCGAACGGAATCTTTGTCGGCGTCAATCACCTGCACGACTGGGCCGGTGGGGCGGGAACGACCAACAACAACGGAAAAGACAACGGCAGCGATGGCGATGGCGACCACAACGGTGTTCGAGCGATGGAATGGGACGGAGAAGATGCTTCCGCCGTTCGTCGGAAAAGTTGGTGCTGCGTGCAACACCTGATCCAGTATGCCATCCAGCACGCAAACGTCCTGGTCGTCACGTATCCGTATTTGCTCGATCCCATGACGGCCCGATTGATCGGGAACGCAATTTACGACGCAAAGGATGACGCGGCGGGCGGCGCAAACGATGGCAACAACGAAAGAGCAACCTCGGCATCTACGACAACGCCATTGGCATCGGCATCAGCGTCAACATCGGCATCAGCATCAGCATCAGCGTCAACATCGGCTAGTACTTCCGAGAGCAAGTCGGACTCCAAGGATTCCTCCCCCAAAACCGACGCGGTAGTAGTCTTTGATCACGCTCACAACATCGACGCGGCCTGCGTAGACGCACTCAGTGCGACCATCAATCTACAGGACCTGGAACAAGCCACGCGGTTTCTCGACAAACTGTCGGCCGAAATCGCGCGCTTGTCCCAGTACCACAAGCATCAGCAACATTTGCAACGGCAACAGCAGCAACAACAACAACAACACGCAACAACTTCTTCGTCGGTATCCTCCGAGCCCGTTGCCATGGACATCGACGACAATGGCAGCCCGAACGAACAAGACACACTCCCCGCCCCGCTGAGGGGCGAGTACAACAACCTGGTCGAACACCCGATCGATCACGGCATGTACCGGCCGGTCCTCTTCCCGACCGACGACGTGGTGACGGAACCGGTTCCCGGAAACATTCGCCGCATGAAACACTTTATCGGCTGCATGAAAAAAATCATCGAGCACTTCAAGGTCCGGCTGCGCTGGGCCTCGGAGAGCACCAAGCAACAGCAACAGCAGCGCGGCTCGGAGGGAGCCTCCAAGAGCAAGAAAAAGGGAACCACCGGTACCACTTCCCCGCTGGCCTTTTTGCACCAGATGATGAACGCCACGGCGCTGGACGCCAAGACGCTCCAATTCGTCCACGCCCGGGTCGAGTCCATGCTGCGGACGCTCGGGGTGGCGAAGGAGACGGCCACGGAGCTCCTCAACGTTGCCTACCTGACGTCGCTGCTGGGATTCACCAACACGCTGGAGAGCTCCGAGTTTGCGATCGTGTTGGAACCCACCAGCGTGGTGATCGGGCACCACGCCAGGCAGAGCGGCCTCGAGGGGGGGAGGGGGCGCACCGAATCGGCCATGATGCTCCAGGTGGCGTGCCTGAACCCGTCCCTGGCGATGAAACCGATCTTTGAGCGATTCGGGACCGTCCTGCTCACCAGCTCGACGCTGTCGCCGATTTCGTACTACGTGAGTTCCGGAATGTTTTTTTTTGTGCTGGTTGGTTCGCTCGTTCGTTCGTTCGTTCGTTCATGGGATCGCTCGTTCGTTCGTGCGTTCGTTCGTGCGTGCGTTCGTGCGTTTGTTGATGGACATACTCGTAGCAATGCGGGTTTTGTTCTTTGCATTCTACCTTGCCCGGCATGGCGATTCGGACCACCGTTGTGCAACCAAAGGGAGCGATGCCTGCGCCTTTTCCTCCATTTCTCTCGTTCTCTTTCTCTATTTGATTTCGCACTCATCCACATTTTGCACGCACACGCGCACACACTCTCTCTCTGATTACGACCGCCATTCCTACGTTTCGATCCATCCAACGCGACAGCCCAAGCTGCTCCGCTTTGAACCCGTCGTTGCTGAGTCGATACCCATGTCGACGATCCGACCGTGCGTCAACCCCCTCATGATCTCCAGGGGGTCCGACCAGTTGGTCATGTCGACCGGATACAAGGAACGCTTTACGATGGGATGCATACGGAACTACGGCAAGATGCTGGTAGACCTGGTCAGCAGCATCCCCGACGGTGTGGTGGTGTACTTTCCCTCCTACAGCTACATGGAGATGCTCATTTGCGAGTGGGACGCCACCGGCATCATGCGGGAAATGACCGAGTGGAAGCTGGTCTTTGTGGAAACCAAGGACAACCTCGAGCTCAACACGATTGCCCTGGACAACTACCGCGCCTCCTGCGACACTGGCCGGGGCGGGGTATTTTTCTCGGTGGCCCGTGGCTACATCTCGGAGGCGATTCCGTTTGACCTGCACTACGGACGGGCCGTGGTGATGATCGGCATCCCGTACGACTACACGCTGTCGAGGGTGGTCCGGGCCCGGCTGGAGTACATCCAGACCCACTTTGACATTCGCGAGCAGGACTATCTGACGTTCGACGCGGTCCGCCAGGTGGCCAAGTGTTTCGGGAGAGCCATCCGTTCCAAGACGGACTGCAGCGTCCTGGTGTTTGCCGACAGCCGGTTCCACAAGAACGACAAGCGGACCAAGCTGCCCGGTTGGGTCGGCCAGTTTCTCACGGAGGGCCAGCAGGACCTGACCACCGACATGGCGGTGGCGCGGATCAAGAACTTTTTGCGGCAGACGGGGCAGCCCGTGGACCAAAAGCTGCTGCAGTCCCTGCTGCTGGGCTGAGGAGAAGAGCGTTGTTTTTTTTTTTTGGGGGGGGGGGCGAGACCAAAGCGTGCGAGCACACCGGTAACTACCCCCTGGGACTCTTGACGGTCGGCGCACCACGGCAAAGCAACACAGGTGTGGACAAAGGGGCAACCCACCCGCACCTAGCAGCATTATTTATTAGAATACAATTAGAGCGAAAACTCAAAAGCTACCCTACCCTATATATTATATATTATATACATTCTATGTGAATAATCCGTGTACAATAACGGCTGCGTTCCTTCGTTCTTGTCACTTGTTATGGCAGTACCGTATGATTGGACGCAAGTGTCATATCTCTGGAAACCAGAGGTCGACCGAATATAAAAATAAAGTGATTGATAATCTTGTAAAATAAGAAATTATGATAAGAGTTATGATTTTTGGAAACTAAGATAAAAATGAATGTTCTCTCGTACAACGTCGTGTTGTTTATCTTGATAAAGAGCAAACAGACATAGAGAAGCTTTGCAATATATATTGCAATATATATATTGTCATATATATGAAAAGGTCATAAGAACCTGAGTCACGGTCATAGGTCATTTGGTCATAGGACTTGAATAGAAACAGGGTTTGTTTCTTAATACATAAATAGATTGTTTCTTGTTGTCGTAGTTTCGGGATATACGACATTATCTTTCTTCTCGAGATAGATCTTGTTGAACTTGGAAAGATCTCATGGGGAATGATAAGGCTTGATACGTCTGAGATTAATCCGTTCAATGATATGCTCATTGCGAAGGAAAGATACAGTACCATTGGTGTGGACTTGAGTGATGGTAAATGGGCCAATTGCTCTGGAACCAAGCGCATCAGTCTTGTAGTTGAAGATCATGATCTGATCACCAATGTTGTAGTCATGGTGTTTACGACGCTTGTTTTCTCTGAGAGCATTCTGATCAATAACAGATTGGCGTTTGGATCTGAGGAGTTTGATATCAGTGATGATAGGAATTGGAAGGAACATATCACGATGGAAGGCAATAGCTCCAGGTGAAACACCAAATGTTTTATGCACAGTGCATCTGACAGCAAATTGAGCAGAGGCAAAAACATTGTCAATGAGGTCAATAGCTTGTTGCAAATCCTGAGGAGGATTAGCATGAAGTTCAGTGCGCATGGCAGATTTCATAGTATCATGCACACGTTCCAAAACAGCATTGGCTTGAGGATTCTTGACTGTGGTGGGAACAGGTTTGATGTCAAGATTAATGAGGTGAGATTGAAAATCAACATTGAGGTATTCAGAACCTTGATCAAAGATGCATCTGCTGGGTTTTGGATAGCGAGAAAGCCATGCATCGTTTAATGCATAAATAGACATTTTACCAGAGGGATTCATCTGTGGAGCACGTTTGATTTCAAGGAGGTTAGTGCACATATCCATAATGGTGAAACCATTAAATTCAACATTACCAATATTTGGGATATTGACATTCCAGGGACCAATGGTGTCAATGGCAATGGTTTCCCAAGGGATGGAGAGTTCTTCACGAGTTGCAAGATGGCCATAAGAAATGTGAGTGTTCTTGTGGCGTTGACAGGAATCACAGGTTTTGCAATATTTGGCAACAGCGTCCTTGAGCCCTGGAGAATAGATGAGCATGGAGATGGTTCTAGTCAAACGTTCAGCGCCTGCATGACCAAGAACATGATGGTACCAGTTGATGGTGTCTTGGACAAGCGCTTGTGGAAGGACAATCTTGGTTTGGTTGTTTTTGGTGTAAACCTTGAGTTCAGTACCAGCAAAATCTTTGGTGGAATAATGCTTGGTGTTTTGAATGGTTGAATCTGCTGCTTGGGCCTTGGCAAGAGCATCAAAACGCAGAGGATATGCAGGAAGATCTGCAGGATAATTGATGAAGAGATCTGCAATGGAGAGATCGGAAGTGTCAACCTTGGAGATTGGCTGAGGGTTTGGATCTTTGACGAGATCAGTTGGGGTTGAAGTTGGGGTTGAAGATTCAGAAGACAAACCAGAAGACAAACCAGAAGACAAACCCTGCTCCTCCTCAAGGGGAAGGCGCGAGAGGGCATCAGCCAGGATGTTGTCTTTGCCTTGGATGTATTTGAAAACAGGACTGAAATCTTCAAGGAGCATGCGCCAGGTCATAATCCGGGAGGATTGGAGGTTTTGGCGTGTGAGATTTTCATGATCAGTGTACACAATGATGACTGCACCCCAAAGAATTGGCCGATATTCTTTGAAGACTTCCACAATACAGAGCATTTCCTTGTCAATGGTGGGATATTTGAGTTGGGTGGAAGTGAGCTTGCGCGAGAAGCAAGCAACAATTTTGCCATTTTGAATAATGACAGCACCAAGCTGATAATCGGAGGCATCAGTGTAGACATCATAAGGGAGATTGGGATCAGGATATGTGAGGAGAATTTCCTCAGCAATCATGGTTTTGGCAGCTTTGAAGGCAGCGAGGAGTTCTGGAGTTTGTTGAAGTTTACCACGAGCCTTGCCAGATAAGGCAGTGAGAGGAGCCAAAATTTCAGCGCGCTTGCGCCAATGAGCCCGATAGAAATTAATCATGCCAATGAAGGATCGAAGGTCAGTGATAGTTGCAGGGAAGGCAAGCTTCAGGATTGGTTCAATCTTCTTAGGGTTTGGAAGGATACCAGTGGTGGTGATGATGTGACCAAGCCATGGTGCGCGTTGTTGGAACCAATGACATTTGGCAGGTTTAACAGAAAAGTTGTTGGCTTGTAGGATGGACAAAACAGTGGAGACAGTTTTGCAATGAGAGTTGAAGTCAGGTGAGAAAATACCAATGTCATCAATATAAACTTCAACATCATTGAGATTGACAAACAGGGATTCCATACAGCCTTGTGCCCAACTTGGAGAGTTGAGGAACCCCATTGGAAGTCTGAGCAATCTGAATTTACCAAAGGGAGTAACAAGCACACAGAGCCAAGTAGAAGGCTCATCCAATTTGAAGGTATGGAATTGCATGCTGACATCAATAAGGGTGACATATTTGAACCCACGGCGGCGATGGAAGATATCTTGGATCTTGGGCAAGGGATAGTGGAGTTTCTTGGTGACTTTGTTAAGCTCACGAAAATCAGAAATGATTCTGCAGGATCCATCGGGTTTAGGGACAACAAAAGTTGGCATACCCCATTCAGTTGCATAACATCTTTCAAGAATGCCAAGTTTTACTTGCCGAAGGAGTTCAGTTTTAACAGCGTCCTGTTGGTGGATAGGAATGCTGTAGGGCTGCTTGATATGATATGGTTTTGCACCCGGTTGGAGTTCAATGTGGAATTCCTTGTGGGGGAAAATTCCAAGTTCTTTGTGAGAGAGACCTTCAAACAGAGGGTGGTGTTTGGAGAGAATCTGAAGCAACTGGGATTGTTGGTCAGCGGAAAGATGGGTTTGGTTGGAAACCAGTTCTTGCAAATCAGTTTTCTCATATTTGCTTGCACTATCAACGTAGGATTGAGAGGTTTGCGCGATGTAGGCTTCAGCAATGGAGTAGGGTTCATTGCTGATAATCTTCTGAACCAAGGTTTGATTGGTGAAGTAGGATCGTGGATGAAAGGGCATGTCCTTATCAAACCAAGAGACAAGGGAGGCTTCAAAATCCATTTTGATGGCAAGCTTCTTCATAGTGGCACGTCCGATGATCAAATCATAATACATGTTGTTAACCACAAAGCAAGTCAAATGTTTGACGCGCCTGGAATAAGAGAGTTCTGGAAACATAATGTCAGTAAGATAAACATATTCAGCGCATTTAAACTTGCCATTGGGAGTATCCAATCCAATTGGAGATTCAAGAACATGGATGGGAATGTTTGAGGGGATCTGCTTTTTGGAGATTAATTCAAATGTGGAGCCACTATCAAAGAGGGTCTTGAAATAAAATTTGCCGGAGATATCGTTGATGGATTTGCATGTAGTCAATGTAGTGGGAGCCAAATCAGTGCAAGGTTTGGAAATCAGTGGTTCAAATGGTTCAGGATTTGGATTTGGTGGTGGAGCCGGAGATAAAACAATGGAAGGATCATAAGGATCAGCTGAGACGTTGAACACTTCAGCAAGAGGTAAATCATCAGCAGTGGATGGTGTAATTGGAAAGCGTTGGAGGTCCTGATGATAATAGGCTTCATCAATTTCAGCGTTGACATGAAAGAGGTCAACCCAAATGTCTTCAGGTGGAGAAATAAAGGTGCAAACATGTCCATCACCAGGAGGTGGAGTGTTTGGAGCAGTCACTGAAGAAGGGCGAGAGTTGTTTGAAGAGCCTGTTGCTGCGTTTGCATCAGCTGAAGACCGATTGTTGTTGTTGTTGTTGGAAGGACCACGACGCTTGCCATTAGGATTGTCAATATTTTTGAAACATTGACCCCAAGTATGGTTGCTACCAGGATGAATAGGACATGGGTCTGTATCCTTGATTCTGTTGTTAGAGTTGGCGGCAGAATTCTGTGAGGAATTGTTGTTGTTGGAACGTCGAGCATTGTTGTTGTTATTGTTGTTGTTGCCAGAACGACGGTTGTTGTTGTTCCGATTTTTACCAGTCTGTCTGTTGGAGGACTTGTTGGAATTGGAATTGTTACTGTTGTTGTTGGTGTTTTTGTTGTTGTTTTTACGATTGGCTTTGGTACAGTAACGTTCCATTCTGGTAATAATCTCAGTAAGGGTGTCATCGTGTGGAGAATGGATGTCTTCATATGAGTCTCTCCAATCAGAAGGCATAGAGTCGTAGATAAGATCTTTGAAATCTTCTGGAGGGATGATTGCATCAGCAGCAGCAACTGGAGCGCCAGGCAACAAAGGAAGGATAACATTGTTGTGATATGAAACCATTGAAACAAAGCTGGAGACGCTCATGGAAGTTGTCTTCTTAATCTGAAACAGGAATCGTTTGTGGTTACGGTATACGTCATCGTTGTTGGAGAACTTGAACCGAATGAAGGCGCGAAGGTCTTGTTCAAAGTGAGGAACAGTATGGGTATGTCCAAGGATGTTGGTATTCCACCAGGTCTTATCAGAATAGTCCCTTAAAATATCTGGGAACTTGGAGTACAACCTGGGACCTGTAGTCCAACTGAGGGAAGAACGTGCTTCAGAGAATTCATGGATAGAGTGAAGTGTCTGTAAGAGGGTTGAAGTTGAAGTAATATAGGTGACTTTCACCTTAGTTGTTTCAGTTTCATTCTCATTGGTAATCACACGTTTATACTCAGCCTTTTCAAGTTCATCTAATTCGAAGTCGAACTTAAATGGAAGCGGTGTAACAGAAGACATGGTTATTGTTGGGTAATGCTGGGTACTTGGTAAGTATGTGTGGGTATATATGTGTAAGAGGTATTGATGGATACCTAAGACAGCTTGCACTTAAGGGAAATAGGTGGCAAGTATCTTCGGAGAACCTTAAGTTTGTTTGCTTAAGTATAAAAAATAAACTTGAAAATAAATGTTGAAGGTATGTAGGTAGGTATGACCAAAGGTATGAAGGTCCGAAGGTATGAGTGGCCGAAGGTATGAAGTTGGGTTAGCCTTAACCTTGGAAGGTATGGTATGGTACGTAGTGAAGTACTGTAGCCGTACTGATGAAAGGCTTTGAGTGGTATGATGGTAGGATACCACTGAAATAATATCCGGATTAAAGATGGGTTAAGGAATATAATCAATTCAAAGAATTGACAATGGTGGTGGTCGTGTAATCGACTGTAATTACAATGTCATATCTCTGGAAACCAGAGGTCGACCGAATATAAAAATAAAGTGATTGATAATCTTGTAAAATAAGAAATTATGATAAGAGTTATGATTTTTGGAAACTAAGATAAAAATGAATGTTCTCTCGTACAACGTCGTGTTGTTTATCTTGATAAAGAGCAAACAGACATAGAGAAGCTTTGCAATATATATTGCAATATATATATTGTCATATATATGAAAAGGTCATAAGAACCTGAGTCACGGTCATAGGTCATTTGGTCATAGGACTTGAATAGAAACAGGGTTTGTTTCTTAATACATAAATAGATTGTTTCTTGTTGTCGTAGTTTCGGGATATACGACAGCAAGGTGCGAAACAGCCATAGTTCCTCCGTGCGCAGTCGGATCAATCGATGGTCGACGGCTGTTACCTACCCGAAGTAAGACTTACTCGTAACTTACGGCACATAGCCTTTTAATTACTGCATGACAAACCCAAACGAGGCCAAGAAAGACATCGCGCTTGGCTTTTTTTCCCCCCGAAACTGCCCATAAGTTACCGTAAGATTACGTGTACTCGTAGTCTCCCCAAACAATGATAATACCCTACTGAAGTATGAATAATCTTACCCTACTGAATACGAAGAAGTACGAAGTAGAAGTAGTACCGTATGTAAGGTTACTTGTAATTTTTCCTTGAGAGTGTCCGTAATTGTCATTGACCCTCACGGAAATCAAGATTTTAAAAAAATACTACTTCGTAGAAGTAAATGATTGCGTCTCACTCGAAATCTAACCCCTTCTCACTTCATCTTTCTCAACGGTAACTTTTGCGGTAAGCTTACGTCTACCGGTAAGGTTAACCTTAGTAGGGCATTCGTATTTTGATTGAATAACCTTACTCGTACAGTAAGTTAAGATTACTTCGATTTGCAATTTTTTTCTCCGCTCGGTCATCGTTTTTCGTTGGGTGGAAGGTGCAATGTGCAACCGACCAACAACACCAAACTCCGAACCAGACGCAACGCAACCTTACCTCACTAGTATTATCACTTCGCACTAATACTATTGCTTTGGTGCGCAACGGGTCGAAAGCAGAAGAGAAGGAACAGCGACAGCGACAACGACCAGAATTGACGCATCGCTTCGGTTGGTCCTCGCAGCTTCGCAGCCGAAACCACGAAAACAAAAACAACGGGAAAGTTACAACAAGACGCCAATATCGTTCTCTGCTGCTCTCCTCGGTCATTCGCATCCATCTCGAATCAAACAAACCAACATACAATCAATCAATCAATCAATCAATCAATCAATTTTTCCGCGAATCTGACAATCCACTACACGTACCTAACGCTGCCAGTAGCATTAGAAGCATATAGTATATACTGTACCGTATCATTCCATTTCCATCGAAGACAAAGCCACAGTCACAATCCGAACAACCAACAAACCAACAACACCAACACCGGGACGAACGAAAGTACATTCGCAATCCATCGATTCATCCATTCATTCATCTATAAATTCATCGATTCGTTCGGTACGCACATCCAATCCAATCCAATCCAATCCAATCCAATCCTCCACCACGATGCAGCAACACCACCTCGTCCTCGTGATTCTGGCACTCTTCATTGTCACCGTCGTGACGATGAATATCTGGTACCTTCCGTCCACTGCGATGGATGCTGCAGTGGTTCATTCGACGAGGTTGAAGGAATTCACGGGGGAAAGCCAGGGAGCGAGCGCGAGGAACAAGAGTGCGGGTGCGGGTGCGGGTGCGAGCGCCAACGGAAATGCAAACGGAAACGCAAACGCAAACGCCGAACCCAAGACGACGAAAAAAGAAAACGACAAGGACAAGGACAAGGACAAGGACAAGGACAAGGACAAGGGCGAGGATCACCCGGTGGAAAGAGAAAAGGAAGTTCCAAAGACGAAACCGAAACCGAAAACGATAACAAAACCAAATGAAACCGCGGGGACCGGCGAAACGAGCGGCGAAACGAGCAGCGACGCTTCCGCAAAAGACAGAGACGACAAAATCGCCGGACTCAACTGCGACCGCTTCGGCGGCCCCGACGAGGCCACCGCCTCCGAGATGGTCTACTGGCGGGACGTTCCCTCGGACGCGGAATTCACCAGTCCCTACGCGGGGTACGGCCCGGACGTCAAGTACCTGACCTTTGAGCCCGACGAGGGAGGGTGGAACAACCTCCGCATGTCGATGGAAACCGCCACGGCGCTGGCGCACGCCATGGGACGCGTCTTGGTCCTGCCGCCGGAGCAGAACATCTACCTGCTGGGCAAGGGCGACCGCAAGGAACACAACCGGTTCACCTTCAAGAAGTTTTTTCCCTTTGACGCGATCGCCGCCGAGCACAGGGCCGTGGACGTCATCACCATGGAGGAATTCCTGGAGCGGGAGGCCATGACCGGCAACCTGAGGCACCATTCCACCGGACAGATCGTCTTTCCGCCCGGTAACACGACGGAATTCGACGGGGGCGGCCGGAATCCGGAGGGGAAGAAACTCTGGGGATGGCTCCGGGAGGTAGCCCTCAAATCCACCTGCGACTTTAGCAAGGGACTCTACGCCTTTCCGAAGACACCGGGACCGGAGGGCGTCGAGAGCATGCGGGCCGTCTTCGATTCGATGGACAAGGACGAACAGAACCACGGCCTCCACAAACGGTACGTGGACCAACCGACCCCCGTGGACGCCGGACCCGCGGAACGACTAAAGGAAATGCTCTCCTTTCGCAGGGAGATCTGCCTCTACGACGACCGCATGCAAAACACCAAGGTCGTGCACTTTATGGGGGACAACAGTTCGGGGGCCCGCTTGCTGGTGCACTTTTACGCGTTTTTGTTCTTTGAGGACTGGAGGCAGGACCTGTGGACCAAGCGGTACGTCCGGGACCACCTCCGGTACATCGACGAGATCCAGTGCGCCGCCGCCAAGATTGTTGCGGCCGTTCGGGAACGAGCCCGGGCCCACGGTAGCGGCGGCGGTGGTGGCAATGGCGACGACAAAATCGGAATCTTTGACACGATGCACGTTCGGCGGGGGGACTTTCAGTACAAGCAGACCCGGATCCCGGCCCCGGAAATCTACGAAAACATCAGGGATCTCATACCCGAAAACACCACGGTTTTCGTCGCCACGGACGAGAGGGACAAGACGTTTTTCGATCCCATCCGAGAACACTACAACCTGCTGTTTCTGGACGACTTTTTGCACCTGGTCCCCGACCTCAACAAGAACTACTACGGCATGCTGGACCAGCGGATCGCCTCGCGGGGAAGGACCTTTGCCGGCGCCTACTACTCGACATTTACCGGTTACATCAACCGGATGCGGGGGTACCACTCGCAAAAGGACAAGCTGGAGGGATACTACGAGCTCGGAAGGCTCAACAGCTGGTTCTACGTTCCGCGGGAGATGCGGGACGACATGACCAGGTACTCCTCCCTCAAGGGACCGCTCTGGGGACGGGAATTCCCCGTGGCCTGGAGGGACCTGGACCACGACCTCGATCCGGCGCAGGTCGTGTCGAGATAGCGGAAACACGGTGGTGGTGGTGGTGGTGGTGGTGGTGAAACATGCCATGAAAAACCAAACCCAACTATCATTGAAATTACTATTGACAGAATTGTTATTACTATTTATTGTTGTTATTATTTAATATTTTCATATTATCATGAACAAAATAAAGAGGAAATGCAATGCAATGAATTGAAATCGACTATGACGACGACGACGACGACGCGGGATGGAATCGCAGATGGGAGGAAGGAAGGAAGGAAGGAACGAAACCGAACGACCCAGTCAGTCAGCTAGCCGATTGATGCACTTGCAGAATGATGGATTCGCAGCACTGTGGATAGTTGTAATTGCTACTGTATTTATCATATTACGAAGTACGTAGTATGTAATAATAATACTAATAATAAACAAAGAGTATTACATTAATATTACTTCGTATTTACATGTTCATGCATTATGAATCTTCCATCATTCTAATACTTCGTACTCCGTATTTTGTTATGAATACTATTACAAACAAATAATGCGAATGCGGAAATCGTCGGCGCAAGAAACGGCAAATGGTTCTCTGCTCACTAACCAACCAAGCGACTAAAATAACCACCCACAAATTTCACCGACTCACTCACTCATTTATTCTCTCACTCAATCAATCAATCAATCCGTCACTCTTGAGAAAGGAACCAACCAACCAACCAAACTAGGAGCCGTCCTCGTCGGGCGACTCGATGCGATACCTCAATTAAATAAAGACACCGGATATCGGAATTTTTCCCTTTCGTGTCCGTGTTCCTCGTCATGAAATCCATTGTCTTTGCAGCGATCGTCTTCGCGGCCATTGTCGCTGTCTTGACCGTTATCATCGTGGTTTCTGTCGATCGGTCTTGTCGAGATGGTGAGGTTGTCATCGTGGTCGTCGTCGATGGTAGATTGTACAGAATTGCCGCCGAAACCATCCCGGTCTTTGTTCTCGACCGATTTATTTGTAGCTCTCTCCGAGCCATGAATTTCGAACAGAAGTTGCTTCACTCTGTCATCGCTCGTTCGAGTCACCTCGATGGCAACGTCTGTATACATAACAAGACTGAACGCCAGACCGGCAGGGAACTGGATGATCTTTCCAGCGATTTCTATGGGGTAGGCCAACACCAAGCTGCTGATATAGAAGCTCCCATGATAGTCTTCAATGATCAACTCGACGAACCAATAGATGGCACATCCCAATGAAAGGATGCGGCAAACGAGGCTTGCGGATAGAAATCGGCCACATCTCTTAAAATTAACATCCGAATCTGACGTGATGAAATATTTCGAGCCAATCAGTACAATCACTTGACCAAGGATCTGGAACCCGAAGACAGCGGTCAGCCAATGCCCTCCCAGTATCTGCACAAAAAGTGAGATAATAGCAAAGGGCATGAACAATCCAAACACCCTTCCCAAAAGAACCATGATGCCTGTCATTGCGCTAGGCGCGAACAAAAATAATTTTGTAAAACCCTGGCTTATACCACCGACAACCGACAAATAAACCGGTAGAATCGACAAGGAAGAAAGCGCGGCCCGAAAACTCCTTTCTTCTTCATTCAAGTTATCGTAGAGCAAGTCTAGAGGAACCGTTGCTGGCCACATTACAAGGAATAATTGCAACAACATACCAGGGAATAGTACCCTCCTGGACTTAATGTAGTCTGTCCAGAAGAAAGCTCCCATGAAAACCACTATCAATGGACATACAAAGGCGAGCGTCTCGCTGGACAAGGCGGCTACACCCAATCCTTTGAAAGTGATTTCGTTTTCGTTGGGGTCGAAAGGAACGTTGCCATCATCGTCGACATAATCGTCGTCGAAACTATCGTAATAATAGACCCAGGTAACAATCTGAAGCGCCAAATCGATTGCGTAGAAAAACACTGACAGGAAGAGAAGACGGCGGCGCCATGCAAGAAATGATGTTCCGATAGGCGCAGACTCCTCGTCCAGAGAAATTTTCTTTAGTGCTTCAATTTCTGCATCCGTCAATGCGATGCGATCGATTGGCGAAAAAAGTGCTAGAGGGATTTGGAGTTCGCGAAAACAGATCATCTTTATTGTTGAGCGATCGTCCAATTCGTTTCCGAAGGCACTGTTTTGATGTCTTCTCATTTTTTCTTTCTTTTTTTTTTCTATGAGTGTACTCCTACGTACCTGATGAGATCGCAGATCGAGACAAATCTCTGTTCCGAGCAAACAGATAAGGTACGGTACCGTACGCCGGTAACCTTACTTCATTATTATTCTGATTATTTCTCACTATTTAGGTCGTACCGTACGGTACCGTGTTCAATAAGAGTACAGATGGATCTTATTTTAGTCGTGCCGTCAAAGATCGTGCCGATTCACAGGACGATGATTGGGTTGTCTCTGTCGTAAAAATACTTTTCAAAATCAGAAATAATGTTGACAGGCCCAAGGATCGGAAGCGCGAACAAAGATATACCTAATGATTCAACAGATGCATATCTGGAACCTTTGAAATTGAAGAAGCGAGGCATATATGAAAGAAATAACATCAAGATTCAACATAACGTAAGAATACTGGTAAGTTACTCGTACAAGAGACCTGAAATTCGGCATGGGTCATAATTGTTACTAAGGACGTGCCTCGCACTAACTAAGGTTTACTTGTACTATCATTTTTTAGGAAGGGGTGTGTCACATGTACGCAAACTTTCAAACACTCCATGCAATTCCAGATTCGAGTTGTAACGAGAACGTCGCACTACTATTATTGACAGAAATGGCAGAGCAAATCTGCCTAGCCAAAAATACTAACTCACTCATTAGAGTGAACCAACCCCCTTTCCAAGAGCTGGGCTTCATCCTCCGTGCATTCGTGTTCGTTTTTGCAATCGGATTCATCCTGTTCATCGAAATTCTTGTCCTTGTCCTCGTCCCCGTCGTCGATGGTGCATTGTTCATCATTGCGGTTGAAACTACTCTGCGCAAAACTACTTTCCACGTCACCCACTTCCGCAAGGAGATCCCTTACTTTGTCATCGTATATTCGGGAAGCCTGGATGGCAATATCTGTCCACAACACGAGACTGAACGCCAGGCCGGCCAGAAACTGGAAAAGCTTTCCAACAATACGACGCGGAGTGATAAAGATGTCCACCAGTTTCCGGGTGTGCGGGTCGGTCGCATACCTCACAAACAGCCACAGGAAGGCAAGCACCACCGTGACAATGCGGCAAATCAGGTTTGCACGGAGCAACTTGCCACACCTCGGAAAGTGACCCTCCGTAGCACTAGCAAAATTCCTCATGCCACCCAGTATTATTGTAGGACCAAGGATCCGGAACAAAAAGGAAGCAACCAGGAGATTGTCATCGAGTATCTGCATTATGACCGTAAGAATAGTGAAGGGCATGAATATCGAAAACGCGGCCCCCAATACAACCATCCTACCCGTCATTGGTGTGGGCGCAAACAGAAATAATTTTGTAAAACCCTGGGATATGCCGCTGACGATCGACAAATAGACAGGCAGCACCGACAAGGCAGATACCACCGTCTCTCTTGCCTTCTGGGTCACATCATCGATGTAGTAGAGATGATCCAGAGAGACAATCGTCGGCCACAACACGAGAAACAATTGCAACATCCAGCCCGGAACCAGTACCCTCCTGGACTTGTTGTAGTCCGTGCGCTCCTATCATAACCGCAATCATGGGACAGGTAACAGCGAGCATCTCGCTAACCTTGGCGGCTACTCCCAATCTTCTCAGTTTGGGAGCGTCGCCATTCCCATAAATCGCCGCTGCTCTCAAATTTTCCAAATCGATTGCCCCGTTGTCGTCGATGATCTTTTTTTCGTCGATCACCGATCCCAATCCGCCGAGGTCGATTGTCCCGTACTTGCCTGTCCTGACGTTACCCACGTGAGCCCAGCTGTAGTAATCATCATCGGCACCATATTCGAAATCAGATTCGGCGTACTCTTTCATCTGAATCCCTAGCTCAATCAGGAAGCAAAACATCGCCGTGACACGCGAGAAACGATCGTCCAATGGGTGCAGACTCCTCGTCCAGAGAGATCTTCTTCAGTGCGTTGTCTTCGGCAATCGTCAATTCGACCCCTGCCAGTGGCATAAAAAGTGCCGGCGGGACTTTCAGTTTGCGAACGATGTTGCCGCTTTGTACGGCCGTTGCGGAACCACCGTTCGTGATGCGGAGCTCGGACAAATTGTTTGGGATCATCGCCAACATTGAGAGCCTTTTGATTGATATTCGGATTCGTTGCAGTACGAATCGCGACATCTTATATACATAATTTTTTTTGACTGCTTCACATAATATTCCCTATCGGCTGTCTCGTCCCAGCGCACCGTGAGCTGTTGCAACAGGAATGTTTTTTTCGAAGTATTTGATGGAACAATCGAATGGCATTGATTTGTCGCTTTGCACGGGCGATGGAGTTGTTTTCCCCTTCCCAGCGCACCGGGAGCTCCAACAATAGGAATGCTTTTTCCGAAGTATTTGATGGAACAATCGAAATGGGATTGATTTGTCACTTTGCACGGGCGAAGGAGTTGTTTTCCCCTTCCCACCGCACCGGGACCTGTTACAATAGGAATGCTTTGTTCGAAGTAGATTATTCGATGGAACAATCGAGTGGGATTTTTACGTTGTCTTGCAATTCCTTTTGTTTTTTACTGCAACATGAAAAAAGATACGAAGGAACATTACGATCCTATATTCGTAATGACCTTCGGCAATTGAAAATGCCAATATGGTAGCGATGACATCGATGACTGGAGTGGGGTATGCGCGGTACGTAACTTCTAAAACCCACGTACTACCTCGTACTCTACGTACGTACCTCATATTTTTATTCATCCATCGAAAACTGGAGAAAAATAATTGTCATACAAGTACGAGTAACCTTATTCACACCAGACGACACAAATGACAACATAATATTATTCCTCCGTCAGAATAAGTGCGAATGCAGTAGCAATTGTTATTATCTGAGGCAACCGAGAGAATGGAACCAACAACAATGGCGCCGACACGTCCAAAAGGGCGACAAGGACCCCGACGCGTTGTCTCCGGTTGGATGTGGACGGTTCCGGTCGTTCTCTTCTTGTTCCTTCTGTTCGCATCCATTTCCACTGCCGCCGGAGGAGGGAGAGAGGACGACCTGTACCAGATTCTGGGTGTCCCGCGGTCCGCTTCGATCCGCGAGATCAAAAAGGCCTACCGCAAAAAGGCGCTCGACACCCACCCCGACAAGAATCAGGGCGTTCCGGCCGAGGAGGCCGCGGCCGCCTTTCACAAGGTCGTCCACGCCTTTGAGGTTCTGAGCGATGCCACCAGTCGGAACCGATACGATCGCACGGGACGCACGGACGGCGGCAGCGGCGGTGGCGGCGGCGGGAGTCGACACCAACAGCACCAACACCAACAACGCGGGAATCGCAACCACGGCGGAGGATTCCGGTGGACCTTTTCTTGGAGCAGTGGTGGTGGTGGAAGCTTTCACCGGGTACAGCCCCTGAAGGATCGGTTCGACGTGAAACAGGCCCAGTCGAGAATCCTGCACATTGTGTCCCTCGAGCAGCTGGAAACCATCATGACGACCATTCCGGACGACGACGACGACAGCAGCAGCAGAGGCAGCAACGATGCAGTGCTGGAACGAAATCTCCTGATTTGTTTCTACACGCCGCGCCTCGAGCGACACCTGATGGAAGAAATGGTCTACCCCTGGCCCTTTGCGGCAATGTCGTCGCAGGGCATCTGGTGGGAGGACCTGCTGCAGACGACGGTGGTCCGGTACCACAACTCGAACGAGCTGACGAAATTCTTTGGAATCCCCCCCGGTGCCGACCTGAGAGAGCCGGTCTTTCTCTTTGGCAAGAAGGGACAGTCCCTCCGCGACAAAGAGGCCTGGAACAAGCGGAGGCTGTCGACGGACCAGCGAAAGGTCTTCGACAGCTGGGTCTGGCGGCAGCTCCAGGTGGAGGTCACCTTTGTCAACGAGCACGATCACCCGGTAGAATGTGCGTTTTTTTTTTGGTTGGTGGTATTGTTGTTGTTAGTGTTTCTTTTTTTGTTTTGGTGGCACCTTTTGGTTTGATTTCGATCGGATCGGACTTGTGTTGGATTGGATTGGATTGGATTGGATTTGTCTCTGTCGAGGCCGGAGCGTCGGTGGACTGACTCTGTTGCGTTGTTGGTTGATTGTTGCGTTTCTCGATTTGCAAACCATCTCACGAGACTGTCCCTTTTTTTTGTTGTTTGGTTGGTTGGTTGGTTTTTCTTTGCTTTGTTTTGCGTCTTGCGTTTGGTGGATTTGCGTTTCGCAACGATGGCTTCGCGTCCATCCACCCATTTATCCATCCGTCCAAAAACAGTGTATTGGATCCACGAAAAAAAAGGCAGTCTCAAGGGCGTCGTCCCGGCGAACGGCGGGAGGCTCACCCTCACGTCGATGCTGGCCCACGAGTGGTTCGCCCGCGACGCCCGGACCGACACCAAGGACGCGTACAACAATCCCCTGGGCCGGAGCAAGCTGACGGAGGCGACCCGCCTGGCCAGCCTGAAAATAATGAGCGACGACGCCTCCCTCGAGTACGTGATTCCGAGAGGAACCTGCTACGACAAGAGCGGGCACTGCCCGTTCTGGAACCAGAGCGGGAGGGAGTGCGACAAGAATCCGAACTTTATGCACGACGTGTGCCGGCGGACCTGCCAGCGGTGCGTCGTTCCGACGGAAGAGGAAGAGAAGAAGAAGAAGAAGAATGCGTCGTCGTCGTCGTCGGGCAGCGACGAGCTGTAACGAAACCAAATCAAATACAATATAATACAATCAAACCGAAATGGGTTGGCGGTGCCGCAGCATCCTGCGATGGAATAGCTCGGGTTGGGGAAGATCGATTCATCGACAAAAGGAACATGCTAAAACTAAAACCAAAACTACTGGGGATGTTGTTGTTGTTACTGGTACTGTCGTGCCGGTGCCGTTGCCGGCATCGCATACCGTACGGTACCATGCTACCACAGATCACAGTCTACTCGACTCGACTCGACAGGGTTGCGCATTCGACTCGCTACCCGACACGGCGAGTGCTGCTGCTGCTGCTGCTGCTGCTGTTGTGATCGAACCACCACCGGAATGCCCGTGCCACCAGACCGACCAGGAGCGCGAGCGCGAGAATGACTGCGGCGCCACCACCCGTGATGATCCGAAACCGAGACGTGGCAACCGCTCTCGAAGGGTCCTCCTCCGCCGGTACTATTGCTGCTTGTTCGGTTTCGGTTGCCTGATTCTCCCGGTTCTCCCCGCCATCGGTTGCACCGAACTCGAACAGTACCAATGGCTCGGTGACTGTGATGATCCGATTGGCTTCGACGTCCACTTCCACCATCATGGTACTATCTATCTTCTTCTTTTATTGCGTTGCGCTGCGTTGTTTTCTTTTGTGTTGTATTATTAGGATCCCAACACACCGGATAGCACCGTATGGTACTGTATGTATCCTTTGGAGATGGGAAAGGGATTGCGCTTTGCGAACGAGTTCGTGCACGGCGCTCCGACTGTCACGGATCGACACTCTGCTAAACAGGATCAAACGGGATTTGCTCCGCTGCTTGCGTGGGGAGGGGGGGCGTGTGCATTTCTTTGCCTTGTTTCGAGCGAGATACCGTGATTTTTTTCTTTGCTCGAAACACTGGATGCGAAGATGCGGTATGAGAAAGAATCAATCATGCAGCATATGATGTAACTTACCGTATGTGCCATGTCGTGCGAAAGACCGTCCCACCGTCGAAGCCATCGGACGGAGACGGCCCCGCCATCCAAATATTACTACCGTGCCGTACCGTACGTACACAGTGAGTGGGGAGTGTGGATAATGATATTTTGAGGTTAAAGATTTTAAAAAAAATGATTTTCGATACTAAACTGGAATGTGCTAGTGATATCATTATTGTTTTAAGATCTTACTCCGATCTTTCGAGATTCAGATTACGAGTAAACTACCACAAGTACTATTATTACTCTTCCGTGTACTACGCAGTGGTAAGGTAACCTTACTACTAGTAATGTTGGAATCTGGACAGGAGCTACATACCCTAGCTCTGCAGTAGATGCCGTACGAAATGGTAGTACTAGTAAGGCTTACTCATACTTCTACCTAGTATTGGTACTAAAAAATAATAATAATACTACAAGTACGAAGTAGTACGGTAGTGCGTGCTCAGTGCTGGGCAGAAAAGTGCAATTTTGTCCCAGATACATGCCCTACCGTACCGTAGTCTACTGCAATAGCATGGCAAATAGTGCTTGAACCTCTAGTGGTGATGCTTCTTGTTTTTCGCAGTCTTTCTGCCGTCTACTAGTAGCATCATCCTGCAGCAAATTGGTGCATCATAGTAGTTGCTGAAATGATGCAACACTCATACATTCTACTAGTAGGAGCAAAGGATCAGACTGCTGTACTAGATGCTATCATGAGTGATACTAAATTAGTGGTAGTGATAGTACTGATTTTGAGTGTGAAAGATTGGTGCCATGCTGCTAGGTCTAACCTAATTTGAACGTACAAATAAGAAGAAAGTGTCTCAAAGTGCTACTAGTAGCTATAGTAGTCATCCAACCCTTCTGCGCATCAACAAAGACAAGAACTAGTCGTACAGACTACTACTAGCAGTCGGAGGGGTGTTCCACAACGCGGCATCGACGAGTTCCAGGGCACCCACCGCATCGTGCTCGTCGTGGATTTTCCGCAGGACCGCTTCGTCGATGCCTTCCGACGCCGCCTTCCAGAAACGCTTGACCCTCCGAATGTTGCACTCGGCCTCCTCGATCGGATCGGTCCGCTGCGGAAAGGTATCAAAGTAAAAATGACCGGCAAACTTCGTCCTGTGCAGCTGGTGCATGATTTCCAGCGCCATGGAGGGATGGACGCTCCCGAACATCAGGCCGTCCTCGGCCGCCAGCCGCGTGAACCCGTCGTTGAGCTGGATCCCGAACAGCTTTCCCCGGCGGCCGACCATGGCGATGGATTGCCCGGGGTTTTCCCCCGCCATGAGCATGTGGCCGACATCCAGGGTCAGGCCCATGTTCTCGCGGTCGATCTCGTCCACCAAAAGCAGCGCCGCGCCGGTCGACGGAACGGTAAAAAACCGAGTGTTTTCGTCGGTGGGTTTGTATTCCAGGGAAAACCGGATGGAAGGAAAGGCGTCGCACAAT
Organism: Pseudo-nitzschia pungens; assembly: GCA_037355855.1. Taxonomy (NCBI): domain Eukaryota; phylum Bacillariophyta; class Bacillariophyceae; order Bacillariales; family Bacillariaceae; genus Pseudo-nitzschia; species Pseudo-nitzschia pungens. The sequence goes on along the minus strand of CM074763.1, from coordinate 2,000,348 downwards.
TCTCGAAAGGCGGACACCAATTGGTCCCATTGCTCGTCGTACTCCACCTGAAAGGGATAGTCGTATCCGTCAAAGGCGCTCCAGATCACGACTTCGTCGCACCCCAGTTGCTGGGCCACCTCCGCCGCTTCCTTGGTCAGAGCCAGGGCCTCCGCTCGCAGGGCCGGATCGGGGTGGTTCATTGCTCCCCGTGCGAATTTCGACGGATAGCGCAGACACACGGCCCCGGCCACCAAACCCTCCCGTTCCAGTGCCTCCCTGGCCTCCCGGTAGGATTCCCAGACGGAAGCTCCAAAGTGCTGGGGGTAGTTGAAATCGACGCAGGTCAGTCCGCGAATCTTTCCCTGGCGCTCGACGTAGTCTCTGGGCGTCTCGAGAGGTTTCCCCTCCCAGAGTTCCGGTCGGTCCTTCATGCTGTTCAAGCGCGAGCCGATCAGGAACGGAAAGGGGGGACTGCCGTCGCTTTCGTCACCGCCACCCCGAACCAGGAGTCCCTCCCGGTCCTCCGTTGCGGTCTCACCGCGCAAAATTTTGCGGCCCACAAAGGCGGGGCCGGGCTTCGTTTTTTCGATGCGATGCAACGACGAAGCGAAGCCCGGCTCGTCGGCTCCTCCACCTCCCCTCGGAACCTCCTGGGACGCCGCCGAAGGGGATGACGAGAGGTCCTCGCTCGAGGAAGCCAAACATTCCTCGATTGCCCGGCGATCGGGCGCCGACGGGACGGCTCCCCGGACCCGCACCGAACACGAACCGGAAGCATTGGCGAAGCGCATCGCGTCGGCCGCGTCACGTCCCTCCATGGTGTGCGCCACGGCAAACGCCGCCCGGAAGCAATCCCCGGCTCCGGTTTCGTCTTCTACGGGCCCGGAGCACGGAACCGCCAGTGCCCGGATCGCATCACCGTTGGCGTCCAACAGCAGGGACCCGGACGAACCCAGAGTCACCAGCACGGTACCGGCCCCCCGGTCCCGCAATGCTGCGGCACAATGCGTCGCATCCAACGCAGTTTCTGTGTTTGACGACGACGACGCCGATGCGACCAGTCGCTTGGCTTCGCTCTCGTTGGGCACGATGAAATCGCAGAGCGCCAGCATCCGTTCCGAGATTGGGCGATCTTCGCCACCAGCGTCTTGGTAGACCACAATTGGAGTCGCTGATGGAGTCTCGCTATCATTTGTTTCGTCGCCATCCATTATTGGTCTAGCATTTTGCTTTCGGTTGTAATCCCTGACGCAAGAGGCGACCAACAAATTTACGCATTCCGGTACTTCCCTCTGGAGAAGCACGCAGCGCACTCCTTCTTCCTCGAGGATGGTTTCCAATCGCTCTTCCAGATCGGTTTTCGTCTGGACCGAATCGCCATCGGCATTGCCGTCGCCACTGTCCCGGCTCTGCCGCTCTTCCCACGCACGCTCCCATTCGGACCATCCCAGGGCATTGGATCCACCGCTGACGATAGCCGAGACCGATCCGGTCTCCGCCTGCCAAAAGACGTAGCCCCTGCCGCTGGGAAGATCTGAGTGAACCCCGCAGTGGGAACAATCGACGCCCTCTTCCTCCAGAGCGGACCGCAACATTTCCCCGGCCGGATCGCTGCCCAGCTGCCCCAGGAACAAGCACTTGGAGTGAGGGGTATCGCGCAGGAGTTTTGCCGCCGCCACTGCCTGCGTACAGCCCTTTCCACCCGGGACGTCCACGATGGGGACCCGTCCGGGAAGAAGGGTCAGGTTTTCGCCTTCCGTGGGGAGACGCGCCACCGGCAGAAAGGTGTCGGCGTTGGCGCTGCCCACAACCAATACGGAAGCCTTCGTGGGAGTTGAAGTCGAGGACGGTAGACTGGAACGGCCATCCGCAATCCCGAGAACAAGGAGCAGGGCACAACCAGCCATCCCAAGGGATCGTCCTAGTATACGAGACTTTCTTGGTGATGTCCACATCATACCGCTCCTACCACACTGTACTCAGTAGGGTTCCCTGTTGCCTATGATTGTTTCTGAGAATGAATTATACGACTTGGTAACGTCAAATGGGATTGAGATGAAATGAATGCAGTATTTTTGTTCAACCTCAATTCCATTATTTCCTTCGAAGAATGCATTCCGCTCCGATGCCCATTATTTCCGAGCCATTGGTGGGTTTCGACAGAAAGAGACGAAGAACAAAGAATGGTGATGTGATTATTGCGATTCAAATTGAGATTACATACCGAAAAGATCGCAAAATCCATCAAAAAATAATACCGTACAGTAATCATTTTGACACTCTTGTGGTCCGTACTGGTACGTGTAACCTTACCGGTAAACTTACCGTCTACAATGTTCACCTAATATTATTTTCTCATCAAGACAACATTGTTGCCATGGAAATTGCTGTTCCCGTGAGTATGTACCGTAATCTTACAGTAACCTTACTTAAAGTAAGTCTTACCGTACAATGTCTTTAGTTCGACAAAATCTAATCCAGTAATTTACGTACGCATGTACAGAAAGAAAGAACGACTAAATAGACTAAAAAACGCTTGGGTATAGAGTAAATCCACCGATTATGCCCGCGCGCTAAATCGGATGATGTCATCGAGGTCTTTTGTGACACCAAGAGCGATCTGTGGATGGCGGCTGATGTGATTTTTCTTCGTCGCAGTCGTAAACCCACAATTGCGCGGCGCGCAGATTCGATTAGATGCCTCTATTTTAACCGTTTGTTCTCGGGGCGCGCATCTTCGCTAGTTTCGGTAAATACTTACATGGACACATCGCACCAGCGATTTCACCCTAGCCACACTTTCGAAGCTTCCTTGCATGTGATACAAACGTGCCAACCACCAAAAAAAAGCCACTTCTGTGACTGCACTCGCATTGGTAGACAATTCCGCTCCAAATCGTTCTAGCTCACCACACTAATCACTCACACCCAAGTTTTCGATCCGTCGCTATCCCACATTCCAAATTCCACAAAAGATGTCGCCTGCCCCAGTCGCAACTACGGAAGATAGCCAAAAGATCGCACGCCCTCGACCCGAGGACGATGAGGACGAGGAAGACCCCGAAGACACAGAAGTTTCGTCACCAACGGCGGCACCTTCCACCAAGAGGAGGAAACTGAATGATGGATCCGTGGAAGCAACAGCCACCACCAAAACGAAACCAAAAGGTGGCTTTTTTGCAACCGTGACGAACTTTTTGTCGGGGGCTTGGTTCTGGTCGTCTCGTACTGCTGCTAGTAGGGAGGAAGAAAAGAAGGATACCGATGCTGCCGAGAAAGAAGAGAAAAAGGATGATGCTGAGGCTGCGGTACAAACTAAGGAAGAGGCAGAATCGGTCACTAACGATGAGTCCAGTGAGACAAAAGAAGAATCTTCTTCCTCGGACGCCGATGGCGACAAGAAATGCCAAGATGAGAGCTCACCAACGGTAGAGAAACCATCGTGCGCGGAAACCGACCAAGCCAAGGATAGCGGCAGCGATGACCGAAAGAACAGTGGGGACGAGGACGCAGCAACCGATAAGAACGCTTCGACAGAGGCAGTCGAAAGCGAGGCTGCAGACAGTGCCGATGACCACAAGGAGAACATCGAAACGGCAGTGAAAGATGCAGCAAAGCCGACAGCCATCAAAGCACCAAAGTCTCCGCAGGGAAAAAGCTCGAAACGATCCAAGAAGCAAAAAAAGAAAGAAGCAGCCGCGCAATGAGTGTTCGATCTTGGTAAGTATGGAAGAAAACACTGGATAAATAGATTGTACATACTGCGGTGACCAATGCCATTACTTCTACATACCACTACCGGGACTGGGGTCCACATTGGGTGTAATGTTTTGTTTCTAGTGGAGTGACGGGTGTGTGATTGTAATCGATTGTTCGTAACGCACATTCGTTCGGTGAGGACCATGCAACCAATGAAATGAAGCGGAAATGCTAAATACGACGAATAGAATCATATAATAATATAGTGACAGTAACCATGATATGCCTGTACCGTAGGGATGATTAAACTTTTCGCAATCGCACTCTTTCGTAGCGAGTCCTTCGCGACGTGCAGGTGATTCCCGAGATAGATTGACGACGCGTTCGTCGCGCGGAATCCTCTCGTGACCTCGGCACTCGTGTTGGCATGGCGTTGCAATGCCATTTCTTGGCAATGACGTAGCTATGGGTTAGGTTACTCTCGAACCGGCTGGTTCGCTGGAAGGTTTGTCGGCCGAGAGCTACCGGACGTTACCGCCCGCAAATCCGGTCGCGCACCACGCACGGATCGATCGATGGACGGATGGATAGATAGATTCCTTCCCCGGATCGACACTCCTCGCGGTGCACTCGCTCATTGGACTCGTTTTTCCGACGCTTCTTCCGAGGCAATCTTCTTTCGTTTCTGGCGCTCCATCATGTCGAGGAACTTGGTGAATTTCTTGGGGAGGGGAATCGACGCTCGCACCCGCACCACACCATCCCCGTCTTGGTACAGAAACGACTCACCGTCCGAAGAAGGATCGGTCGTTTGCTCCGAGCGATTCTCGTCCCCGCGTTCCCGCTGCTGCTGCTGTTGCTGCTGCTGCTGCTGCTGCTGTTCCCATTCGCGCTTTCCATCCGGCGTGTTGAAGACGGGGTGGGCCACGTCGATCTCGTTGGAGCACAGCATCAGGCAGGAATTGTAGTCCCGAGCCCGCTTTCCCTCCACCAGCCGCGCGGCGGGGGGCAGGTACGTGTCTTCCACGAATCCCTCCGCGTAGATGGGATCGCCAACGATGGGGGTCCGGTAGAGCCACGCGAGGGTCCGTCGCAACTGGTGGTAGCGTCCCATCTCGGGTTTCAGCTCGACCAGCGACACGGGAACGGTCGCGGTCGCGGTCGCAGCGCCCCGGGCCGCGACGAGCGCATCGGCGCCGTCGTCGACGTCGTTCTCCGAAGAGTCGTACCGGATGGGAACGGAACAGTTGTGGGACCCCAGGATTCTCCACAGTGTCGTGGCTCGTTTCCCGTCCAGGAAGCAATCCGCGACCCTCCACTCGTTTGCATCGTCGTTGTCGGCGAAAGAGGTCGCCGCGCGGTCTTCCTCGTGGTGGTGGCGGTTGGCTTCGCCAGCAACGGCAACGCCCATCCCGTTCGGAGCAGTTTCGTCCGCCTCCCCCGGGCCAAAAAAGGAGGGGATTTCCGACGGCGCGGCGGCATCGCGGTTGTCGCGAGGGATTCCGTACACCATTGCCGTGTAGGTCTTTCTGGCGGTTCGGTACTCGAATTCTTGCGCCAGAAGCCTCGCGGCGCCCTTGGTCTTGGCCGCAACCAGCAATCCGCTGGTGGCAAAATCCAGTCGGTGCACGGGCACGGGCTTTTCCAGAACCGTGTCGTCGTCGTCATCTTCTTCGTCGGTGTCGTTGTTGTTGTTGTTGTTGTTGCTGTTGCTGTGGTCGTCGTCGTCGTCTCTGCTTCCGTGAGAGCTGTCCCTGCGTCCCGGCTTGCGCAAGAAATAGGGCAGCGCGTTGACCACGTTGTTCTTGCGGCCCCAGCTCCCGTTCTTTCCCTGGGGATGGACCAAGAGTCCCGGGGGTTTCACAACGATCGCCATGCAGTCGTCCTCGTAGGCGACCGGAAGCCTCTGGAACTTGGACTTGACAAAGCCCCGCCCGAGCGTGTCGTAGCCCGCGGACGCCGCAATCGCCGTCGCCGACGCGCCCCGCCTCGCCGCCCCCGCCTCCGCCAGAATGGTCCCGTACAACTCGCGCCGAGCGATCGCGTCGCCCGGATGGACGCGATCGGCCACTTTTCCCCTGCGAAAGGAACCCGTCGAATCGCACCGCAGCGCGATCCTTCCCTGCCGGCACGCCTTTCTGGCGTTGCTCAGGGAACCGAAGCGGTCCGGATCCAGTCCCATCAGGGCAACGGGCAGGGTCGCGTTCGTGGCGGTGACGGCGAGTCGCTCCAGCGCGCCGAGGTACTTTTCGGCGCGGTCGTTGCGGTTGTTTGTGTCGTTGTTGTTGTCGCTGGTGTTTCCGTCGCTAGTGTTGTCGCTGGTTTCGGTGCCCTTGTCGTTCGATCGTTCCGGACTCCTTTCGGGGTTACGAAGGGAGTCGAGGATCCGGTAGGGATCGATGCCCTCGGGCGAGATCCTCGGATATTCTTCTACAATGACCCAGTCGGTCGGAGCGGGTGCTTTGGGGGCCATTGAGGGGGACCGAGACGGAGACGGAGACGGAGACGGAGACGGAGACGGAGACGCATCTTCCGACGCGCACGAAAACCGGCGCACTCCCGTTCGACCCAAAAACCAAAACCGAGATTCGGAGTTGCCGGGGTGCTCTCCGGTTCGTTTGCGACCCGCGATTGCCGACGAGGACGACCGGGTGGCGAGACCTCTTCTGCTTGGGTGATTCGTTGCGGACGGAAAGGAGGATACGAACCGGGCGCGGTCCGGGGAGGAATCCGGCGAGCGACGGCGGCCGCGAATCGAAACCGCCGCCAGGATCGAGAGGAGGAGGAGGAGGAGGAATGGGCGGCCAATGTGACAGAAACAGCGGCATCGACAGCGACAGCGACAGCGACTCCTACGCATCTCTTTCGAGTTTGTGCGCAGAACGATGCGCTGCTGTTGTTGCTGCAGCATCCGAGAAACGACCTGCGGAATGAAGCAACGAAGCAATGAATAGATTGTCGTGTCGTATAGTATAGTATAGTATAGTATCCTATCGTATCGCTTCGCTTCGATTCGCTTCTGGACTGTCAATGGTCTTTTGTCTTTGGTTCGTTCTTTCGTCGAGACAACAATGCCGTCGGGAATCGCTGCGTTGTGGATGGATGGTGTGTCGGACGCAACATCAGATTGGTGTACCGTACGGGTAATACGGTACGGTATGTAACTTACCGGTAAATTACATCAACAATACATCACCAATCACCACACTACTACTATTTTTTTTCAAAAATTGAAAAAACTTCTGAACCTTATTACCGTAAACCTTACTCTCTCGATAATTTTTTTTTTTTTCACTACAATCGTGATGATGGCATCGGAATGAATATTGCGAAGCACTTCGTAAGAAATCTTACTTCGATTATTATTACTAACCTTACCGTAGGTGGTCGTATTTTGAATTTGTGTTTTGATGATGCCACACCGTATACGAGTAAGATTAACTTACCAGTACCAGTACCGGGACCGGTAACCTTACCGGTAGGTGATTGAGATTGAATGGGATTAACTTGTACGTAACCTTACTCTTTCCACTCAAAAAAGGACGCTATGTACGTAAGCACACGTACTCTACGGTCCTGTACTGTACATTTTACGCAGAGGTCGTTATTCTTGAAGATGAGAGGTAAGCCTTTTAAAATTAAGATTACCGGTATGCAGTCTTCTCGTCATCGGTATTGGATGCATAATTCTAGACGAAAAAATGAGACTCAGTCTTCATCTGTGGAGCCATCACCTGTACTTCGGTGTTGTACCGTACGTAACCTTACGGTAAGCTGGTATGCTCTGACGACAGAATTTTTTCGATCGAAAAAACTTCCCAAGATGATAAAAAAATAATACAAAGTACGTAGTACTACGTAGAAGTAATTACGAGGTACCGGTACAGGTAATTAGTAGACGTAGTACATTACCAGTAATTAATAATTTTAACCTTACCGGTACGTACCTCGTACGAAGTAAGAAAGTACAGTATTTCGAATTTTATAAGTATGAGTTGAGAGTAATTACGAGTAAGACTTACGTACGCACGAGTATCGCTACGAAGAATGAATCGTTCTGTGTGAATACATCGTAATTTATTACTACGTACAATAACATCATGATATTTTTTTTCCTTCTACGTAGTAACATTAAATTACTCGTACGAAGTTCGTACTCGTAAGGTGCTCCTGCATTTGCCGGAAAAAGTGTGCAGCAACAAAATCCTAATGATTGATTCCCGAAGACAACTCTTTCAATCACTCTCTGACTTTGAGAGATACTACGTAGTAGAAGTAAATGACAATAGGCACCTTCCATTTACATCACTCCTTACAGTCATATGCTGTACATGTAACTAAAGTTCGGGGGTATTTTGTATTTCAATCCAAGTTTGGTAGTACTGGTACTACAACTAGTAGTAACTCCTCCTAGTGGTAGTAGTAGTACTCAGACCTTTCTGCTACTAGTACACTACTATTAGAACGACCGGAAAAGAAATCTGCTTACTGGTGGCAACAACAAGAAGGTAAGCTTTACTTCTTGTACTTCTACTAGTACAACTATTTCTTTAGCTCTCGTACTGTGGATTGCTACTATTTTCTGTGGATGATACTCGAGTTCTAGCACTGTAAAATCGAAGTTATTAGTAGCTATGGTGTCTTGAGTTCAGATTACTAGTACTAGTAGTAGTTAGTCTTTCACTGCGTTCTAAAACAGCTACGATCTAAAGCTGCGTACAGTTAGGGGAAGTACTAAATGGGTAATGATGATCAGCAATGAATTGCTGGCTAAAAAAGAGTCAACGCTGGACTAGCTTGAAGGAGGCTTCCCCAACGATGCTGATGCGATGCAGTCGCGTATTTATCCCCGCTCCGATGTGCCGAAGAAGAAGCGTACGAATGGAGGACCTCGATACATGAATAATCATGGTGATTACAAAATCTTCTTAACCAGTTCTTTCCATTCATCGCGGTCGATTTGTCCATCACCATTTGAATCGGCGGCGCGGAAGAGCGTCTTGATCTCGTACCCGGTCATTTTGACATTGTTTTGTTTCAGTCCGTATCGTAATTCCTCGACACTAATATTACCATCGTTATCACCGTCCCTGTCAATTCTTTCGTAGATTTCAATCAACTGTTCTTGTGTTAGATTACCATCTTCATTAGAGAGCTTCTTCAAGACGTCCTTCCATTTCCAGACTCCAAAAATAGCAGCATACACCGACACACCGACCCATCTGACGATGTAGTAGACAAAGATCAAGCCAACGCTGAGAAAGAGGCCCGCGTTGACTAACAACGAAAGGGCTTTGAAACGTCTTACAGCAACATAACCGATGATGCCACCGATCCAGAACCAGAAGATGATCAACACGAGAACGCATGCTTTTGGAAGATTTCTTTTGTTTCCATACGTCCATTGAGCGATGTAAATCGCAATATCGGTCGTTGCTCCGGTCAGTGTACAGCGAATCAAGTTTGCACTGTAGATTGAGGCAACTCCATTCGCAACACCGCCCGATGCCGTTGCGAGGCAAAAAACAATTCGTGAATATTGAGGGACGAAGTGGGCCAAGGCGGTAGCAGCCAAAAGAAACAATCCACCGAGCATGAAGGTTGGACCGTACGTTGGTTCAATGACGTATTCTTTGGCTTTCCCGTTGACTGCCGCCGCAATGCCTGCACCAGCCATATAGGAAAGTATCAGGTAGATATTATAGCTGAAAAGGGGCCAATTGCCTGTCACCAAAGACATTGCCGTGTTGGTGTATGCCCCTGCGAATCCAGCAATCATTTGTGACGTTGGGTAAATACTTTTATTTACGTTCCCAAGATCGTCCAATTTTAGCTTCTCTACCGGTATTACTTTCGATAAGTCGATTAAGAGGTTCGACATGCACACACCATTCACGAAACCTTGGTTGAAAGCGATAATGCAAGCAGCAAGCAACACGAAATAAACTTCTCTGGCTTTGAAATCAACGCCAAGGTTCTTTTCGATGAAAACTAGAAGCGGAGATTCTTCCTCATCGGGAACGGGATGGGGATGAACCTCGCGTTTCTTTCCATTCTCCTCATCGCCAGTTGATTTAGCTTTAGGGGAAGTTTCTTCTTCCGAAGAAATGTCGAGTTCTTTCTTGACTTCGGTCACCGTCATGTTGATGCTGACATTCAAGATGTGTCGAAAAATGGTACGAAGTGACAAATTCTGTTCCAAATACTGAAAATACTGAAAAATTAGATTGTGAGCTCGAAGGGAAGCGGCGTACGAGTACGGACCTTCGATCTTTCGTACTAGAGGGATTTCACTGCGAAGAGGAGAAATTTATTGAGGTTACTTCGTAACTTTACTTGTTTGAATTTTTTCGAGTGAATTCATGTAAATTGCACGCGATAGGGATTTTTCACGTTCAAATTGGGCATAGAAAAAGTTATCAGCCTGAGAAGAAACACTGTATGATGCTCGTTCTATTCTCGTAGAAATTATACGAGTAAGGTTGCCTTACCGTAATCGCACGATACTAGCGAGGAAGGGAGCAATGGATGATAATTTCACGGGCATCCTCTTCGTGACACCTCGACACAATATTATGGTAGTGAAGTTCCAGAAAACTGCCGAACTATTTTTTGGGATAGCAGAAATAAATAGAAGTAAATAGCCAGCCCCTCCTACCCAAAAGGACTGGTGCCGAAATTGTTGCCAAAAATAGTGGTTTTGGCATAAAGATGGCGCGTGCATGCCGAATGAATACATAAGGAGTCCGCCTAGACTTTTATCGGAATGCCTTTCTCTGCGAGCTATCCGGCCATCAACGAAAACTACATAAAGGCAGAAAGGACCAGAGCTACAAACTCAGAATATCATCAAGGCGCTTATTTCTAATTGGATCTTTGGATTTTCGAGTTGAAAATTTCATGCAGTATTCTTATCTACCAGTATGTGTATCGTACCGTACTAGCTAGTAAACCTTAGGTAAGTTACGGTACGGTAAATACTCCACAATTGATTACGCACTTGAGCACGGTAGTACAATATTTTTCCCGAATTAATTACCGTACTCAGTACGGTAAATTACTGTTTTGTTGTCCCTCAAAGCCGTGCATACCTTACCGTAAGATTCAATACTGAATGGCTATTACAACCAGGTGTACAAGTAATTACTCGTAATTACCAGTAGTTCTTGTTTCTGCTTCCACTCCCATACCGTAGTACCGGTACAAGTAACTTAACCTTACTTCTTTTTTAAAAAAAATAATAAGATACTTCTTGTACGTACTAGAACGCACTTGAAAGTGGCCGAAAATAATATCTGTCGAGGCGCGATACCCGGTACGGCAGTGCTATTGTCATATTCCCACTACTCTAACATTTTTTTTTCAAACTACAAGTAACCTTACTACAAAATTCCTAACAGCTGTTAGGAACTTTGTAGTACTACAAAAAATTGATACTTTCTTCGTACAGTACTTCGTAATAATTTGTTGCGCTCAGATACGAAGCACGTGGTACCAAATTGAGTACTGGACTATTATGTCGTTATTCTTCCGGTTCACTTTAGTCAACTGATGGAACCACCTTCCTTGATGAAAAAGCCTCTAATCTTGCTAAAAACTAAACAATGAATGAATCATGTCAATCAAAACATTCCGAACCAAACCGTAACCTTCCCGAGTTTGTACAAGTAAGTTAAGGTTACGTAGACCAAAATAACCAAACGACATGTCGTACCCTTCGGGCATACGAGTACGAACTCGCTCACACACTTTCGGCATTAGTTGTTGCCGTTCGGAAATCGGGACCCTTTTTGCATGATGGTTGCCATAACAAACCGGGTTAGTACTAGTGGTACTCGCAAGATTACCCAGTACAAGTAGTAGTACTCGTACGTAAGTTACCTAACATAATGAGTTTGTGCTCTTGCGACAGAAGAAGTGGATTCTTACCTCTAATTTCGGGTTGTGCACGTGCTCGTTCTTTTTTACGATGTGTGGTCCGAGGTCGTTGTAATCAAACCGAGGGAAAAGTGTGCACGAGCAAGATTACTATGTACTTCTAAAGTGCGTTACTTTATGATCAACAGGGGATTACTAGTACCACCATGCGTACGATAGGATGGACTTCGGAGACACTTTAGTAGTTTGAGGATGATACATACCGGTACAAGTACTGGTACTAGTATTATTCTTTTGTTGGGGTTGTATTACACGAAGTAAGGTTTATTTAGTTTTGATTGTATTAAAAAAATTTAATCTCATGAAGATACGAGTAATTGTACCGGTATGTTATGGTAAGGTTACGATCCACTACAGTGCTTATTTTTTAAGACTTCGTATTATTATTTTTTATTGATTTCAATGGTGCTTGTCACTCATTTTTTTGTTGAACCCGTATCTTTTCTTTTAGTCGACATACTTGCACGGTACCGGTACCGTAAGACTTACTCCGCGGTAAGGCTTACGTACTTTTTATCTCAATTTTATCATCATCGAGTTGTATTGAATACGATGAGTAAGGTTAAGGTTACTTACCGGTACGGACTCGCTGGCACCGTCACACCATGGTACAAGTACCAGTACTACTAGGTACGAAGTAGTTACCACCATGTTAAAAATAATATTATTACAAACGCTTCCACGCATCTTTGAAATTCTTTTGCTCCTATTACTAGTAGTAGCAGTACTACTACTACTAGTACTAGCTTTGCAAGCAACTGAAAAGAGTGGTGGTTTTCTATCCACCAGGAGCCACCACCAGTGAGGCCCTCTAGTAGTAGTAGTTGTTGTTGTTGTTGTTCTGTGTCCTGGTGCTCTGTTTTCTTGGAGCATGATTCTTGGACCTTCAAAGCCCAGCAGACAACAAGAAGTGCAACTCGTCGTTATACAAGACCAAACAACGACAACACAGCTGATTTCCCTGTACATGCATGCAAATTTATTGATTTAGTTCCTATTTCTCGCCTCGCAATGATACCACCACCAGTAGTAGTAACAGATGTAGAGTTTGATGGTCTGAGCGAGGAACAATAGTAACGAGCGACAACAAGAAAAAGGCAGCATTACACGTTACCACCATCATTATCGTACATTTTCTGATATAACTACTAGTAGTAGTAGTAGTAGAATAGCAGTACTACTAGTAGTACCGGTAGTAGATGTAGACTCATACTGCGTACTGGTACTACTAATTACCGTAAGGTTACTGTTGGTGAAAACAAGTAAGGTTACTTCGTATCCCTTAAGGATTTTCTGACGACAGCTTGACAACGCTTAGTGCACTTGTCACGTTACGTCTCAAGCCACACTAAACACTAAACAGAACCCCGTTTGGTTTCCATAACAGCAATAACAAGAGCAACAGCAACAGCAACAGCAACAGCAATTCCATTCTCTACATGGTTCCGTCCTCATTTATGGATCCAACGAAGCGCAACGAATCATACGAGTAACACTACGGATACCAAAAAATTTGCTGGACGCTTTGTAAAGTACTATTGGTACCAACTACACGTAGAAGTTCGATACAATCCAATACAATACAATTCCCGATTTCCATCATGCAGTCGGCACACACGCGAATGCGACGGGCAGTCGAAACAGAAAACCGTGACATCGAGACCAAGATGGGCGGAGACCGTCACCAATCCTCCCGACGAAGCAGCGTCAACAACAAAGGGAGCAATCGTTCACACAAGAGACGGCGCAAACCGATCAATCTGTGCCTCTTGTTGATCGTGTTGTCGCCTCTGGTGGTAATTGGTGCACTGGTATTTGGTGTGAGATATTACGCTGCGATTTCTGGGGAAATCGAAACCATGCAAGCGCAGGGAACAGCAGCAATCGCAAAGCTCAAGCGTCTCCGAAATGGCCAGGTGGGGGGGCAATATCGAGAGGAACGGGAACGGGAAGAGAGCAGACAAGAGAGCGACGACGGGAAGGAGGTTGCGAACCGGAAGGATTCCTCTCTAGATGACAACAGCAACGACAATAGCAATGAAAAGAACAGTGACAGTGGCAGTAGCGACAACGACAACGACAACGACAACGACAACGACGAGCCATCGCTCCTCGACAACAACAACAACAACAACAAAGACATGATGAAAAACAATGGCGGAGAGTTTCTGGTCCTTCTCACCGAACACCACGGAAACATCCGAATCCGCCTGCGGCCCGATCTCTCGCCGGAATCCGTCGACTACGTGCACCGATTGGTCGAGAGCTACGACTCCCAAACCAACGGCGGCAGTGGCAACGGCCGGTGCATGCACTGCAAATTCTATCGGGCGGACAAACCCGGGATTCTCCAGGGCATCATGGCCCACGAGGGCGTCGTGCCGATCAACACGGTCCGGGGGAACTGCCCGGACGGTGCCGAGACCGTCCCCAACGACTGCCCGGAGTGGGATCCGGACTGCGGCTGCCACGGGCCCGTCATGAAACGGGGGGCGGTGGCCTGGGCCGCGGGAGAAGCGGGGGGACCCGATTTCTTCATCGATGCCTATCCGACCCCCGCCAAGTGGTGGGGGACCCAGCACACGAACTTCGGATCGATCGACGCCGACGACCACGAGTCTCTGGCGGTTGTGGATGCGATCTTTGATCTGCCCATCGAGTCGACGCCGCAGATGGATTTGCTGAAAACCCCGATCCACTTTGATCTGGCGCTGGAGAGCGAGTGAAGTGAAGTGAAGAAGTGAAGTGAAACGGAGTAAAATGGACTGGATTGAACTGGACTGGATTGAACTGGAGTGATGCAAAGCGAACCAACCACAACAAACAAACAAACAAACAAACAAGTTAAGCGAGTCCGAAAAATGGGAACCAACCAGAATCCGAGCAGGCCCGAGATGATTCGGACGGGTCGACAAGATTGGGTAGTGCCGTGGCGTGACGTGACATAGTGTGACTTAACCTGACGTTGTATGACATCGCATCGTGTCATATCCATCGGTATACAATATTTTCTGTTTGCGTTTGCCGTTGCTGTTTGGGACACAACGGAAATGCACGAGGTGACAGTATCATCGGATTGTCTTGTGCATCACAAAAGGATCATCGCCAAGTCAAACAATCATTCGCATTGTACCTGCAGAAAGCAGAAGCGACGACAAACCATAACCACGGTGTGTCTCGAATGTGCGGATTCTTCGACGTACAATGAAATAGCAGAACCATTGCAGATTCGGATGCGCATTGGATTGAGTATAAACTAGAAAAAGACTACAAGATAAAATCGAATGTTCCTTTTTTGGACCAAAAATTGAAAAATTCGCAACTACACTCAACACGTTACATCGTTTCGTTTGGAAATGATATATACAATAGACGCAACTCTCGTACCAATGGAACGAGAAGCGCAGCAAGCATTGAATACCTCGGAGCATTCACTGACCCTTCGTTGGAGCGCGGTGGATGCAACCCGAAACAGCAGAAATGTTGCAATCCGGTCAGCAATGAGATGGCTTGTCCAGTTGTACCATAGCATTGGCACGGCCAGCTCACAGAATACTCTACAGGGGAACCATAACACTCCTCGAATCGAAGAAAACTTCATGAAGTGCAACGGAATGCGTCAAACACACAAACAAACAAACAAACAAACAAACAAACGATACATATCAATCCACTGCGAATATACTATAATTTCAAAGCAAGAAGACAAGAGGAAGCGTCTGTCCACACCCGTGAATCCATTACTCCCTGTTTCCTGTTATTTTATGACTGCAACATTAGGAGGGCAAAACCCAGACCAAGAGCAATAGCACATGTCGTACAATTTGAGAGAGAGCAATCGAGAAGCCTCCATGGCTTCTTCGTTGCTTTCCGGCGCTCAGCGTCGAAACGCGACGGGATCTGCGGCCTCATTCAAAAACCGTTTCCGAAGAAACAACGATGCTAATGCTGCAAGCACGTCTTGTGTCGATTTTTGCGGGTACTAAGAAGGCAGGCGGTTGCGCTGCGGCTGAATGAAATCTGTGTTTCGCGTGGGCGGCGGATCCGCGGACACGTGTTGTGCATCCATCCAATGAATGGTGTGCCAACTGGGCACAACCCGCGGAAAGCAACGAGCGGAACTCCCTCGTTCCCCTTTTTGCATCCAAAAATTCCGTCAACAGCTGGCAAGACTATCCCTTTCTCGCCGATCGAACAAAACCAACCATTGCTTTTGTTCGATATGCTGTCGCCCATTCTACATAATTCATTTGTCTGCTACAGTGGAATTCCTAACAGCTGTCCCTCATTTTATGTAGACCTTGACACTAGTCGGGGACTTAGAACCGGGGGACATCTGTCAGGAATTTGGTACTATTCGGTGTATCGATTCATTGATTGTCCGTTCGCTCGCGATATCCATGCTGAACTCCCAGAAACGTGCAGAAAAAGAGGTAGTTGGCTATTT
Source organism: Pseudo-nitzschia pungens (assembly GCA_037355855.1). Lineage (NCBI taxonomy): Eukaryota > Bacillariophyta > Bacillariophyceae > Bacillariales > Bacillariaceae > Pseudo-nitzschia > Pseudo-nitzschia pungens. Next base: position 1,984,282 of record CM074763.1, on the reverse strand, counting down.
CGAGAGAATGTAGCCTCTACCGGTCACTCCGCTACTCTCTCCGTTTTCGAGAACGCCTAAAATCCCGAAATTCATGTTACTGAAAACAAATCAGTTCAATGCCAACAACACACCCTACTAGCTCTAACCCTACTAGCTCTAACGGTGCGTATGCCCCAGCTGCGACTTGGCTTGTTGGGTTGCTGTTATCGCGTTTTCCACCAATGGTTGATTTGATTGACTAACACATTGAACGGCACGGCACCTAACGGAAACCAACCCCTTCCTCCATCCATGTCATCCAAGGATATTGTGCGTCTGCCCCACCCCGGTCATGCTGAACTCGACGTGTAAATATTGCCGAGAATCAAGTAGACGGTGTTTTTCAGAAATCCATCCATGTCGATCTGCCAGATCGGATCGATCGGGACCGCCCCCTCGGCGGTCGAGATCCTCACTTGGTGGTCCACCACTATCATCATGGTCGACAGCAACCGGCGTAAGCTCTTGAGGTGCTCTACGGAATTCCGTGTCAATTCTTTGTGGATCTGACCGGTGTTGTTGAGAATCATCATTTCGAACCGGATGCTACGGATCGAAGCGGAAAAGACCGGCGATGCCAGCGGTGGATATTTCTCGCTCTCTTGGTGCAAAATGGTTGCTTGCATGTCGTAGGTGAGCCGGTAGAGTTCCAGGGCCTTGTTGGCCCGCTTGGACCGTTCGGCATCCGTTTGGGAGCTAAGCCCCATCAGGTGATTCGTCAGGGCCAGATTGAAGGTGATGATGAGGTATAGAGCGGGCCCCATCAAGTGTCCCTGACACTCCACGCGGATGGGTTTTCTGGTCACGTAGCTCCCACCGGAAAACTCCATCGCTTCGGTTGGGGTTTGGCTCGGTCGATCGTTGTTGTCGTCATCATTGTTGCTGGGTTGCAGTTGTTCCTGGGGATGGCGTTCCCCATCGCTGTCACTGCTATCGGTGTTGTTTTCGTCGTCATCTTCATCGTTCCCCAAAGATGCCGAAACTCTTCCCACAACTCGGGACCGTACAATGCACCCGTCCAACGTGCAGTAATGGCAGGTGCAGATGCTCTCTCTCGGTGGCTGTTGCCGCCTCGATAACGTAAGAGCTCGTGTCAGAGATGACACTGCTCGGCCATACAGTCCGACTTCGATGCAGGACGCAGCACTGTTGTTAAATTCCTGGGCATACAATTGGGACCGAAAGGGAGACGCGGAGAAGGTAGATGACGAAGTTGGTGATCCCGAGGAGGAGGAAGGCGGAGGCCCGGGTTGTTGTGGTGGAGAGGCAGCCATGACATAAAAATTGAGCTGTCGACAACCAATAGACAGAGCAGCACGCATGCAATGCGGATTTGTTTGCTCGCTGGTTGGCAGATTGGGTATTGGGTAGTTGGTTAAGTTGTTTGTTCCTTCGCTTGTTTGTCTATTCGACATTCCCCCCCGTTAGATCGTTGTAAGGTAACCTTATCGGCTACGTGCTTCTGATGTTGGTTCCCTCGCTTTGATTTCAAAGAAGTTCGTCGGCAAAACGAAGGAAGATCGAAGCAAGTTCGAGTACTTGTACACTGCGCTGTCTTGTTGCAAGTGTGTTCCTCTTGGGTGCCATCTTTTTCTTACACCTAAGAAAGTTATTCAGCGAAACGTCACAAGTCTAGGTTAATTGAAATTGGTAAATGCTTTTCATGGTCTAACAGTCAGGAAGGTTCCATTGAAATTCTAAGGAACCTTCCTCTACAGATAAAATTTGTCGAGAACAGTTCCTACTTAGACGCGACATTCTTAGTCGCCTTTTCTTGCGAGCGTTTGGAAAGGGAACAGTTTGCGCATGCTTTTCCTACTCACCCCAAAAACTACAGCGGATTCCTTTCCATCCACCGGTGTCACAGTGAAGCACTCGCTACGTACAACGGGGTTCTCCGAAACCGATTCAGCGGATTGCTTCCTAAGTGTTTGACTGCGATTTATTGGGTTTATTCCTACACTTCTATTTCTTATGCGGAAAATTCTTGGTCATTTTCATTGCGTTCGGCAGGAAAAAGAGATTAACGCAAAGCAGGAAATGCATCGACAAAAAATGGCGCAGAATTTTACCGAGAATTGCTTGGAATGTCAATTTAGAAATCATGAGATCGGATTATCAATATGTAAACTTTCCGTTAGAACCTCCGAGAAACTATCGTTAAAAACTGTCAGCACCACAAACTCCAGTGTCCACGGAGAATATCAATGTAGCGACGAATTTAGCATCCAGAGTCTGAAGAACAATCAAAAACAGGACTCAGTGGTACAATTATGCCTCTGTGGCATAAACGTAATACAACACACCTTGGAAAATATTCATTTTTTAGTAAGCCCGTTAAATTTAGTCAACCTTTTTCAGGAAATACCGTGGATGACCAAGGGGCCTATAATAAGGGAGTCACATTCGTGACGACCTGTCTAGTCACCAAATCAAACATTTTTCCCACAATATCGGTGAGTTTTCCATCGCAAACCTTCGTGACTCCTTTCTTCGGAGGCGGCTGCTCTGCAAATAACAAAGTCTCGGTCTCACACTGTGTTCGAAGTGTCTTGGTCAACTGTCAATGGCACAGACTTTTGCGGTTTCCATCTTCTGAACGTGGGCACTTTCGCAAATGCGAGTACTGGGTGGTTCGTGTCCACGACTGGAGTTAGTGAAATACACCATAGTGAGGAATTACTGAATACAATTCACGATACTGAAAAACCAAAAACGAAAACACTCTTTAGAGCCTTTCATTTGCATTTGGTTTCAGTCTCGAACAACAGGGAACGCTTCCCTCATTTTTTCTTCATGATATTCAATACAAGAGAAATCAATCTAATCCAACTCAATTTGGCTCATAATACTCGACTGAAAGAAAATAATATATTAGGGTACATTCTTTCGGACCCTTTCTCTTACCAAGCGCTGCCAACTAGTATGTCAACGCAATCATGAACATTGTGGTTCGAGATTCACAACACCATTGTCTTCAGTCACATACTCAGAGAGCAGGAGCGGGTGGAGTATCCGCAAGCTTGTTCCGAAAGAGTATTCTGCCGTCTGCAGAAACTGCTTCCACGCTTGCATCGGGTAACCGCCGAAGCACGATACAAGACCACGATCGATGGGACGATACAGCACACGCTACGGCCAGGGTCGGGCGATTCTGCAATGAGGTATCGTCAAAGGACTCGTCCTTGGCTATGTCCGAGAGGAAACGACGAGGATCACAAGATCAGCCGCAAAAGCCACAGCGCCAACCATCGGAACTGTATGATTCGTTTTCAGAACGAATTGTTCTGCCGGAATCGCCTGCGACCGGATTGGAATTGCCAAGGACGGACAGTAACAATCGTAGGATTCTGAATGATTCGTTTGATTCGTATTCCGAATTAATTACCCTGCCGCTCGCCTTGACGGCAGGACTGGATCGAAGGAGCGCACCCCAATCTTCGATGCTACAGCCCTCGACACTGGGTCGACCTCCCATGCAACCACAATCGGAACGACGAAATAATACCGGCACTCGAACGACCCATTGCGGCCTCGGCGAACACATGCCTGATTCCACATCTTCTTGGTCACAAAAACAGCATCCCCGGCGCCATTCTTCGTTTTGCAGTGTGGCGAGTCATGGGTCCGAGGTATCCATGCTGTCCTCCGTGTATCACGCAAACGAGATCGACGAATGCCTCGAGATTTCATCCTCATCCGGCAGCATCCTCTCTAGCCTTAATGATTCCGTCTCATCCTCCAGCGGCTCTAGTGGCCGCTACGAACCAAGGTACCGCCATAAAGCTTCGTCCTTGTCTGTGTCGGGCAGTCTTCGAACGAGGACGACGGTCAGCTGCTCGACATCCGTCACATCGCTCGAAACCGATGAGGAATTAGGAGATTTAATTGAAACCACTAACCGCACAAGCGAATCCATCATTTCTCGCTATGGGAACATTCCAAGACAGGTAGCGCCGAATGCATCACGTTTTGCGACGACTTCACAGCAACCACAATCCACGAGTGGGACAAAAGTCACACCGGTGGGATCAAAAAAGCTCAATGACCTCCGTGCGAAACTGAACACCCTTCGTTCCGATTGCCAACGAAGGATTGCCGAGAGTCGGGCTTCGTTGAATTATTTTCACGATAGCCGATCTTCCATCGCTACCTTCGATCAACACAATGTGTCTGCGTCATCCTTGTTGTCACAGCAACAGCAACAGCAACAGCAGGGGACAAAAACCTCTGAGGAAATATTGCAGCTCAGCAATGGAGAGTCTTCGATAACAGTGACTTCTATCGCCGATAAGAGCAAATCAAACAAAAGTTCCGACAACTCGTCGCATGACCGTAGTCCGAGCACTAGCGACAGAAAGAACAATCCCCTCCGTCCCAACCAAAGGAAAATGGCGGACATCGTCGAGGAACAGGATGACAACGAAGTTAGTCAGAGTCAACAGCTGGCATCCATTGCGCCGAACACGAGCATCATCACCGGTACGAGTAGCAACGACACCGGGGATAGCAAGCCTCTATCCGAACCATCTCTTACCCTCCAGGATGTGTTCGGAATAAGTTTTGGTAGTAGTAGCGAAGAATCGTCATCGACTTCCTGTTCTATGGACGATGACATCGATGACGACGAAGTGCCAGTGATCGAGAGCCGAAAGAAACTAGGAACTTCAGATCCAAATTCGTCGTTGGCATCATCGACCTCTTCCGATGAAAATCTGGGAGGGAATATGATCACGAATCAGATTTCTCTTGAAAGTAGTGTATCCATCAGCACATGTGACGACGACGACGAGGGTGATGATGAGGATCCAGGTGAGTCGAAAAAGAAGAAGAAGAAGAAGAAAGCCAAGAAGGAAAGGTCAGAACGAAAGAGTCGGGGACGACGACGACGGGAGAAACGCCGCAGTTCCTCGCGCGGATCCTCCAAGGCAAGGCATCGATCAAGGCGCAAGAAATCAGAGAAACGCAACCGGAGTTCTACGCCTCATCCTACCTCTCGCAAGTCAGTTTCGGGTAACAGCACCAGTAGTTGCCACGATGACAGCAACGGCAGCAAGAACCTAGAGAACGCTTCTTCCCACACCGATCCAAGGAGTGGTAGCAGCAGCAAGATGCAAGAAACGAATATTGCTTCCAATTCTTCGATCGCCGGCGATCCTCCTGGTATCATCCAAAGACGACATCGAGCGTCGTCAGTTGGAAGATTAGCCAAGAAGCTCGAGGAAGACGCCAAGCAAACAAATTCTGATAACGACAACAAATCGCTCAATCCACCATCGCAATCGTGTGCGATGAAGAGCCCAACCGAGCCAACAACAACCACGACAAGAACAAACTCCAGTAGGAAGCTCAGTGGAATCTCAACCATCGGTATAAGTAGTTCCGGTGGTAAGGGAGTTTCAGCTGTCCATCCCTCCAATAATGTGAACGCTCCTTCGTCCACTGTGGTGGGAAGAATGACAAAGATGTTCGAACACAAGAAAGAGAGATCGATACGTCGCAGTCGCAGAAACTTGGTGACATCGGAAGCAGCAACCTCCTTGCCATCAGCCACAGCGCCAGCTTCCGGTTGCATCAGCACCAGCACTGGAATGAGTCATCGCCCACAATCCTCGCGCATCGGACGAATGGTCAAGACCTTTGAAAACAAGATGATTATGAACACCGAGAAGTACCGACACGATATCTTTTTTGGTGACAAAACTCAGAACGAGTCGCTGTCCAACAACCAGAAAACCAACCGTCGCCCCTCGCTCATCAAGTCCAACAGCAAGCCCTGCGCGATTGCTTGCAGCGAAGATGACGATGACGAGCAGAAACCAATGATTCACTCGTGGAAACAAGATGGAGACGACAACTACGATTCTGCCGCGAACCATCACAACAGCGGCAGCACTAGCACCACTGCAGAGGGCGGCCGCAGCAGCGGTCTCCAGGAGAGTGAAGCGGATGCCGAGCCATCGCCACTGCCAGTGCAGAGCAGGAAACCACGGCGATCGTCGAAGCGCGGCACCGAGCGGGGAACCATTTTGCAGCGGCTGAGCCGGTACAAGAATTTCCGAACCCATGAGGTTCCGTCCTCACCACGACCGCGACCTCGATTGGTACGTCGGTTCTCTCTCACCAAGAAGACGACAGCAGTAATGAGCACGACGAAACCGCCGACCGAATCTTCGCTGTCGTATCTGGCAATGGGAATCTCCGGAAGCGAAGATGATTTAGGGCTCTAAATCAAATGCGTCATGATGTACTAAATAGTAGCTAGTGTACTATTATAGTAGATAGAGAAGGAATGAAACATTAGTACTAGTACTACTGCTGGTAGTAGTGGTGCAAGTACTACTACTAGTAGTAATAGCAACGACTAACCGGAACGACTCCAAACTTGTCTGGGGAATCCATTGCGCGGCAATACTAACAACAAGAAACTTGAGGGACGAAGGGAGGGGGGGGAACAAAGCACTACCTACCTCCTCCTGTTGCTGGACCCTCATCCTCCCCCGAGTTGGCCTCGATCGTCAATAAGAGGATTGTTCGTCTCTTGCAGAATCATGATACCAGCACCACCACCAGTTCGATGAAGATCTTCTGTGTACGCAGCACCAGCAATGGACGATACTTCGCTCCAAGCAGTATAGAGAAGGAAGAGGGCACTACTGCTGTTGCTGCTGCTGCTGCTGCCACCAGATCCAACAACAAAGAGATCCTCAAAAGAACTTTGTGGGCCGCAAAAGTCGTACTAGGTACTAGTACTAGTACTACTAGTAGTCTTTGCACCCCCATGATGCCCACAGCTTCTTGTTGTTGCGATTGGTGTGATATTGAGGATTGGCAATGACGAGATGCTGGAAAGCAAGGAGTAGATTCATCTGGAACATGGTTGATTTTTGTTTTTTGATGAATTTCAAAAATTCCCGGTCCTCCCCAGATCGAATCAGTGTCAAAGTGACACCCAGGGTCAAAGTGACCCCCGGTGTCACTTTGACACTTGACACTCGCTGATACTTTTGGGGGTCAAAGTGACAATGGGTGTCATTTTGACACCGGGTGTCACTTTGACACTCACAAGAGAAGTAGAAAAAAACTGTCTAAGTACGACGAGTGTCAAAGTGACACCCAGTGTCAAAGTGACACTTGATACTTTTGGGTGTCAAAGTGACCCCGGGTGTCAAAGTCACACCAAGCGCTGAGTGGTGCACGGGGGGCTGGAAAAATTCAAATTCTTTGAAAAAAATTAAATCAACCATGTTCCAGTCAGTAAACCCACCGAAGCATTCCCGTAAACCTTACTTGGTGAAAGACCGACTCAATAGTACTAGTAGTACCGGTAGTACCGTAGGAACACTCGGAGATTTTTGGTTGTCACTAGTGGTAGTAATAGTACTAGTAACCTTAGTACTAGCAGTACCAGGTACCAGTAATTGTACTCGTATGTACACGGAAAGAATCACAGAGGGACATTAAGTAGGAAAGATACTTAAGACACCACTAGTAGCATACAGAAATTATTAAAAGTTACAATAAGATTTACTCCTAAGAAAGAATCACAGAGGGACATAAAGTAGGTAAGATACTTCAAACACCACTCTAGAGTAGCATACAGAAATTATTACAAGTTACAGTAGCCTTTTAAGGTTTACTCCTAAGATTTTTTAGTCCGAAAAAATGCCAAGAAACAAACACAATTTCAGATTGCCATAGAAAGAAAGACGTGGGGAGCCACCTTAATGAATATTCTTGAGGAACTAGACGAGGAATAATACCATTTCCAGAAGGGCATTATTGGAAGCCATGTTTCGCCATCATTTCCTTTTAGAAAAGGATTTTAAAATCACTATGGAAAAAGAGTTTTCGAATGACCGCCATCTAAGCAATCTGATGCCTTCCGAACTGCGAGTACACGCGCGAATAAATACGATTCAGTCCAACATGTGCTGGACTCATCATTCCCGAAGTAAGTTACAGTAAGCCTTACAATAGAAAGAAGAATTTTCTTTACTTGGCATGACACAATCTTTCAGTAATTACGACTAAGCCTTAGTACAAGTGTTGTTGATGGATCAGAAGCAAATATGAAATAATATATGAACACGTTGCTTTTGGAACAAGCGGAGTGAAGACGCGGTGATTAAGTAATTTTTTTGACACGATTGATTGCCGAGAAAATTTACTTTTAAAAATTCGACCATCTTCCCAATCGACCATCTTCCCACGTGCTCACAATATTTTACCGGTAAGAGTAAGTTACGGTAATCTTACATGCAGGTTCATAAAAAAAATCATTCAGATCACAAACATCCCTCATCATGAAGTGGCGGAAATCTCCTTCGGCTTCCGCTGTGGCCGCAGCAACAACCGCTGGCATTGTTCTCCACGCTCTTGTAGTGGAAAACGTAGACGCACTTCCATCCTTTGGTACCAAAGTTCCCAACGGAGAGCGCGTTCCTTGCCCCAAACCTAGCATTGCCGAAAACGGCGAGCACGATCCTAGGACCACTGGCTGCACCAGCAACGGATTCTGCTTTGGACTGGGTCACCTTCAGTGTGGTGGATTCAATCCCAATGCCGCTATCCCCGTCGACGGCACCGACGAGACCGAAACAGAACAAAACATTTCCCAACTAAATGTTTTCGGGGAAGACTGGAAGTTGAATAGATTCGTGTGGACCAAGGAACTCTGCGAACTCGATTCGGACGGAGACGGATTCACCAACGGAGAAGAACTCGGAGATCCGTGCTGCGTTTGGTCGACCGACATTGGTACCAAGCACGACATCCATCCACTCTTGTTGAACAACAAGCCCGGCTTTGTTCCCTCCCACCCCGGCCTGGAAGATCAGGTCCCGGAAGGCTTGTGGGACGACATGGAAGACAGGGCCACCTTTTGCAGCAGTTACAACGAAGACGAGGCAACAGCGGAGGAGGACGGTGCTAACAATTCCACCGCCGTTGAGGACGAAATTCCTCCTATCCTCGAGAACACGGACAACGATTACGAGCGCTATTTCAACGAAGGAGAACCCCGGGAATCCTTTGAATTCCGCATCAAATCGTATCCGATCCAGGTTCGCACCACGGATTACGCCGATTTCGTCTTCAACATTCCGGATAACCTCCCGGACGTGGTGCACGTCGTCCACGCGGAAACCCTCGTCAGCCAACCCGAGCACCTACACCACTTCGTTCTGACCGGATGCACGACCCGATTCGACCCGGAAGTAGAGGGAGTCGATCACGATGTTTCTCCCGCGGACTGCAACGTGGCCTTGGGGGGTTGGGCACCCGGAAGGGACGTGTTTGGGACACAGTCTTTCGACACCGGCGTCGCCCTCGGACCCGGGGTGGGGATCGTGGCGCTTCACCTCAACGTCCACTACACCGATGGGGCATACGCTGATCCGGAGACGAAAACCCAAAAGATTGCAACCGACGGAATGAGGCTCTTCTACACTACCCAGCTCCGACCGTACACCACGCTTCCGAAATCGTTGATCTGGATACCGTGGGGACCCATGACTGTGCCGGCGAATAAATCCCGGTATTTCCTGTCGCGTACCTGTAAGGTCGCGACGTCCTGCGAGGATTCGAGCCCGGAGCAACTCCAAATGATTGCCAGAGCTATGGGCCTCGACGAGATGGAAGGTGATACAGACAACAGCATGATCGACAGCCTTACGTGCCCAATGACCTTCCCGTTTTGCTTCGGTTCCTCTACGCTCGCACCCTATGTCCAGCGTCTGTGTCCCGTGACCTGCGGCTTGTGCGAGGGCGAAGACAACCCTCGCAACCCCGACCATTATCGAGTCACCAGCATTACCTACCACGCACACTTGCTGGGTTCGGAAATGTATGCCACCCTGCTCCGTGAGGACGAAAGTGGAGGGACACCCGAGAACCTGGACGAACTTCAGAAACAACCGCAGGTTCCACCATTGGTCGAGGCACGAATGATTGCCAAGGACCTGAAGAGCCGTGAGATTTGGCATTTCGATGACCAGGCTGCGATTCCAATGGACTACGACATTGTAGTTGCTGATGATGAGGAAGAAACGACCGCGTCGGGTGCTAGTGGTCTCGTCGAAGGAACCACCATCACAACAGCAGCGAAAAAGCTACAGAGAGGGGTGGAAGTGAAAGCTGGCGACAAGATCCAGGTCACTTGCGTGTACGATTCTACAGCCCGAACCGAAGACACGGCATTTGGTATCTCCACATACGATGAAATGTGTCTCATCAACGTGCAGATTAGCTTTCCGACCCCCGAGTCGTTGAAGAACACGGGAGAGTTGGGAGACTCTCTCGATTCAAAAATTAGCGAGTTGGTCGACATGAGTCTTCGATCCTTTCGTTGTCAGGAGGAGAACACAGAATCGTTCAGCTCTGATGTCTACCAGGGATTCTTGGCCGAAAACCAAGACGGCCGCAACATTTGGTACGAGCATCCCATTGAAGACTCGGAAATGTGCACCTATCCGGTCCGCGACTTCGTCTTTGGCGAGAGCGTTCTGACCATGGAGACACGCAACTGTACCGGAGGCAGTGCAAACGAAAGCAGTGATTACGACCCAAGTAATGGCAGTGTTGATGACGAGGAAGGACCACAACTCTGCAAAGGATTTTCTGCCACGGACGGGGACAACGACGGTGGCGACACGACCAACGACCCGGAGGTGAAATTGTCGGAAGATGCCATTGCGGGATACACTTGCATCGGCGGAGCATTTGATGGACAGGACGGGAACAAGAAATTCGACGATGTGAGTCGAGAAAAGTGTCTCCAACGCGGCGGCACGTCCTATGAACCCTATACATGCAGCGATGCCCAGTGGTGGATGAGAAACGAGGCCCCCGATGGGTCAGGATCATATGAAATCTTAGACTATGTCCGCACCGTCTGGCAACCAATGTGCTGCAGTCTTGTTGCGGGCGACGATGCCAACATCGAAGAAAGCGAAGATGAGGAGGAAACAACGTCGGAATTGTGGTCTTCTGGTGCATATTCTGCGCAAGGAGGCGACATGTTGAAATTCCTTTTTACTGTGGCACTATCTACGACTCTGGCCATGGCGTTCTGACCGTTGAGCTTTCATTGATTGTCGAGGCGGGTCTTGATTTCTTGTTGATGGCCGAATTGATTGATTTGTTTCTTCCCATGTTTCGATTTTAACGTGCATGTCATTACAACAGTATTGAATACCACATTGGACACTTGCACGTATTATTGTGTTGGGCCGCGGTTTGGAAAATTTTGTACAGCAAATGTTCCACTCCCATGACCTGCTCCTCCTTCCTATTTATTTATCAGCACACTTGCAAAACATAATCAAGTACACATTACATAAAATTAAAGCAACATGCTTGTTTTTCGCACCAAAATCGGACTTTTATTCTATGCATTATTTGTTAGATATTGGTGGTGTCCGTGTGGAGCAGTTGCTTGCATTCTTAACGATACTAGTACTAGTAGTATGCATCGGCAAGCAGCAGGAAAGCCAACTAGTGGCAGAAGTTGGGATTTCTTCCAAAAAGCTGTGGTATGATAAACTACATAGAGTTGGTCAGCGCCATAGGGAGTACAGTCTGGTTGTCCACCATCAATTATGTTGGCATCCTTCTGCTGTTACTAGTAGTAGTAGTACTACTACTAGGACTAGTATTAGCTAGTAGTGCTGCAGGTCATTGATTATGATGATGACCCCACAATGGCTGACGTCCCAGACATCTAGAAGCGATCCAGGATACTAGCTACTACCACTACAACTATCAATAGTAGCAGTAACAATAGTCGGCAAGTCCTAACTTTGACTTCAGTTTGCTTCTTGTTGTATACTACTACTAGTACTAGTAGTAGCTACTAGTAGTAGGTGTGAAAAGACGACATTTCTTACAAATGCCTATGTCAAGTAAGGAAAGGAGGTCAAGGGTGGATGCTGCATTATGCCTGCTGTTGCAAAACCCCCTGAAGAAGGTGTGAACAGAGGAGTTGCTTCTTCTTGTTACTAGTACTGCTCCTCATTATGCACCATCCTCATGATGTTCATTGTTGTGGTGAGCACCATGCTGGAACTTCTTCCCCTGAGCTTCAAACACCACCATTACCACTAGTCACAAAAAAAACTACTAGGATTGCGACTGCTTCCTCCGTGATTGCTTGGCGAGGTATGGTGCTCTCTTGTTGACGGCTCCCTTTGCTTCAATGTTATTTTGTGTATTGAACTACTACTACTACTAGTACTACTACTAGTAGTAGTAGTATTTTACCGCCGTATTACAAAGTGTTCGTTTTTCATCCGATCTGTTCTGGATCTTGAGACTTGCGAGGACTCACTCCAAAAATCTGAGTTTTTCGAACTGAAAATCTGACGAACACCTCTCAGTGGTGCGTCAAGTGGATGGAATTGAGTCACGCATTGTTCTTCTCTATCCTCAAGAAAATTGAAAATACCTCCTCCAACACGCAAAGCCATGTTGCTGTAAGCCGCAACTCGTACCGGGTAATCTTATCTTTGCTCACATCGCTTACATAATTCTCTCTGCGCGCGACCATTATTAAGTTACCGGTAGGCTGCCACGTTTGGAGATTTTCTCATCATCATGACAACAACACAACTGGTACGGTAGGTTTGCCCACACAACAACATCGTTCACCAACGTACGAGTACCGAAGAATTCGTGCGAGGCACATACTCATTCTGTGAGATGGATTTGTTGGCGTTCTCACTGCATCCCGTCATTCGAAAAGCCGAAGATAGTGATCGAGATGCATACAAATCGAAGGCCTCTACACTTGTACGTAGTATCTGAGTCATTATAGTCACATACCGTAGAACTTCTTTTGCGACAAGGCAACCACCATCGAAAACCGACCCGGTCTTCCCGAATAGGATCCAACCTAGCAGACTATGAGAAAAAAATGATTGCGAGAAAGCGTCAAAATTCTTCGACGGGCTCCTTGGACGGTAGTCGTCACGTGAATTTCTATTGGAAACGAAGAATCATGAAAGAGGCATCGAATTTGAATTTGCGGCGACATGATCAATCGAAATCGAAATCGAAATCGAAACGAAGGCGATCAAAATCGGGGACACTGTGGAAGAGAGCAACGAGAGCTTCGTTGGCGGTATGCTGCGTTCTTCAATTTGCGCTCTTACTTTCGATCGACTTTAGAGACATGGGAGTAAATGGGTTTGTGAGAGTTACCCACAACAGGATCGGTATCTTTCGTGAAGCCGTCCATCGAACAGACGAAAAGGAGAATTTCTTTTCCCGGTTTCGGAACACCGATGGCCCGGTTTTGCAACACCAACATCAACAGCTACACTCCAACACATGTCACAATCCTAATTCGAGGTCTCGTCCGCGGTCGCGTCCGATACTGTGGATGGGGCAAAAGGGAGGATCCAAGGGTGACAAGCAAAACCGAAAACCCAAAAAGATGGCTGCGGGATCGACTGCGTCAACCGGCGGTTCGGGGTCGTCCTCGTCCTCGTCTTCCATCCCCGTACAGCGAGTGTCCAATCAAATCAATGTTCCGATACGGAGACAAATTCGGTACGGCAAAATCAACAAACAACTCCGAGAGGCTGCCGCCACGGGGCAGAGCTTTCGACAGACCCGAAAGGGAAACTTTGTGCCGGCGGTGCCGGGCAACTCGGGGGTAAAGAAACGAACGTCGTACCGAAAACAATTGGACGAGGAAACCATCCAGCAGAAAGCCCTCGAACGGCAGCGCAAGGGCCAGAATCCCGACTGGTCCGTCGTCCTGAACCAAACCAAGGCCGATCCGCTCGTCCTAGTCGACGGCTACAACGTCATTTACAAGTGGGCCCGCCTGAAAAAGCACATGGTTCGGGGGGACACCGAACACGCCCGCGAGCTTCTGTTGCAGGATCTGGAGGGCCTGGCGTCGCTCCGACGGTGGCGGATCGAGTGCGTCTTTGACGGAGCCGGACGGGGGGCCGTCGCCGGCCCACTCGGCAGCGGACCCGGGAACAAGAACCACAACGCGCTCGGAAAGAACCCCACCACGACCCCGTTTGGAAAGGCCGGCACCGTCCGGACCGTCTTTACCGGGAGCGGGATCGAGGCCGACACCTACATCGAGGGTCGGTGCGTGGCGGCCAAGAACGTCACCCTCGGCAAGATCACGTCGTCTCTGATTGTGGCCACGGACGATGCCCAGATCAAGCTGGTCGCCAACAGCGCGGGAGCCCTGTGCATGGGTTCGGATCGATTCGTGCTGGAACTCAAGGCCGTCAAAAAGTCGATGCAATACCGGGTCGAGAAGGCCATGGCAGAGGTCAACGGGGTCCCGGTACGGCCCGAAAAATTGTGGGGGACCTCGGTGGGAGGAGGCAGCGGTGGCGGAAGCTTTTACGAGGCATCGACCGTCTCGGAACCAGCCAAAGCGAAGAACACCAACACCACCGGGACCGCAACAACTACCTCGAGAGATGCTGGGCCATCTGCAATCGAAGCTCCGACATCGTTGCGCGCTATTTCGGCACAGAATCGAATCGGAACCGCCAAGAAAGAAGTGGTAGAGGAACACGCCGATGGGAGCAAAACCATTAAGGCTCGATACGGTGCCAACGAAATCATGATCACCGACAACCGCAACAAGAAACCCAGTGTGAAGAAGTACATGGGGGGTGCCGATGGGGAAGGGAAAAAGAAAAAGAAGAAAAAAAAGAAAAAGAAATAATGTTTCAAACGGGCTTTTCCCTCCAGTCTCGAAACGACAACTACTGCAGTCTTGGGTAGCATGTGTTGCAATGATCATAGCTCCTGAAGTACCCAACATGTGTGAGGTCATCCTTGTTCAACACGCTACTCCACCTTTTAAAGCATAGAATACAGAAGCCGTAACGAAGAATGTAGGGAATCGGTTGCTATCCAACCAAAAATGCTGCTCTGGACTTGAGAATAAAGGGTTTTGTAAACTTTGATCGCGAACATGGTCGTTGTAGGCACGAGATAGTTCCGCCGGAACCATGGGATGGCCAATTAATACCTTAATCCCCATAGTGGCTACACTGCACTCCTCTCAATTCCTTTCAGGTGCGGAATATTACGATGCATATGGAAAGGTGAAGAGAAAAAGGTAAATGATTCGCTTGCAACCCGAGCAAACACGTTCAGCTTCAGCAAGCAGCTCGAAATGCATGTCTATTTAGAGCAGCTTTTCAGAAGTCAAAATAGTTCAGGAATGAAATTGAAGCAACAGCTAAGTAGGAAGTAAAACATCACTACTACCTGTAGTAGTACAAGGCATCGTTCAATGATTTGAGATGATCATCGAAATCAACCCTACACTTAGTACCCAGAAACAAGTGAAAGATTGAGCATGCAAGGTACAAAACAAACAAGAATATGTAACGTTTCGTAACAGGTACGAAGTACGGTATGTAGTAACAATGTGATCACTGTTTTTCCATGATACGTAGTAGAAGTGTTTGGATTTGCATGGTAATTACTGAACAGGAGCAGTTTCCTCAGAGCACTAGGAGTACCGGAAGTAATTACGAGTAAGGTTATCTTACCGTTAGATATGGACAGATGTTGGGGGGAACATTCTACCTTATTGTTGGTTTCCGACAACAACAAGAAATTTAAAAGGGCAACGACTTGCCAGCCACCGAAAAATTGAAACAAAGCTGCCGCATTTTCATGCAAGTAATTGGAATAGGTTTCCTAGCCATTAAAAAAGAATGATTTCAGCCAGAAAGCGTTTTGATTGGCCCAAGATGCGAACTCTACACGTGTAAATACGTGTCGATGTCGGACTTGCGCGCGTCGGGCGGCTATACACGTACGTGTATTTTACTTTGTGCATTTGCGTTCACAAAATCCATCGAAAGCCAAGCCTGACTCAGTCCACTAGTCTTCCAAATCCATTCGATATATTGGAAAAAAGACTTGTTGCTTCCGACCAAGTAATCTTAGCCGTTAGCGATCCGACTTCACGCATGAATGACTTTGATGGCCCTTCGCCCGATCTGATGCAGTCGCGCTCAAACAGATATTTCAGCTTCACGTTGATTCACAAAGCCACCTTGAGGGTCACAACTCCGAAATAGAATCACATTTATCTCTCAAAATACCAATAGTTTCAAGATGGCGAAAAAAGGCAAGCGAAAAGAAGGGAGCCAAGATCTTCAAGACCAAGTGCTCGCAGTGCCACACTGTTGAACAGGGAGGTGCCCACAAGCAAGGTCCCAACCTCTACGGTTTCTACAACAACACATCCGGATCCATGGAAGGATATTCCTACTCGACTGCGAACAAGAAGGCCGGCGTCGTATGGAACGATGAAAACATCTTCAACTACCTCGAGAACCCCAAGAAGTTCATGAAGGGAAACAAGATGGTTTTCGCTGGACTCAAGAAGCCTCAGGACCGTCACGATATCGTCGCTTACTTAAAGAAGACATGCCAGGCCTAAGTATTTTGCATTATCATCATGATGCACAGCTAAGTGAATAGTTTGCGTCGACGATCTACGAGAGTAAAGTATGTTCGTCTTGATGACCGTCAGGAAAAAATCAAGTCTTCGAGTGCATTCGCCCGTTGATCCATCCATCATGATCACGGGGAATTGTAATTGTTTCGAAGACATTACTGGTTCGATATCATTATGGTAATCGTGGAGCGCACTGGACACAGATCCGCAAATTACCTCTTATCGACGCGCTCTTCGGATAATGTAGAGAATAAGATAAATTAGCACCGACTACTGAAGCCCGAAAAGTTTTTCTTCACTTTTCCATCCGTGAGTAGTTTTTGAGAATGCATGCGAATGCACTGCGGACTCTAGCGCCGTTCCTCTTTAATTTTGCACACGTGCCTTCCGACATGGTAACAGAGTGAGTCGTTTCCATGTACACAAAATGGTGATGAACGAAAGATAATCACGACCGCCATCTCATTGGAGGGTCAAATTGCCGACCATTTTATGCTCCATCGAACTGCACCTTTTTCACAACTGTTTCCTTTTCATCACTCGTAACCCCACGTGCATGTGGAGTTGGCATATGACAGTAATATTCAGGAACAACGTGTCATTCGAAATTTTTTCTTAGATGAAAATTCATGTCATAATGGGTTGGACAAGTCAAGACCATGTCCAAGAAGTGTTGATGTGGAGTTGAATGGTGTAATGTTAAGACTCCAGCTGAAAAATATCTTTTTAAATTTTTTTTTTTCAAGGCGTAGGTTGAAACGTTAAAGTATTGCTTTCCTTTTTGTAGGCGAAGTCAAATCGAAAACCTTCATGTGACAGGAAACCCCTAATGTCCAACTTGCACTTTGAAGATGGTGAACTACATATCATATACAATAATCTCTGGAGCTTCCTCGTTGCAAACAGTACAAAGTTGAACCTAGTAGTAGTGGAGGCAGCAATAATTCCACCCTAAACAGTTGTCCATAATGATCTCAACATAGAACCCATGTTCTCATCTTTTACTTTTTGTGCATAGCACAGCCTTAACATCCACAATTTCAATCAAAACCTTCAGAACATGTGGCTTGTGAAAAAAGTATTTTGCATGCATCACATATTGTTGGAAGGAAATTTCCCAGTCGCAACTTCAACCTACTGCTGCAACCCAAAATAATGCTCACCTAGTGGAGTTTCTTAAAAATACAATCCCAAGGGTAGCAGAAACAAGATTTGCATTACTACTACTGTAGTTGAATCGTAGTACTATGCAGTATTATTAGTACTTTACAAAATGGAAAGCCTCCTGGCTTACTCCAAAGGAACCTCCTACGAAGACAATTGATTCCTCCACTACTACCTACTAATGCCAAAAAGGGAATACCGGTAATCCCAAGTGTTGGTTAGATGTGAGTTTCACCATGACTTATTCACCGGGATTTTATGTCGAAATGAAAATGCAAAAAGTTCTCTTACGGCGATTCGAACGCCGGATGCTTGATTCAAAGTCAAGAGTGATAACCACTTCACTATAAGAGACGCTTGCGGACGATATGAGGATCGAACTCATGGCCTTGCGATTAACAGTCGCACGCTCTACCAACTGAGCTAATCATCCCTTGCTTGCCTGCCACAAGGTCGCACCGCTCGGAATAAGAATTCAGCTCAACGAAAGACACAGCTCCCTCTTTCTCTGCCGACAGATTTTACACAGACCCACGAACGATGGCAGAATGGTCATCGGACTTGAGGCCTACGGTAAGGTTATCCATCGTTCGACAGTGATAAAATTGATGTGATCTTCCGACGGAAAATCCTTCGCAAGTAAGTTACTCAGTAATTTCTAGAGCAACTTCCTTGTTCGACCCAACATCGCCACGACGATCGGTGAGGGAAATGCAAAACCCTAAACCGTGAGATGGATCTTGACGAGAGGGCTCCGCTTCCCGGATCGATCTGTGGGAGAGAGGCTGTGATTACGGGAGCGTCGGACATTTGAGTTCCGCGATTCGCTCTTTCTGGGTGTAGGCAACCATAGGCAGGCACCAGCCAACCATGCGATCAATCAAAACGACGAGGATGGAATCCGATTCCGAGGAAGCGGACCGCCAAACATGATTGCGATGGTCCCATGCGAGCGGACATCGGATCTTATTCAGGGAAAGTGGTTCCGATACTGCATTGGTGCAGAATGTCGCATCCCACGCGATTTCCTATCCGAACAGTTTCATTCCAATTGCTCCCCTACTCAGTTCTTCTATTCCCAAAACAAATTCTTTCCATGATAATGTTATGTGGTTCATTCTTGTCCTGTGATAATTACAGTAAGAGTAACTTAACCTTATCTGGCACTTCTACAATTCACTTTTCCGACGAAAATTGTTGTTCTTTGCAAGAGTTGCTCCTTGCCATCGGAGAACATCTTCTGTCTATTTATCGAATCATACATTCAACGTCCCCCCATCTATCAAAACAATCCCCCAATGAGGAACCTCCACCCCCAACGATCTCTTCTCCTTTCTTTGAATTTGAAACTGCGCTCGCCCTTTGCTGTCGGACCATCGAATAAAATGTCGGATCGAGTGAGTCAATCATAAAAAAATCCATCTCTGATCTGATCTCTGCTGATCCATCAAAAATCAAAAACTTCTTTCGTTTGTTCGAAATCACATCCCAACCATCAACAAACGAAACAACACTTTTCTTCCATTGCACCGCATTGGACCGCGAAGGGCACGAATCCAAGTCCACGAAAGCAGTTCGAATCGCAACAGCAGAACTCGGAACCATGCCGCTGACGCCGCGATTTTCCCTCACCCAGAGCCCGACGCACGTGTGGGTTGAAATTTCCGTTCCCTCCTTTCGGCTCAGCGCGGGAGAGGACGGCGGAATGGAAGTCGTCCTGACGGGCGAGCGGAATTCCGAATTCCACTTTTACGCCAAGCCCTACCTGCTCAAGCTCAATTTTTTCCCCAACGGGTTTGTGGACGAGGACGAGGAGCAGGCCAAGGGGACAGCATCTCCCACGACTTTGTCTGCCAAGTACGATCCTTCCGAACAGACCGTGGTGGTGCCCCTGCGGAAACAAAGGAACTCGGATTCGAACGATAACGATATGGAGAATGACGAGGGTAACTACTGGCCCGATTTGGATCTCACGGCGCTAATGATCGAGGCCAAGCCAATCCCGAAACAGTGGCTGCACGCGGTGATAGACGAAACCGAGGACAACGACGACAATGGGAATCAGAATCAGAATCGCAACGACGACGACGACGACGACAAAGTCATCGAAAATGATCCAGACCAAACACCGCCCACAAATCCGCTTCTCCTCCCGGAACACCAGGATCGCGATGGCTACGGATTCGCCGATCTCTTTCGGAACGTCTTTGTGGATTACTGCCGGAGCGGCCTCGCCGAGGAAATGCTCGAGGGAGCCAGGGTCGCCGGGATCGATCCGGAGGACTCCACCCTCGACGAGCGGAGGGAGGGACGCCTCTCCGCCGAAGCCGACGGGTTTGAGTTCGAGCGGTACCTGGCGGACCTCGAGCTGCCGGAATCGCCGGAGCAGGACTATCTGTATCCGATGGTCCGGGAGTACGAGCCGTGGTGGCGGACCCACGAGAAGCTCCATCCTTCTGCGGGAGCGGAGAGCGGCGCTCGTTCCGGCGATGCGCGGTCGCTGATTCGAGACATGGAACATTTGACGGTCCGCGACGAGAATGCCAGCTGACCAGCAACGACAGAGAAAGAAGCCATCGCTGCCAGCGACAGCGGCACTGTTCACCGACGACGAAAAATTGCTGCTGTCCACGATCCCATATCCATTGCTGCCCAATCACCTCCTGGCCGCTCCCAACCGCGACAACGCCGCCAGCGCCACTTTCACCCACTATCGTCTGTGGTGCGCCGCCTTCGAACTGATCCTGGCCTACGTGTACGACCACCTGACGACCATGGGGGATCCTTCGGTCGAATCCTCCTGGACGATCTCCATCCTGTCGTGTGGCCTGTCCTGGCTGGATTCCAGCCCCACGGTCACGCTCCGGGACACCCTGGTAGCGGTTCTGCGCCGCATTCTAGGTCCATCCCTACTGGAGAAACGCCGACGACCTGGGCAGGAGGGTCTGTTCCGAGGCCCTGTTTCTGGTGCGAACCCACCGGCGCGCGGGAGTCACCAAGGCGCTGCTGCAGATCCGGAGCATCCTCGACAAGAGCGAGGCCCACTACCTGGGAAACAAGCTGTGGGTGGATCCCTGCCTGTACTGGGTTCAGAACCATCTCCGAAGCAGCAGCAGCAGCAGCAGCAGCAGTGGAGACGGTGACGACCCAGTGCTGGACGCCATCATAGACGAATGGAGCTCCCTGGTCGACGACGACGCCGGGTTTGCCTCCGTCTTGTCCGAGGTGGAAGCTTCTCTGGGAATCCCCGGGCTAATGGAGGAGTATTTTGGGGAGGAGGACGAACAAGATGCGTCGTCCTCGGACGTGTCCGAGTCCGAGTCCGACGAGGACGAGTCCTCGGAGGAGGAGGGGGACGACACGGATGACGACGACGACGACGACGACGACGATAATGCAGAAAGTGACAATGGGGAGAAGGACGACGATGGTCACAGTTCCGCTTCCATTGCAAGGAATCCCCTCGTTGTCGAACAAGGGGGTGGTAGTGAGCCGGATGCAGCGACACCCGCAGCTCCCGCGACACGGTTGCTCGACGATCAGGTCGGGGTGGGGCAGGCTTCTTCGATCTCGTCCCTGCTGCACTGCGTTCCGGGACCACCCGGTGCCACTTCTGCAACGACACCCAACGCGACGCGATCCTCCCTGCTGATCGAAGAACTGCCACCCCGTGACCAAACACAAGAAGACGAAGAACAACGACAAGGATCCAACGGTGACAAATGCCGTCCATTGATTCAAGAACTGTAATGTTCGGAAACAAGGAGGATTGGGACAGAATGGAATAGAAAGCGGGGACCAACCGACGAGTGCTTTGGTATGCAGAGAGCCCACCATATCGCTTCTTTTGTGGAGCCGTGGTTGGACAGCAGTGCTGGTGTTCTTTACACACATTGCACCCACCATTAGGGAAAGGACGCTTCACATGCGGGCCGAATTTGCGTTGACCTGTTTGATATTGTGGTGGTTATTCCGGCTCGAACACAGCGTGTGTGGGATCGAGAGACGCGGATCAATCCGATGGTGGGACCCGACTCGAGCCAAAAAGAGACAAGACACACTTTCGCCATGCTACTAGCACCAGGCCCGTCTAGTAGTAGTACTTTGTTTGCGCCCTACCCTGTGCTGTCCTGCCATCCAGGCCGCCGCTGTCGATGCTGTGACCGGGCTCTTTATTCTGATTCTAAAACGCATCCGGGTACAACAAATACTCTTTTGTTTCCCAACTATTTCTACTTCTTTCGGAAGGATCCCTGTCTTTGGTTGCACCACTTAAAAATCCACCTAGAATTGTATACTAGTATTGGTGACAGTTTCAAAACCAATTACGGTACAGTACTTCTTGGGACTCGGAGACTAGTAGTAGCACTATCGTCCTAGATGATTCAACCCATCATTATGTTGACGAACGTATCATCTCCGGACTTTCTTCTATTTTTTACCAAAACTACTAGTAGTACTAGTAGTACTAGTAGTACGACAATCACAGAATCATTTTGCAACAACTTCACCAGTATAAACAAGTACTACTAGTAGTAGGTTTTGTGGCAAAACGCCATTCTTCCTACTTGATTAGTACAAGAAGTACTATTTCTGATATTGGACCATTAAGAATTGCATAAACATGTTGACTGTTGACTGACATGTTGTTGCTGGTGGTGTTGTTGTATTCTTGGTGGAAACACGAAACAACTAGTAGTAGTAGTACTAATACTAGAAGTACTACTAGTACTATACTACTGCAGTAGTATGGAGGGAACAAGGAAATGCCACGAGGAAAAGAACATAGAAGCAAGAACATGGAGTCACTAATATACCTTCTTCACGCAATATTGTAGGTTTATGGGCAAACTCTATATTCTACTCAATCAAGAGGACTAAGTTACTGTTATCAAATTTCCGAACCGGATTTGAACGCGGAACATAATATTGAACAAATCATCAAATCGAGCCATCTTCAATCTCAATCTCCGTATGTGACACGCAGAATGGGTTCGATCCATTCCCCCATTTGATGTCCAAATTCCTTTCGTACGCTTGCGTTCGCTCTCTAATGTAAGGTTAACTTACTTGTACGGTACGTTGATCAACAAGAAGACGCATACTGTTTCAAACTGAGTACTAATACCGGCGATGTACCGAATGCGTTCCACTGCATGCCAATCAAAAAGAAAGGCCCAGAAATGGTGACGTACGTTTTCGCGCACGAGCTTACGGAAATGAAAAAGATCGCCGAAATTCGACACTATTCCCCAGCCCATCTCAACCATCTTGTTGGTCGCGTGCCTGCTTGCGGTGCCTGAACGGAAGACCTTACCAGAATCCCATCTACTAGAACCGTATCTGGAGCAACGCATGATTCATAGTTTTTGGTGTCACTCCACATAGTGAAAATTTCACTAACGGAAGTCACTTTTCGCGTCACGCGCACCCCATCTCGCGCTCTGTGACCCAATCACGGTACATAACCGTATGAGAACCCGGTTACCAGATGCTTCGATAGTCCCACTCACAAGATCTTTCCTTTAAATTTTATTTTCATTTTGTTCTCTGGTTTGCGTCTTTTTGATACTTGTACTCGTACCCGTAATGTTTTCTTTGCAATCGGTGTCAGGCCCCGGCAACAACAACGACTGAACGGAATATTCGATTCATCATCTTTCTCCATCTTCGACGGAATTTTTCCGTCCTACCTCCCGAAGAGGTACAGGTACGCTGCACGACACTAGGCTATCTTACTTGTCCCTTGCGACGGCCCTGCCCACAGGAACCACCAGAAAAGTTACCTTACCTAGTACACTCTGATTCATTCGTTTGCAGGTTTTCTGTTCCGATTCACTAGAACATCGATCGGAATCAACAAACTCAACCACAAACGACCATTTGTCTTGCAGAACAAACCTTCATCGAAAATACCCGAAGTTGTTCCACCGCAGTGGCACGACAGTGGCAATCCCCTTCCATCGTTGTTCTTCATCTAGTAATTCATCACTCAGGAGGTGGAAGTTCAGCAAACATTTTGTTTCCTACAATACAGTCGTCTTGCTGAAACAAGCTCAAACAAGCTCCTAACAGCTCGTGCATCTACTTGTTGTTTGCTTCCTGATACATCATTCAAACACACGCTTCTACCAGAGCACTGCCATGGTGACCAGGATACAGCAAAACACGAAAATGAAGTCTCAACGTAGCAAAACATTTCGAAGAAGAACACCAGCAGCTCGTCGTGTAACCACGGGGTCGCTAGTACTCTTCCTCATTTTGATCCAAGTCTCACTGAACCGTTGCAGAGCTGAAGTGCCGGTGGGATCGTACGGATCTGGATCCAACCCAAACGCCGGTCGCAAAGGCAACTTCCGGAGCTTGGATGACGACAAGTGCCACACGGGAGATGTTCAACCAGTCCTGATGGACAAAACCACCGGAACATATCATGTCGTGGAGCAGCAGCCCCAAGAAAACGACGCCGATCTAACCTTACTCGCCCACAATACGGTTTTGGACGAACCCGAAGCCAAACCGCAATCGCCGGGCCGAACCGATTGGAATCTCCAGCAAACCAACAGCCTAAACAGCAGCAAGGAACGAGTCGTTGCCAACAACCCCTGGGGTCGAAGGCGTCTGCGAGGAGCAAGCGGTGAAAGTCTTTCCATCGAAGCTCCCGTGTTCGCATCACCAACCAAACACACGGAACAGCGTTGGTTGTCGACCGACGGAAGCAACAGTTTTGTCACCGGCAAAAGCGACCAAGGCAACGCCGATGACATCAGCAACTACTCCACCAGCGAAATACATCTGTTGCGCCCCTGTTTGTGCAGCGCGAGCGCCCAAGATGCCTATGTTTCAACGGCTTTTTGTCCGGAATCTTCGGAGTGGTGCTCCTGGGTCGTCCACGAAGACACCGGCGAAAGGACCCTCGGGTGCTACTCCATGGACAAAAACAAAACCTTCGCAGCCAATAGCTGGCCACTCGCGTGGTTGATGTACACGGCCATCATGCTTTCTTTCTGTTGCACCTTCCAGGGACGCATTCTCCTCGATTTCATCCGGGGCACCATTCTGTATTACGTTTGCGGATGCGGGGATCCTTTGGGGAATCGACAGATGCGCAACATCAACCGGTACAACCAAGTAGTGGTCCAAGAAATCCTCGACGAGGAACGTCTCGACCGCGAGACGGTCCGACGGCGGCGGCGCGCGACCCGGCTGGGACGGCAAATGAGTGCGATGGCGTCTGCCAATCCCAACGACAACGAGGTCGACACGGTTCCTCCCACCATTACAACGACGAGGACCAACCCCAACGACGACGACGACTCGGTCGACACCGCTTCGGCTGTCAGCAGAATCTATCACCGAGTCCTGGAAAGGTTCCGAAACGTCGTGTGGCCGTGGCAGACTTCCTGGAACCATTACATCAAGTACAACCTCATGTTGCGGGTAGAATGGATCGCCATCCGGGACGAAATTGCCTTCATGGAATCTCGCCAAGAGAGAGGATTGCCCCACGCTCGCTACGAAATGAAAACCCGCCGGTGGTCGCCCAAACCCGCCTGCGATGGTGCCAGTTGCTCGGCTGCATCGTCTTCGTTGAATTCGGTGGACGAACCGCACTGCACCATTTGTTTCGTTGAATTGGAAGACGGCGACAGGGTCGGAGATCTGGACTGCGTTCACGTCTTTCACGCCGATTGCCTCAAGATGTGGGTCCAGAAACGCAACTCGTGTCCCCTCTGTACCATCCCGATAGCCCACCGGCGGCGGATTTCTAGCGAAGAGTTGGTCAAGAAGGTCGATACCGAAACAGAACACGAGAACCGTCGTCACGGAGCGGAGATCATCGACACCGAGGACGCTGCCATCGCATCGGGCACCGTCCCGAGCAATAGTAGCGGCACGGATTTCAGAGCTTCCCCGCATCAAAACTCGATTTTGGCATCGCCGTCCAACCAGAATCGGCGGTTGTCACACATGCCCCTGACCCCTTCCACCGTGGCAGCGACCACGTACAATAGTTTTGACGAGGAGATGGGAAGCGTCGGAGACCAATCATCGTTGTCCAGCGACAACGGCAACAGCGATGCGTTCGACTCCAATGGTTCTGCGGTGCCCATCGAGAATCATCCCACACTCGACCAAGACCACTTCACAAGGGATCTACACGCGAGCACTCCTCCTATGGAAACCAACAGCAACGTAACAAGAGACACCGAAGATCGCTTCACTGGTGATGTTGTCAACGTAGAACACCAACGAGGCAACAGCAACATTGCAACTGAAGAGTTCACTCCGATCGATATTCCTGGTGACAGTCCTGACACATTCACTCCACCATCGCCCCCGCCCTTACCGCCGAGCGCTTCCCGCAATACCCATTCCCATAGCCCCGACCAATCCAGCGTAACCGTCGGTGAGGCCTACGTCGACGAGAGTGACGATGGTATCGCCGATATGCGTTCACCTCCGCGTCAACTGCGAAGGCGAGGCTTTGAATCTACAACATCTACTGTCTTTGCGCCATCCGGTGTGGACGGCAGCGATGAACAACACGAAACCATCGCCACTGTCGACGGGATCGATATCCCTCCCCTTGTCGGAAATCCGCACGTACAATCGACTCATACTGTAGAAACCATCGAGCAGGCACTGCAACAAGTCGATGACGACACCGGAGAGCCACCAGCACACGAGGAAATTCAAGGCGAAGGAGAAGAAGATTGATGATGCCGTACATCCACTGTTGTTTGCTCAATACTGTAAATATCAACCCTCAGGAGTTTGAATGGTACAAACACCACGATCGAGAGCCGCACGTAATATGACTGTTACGAGCTGTTCACTGTACACGTAATGCGCTATTGTAATTCTATTGATTGAATAATACACAATTGTACTACGTGTACTAGTAGTAGTTGTTGATATGGCAGATACAAGCTTTACGTCCATGCGACTACCACTGAAAATTTTGAAATCGGTGATTACTAGTACGCAGCTACAATTCCTTCACTACGGTAGCATGAGACGAAGATGTAAATAGAGGTATTGTGATGGTAGGTCAAATGAGTTTTTTGTCAACGTGCTGCTTTCTGAATGGTAAAATCGACGACAGTTCGCACTGGGATGGAAAGCAAGGGTTCTTGTTATTCTAATTTCACACCACCAGCAGTATAGGAGTAGTAGTAGTAGAATCACTATCGTTCACAAGGAGAGTGGACTATGTTCTTGTCGACTTGCTAATGCACTAAACGAATACCAGTGTATATCTCTCGTCTATTTCTTGTTGTAGAAACACTGGTCCTTCATCACACTCAACAATCCTGGAATGATAGTGCCTCGTTCTGTTATTAGTACTACTACTAGTAGTAGTACTAGTAGTACTACTAGTAGCAGTACTAGACTTCCGACAAGATTTTTTTCCTTACATCCTCTTTGTTCGTACGACTAGCTACCTCACCTTCCTTCTTAGGACTTCATGATGATGGTCGTTTGGAGATGATATTATTTCACTATTCTTACCAAGCGTAGGAGGTGGCAGGTGCTTCTTTCAGAACTACTACTACTACTACTAGCAGGACCTTCTTTATCTGCTGGTGGTGGTGGTGGGGAGAGATCACCAGTTCTTGCTGCATGTACTAGTATGTCAACGTATATGATCATTGCAGTCAGTGCTTGTAGTACTGGTACCAGCAGTACTTGTTGTTCTACTACTAGCAGCACCAGCAGCAAGTCTTCTGCATCCTCCTCCTCCGTTCTTCCCTCCTCCTTCTTCTTACTAGTAGTACTACTAGTAGTAGTGCTAATACTAGTACTAGTAGTAATGGTAGTAGTAGAACCAAAAAGTTACATATGTTTGATTGCTATTTGGAAACTGCGGTCCATCGGCATCTTGAAGTGCACAATGCAATGATGTTGTGTACGTACTCACTGTAATTTACTTGTACGTACTACTTATTGACTTTTTTCCATCAAAGCTGTCCAGTGTACCCGTCAAAAAGTTAAATGGATCACGTTGAGTGACAGCATCTTTGCTTTTTGCAATATCTCCTTGCATAAACCACCTCTGTTCAAGTTATTTAAATACGTACGGTATATTATTATTATTGAAGACATCGTCTGTTAGCTAACACTCTACTCTACAATGCTCTATTCACTTCTAAACAATCTTGCTTATTCTTCCCTTAGTAAGCTCTCGAATACAGAAAATGGGCCAAAAGGCCATGCCTGTAGATTTAACTGTCATACTTCGTACTTCGTAAAAACATATGTTTTTGATGAAGGACATAATTGTATTGTACTTTGTACTTCGTAGTACGTAGTACTATCATTTTCACAGGCCCGGCACTGCAATTAAATATGGGGTCGACATTCTTTTATTCCTCTGAATGATTTTAAGACTTAAAAGAGACGTCTTCAGTATTTCCTGACCGTTAAACATTCAATCCAAATTTCGGAAATTCTGACCCGAATCCGGTTCTCTGCAATCTTCCGGCACTTTTTGAACGACCCCTTCGTTGAACATGGAAAACTGGAGTGGACAAAAATGACGCATCGACATTCCATCTTCTTGAATCAATGGAGGGCAATTATATCAATTCCAGTAAGATGGATAGGCTTTATTAATCGCGCTTGCATTCACCACGAGTTGGAGAATAAAATGGATTTGCTACACAATTTGAACTGCAACGTGTGTGGAAATACTCGAGATTCTGTGGTGTTGCGTGTGCAACCGTTGAGTTCTTCTTCCGGCCACACAATAAAACTACTTCTACTACGGTAAGTCTTACTAAAAACGCCAATCAGTATCTCCTATGTTCGCTTGGAGCCAACTAGGTACTTCCTCCGTTCCGAAATAAGTGTGCGCTTCGCACATACAAGCTTGTCTATCGATCAATTTTCAACCGATTCAAATCTGATGGTGAGGATATCATCGCAATAGGAAGGAGCAGAGAGCTTCTCTGTTTCGATTGTCTTCGAATACTATGGGACGAACGCAAAAAATAATGTCGTTTCTAGTCTCATCATTGGCAATAATGACATCTTCCTGTCAATACAGCACCTTGACTCTGCTACTCATGCACAGTTTGCAATTTGCGGCGAAAATTCCGGCAGCAGAAGCTACTTGGTATTCTGAAATCTGCAGTGCAGATGTCCTTTACAAGGTTAGGATGGATCCAATATCAGGGGAACTCGTTCAAGTTACGATGCCGGTTCTCCCTTCCAAAAACAAAAAACCGCAAAAGACAACAATTAGCGGCAAGGGAGAAGCGGGTTCTAATCTTGGTGATGGATTGTACCTCGACACAGAAAGTATCGATAGCGGGCAATTCATAGACGACGGCATTCAATCCGACGACGATGACGTATTTGGCATGAGTGAGCAACTGCAGCAACAGGCGAAAGGAGATCAGAACAATCGCGTCTTGCGCTCAAATCGCATTTGGCGAGATCTGGGAGAACCTGAGTCAGACGCTTTGGTCATCAACGGCAACACTGGATATGCCGATATTACCGAAAATGACAACCACAACGAAGACAATGATCCTACCGTAGCATCATCCTACACCAAACGGTTTCTCGAAAGTTTTCAACAAATGAATCATCGCGAATGGCTTTCTCGGCGCTCTTTGGGCAAGAACAGCATCGATGACTTTGACACAAATTCATTCAATACTTTGCAGGAAGGAGAGTTCTTTGTCAAACCTTGCATGTGCGAGAGTAGCCGATGGACCTTTCCGGGCCAATTAGAACTCCCGGAATTGAGCTCCAACGAAACAAGCGACACGCTGATCCAGGACCCGTTCTTGAGTCAGAACGATGCTCGATCGAACGATCTTCCCTCCAATCCGAAGAATTGGGGGCGATTCCCCAATGGACTCTTCGCCTACATTCCGCCGGGTGATGTAAATAAGCGGGGAGAGTGGGACGATTTACCGCTTTATTTGTGCAACGAACGTGCTATGTACTGCGGGGTCCCCGCCGATCCCAAAATGGGGGTCAAGTGCTACGAGCAAAACATGCGGCATATTATTGCCCGGAATGCATGGCCGTTGATTTTGTTGTGGTACTTTGGGCTGGCAATTATTTGTTGCTGCACAGTCCACGGAAGAACTGCTGGGGATTATGTCGTAGATCGTTTGAGCTATTTTTTCAAGAAGTTTGTCTGCTGTTTTTGGGAAACATCGTATGATTTCAACGACCGCATGCTAAACCGAATGATCGAAGACGACGAAAGGGAAAGTCGACGAAGGACAACCGGACAGGACGACTGATAGCAATCCTAATCGACCCTGGTTCTATTCCAACCAACGACGCATGTTTGAGCGGGCTCTGTTAGCTCAGGTCCAATGGATCTGGCGTCACCAAGAATATTTGCGGGAACTCGAACTACGGGAAGCTGGTCTGCCCCCGCCACAAATAAAGCTCAAGGTCAAGCGCTTTTCTATGACCACCACTACGTCCGGGAGCATGGGCGGTGGATTTCTGGAGCCATCAAACACCAACGATTCCTCTTCCACTCCTGCTGTAACAAAAAATCAAGAAACAAGCGAAGGTGTCAACGCTGCCCCCTTCGGTACTCCCATTAGCACGAGTATTACGAGTGCTAAATCAACCACGCCTCCCGCCACTGGCACAATTCCGGCTGTGACATCCCGAACCAAGAGCATGAATATCAAGAACAAAAAGAGCATCAGCAGCGTCAGCAGCAATAACAACAAGGATTCCATTCAAGTGAAACAAGATGACCCATCATCGTTGCCATTGGATTGTGATGGTGATGATAATAATGTTGTCACTGAAAGCAATGCTAACGATGTCAGTGAGGATTGCAATATTGATAATGGAAACCATTCAGAGGATGCTGAGCCCCTATTCATCACGGTCGAACTGGGAAACGACCCAGCAGATGGTGAGAGCGACGTTGTACACGAAGATGGCGAATGCTGCCAAGAATCTATTAGAGATACTACCCACGACGATGACGGGGATTCCATCGAATCACCCACCTGCACCATTTGTTTCTGCCCCTTCGAGGAGGGAGATCGCATAGGCGATCTGCCCTGCCGTCATGAGTTCCACGTCGATTGCCTAAAGGGATGGCTTCAGCGAAAGAACTCCTGCCCGCTTTGCAACGCTCGACTCGGACGTCCAGAACGCCCAGGAATCCCTTCTGACAACAGCAGCGTCAGAGATTTAGACGTCAGCCACCATTCCATAAGCAGCATGATCAATCGAATCCGAATTCGGCAAAGTAGTGCCAACAACAGACAATCACAATCAAATGGAGACACGACTCGTCCTGGGGTAAGAGCCCGTTCCGCCCGCGAAATTCAAGAGTTCTTGCACAGATTAAATCCCCCTGCTGGTGAAATACATCGAGGGAGCCGTGTGGGGCTGATCGGGGCAGTCAGCGCCACAGAAGATATTGTCAATACAGTTAGCACGCGGCGGAATTTCGAACGTCGAAGCAGCTATTAAGAAAAAAAAGAGAGTTGATCAAAAGCTTAAAGTATTTAAATTGCATTTTGTCTTTCCAGTTTGATTATTATGCTCTGCTTCGTGCAATATTTTCAAGATGAAGAAGTCAGTTCTTTGATCGTATCCATTCGGAGACTTTCGACTACGTATTTTATTATGATCGCTAGCTAGAATGCAGATATTGATTCTTCGTTTCGCTGTTTGCTCTCCTCCGCACAGTCTGTTCCATAGGTGGTGTCTATTCTAATTCCTCGTCACGAACCCAGGTGATTTCGTAAACGTAGGAAAACCATCGCTCTCTTGCTAATCCATCCTTGGCTAGGTGGAACTTCTTCATGGTATCTTCCATGTCCCATCCCTGTCGATGAACAAAAACATTGACATCGTCGCTGTCGGTTGTCTCTGATTTTGAGACACACCGAGCTTCCAAACGCCAAGCCTCGTCTTCATCACTATTACTGCCGTCGGGAAACGTTTTCGCCGGAATCTCCTGCTCGACAAAATCCCATATTACTTCGTCCTCGACGTTTCCGTGCAACGAAAAGGATAGGACGGCCCGCCCTCCAAGCGCCAGTGTATGAGCTATTGTTTCCAAAAGGGCATCGTGGTACTCGGGATCGTAGATGCAGTCGCTCACAATGACTAAGTCGTAGTCGTTGGCTCTGCCATTGCCTGCTGCTTCCCTGCGAGGAATGGATTCATCGAATTCTCCCCAGTTGTGCGGATGGACTTCAAATTCAACGTTACTATTGTTGGTCGTGTTTTGCATTCCAACCGAGAGCAAGATTTGCTTGATGTTTCGATACTGCTTAGCATCGGTGATGCAAATCTTAGTAGGAGAAGAATTCTCCGTCGTTTCCATCTTCATTACCCGATCGGCAAGGAACAAACTAGGAATGGCCGTTCCTGCTCCCAATTCAAGGCTGCGAAATGATTTTACTTCTGAGCTGCACACTTTCGCCAAAAAATTGTCCTTTAGATACCGGCAGGTAGCGATTGAGGCGTGCCAAACAGTGTCTCCGTGTCCGGTGCTGTTGGTATCCATTGCGAATTTTACAACCGTGTCTGTTCCTTCAATTTTCTGTAAGGTCTTGGTACTGATGGTGAGAATATCATCCTCATCATCATTCTCATCGTCACTATCCTCCTCTTCTTCATAGTCAGAAGCACGACACTGAGCGAAAGGATCGTTTTTGCGTGCCGCTGCAGCGAAGCGAATTTCTTCCAGATCGGCCTCCTCTTTTTCGTGCAGGGGTTTCAACCACTCAAAGGTATCTTTTGTGATGACACAATTCTCAAGCAAGCGTTCAAGATTAAGGTCGCTCATAGTTGGGGCAATGAAACAGTGTTGATGAATGTTGCGACTTTGGACAACGCTGTCACAGAGCGACTGCGTGGTGAATCATCGAGAACCGAGAAAGGAACAACAACGGAAGGAAAGTAATCTTAAACCTTACTTCGTACTTCGTAATTAACTTGCTCGTAAGCACAAACTTCTATCGGGTTCTACTTGTATCTCAAATCGGTTTTTGCCATTACGAAGTAAGACCTTACGAAGTAAGATAGTTACTTCGTATTTTACAAAAAAAATTCAAGACCTTCAACACATAAGCCTTGATTCTGGATGGATGGTGGATATGGGATGTGAACCTCCAAGATACACACGACTGACTCGAGAATTAATCGTGGAGCATATTTCTATCGTAAGGTTTACTGGTACGTTCTACCTTCGAAAGGTAAAAGCACGTACGTACATTCTTCATTTTTTTGGAGATGAGAACATGGATACCGTAGAAAGTACCGGTACCGATAGGTACTAAGATTACTACTAGTTGTGATGACTACGGTAGATGCATTGGATGATATCCATCCGAGCAGTTAGCACTGTTGCTATGGAGGATGCTGGATAGGGTGCTGGGTTCGGGCGTGCGGTTTTATGCCGGAGCTACATGCCTTAGCATGTTTCCGGGCATCGAGTAGTACTACTAGTAGTAGCACACAGATCAGCACACGAGGAAACAGCATTCCTCCTAGCACAGGAGAGGTTAAACCTTATGCTAAGTTTACACAATAAGGTTAACGTATAACACCGAGTTGAACCGCATCCGACAATGAAGGTAATCTTACAGTACGAGTAGGTTACTACCTAAATACTACTTCGGGTACTACGTAGTAATTCAGAAGTAAGTTTACCATGCCGACATGCCCTGACAGAAAATTTTGTACCTTTCGTCGCAGCTGAAGGCGCGATTCGATCGAACAGCACGCAGAGCGCTCGCAGTGATTCAGGACGCGCTGCTGGATACAGTCCTACTATCTCTTTTAGATATTCTCAAGACATCAAATCAGATACCATCATGCCCCACCAGGATTTACGATTAATCCCTTTTTCACTCCAGAGATTTAATTTAAAGTATCTTTGTGTATGCAACAGCGTCCGCACAGTGTCATCCTCTGTAGTCTAACTATTTGTCAGTACCCCGTATGTTGTTGTTGTTGTTGTTGTTGTTGTTGTCGTTACTGTTCACTACTATTTCGATTACTACTACTAGTACTAGTACCGACGACGGGCAACATCATTATTTTATGTAAGCTCCTTGGTAGTAGTACTACTAGTGACCAAGCTTCATTTTTTCCCTCCCACGCAGAGGAAGTCAAAATCTTACCAAAAGGAATTGTAGAAAGATCATTGTCATACAGCGCGGTAAGATCATGCTCCTGCCTCTTTTGCTAGCATGCTTTATCTCTGAACATGATGATCACCGTCCGAAGCAAATTTGCATCTTTGGTCTTTCAACAAGAAATTCATCTCTCTCCTTGTCCACCAAGAAGCGCCTTGGGAAAGTCCCAGCCACCAGTGTACAAGATTTTTGAATGATTTGTTCCACGGGGGAGGAAGTTATCAGAATCTATGGAACTCCCTTCCACCACTCTTATTCGCGAAGCACAAATTATGACTCTCTTTCGAATTGAATAGAAATGACAAGAATTATTTGAAATGGGGCTCACCAAGTCATCACTGAAAGATGTCTCAAGAAAAACTCTTGTAGTTACACCGCCGCAATAGAACACGCGGTATGCCGTTGATTTTTAACTTATTCGCCTCACTATTGGACTTTTCTGGATTCTTTTCCTTCGTTCATGGTAGTTTTCTTAGCGTTCAATCAATGACATTCATATTATGAGTTCTATAATATCCATCCCTTCTTGCACGATAGAAAACAATTTGGGATGCATTAGTGGGAGCTACGAATGAAAAGTTCCTGTGGTAATGGTAGTATACAGCTAAATAATGTTATTGATAAACGAAACCTTTAGCGGTAGAGTGGAAGCGGTGCGGTATAGCAGAGAAAGAATGAAAAGATTGATCACAACCCCTTGTTGTAATAGAAGACCTTGTACGGTTGCTGTGTGGCTGGGTCGATCAGGTGTTGATACTTTTGTTCGACCTCCGAGGCCGGAATCTCGGCCACCTGTGGGAAAATGGCAATCGTTGCCGGAAGTCCCAAACCGAAGCTCGTGAGCACCATAAACGTCGTGATGGGGACCCGCGTTCGGGGGTTTCGCTCCAACACTCGCTTGAGGGGAGGGAGCAATCCCATGAGCATGGGTGGCAAAAAATAAACGGGTGCCTGTAGCAGTGCCCGGGATGCAGTCGTCGACTCAACACCACGTTTTGCGGCGATCTGACTGGTCTCTCCCGGCAACAGGTTGTTTCCGTTTCGGTCCGTGAGGGGAATACCCGTGGCGATTTCCGGGCTGCGCACCACATAGCAGTTTAGACTGGAAGCGACAACGGCACTGGGAAAGGCTACATACTTCATGAGTTGTTTTGCCTTGGCCGCCGAGTATCGCTTTTGAACAAAAGTCGACAGTCCGAAGGCTACTACGAGAGCCGATCCCACGGCAGCGGTGTAGGATTTCATTAATGTTTCGTTTGTCATTGGGGAGCTAGCATTTCGATTCTGTATTGGACCCAAGAGAAAAGAGAACGAAAATGACAGTGAGAATTCCGGTCTGACAGTTATGGACGGCAGATTAGGCACCAGCCCCGAGAAATTAGTTCGTGCATCTTTGTTGTTTTCTGTTCTCCAAAAAAAAAAACTTACATAGTAATTGACGAGTGCATTTTGGGATTGGTTCACCCACGACCAAAACAATAGGGGCATCGTTGATGTGGATGCTACCATGGAAACACATATGGGACCGTTGTAAGGAACGTATCCCGACATTCGAAAGGGTCTTGGAATGAATTCTCCGGTATCGGGATGCAGCGCGCTTTCCACGATTCGCTTGGATTCCCACAGCGATCGGGAGTCCGAGAACATTGTGCTGCTCCCGGTTTCTTGTTCGGCGACCGCGGCCTCTCGCAATCTCTCCTGGGCCGCCTTGACCTGGTCTTCTCCGTAGAGCAACAGGGTCGGATCACAGGCCAGCAGCATGCGGGCAAAACGCCCCCCAAAGGTTTCCTGGTCGAACCGCTGTGCGCCGCCCTGGCTCGAGTAGGGAAGACAGGTGTCGGCAGTTGCTTGCTCGACGCAAAAGGCCGCCGCCCCGACGACTCCCACGCCGGCAATCGCTGCCGCGAGGCTGGCCAGAACCGGGACTCCGGAACTGCTGCTGCCGGCAGTTTCGAGGGAAGCTACCTGCGCTTTTGTGGGGTTGATGGTGGACTTTAAGCGGCGGAGGTGCCTCTTCACTCCTGCGGCGGCTGAAGAGCGCTGGACGGACAAGACAGCGGCGGTGGTAGATCGGGCGGAAATCATGTTGGATGTGGAGAATGGTGTTGAGGATGATTCGTTTGTGAAATAGCGAAAGTTGTGCTTTGTGTAAGATAGAGTTGTTCTATCGTGTGTTTGCTTTCTCTGGAGCGTTTCCGATTGTTCTATTTGAATTTTATGACTTCAATCGTGTCGAGACGGATTGATAGCAGTGTTCGCAATGGTTGTGTTCAATCAATCTATTTTCACAAGATAGGTGGCCTTTCGAATAATTTGTGTGTCTTGTGTTATTTCAATCACACAAATGCAACGAAATCAATCGGATGATGATTTTCTGGAATCAAAATTCACGCCCGAACACTAAAACTTCGTCCCCTTGTGGATTTGCATCAAAAACCGTTCAATGAAAATACGGTACGTACACCGATGTTCCGTCATAACCCCTATTGACGTACGAGTAACAGGTAGCTCGTACCGAGAGTTTTTGGTCTGACCGATTGTCACGATAAGATCTTACGGTACGTACCGGTACACTAAGGTTACTTCTAAAAAGTGCACTTTCAACGCCTACTTTTTTTTTTCAAAAAAAAAATCAGCTGTTAAATGGCGAGCGCTTGTTTTTTCGATGGCTCGCTGGGAACGCAAATCCATTCCTTTCATCCAAGTCGTCGCGTGTTCCTTCGTCGTAACCTTACCGGTATGTGTGAGTGCGTGACCGTTTCCAATAGCCGTAAGATTTACCGTACAATTGTTACGGAACTTACGTCGTACGACAAAAAGTTTTTGTTTTTTGTCTCTCCCAAGAGCTCGAAATTGCACACATTCCGGAATGAGGAATCTTTTGGAGCAACTTGAAGACCAATCATTTCTTATTCGGGCGACGGAATGTTTTCGAAGTTCGGGGTTTGGTTCGCGAAGTTGAAAGCGCAGAACAAATTAATAATAATACAAGCACGAGTACGTAAGGATTACTCGTACAAGTACGGTAAGGCCTTACTCGTACCAAGTACGACGTACTGTAGTAGTAGTACTCGTAATCAACAAAAACACAGAACATTGCGCCCTCGTGATTAACTCATGACCCGTGACCCCTGACACTCAGAATGAGACGTAGTCGTAATTTCTTACGAAGTAAGGCTTAGAGTTACTGTTGTACCGGTACGTAACGAGATACTCGTACGTACGTACGTACGTACGTACATACCTCATGTGGTGACGCGTAAGACGGACCTCTTATCTTCGGTGGCGCTCCCTGAAAGTTCAATACTGGGCAATGAGCTTTGAACTTTCGGTGACCAGTCGACTGATTCTTTCGAGCAGCACTGCCTCCTCCGCCGGACAGCCAATTCTGTTTCCGTCGGAATATCTTTGTTAAGTGAATATGCCCTCTGAAAAGAATTTCCAACTCCTATCCGACTGAATATTATTATTATTTGTACAAGATTAAATATGCCCTTTTCTGATATGCTTTGGATACACTAAAAACAGATATTTGAAAATAGCCTCAAGATTTCACACACATGCATTACGGTATCCAATGCATCACACGCATTCGCCAGAATTCATTTTGTCTACGAATGTCAGTTTCTCGTTTCTACAGACCTTCTGTGCAATGGATCGTCCAAAATTACAAAATTTCCACTATCTTTGACACGAAAATTCTGCTCTCCATAACCCTGTGAAAATGCACTACAGTAATTTACCCAAAAACATCACGAACCAACAGATCACAGGACGATCACAGGACGATTACAGGAGAGGGCAAGCAGCAAGCAGCAAGTAGCAGCGATGCTTACAGCGAGTGGTTTCGCTAGGTCGACACGTTGTTTTTGTACTGCCAAACAATACCCTAGCATCGCCCCAGAAAATTAGTAATGGGGAGCAGCGAGCAGCGAATAATGTACTGGGTTTCGCTGGGTTCGACACGTTGTTTTTATACTGTAAAGAGATACCCTAGCGCAGCCAAGATAAACAGTACAGGAGGGGGAGCAGCGAGCAGCGGCAAGCAGCAAGCAGCGAATAGCGTCGATATACAGGGGACAGCAAGCAGGGAGCAGCAGCAAGCAGCAAATAACGTACAGGGATTTTGCTCGGTTCGACGCGTTGTTTTTGTACTTTGGAGAGATACCCAAGTATCACCCCAGACAAACAATACAGAGGGGAGCAGCAAGCAGCAGCAGCAGCAAGGCGTCTATCTACAGGGGACAGCGAACACGCGTCGATATACAAGGGCATAGCAACGCGTCGATCTACAGGAGGACATCGAACAAGCATCGATCTACAGGGGACTGCGAACAAGCGTCGAAATACAGTGAACAGCAGCAAAGCGTCGATCTACAGGGGACAGCGAACAAGTGTCGAGATACAGGGCAGGAGCAAAGCGTTGATATACAGGGGGACAGCGAGTCTACAGGGGACAGCAGAAAAATGTCGATCTACAGGGGACAGCGAACAGTGAACAGCAACGCGTCAATCTACAGGGGACAGCAGCAAAGCGAGTCTACAGGGAAGAGCAACAGAACTTAAATACAGAGCGAGCAGCAACACGTCGATCAAACTTTCTATTTAGTCATCAGCCGAACTTCTAGCGCACACGCCGTCTCCCTCGAAAATTGGGTATCTTTGATTTTTGCCAGCCTCAACAACAGTGGGTGTTGCTCTCCAGCAAAGGCGCTTTGCTTCTGTTTCGACCTACCGAATCGACAACTGCATGGCGCTTGAATAACTCTGCTATTACTACTACAAGCACTTTCGTTATAATCGTCCAGTGTTATCTTCTGAAGGCAGAAGGCGAGGAGACAGAGGAACTTCTCGCACTGGCCTCCGTAGATATAGTTTTGTCCCCTTTTGCTTAAATGTCTGGTTCTGGGATCATCAAGCACTTCTCAATTGCTTTGGAGTGGACCACAACGTATTCGATGAGTTGCTCGACATGTTTGCGCTCTTCTTTGACTCACGCAATAAGCGTGAGGTTATTCATTAGTTACCAGGGATTAATTCTGACAATTATTTGTTACATTCGTCAAAGTTGCGTAGATTATTTATTTGTCTACTGTTTCAATATCGACCATCGGCCTGTTGTTGCGTCTGTTACTACGCGGTCGCGACCGCTTCCGCTTGCTCTTGTCGTTCCCGATGGTGTTCCTGGTCCATGCTGTCCGAGGTGATGGGCCGCCCGTTCATGGAAAAGACGGATTCCTCCACCCGGAACTCCCGGCGCCACCACGCGGCAAAACTGCCGTCCGTGGGGTCGCCCAGGGAGCTGCACTCCGGAAAATCGTGCATGGAAGCGTGGTTCACGTGGGCGGCTCTTGGGAATTCCAGTTTGTTGCCGGTGAGTGCAATGCCGACCCTCGAATATCCGGAGGAATTGCAAAAATATGGTGTTCGTCGCATTGCCGCCAGGCCGCTGGAAATGCTCCAGGCAGCAAAATCCCTCATATCCAGCAGATAAACCCCTCGCCCTTCCTGTTAGCTTCCGCAATGACCGGCAACCCAGTTCCATTATGGTCGGCTCTCGGGGCGCCGACTCCGTCCTCCGATCACTTCATATTGTCGGTCAGCATCAGATAGGCGTTTTATTCCGGAAAGTGTTCCTTTCCCAACAGTTTCCTGGCGTCGTCAATGATCCCTTTGTCCAGGCTCGGATCCATGAGCACAATCCTCTGCCGTGTCTGGTACTTGATGGACGCCCAGCTAAAGGTCTTGAACAACAGAAAGTGTGAACTTGTCGGCTCATACTTGTTGGACGCCCCCTCTTTGGGCCCCTGTCCCACCATGAAGCACGTCAGGACGCAATGAATGAGATCGAATGGAGCGTCCGGTGCGGTTGGATTCTTCAGAGAAAACTTGTATACGGACTTCAATTTGTCTAGGTAACCGATTCATTCTCGTTCTCGTTCTCGGAAAGTAAAGATGACGACGACGAAGTCAACAATATGGAAAAACTCGGTGCGTCATTTCCATCGACCAAGATATGAATACCGACGAGCATCAAGAACCACCGTACCGAGAACTTGATTGAGCGCTCGCTTAGGACTGTCGTTGGTTTCCTTGATCATTGTTGCCGTTGCTGTTTTTGCTGCTGCTGTGACCATTGACGTGGTTGTCGTTGTTGTCGTTGTTGTCGTTGTTGTTTTTGTTTTTGCTGCAGTTGAGATCAATCGGTTGTACGAGTTGTTACCATTGCGGATTGCTATTCGTTGCTCGGATGCCCGCATTTAGGTGATGGTAATGGTTGTACGGTATGAACTATGAACAATATACCGGTAAGGTTACTCATACTTTGCGCGCGCCAAAAAAAGAATGGTGTATTCAGAGCATGTTGAGCGCTGTTACCCTCTATCGACGCGTTGCTGGTGCTGTCCCATGTGTCTTGACGCTTTGCTGCTGTTTGTTGTTTGCTGTTTGCTGCATGCTCCTCCCATCCTGTACTCTTTATCATTTAGGGCGATGCTGGGGTATCTCTTTACAGTACACAAAATCAATACCACCAGCAAACAGCAGCCACCACCACTACTAGTACAACAAAGTTCAACTAGTACCCACCAAACTACAAACCACGAGTAGTAGTAGAACACTCTGTTATAGTAAGTCAACAAAGTTCAACTAGTACCCACCAAACTACAAACTACGAGTAGTAGTAGAACACTCTGTTATAGTAAGTCCTCAACCAAAATCAATCCTTTCCTTCATTTCAAATACCTACAATAGTTCAAACTGTTTAGAACAAGAATATTCAAACCAACCAGGAAGTTGAGTTGTCCAAGATTCGGTTCCTTGTACAACTTGTGCTAAGGCTTACTACTAGTTGCGTAATGGTACATACTCGTAACCTTACCTCATGTGGTGACGCGCAAGACAGATTTTCTTACTAGCTTCGGTGGTGATCCTCTCATAGTTCAATACCGTACGGGGCAACGAACTTCGGAGTTTCGGCGGGCACCAGTCGACTGACGAACTCGTTCGAGCAGCACTAATTCTGTTTCCGTCGGAATATTTCCGTTGAGTGAATATGCCCTAAAAAGAAACTTATGCCACACACGTTCTAGCTCTCTGTCAAGCGGAATATTTATCAAAGACTGAACGTGACCTCAATGAAATACGTTGGATACACTTACAGAGAACGGGTATTTGATAATTGCCCTTAGCTTTCAAAATAACACGTGTTGCAAGTTGCGGTACGGTATCCAATACATCACAGGCATTCGACAAAAAATCTTTTTGTCGAAGTTTGGATTGACCAATCAATTTTGGTAGCGCGTGAAGCTGCGACTCTGAGAACAGAATTTCGTTAACGATTACGAATAGTCCTCCTTGACCAGCGATAACTCCTAAGAAAGAATAAGAAGTAGAACACGCCTCGATTCAAGCAACCGGTGTCGTTGACATTTTTATTTTAACCTT
This sequence comes from Pseudo-nitzschia pungens, assembly GCA_037355855.1. Taxonomy (NCBI): domain Eukaryota; phylum Bacillariophyta; class Bacillariophyceae; order Bacillariales; family Bacillariaceae; genus Pseudo-nitzschia; species Pseudo-nitzschia pungens. The sequence goes on along the minus strand of CM074763.1, from coordinate 1,943,032 downwards.
ACCAACTGAAATGAAAGAACTTCGCGTACAGTCCGTGCGAAGTTCAAGAATCATAGTAAGAGATAGTTGTACTGTACTCGTATATGGTAAGGTTACCGGTAGGATAGTCGTAGTCCAGTTTTTCCATCCAAACCAAAGCGTCCCAAAGAATAATACGAAGTACGAAGTAATTCCGTTCGATGATACGAGCAAAAACATGGTGGATTACTCGTACATGTATCGGTACTACCAATGCTCACACTTTTTTCCACATCAAACCGGAGCAGGTCGACATCACCCATCTGCGGTAAGATAAGAAGATACCGTCACAGTCCCGGCAAAAGAAGCTCTTTTAAGCACAGTTGCCAAACCAACCGAATCAAATCAAATCGAATCGAATCGAATCGAATCGAATCCAATCCAATCCAATCGAATCCAATCCAATATTTTCGACCCAAAACAATGAACCGAGAGAGGAATCCGAGCCCCGGCAGGTTGAGAAAGCGAGCCCAGAGCCCCGGCAGGCTGAGGAAACGAGGCGAGAGCCCGGGGAGGTTGTCGAGACGTCCCGATTCCTCCAAATCCAGCAGACCCACCAGAAAGCCCGACAGCTCCGCAAGCCTGACGAAAAAGGACGGCAGCTCGTCGAGTTTGATGACGAAAACGGCCGATAGTTCCAGAAGCCTATCGAAAAAGGCCTTCAGCTCTTCCAACCTGACGAAGAGTCCCGAGAGCCCCGGCAAATCCAAATCCCTCAAATCTCTCACCGACCGAACCGGCAAGCGAGCCGAGAGTCCCGGAACGCACAAGAAGCGAGGCGAGAGCCCCGGACGATTGCGAAACGGGAGAATGAGAAAGCGGGGCCAGAGTCCCGGTCGATTGAAGAAGCGAGGCGAGAGCCCCGGAAAGCATAATGCGACGAAAACAAGACCGAGCCGACGACCCGAATCCGTGACCCAGCTCGATAACGAAAAGGGGTCTGACCAGTAAGGAGATTCAAATTCAAAGACATCGATGCAAAGGAGTTTCGCAGAGAGATTCAATTCAGTTCAATTCAGTTCAGTTCAGTTCAGTTCAGTTCAGTTCAATTCGAATCAATTCAAAGACATCCATACACAAGAGTTTCGTCTCGTCGGAAAGGCGATTGAAACGGAGACGGTTTGAACCTGTGTTCCATCATTGGTTTCGTAAGAACAACAAGCTCTTCCCAGCGAAGAGCAAGACAAGGGAATTATCTGTCGAGACTGTTATGTTACTGAGTATTTCGTAAAAAATTACATGCTACAAAAAAGAAAAATTGCATCGACTTTCTCCGGTACCATTGTAGGTCACCCCGAAGGAATGCTTTCAACCGTTCCTGCTGGTAGGTTCTGTCACTCTGGTTGTATTCCCACAGCAATCCGAGTCGTTGGTGAATTCCAGGCTCTCATTCACTCCCTTCGATCGTTCCATTATTAGACGTAGGACCCACCCGATTGTTGATAGTGACTGACCGATGGGTGCGCACCACGGTTACCCGGAACGGGCACCCGCACGGTCTTCCCGGGCCATGCATCGGGCGGGCAGGTCACCACATATTCTCGTCCCTTGGCCCGGATCCGGAATTTACCGCCGGGAGACACGCCCGCCGGGACGACTACCGATACGAACTCCTGCGACGACGACGACGGCGGCACCGGAGAAGTGGGTTGCTGCTGCCCCGGATACACGGACCCCGGCGGTGGCAAGGGGGATCTCTGCCGCTGCCGCTGTGGCTGCGGCGCCGCGGGGACCCTCACCCGGACGCGCTTTCCCGGCCACGCGTCGCCGGGACAGGTCACCGTGTGAATCTGGCCGTTGGCCCGGATCCGAAAGGGCATTCCGGGGTTGACTCCGGCCGGGACCGTCACCGTCACGGTTTGCACCGTCGCAGAGTGCGCCATCGGCGGCGGAGTCGGAGACTTGGATCGCCCGCTCACCGCCGGAACCCGAATCTGGATGCGTTGTCCCGGTGCGGCGTTCGGGGGACAATTGACCTTGAATTCCCTTCCGTTGGCTCGCACACGAAAGGGCATTCCGGGATAGACTCCGGCCGGGACGACCACGGTTTGCACCGTGGTAGAGGAAGCGGCACTCGATGACGACGCTTTAGAGCTCTTCTTGGTCTTGCTCTTGCTCTTTTTCTCGGGAAGGGCAACACGGATCTGCTGACCGGCTTTGGCACCGGGCGGGCAGATGACTTCGAATCGGTGACCCACGACCGTCACCGTGAAGGGCATACCCTCCGAGATTCCCTCGGGGATTGTGATGCGGCACGTGGTAGCACCTACCGACGGGGCACCCGCGTCCGCATCTGCGGATTCCTTTTCCTTTTCCTTTTCCTTTTCCTTTTCCTTTTTTTTCTTTTTCTTCTTTTTGTTTGTGGCCACCACGGCTGCCGTTCCCGCCGCTGCCGCGACCACCGCCGCGCCAACACCCAGCGCTATCGCCGCGTTCTTCTTCGAGTTTGCATCCGCTTGCGATTCGTCCGCATTGTCGTCTTTGGCGGAGGAAGACTTCGTGACTGCCGTTTCCTGTTCCGGCTTCGGTGCGGGCGCTTCTTCTTCCTCTTGGACGAGGTCGGGTTCGTTGTCGTTGTCGTCGTCGGCTTCGCTTTTGCTTTCTTCCGAGCTCTTGCTTTCTGCCGAGTGCACGCTTTCTTCCGAGCTCTTGCTCTCTTCCGAGCTCTTGCTTTCTGCCGAGTGCACACTTTCTTCCGAGCTCTTGCTCTCTTCCGAGTGCACACTTTCTTCCGAGCTCTTGCTCTCTTCCGAGCTCACGCTTTCTGCCGAGTGCACGCTTTCTTCCGAGCTTTTGCTCTCTTCCGAGCTCACGCTTTCTGCAGAGTGCACGCTTTCTGCAGAGAGTACGCTTTCTTCCGAGCTCACGCTCTCGTCGCCATCGCCCGCGACCGGCTCCGCTTCCTGCACGCTCTCGTCGTCGTCGTCGTCGTCACCTTCGCCTTCCTCTTCTGGCTCGGTCGTCTTTTTGGGCAACAAAAAAGCCGGTGTTCCGGCGGCTGCCTTGAATTTGGTGGCCTTGACAACGGGCACTGCTTCCTCCGCATTCTCACCCTCAGGCTCACCCTCGTTGTCTTCTCCTTCCGCCGGTTCGGATTCGGGCTTTTTGGCAATCAAATAGGAGGGTTTTCCGCCGGGAGGCCTTTTCTTGGTCGCAGCGGACTTGGTGGCGGCGGGTGGGACATCTCCTTCTGCTTCCTCGTGCTGGTCGTCGTCGCCCAATGCTTCGGGCATGGTCTTCTTTTTGGGCAACAAGAATGCCGGTGTTCCGGCGGGTGCCTTGAATTTGCTGGCCTTGACCGGTTCTTCTTCTTCTTCTTCTTCTTCCTGTTCCGCATTGTCTGCAATGGGCAGTGCTTCCTCCGCTTCCTCGTCCTGATCATTTTCTTCTTCCGCTGGTGGGGGCGCGGTCGTCTTTTTGGGCAACAAGAACGCCGGTGTTCCGGCGGGTGCCTTGAATTTGCTCGCCTTGACCGGTTCTTCTTCCTCCGGTTCTTCATCGTTTGTGGCGGGCGCTGCTTCCTCCGCGTCCTCTTCTTCCGCTGGTGGGGGTTTGGCCGTCTTTTTGGGCAACAAAAATGCCGGCGTTCCGGCGGCGGGCTTGAATTTGGTGGCCTTGACCGGTTCTTCTTCCGCTTCCTCCCCTTCTTCATTGCTCGCAGCGGGCACCGCTTCCCCCGCGTTCTCGCTCGGCCCGTCGTTGTCCTTTTTCGGAATCAGGTAGGAGGGTTTTCCACCGGGAGGCTTTTTCTTGGGGCCTGGCTTTTTGCCGGCGTTGTTTTTGCCGGGTTGTGGTTGTGGTTGTGGCTGGGATTGGCTGCCGCCGCCACTGTTGTTACCGGCGTCGGCCGGTACTCCGTACACCTGGCCCGCCATTTGTTGGGCTTGTTTGATCATGGCCATCTTTTCGGCCTTTTTCTTCTCGTCGGTTTCGAGACTTTCCGTTGCGGTTTCCGCCACTTTCACGGCGGTCTGGATCCACTTCGCCGGGTCGTCTCCGGCCGCCTGCGTGAATTGCTTGAACAATTTGTCCGCCATGGTCTGGGTTTTGGTTTTGTTTGTGGTTGTTGTTGTACTTTGGTTGTGGTTGTTGTTGTAGTTGTAGTTGTATCGCGTGTTGTTTGATGGGATTGGATTTCAAGACTCGGTCGATTCAGTCTCCGATTCTCAAGATTCTCAATCAAGTGTTGAAAAATGCAAAGTTTGTGAAGCTGTGTTCTTGTGGTGTTTTATGTGTGTTGGGAACTAATTTTATGTGTACACGTACCGGAATGAGGCAGTAAGTTAGGTGAGAGGAAAACATAAAAGATGTCTGTAAAATTACTGTTGGGGCAAAAGCTCATCAGCTTGCTTGGCACGCTCTGAGTGAAAGTCTACGCGAATTAGTATGTTGTCATACCGTAGGAAATTTAATCTTCTGCTGTACTTCGAGGTATTTCGTAAGATTACAGTAATTTTTAGCGACAAAAAGATATCCCCATGGCGTATTCGACGTTCATCAGAATTCAGCACGTGTCCATTCCTGTGTTCGTTAACCCTTACCCTCAGCGCCTTACAGAGTTAGTCATGGCTCTTGTGTCTTGCCAAGATGCACGACACAAAATCCACGACTGACATTCTTCAACTCTCTGTTGGAGGTTGTGAGTTACTCGTACCTAAGATAAGGCTTACCATACGGACGAACCCTACTACTGTACATACCGTAGGTTGACTTTGTTGTTAATACTGGTTTGAGTACCGGTACGTAAGATTACACGTTAGTCGAGCTAATCGTTATTCTTTTTATTGGGCTCTTGATCGTTGAGAAAGGTCCGTTGATAGCATGAGTAAGGTTAACCTTACCAGTAATTACGTAAGATCATTCGTAGTTTTAACTATGAACCCTGGTTTTGACACCATCGGAACCGGATCGGAACGATTGTTCATTCACCCGTAGTAAACTTACGAGTTTGTACGTACTCGTATGTTTTACAATGGCATGCCGTCTCGTCATGGTGACATCATTCTTCCGAATTCGCATGGGTCTGTCTTGTGTTTTTCTACGTACCGGTTCGTACTCGTACTCGTATCGTAAGACCTTAGTGTCTTCCCATACTTTTTTTTCATACTCTTGTTCTCATTCGAATTCACACGCCAAAATCGTTACAGTAGCATCCCTTGCGTTCGTCCCATCGACAGCATCCGACGATAAGAAAGAAGAGGCACGCACGCACCATTCGCGGCAGATTCATCCTGCATCTAACTATCGGGGGACTATTGACCGCAGCAACAACACCTTCGCCGGATTGAGTTCGACCGGCGATCACTATTCAACGATTCGAAGATCGAAGCTAAGCGTTGGGAAAACAAAAAACTCTATCCAAATTCCCCGTCCCCATTCACATAAAAGCCATGAGGACCATCGTTCGGCGACCGTCCGGTGGAATAGCCTCGTCGGTGGTGATCCTGTGGATTCTCGCGACGGCGAGAACCTCCTCGCAATTGTCGCTATCGATTCCCCCGGACGCAACAAGCAGAACCCCACCGACCCCAACGAACGAGGGACCGTTCGCGCTGGTGGATGGAACGAACAACCGCGACGACGACGACGACGGCATTGGCGACGACAACGTCCTATTGCCCGCATCGGGGCGGTTCCGCCTGACCTTGTTTCGATTGGCACCGAACACAGACGACAGCGACGGCAACAACGAATGTCCCCCGATAGACGTGCCGTTGCCCATGGCGGTCTCGGGCTCGAGCGCCGGGCCGGTTTCCGTGTCCATGTCCGTGTCCGTGTCCGAGTCGTCGCCGCTCGCATTGCCACCGCTTTCCCTGCAGCGCTGCGACGGCATCTTCTTGTACGGCAGAGAGATTGTCCACTCGGAATCCGACGCGACGCTCGCCACCCTCGAGGTGCTCGCCACGGACCGGCCAGACCGAAACAACAAGAACAACAACAACAACAACCGAGCACCCCGTGCATTGCTCCGCCCGGATGCGACCGTTGCGACGACATTGTGGGACGCCACGCTGGTGATCGAACCGGACCAACCCGCTGCGACCACCCAGCAAGAGCACGCCAACCACGGCTGTTTTGTGGCCATGAACCGGTTCCAGGTCCGGGACCACTGCAAAGCCCTGTTCGAGGCACGGTGGGCCAATCGCCGGTCGAAACTCTCCCTCCAGCCCGGTTTCGTCGGGTTCTCGCTCCTGCGCAAGCTCAACCACAACGGCAATGACAGTGACAACGGCAACGGCAACGGCAACGACAACGACAGCCACGAGCGGTCCGCCGGCGCCGGGGACGAGCTGTGCTCTCGGTACAACTATTCCACCTGCACCATCTGGGACTCGAGGGCCACCTGGGAGCGCTGGAGGAATGGCGAGGGTCGCACCAGCCACGAGGTCAACCGCCAGACGGGGGATTCGAAACAACCAAAGCGGGTCCCCCTGTCGGAGTGGCTCGAGGGACCTTCCTCGCCGATCTTTTGGGAGGGAAGCGTCGCCGGTGGAACCTAAGGGGACGCTACGGGATGCAATGCAACTGAACGGAACGGTGTGATTCGATACAGTAAAATGCTTTTTGACGCTTATAGTGCGGTGCAAAGCGACCCGGATTGGCGACAACAAAACGGGTCCGATAAACGGGTGGATTTTGGGAAACGAATCCGCTGTTCGTTGCTGGCAACGGAAACAAACCGTGTCTCGTCCCATCCCGTCCCGTCAAATCTCCACTCTGATTTGCCCGATTCATGAATTGAATTGATTCGATCAACTCCACGGGTACTGTACACAAAGAGTCTGGAAAGAATCCTCAGTGCACTTCGTTTTCGCAACCACTGGTAGAAATCGATTTTGGTTCGGCCCATTGTCTTGCTTTCCGTTGATTCTATGGGGTCAAAGTCGCGATTGAATTGGTTCATCTTGGTCGTCAGCTTTTGTAAGAGTTCAAACTAGTTCAAATTGAATCTTGAATTGATTCGAAATGAATGGAGTGGAATCGAATCGTACCATAGTTTTCATCGTGCCGAACAAATAATTTTTGTAGTAGTGTCTGTCAGTATGAAACGCTAAATACAATATCCTCCAACTCCGTGTCGAACAGTCAACCCATCCATATCTTCTTTGCATACTTGTTTTTTGTTTGTCCCTCAGCGATCCACCCATCAATTAGTTGCAGATGGAGTGTGTGATCAGAACTAGAATCACACACTACTCTTAAAATCACACACTCTTCACGTTGCATAGTTCTCGCAGTATTATTTTAAAGCGGCAACCAACATGTCGTAAGAGTCGCTACAATAACGAAGACGGAGTAAACGCGATGATGTGCTTAGGATGCAATGGTCATCGCCACTCCATTTTTCGAGACCAAATAATTATAGTATTAACCACCTTCGGTGGCCACCTTCGGATTTCCTACTTCAATAAGTATATTATTATTATTATTAAGTGCTATGGAAACCAAGTACTTCGTAGTTATTTCTCTCAGTGTCACGAGGTTTTCGTAGGTACGACCGCAACAAAATGGTTTTGTTCAACAGCACTTCTCATTATTGTTTCTTGTCTTCTACACGCAATGTCGTTTTCATTCGTTTTGAGTTTTGCGTGATACGCACTCTCACCGAACAAAACATCCTGTAGCAATCGAATAGAACTTAAGTACGCTGAATGAAGTTTCCTTGCCGGTAATGCAATCGTATAGAGTGGAGAGGTTTTATCGTTGTTTTCTGCATATAAATAGCAGCAGGTGGTTGTATTCCGCGGTCTCATGCATTTAGGAGTGTAGTAAAGAGGAGAAACTCGACTCATCGTTCGCAGAACTCATGCTTATCGGTTTATACTTCGGTTTATTTCTCACGTCCAACGCGTGCTCTTAATGATCAAAATCTTTTCGTACAGGCATTGAATTGATATTCGACTACAACCAGCATTACTTCGTCATTCTAGCATTCAGGAACAAAATATCTTCCATGATTATTATTTTATGATAATGATTTGTAGCCCAGACCCTGGTGTTGTTGGTTCCACGTAACTACCGGGTACGATAGTTGTGGATCTCAATTGCCATATCCGCGTCTAAACAGTTATTATCACAAGTTAATCATCATGTTTGTTTTTTTCCGTCTGCTGGTCACAAAGAATCATCATCGGTGGATTTTACTAGAAGGAGTAAGTCATCGTAATGGTGATGAAAGGAGGCGCTTTCGTCCCTAAATCTCGTAATCTTACGTGTAATGAGTGATCGATATTTTTCTTTTTTTTTCATCTTACAAGTAAGGTTTCTTACGACAACACCGGTAGCTCCGTGTAACTTGTGGTGAATTCAAACCACGCACAATACTTGCACTTTTTCAGATGGCATGCATGTGCGTCGTTCTATTACAGGTGAGTGAGGGAGTTAATCAGTCCTCTTTGGGATTATGGGAGTAACGGGTAAGGTTATAATAAGCCTGTGGCTTGGTTCCGATTTGAATCACGGATGAGGCCGATGTACAAGTGTCGTACACCACGTTATCTAGCAATTAGCAAAAAATAATCAGAATTGATCCAGTCCCGTCGTGCTAGAATAGTCGTCTTAATGGTGGTGGAAAATTGGTTTCCTCGTGCTTCGCGTGAGTCTTTTTGCAAGCATCACATTTACCGGTATTGCAACAGAATGCAAACACCAGATAGGCTGCTTTACGAATGACAAATGAACCGTCCCTTACTTGAAAGATGATTTCACCGCTCGCAACAACTACCCAAAATCGTTTGTCTTCCAATGACGGGAAGGTTGCAACAGCCAACACAGACAATGCAGACGAGGAGTGCTCATCGTCGTCTGATGAGAACGATGGAGCATCGGCGCGTAAATCGTGCACAAAACCGCGCACCCGATCAACTGTTGAAGCGACCCCCAATCCTAGCAATAACGCAGCAAAACCAGATGTTGAGAAGACATCGGACACACACGATGTCATGATCATGGCCCTCGTTCTCATAGTTGTGATTTATGTTTTGAAAGTAATGGTTTTCGTTCTACTTCGGACGAATCACTGCAGCAAGCAAAGAATGATGAAAAAAAATAACTTAAAACAGAATATTGCAAAGCACGCTGACACCACAAGAAACCAAGTGGAGGGAGATAAAAAGTCAGGTAATATCAGCGATCCTCTTCCTGCAGTAGCTGCGGTGGAAGTATACACTGAGCGTTCTTCATCTACATCAGGGTCCTCTGCACGAATAAGTGTAAGTTGTAGCCTAGAACGCGTTGCAGTGGGTGGGAACCGTAATGTAGCAGCGGAAGTAAGTGGTATCAATGTTACCAAGCACAAAAGTGTAACCGTTGGGAACACTTCAGCTGCCGATGAACCTTCTCAGGAGGAAAAAGGCGAGAAGATTGTTTTCAGCGGTGAGACTCCCGAAAATCATCCGATGTCTAATGGACAAGAACTGAGGACGACGAACTTCAACAATTCCGTTGCCTGTGGTACCGATGGTGACAGCCACGACGAGAACAATGATTATGAGAATGATTCTGTTCCCAATGCTAGAACCGCATTTCCTCGTAACACCACCGGCAATAACAGAGATTCAGTGGATACGGGATTGCAAGCCAAACACTATAAAACTGCTGCACCTGCAGTGGCTCAAGCAACGACCGCAAGCGTGGTTCAGTCAAAAACAAAACAAAATGATTTAGTATCGTCCTTAGCTACAGTCCAGAATGAACAACAATATACGACCGCAATGACTCATTCCGTTGGTTTCACTGCACAGCGATTGCTTGTGCAAGAACAACGAATAAAATCAGGACCAGACTTAGAAACTGACCTTGAAATCGAATCAGAAATAGAAAGTAATCGGTTGGGTAGAAAACGATTGTCTATTAATACTAATTGCAGCGAGAAGAAAAGAGACAGTGACTGTTCCACTGCTACTCGTGCTCCTCAAAGTTTCTTAACTGCTCGAACAAGGGCAATGAGCGAGGACAATTCCAAAACTACCAGAGACTTCAGGAATTATACGGGAAAGGGAAACTACTCAGGGTCTTGGATCACAAGTTGCAGAGCTCACATCTTTTGGAGACGCGACTCTCAAGAACAAGAACACTTCTAATGTTATCGATACGAGCGACGGAACAATGAGAAAGAACCGTAGCAAGGAAGATCTTCGCCAAAACCTCGATGCAGATTGTACGCAGTGCACTGACAATAAAAGTAGCGATAATGAGAAGATCGAGCAACGACCACGACGACCACCATCAACCAGTGGTCCCAAGCTACATCAGGCTACGTTGGCTGCTATCCAAAGTTGCTTACAAGACGGGTCTGCTCTTGAAGAAGCATTGGACGAAGAAGGTTTGGTGTGCTTTGCTGCGAAGATGAATAGAAACACAGTCAATAGAATTCACAACAAGGTGAGAGGAATAATGGTTGTTGATTACGAACAAGCACACCTGAAAGGCACGAATACCAAATACGATTATCTCTACAACCGAATTCACTCCCAAGAAGAATTTCTGGCAGTAGCATCGGAATTTTTCCGCACTGTTATGTCCCACACTCGGAATGGCACTGGTTCATCGACAAACTCGACATCCTCTAGAACCACACTCAACTTGGGTAAAGAACGCTTCTGGTATGCACCGACAAGCGAAGATTCACGCCGAGGATCCAGAGGACGATTTTTACGAAGACATCGATATGGACTCATCCAAGGATGAAGTCATCACACCCAAGGGAGAGGTCTTGGCAACCTCACGACGATCAAATCGTGTACGAGTTATGACCACGAAAAAGAAACTGGAAAAGAGAGAGCTGAAAAACTTTCGAATTTTAGCCGAAGCTGTCAAGGAGCTTGAATACGAACAGCGTCAAAGTCAATATAACGAACAGCAGCAAGTCGCTAAGAAGGTGAAGAAGGACAAACGAAATGATTCAAAAATTAGGATCCCCTCCAAACTTGCTTCTGAGAGTGCAGCGTCCAAACCGACCGGCGCCAGGGATTGGAGATACTGTCGAGTTGATGGGTGCCAAAAGTGGGCCAGAAGACAGGGTCTCTGCATGCGCCACGGTAAGCTCCTGGAGATATCTGATGTCGAGGAACACGGGATTCGGACGCGGGGAGTCAAGGAAGCGGAAGAAGATCCCGTGTCAAATGATCAGAAAAAGGATGTTGTCAACACAAAAGAACATCAAAAGACAAAGAACGCTTCGCTAACTCAATTGACGGAGACGACGGAGCAGAATTCTCAACAGCAATTAGCACCATCAAAGAAAGTGAATGGAATGATGCTGCCACCCGTCCCAAAACAAATTCACACTAAGGGAATTATTCCAGTTACTGGGTCGGAGTTCGCAACGAGTCACATCAGACCGATTCACGTCGAAACACAAGAAGTTTCTGTACTTTCCAAACGAAACCTGGATGATACGGACAGGCCAATGGAAGAGCAAAGCAAAGAGGAAAAGAAGAAAGCTAGTCTTGTTGGCAAATTAGTGGTCGCATCAAATTCGAACCACTTGCCAAAGCCGCAGTCAACGCCTGTGCCCCGTGAAATTCAACATAATGGTACCGACCAGCCATTGAAAAAGCACATCAGGGATGAATCGAACAAAGCTAGTGTCGTTGACAAAGTTGTTGACAACTCGATGGTCGCATCAAATTCGAACTACTTGCCAAAGCCGCAGGCGCCGCTTTTGCCTTCCAAACGAAAGCTGGATGGTGTCGACATGCCATCGAACAATCCTAGCAGCGATGAAAGGAACAAAGCCAATGTCGTTGACAAAGTTGTTGAGAACTCGATGGTCGCATTAAATTCGAACTACTTGCCAAAGCCACAGGTGTCGCTGTTGTACTCCAAACGAAAAATGTTTCCTACCGAATTTGCTAACGAAGAGAATTCGACAGAAACGCGGTCTCCAGAGCTTCCTTATGCAACAAGAAATAGGCAAAGTGTGTACAGCAGTGTCAAACATGGTGGGTCGATTCCACAACAAGCACGCAACAGCAATGAAACGGACGCAAGCAGTGCAACCAAGCGACAAAAAACTTTAACCAGCGCGGATGGTCCTACCTTGAAATCGTTGCAGGTGGCACCGTTAATGGAATCCAAATGGACAAACAACACTACCGAATTACCAGCAGGTGCAACAGCGGGAACTGTTACCATGAAAACAAAAGCAGTAGTATTCCACTCTGAGCGTCTTGGACTGAAAATCAACGCCGATGGCAAACACGTTGAGATTTTGGCACTGCTCAGCCCGGAGCACGAAGGGAAAATCGCTGTTGGGGATTTAATGATTTCAGTGGGGGGACGAAATGTTGAAAGGATGAGAAAAGAAGAAATTGCCATGGCAATTGCGAACACAAGCAAGGCCTACAACAATCCAGTTTTTATCTGCAGTCACATAAATCATTGATGCACGTGTAGAGCTGTTTTGAGCTAAGTTTGTTCTACGCACTGACTGTATCATTGAATCTTGCAAAAAGTCCTAGGAAGAGGATGCAAGATGTAGAAGAGTAAAAGTGAAGCAGAGGTAGTTGCACAAAAAGTCATCATATCAGCTCTCCAAGATACTTGTCAACCTCACCAAGATTTTTGCAAGCAGAACAAAAACGAATCTTTTGAATTTTGGGATCTCATGGTTTGTATAGCTCAAGGAGCAGTGAAAAGATATCAAAATTCTTATCAACCACATTTAAGCAACGCATCCAGTTACCATGCCCTCAACAATTATTGCAAAGGTGAAAAATTCATTCATGATAAAGCATTCATCGAGAATTGCAAAGTTTTGATTTAGTAGTTGAAGACCACAATGGACGCCGGAAGTTAAAGTGTTTCAGAAATCTCGGATGACGTGTCACCTCCTATTCCAACAAACTTTTCAGAAAGTTATTTAAATACGTATATTATTATTATTATTATTATTATTTTCAAAAGTGTTTGTCAACGGATTTACTTCGTAATGATAAAAATAGCGCGGGTTGCTTTATCGATTTAGTTTGGCTTTTGACAGGGTCTTCGATGAATCTTATTACGAAGTACGAAGTATTTCTTTTCAACGAGATTCATCGGGACTGTCGAATACGAAGTATCCAAAAGTTACGACATCTAAGAAATATTTACTTAACAACCAAAAACAAATATATTCCTTGGTTTCCAGGCATACGGTACCGGTAAGATCAGAGATGGAAATGCAAGAATACGGTACTACTACTAAAGAATTCTAGTAGTTTTTAACTGTGGTAAATAACAATAGTAATCCTGAAGTACGATATTTGCAAGTACGTAATCGAACTCGGTCCTTCGAGTCCAAAGCATACAAGAAGCACGATTACCGGTAGTAACGGTGAACGAGTTTAGGAAAGTAGTATCTTATTACTTCTCAAAAAACCGGTAGTAACGGTGAACGAGTTTAGGAAAGTAGTATCTTATTACTTCTCAAAAAAGTGTTATTCTTCTCTGAAGTGTACCGAGCGTTGTTAAAAAGTATTACTATCATTGTTTCTAACGATGAGGTGTTGAATTCTACGGAATTCCTAGCAGCAACAAGAGTCCACCAGTTTCCGTCGAAATTAGTACTACGGTACGGGACGACAAGAATTATAATGTATGCAACAATATGTAACATGTGGATAAACAAGGTTGTGATTCGTGCAGTATGTGAACGCGAAGCAATTCTGGAAGAACAAGGCCTCCTTGCTCCGTACCTAGTACCAAGTACTACGTGTTAATTGCTCGTATGCGACTTGATCGAGAAAGAATTTTTCGGAAGTTCGATGATTGTTGATTGATGAGAGCAATGATGATTGTTGTTGAGATGATTCATTCAGTCCTGTACCGTATCGAACACCGCTCTCTCATAGGGGTATTCGTTTTTTAAAAGCATCCAGGACAAGTCCATTAAAGCCTCAGCGTTTACCACAGAAACCATCGGTTGAAAAGCAAGCGTGGCCCGAGTATGATAGGAATAAGTGTTTGTGCAAGTACGTCGGATTTCAACGGCAGATCGAATGCGCCCGCACCTCCTCCTGGCACGAGTCCAATTATGTGGTTCGGGTTCCCACAAGTACGGTAGGGACACAAGTACTCTACCTCTTGTGCCGTATACCGTACGTACGGGAATGGCTGGAGTCTAAAGTTCTACGAACATCTACGAGTACGATTATGAGTACGGTAGGTTCCTTCGTATCCAAAATCATGCTTTAGAGTACGGGTACGAGTAAGGTTACGTAATTACTCGGTTACGGTACGAAACCGTTAAAATAATTATTGCACCATCGATTCGAATCGAATCTGATCACTCCGCACGAGTAAAGGTTAACATGTACTACCGTACGTACCTGGTACGTAAACAAATCCGAATGATCTTGCGGCTTGCTTCACATCTTTGTCGCTCATCTTCGCGCTGCATTCTGTAAATAATAGCGATTGGGCACGCTGCAAAGTTAGCAAAGCAAATTTTGCTTTTTGCTTTGCAAAATTTTGCTTTGCCCACAAAAGCAAAAGTTTTGCTCCCACTTTGCTCCAAAACGGATAGATGGACGGACGCTCATTCGCTGGGTGAACGGAAAAAGGACAGACGCTGTGTTGACGGAAAAAGGACGGACGCTCATTCGCTGGACAGACTCTATTAGTACTTGTAAAGGTGCTATTCAGTGTCCTATTCAGTTCATGTCAGTGACTCTAGTCATTATTTGTGTGATTCCAGTGTAAATATTCCTCAAACTATGCACGGGCAACAGTATTCAAAAATAAGTATTGAGAAATCACCAATAGTTTGGGTGTCACCACTGATTGATTAATATTTAGCCCTGTGCTGTACAATCCGCTAGCTAATACCATCACATCCAATATCTGAGTGACTCTGACCATCATTTGTGTGATTCCAGTGTGAATATTCCTCAAACTATGCACAGGCAACAGTATTCAAAAATAAGTATTGAGAAATCAGTGATAGTTTAGATGTCACCACTGATTAATTAACATTTGGTCTAACACTGGAGAATTTACTAGAAAATAATGTCAAACTGAATATCTGAGTAACTCTGACCAACATTTGTGTGATTCCAGTGTGAATATTCCTCAAACTATGCACAGGCAACAGTATTCAAAAATAAGTATTGAGAAATCACCAATAGTTTGGGTGTCACCACTGAATAATTAACATTTGGTCTAACACTGGAGAATTTACTAGAAAATAATGGTAAACTGAATATCTGAGTGACTCTGACCATCATTTGTGTGATTCCAGTGTGAATATTCCTCAACCTATGTATAGGCAAGAGTATTCAAAAAGAAGTATTGAGAAATCAGTGATAGTTTAGATATCATCACTGATTAATTAATATTTGGTCTAACACTGGAGAATTTACTAGAAAATAATGGTAAACTGAATATCTGAGTGACTCTGACCATCATTTGTGTGATTCCAGTGTGAATATTCCTCAACCTATGTATAGGCAAGAGTATTCAAAAAGAAGTATTGAGAAATCAGTGATAGTTTAGATATCACCACTGATTAATTAATATTTGACCCACTACTGGAGAATCTGCTGAGAAATTCCAACAAATCAAATATCTGAGTGACTCTGACCATCATTTGTGTGATTCCAGTGTGAATATTCCTCAACCTATGTATAGGCAAGAGTATTCAAAAAGAAATATTGAGAAATCACTAATAGTTTAGATGTCACCACTGATTAATTAATATTTGACCCACTACTGGAGAATCTGCTGAGAAATTCCAACAAATCAAATATCTGAGTGATTCTGGTTCATATTTGTATAATTCCAGTGTGAATATTTCTCAACTTTTGCATAGGGAGGCTGATTAAAAAAGAATGAATGAACAATCATTCATAGTTAGGATGTCAGCACTGATCATTCAATATTCGGCCCAGTACTGGGGAATTGACTAGAAAATCCACATTTGAATGATTCCAGTCTAAATATTCCTCAACCCATGCATGGGGGAGCCCATTAAAAAAAGAATAAATAAAAAATTAGTGAAAAATTGGTGATAATGTAGGTAGAGCAAATCAGCGTTACTGGTAAAAAAAAGTCCACAAAGGGACTTGAACCTTCAGAGTCAACTTGTGTGATACCACTGTATCACACTGGCTACAGCTTCAACAAGGTATATGTAGATATATAACTTAAATTATATTCTGCTAGACCCAATAGTATGATTATTTATCATCTGTTCATTCCCTAATAGCATATAACAGTGCTATGGATCATATACTACAGCATACACTATGAACTACTAGTATATTATGCTACAAGCTATGCTACCAACTGTCATCATGCTACTGCCTTGGGTAGAGTCAGTAGGTACCACATGCCAACCTTTGCCAGTACCTCATGTGCTGCTGTTATTGCTACTCTTATTTTTATTATCATCCCTCCCTTGCTAACAAGCAATCTCTTTCTATTGGCAAGCCATCAACCCCCCTTTCCCCCCATTCTTGGGGGGTTTGGGGAGCTGCGCTCCCCATTTCGGGGTGTGCCCCCATTTTGATTTTGCTTTGCAAAATTTGACTTTGCTCCCCAAAAAGCAAAAGCAAAAAAAGGCAAAATTTGCTTTGCTCTCAAAAAAACAAAGCGTGCCCAATCGCTAGTAAATAATGGTCTTGACTCCCAAGTACGAGGTAACTTACTAGTAATCCTTACCGTACCGTACATAACAAGTACAGCGTCGTTAAAGCGCAATGCGCATTCTGGAATTTAGAATCCTAAAAAACTACTTCGCGCATTATCATTTCTTGCCCAACGGTACGGTATTACCGGTATTCATCGTTGATCCACAACGATCATTCTTCACCAAAAGTACGTTATTCAAAGTCTTTTGATTGTTGAGAGAGCAGCACGATGTCCACGGAGTTTGGAGCAAGATAATTCGAAACGTACCCCTGATCCCCATTCGCTTCGACAGCTCACGCACCGTGTCGAAGAGGGGAGAGAAATCGATTCTCTAACCGGCGAGTCAACCGTTGGGAACCCATTGTCGGAGGGATCCGTAACAGAATCCGTCCGACAATGGATTCTTCCTATAACTATTACACCGGAAAAGGCTTTGGGGCGTGTCTCGAGGAGGCCATTCGTGCCGGGAACCCCAACGGTGGCACTGGATCCGATTGCAACAACGTGGCGAATCATCATCACCATGGTAACACGAGCACAAGCGAAAATCATAACAGCAATGCCTCCTGGTTGCCAATGAAGAAGGTTTCCGTCCGGAACATTGGGCAGGTCCGTCTTCCTAGCAGTCTGTCCCTCGAAGATTCCCGCCCAGCTCCGGTGGTCGATTACGCTTCCTTCAAACAAACACTAAGGAGGTACAGCCTCTGTCGAACCAAACTGCGTCGTCTCTTCGAAACGCAGCAAGTGTCACGAGATTTATTCTCGGTCGAAGACACGGAACCGATCCTGGCCGAGCTGGAAGGCGCGGCTACGAAAGCAAGCAGCGCGAGGCAGACGATTGATTTATGGACACGGGGATCGTCCTATGTGGCCATGGGCGACGCCGAAACCGCCGACTGCTCGTGTGATCTTCCGGGAGTGTTGCGGACCGAATCGCGCACCGTTCCATCGCCGAACGATCTTGCGGAGAGCCTCCACGCTCGAGCGAGACAATCTGACCCGCTCTTTGGCGGAAGAAATCCAAACCATCTCGGCCTATTACGAGTCGAGGCTAGCGTCCCTGGAATACCGAGTCCGCAACTGGACCACGAGGAACACGAGGAGGCGATCCAACAATCCTCCGACGAATACTACCGATGGCCAACACGGAACCGTGAACGAAAACAACAACCACAACCACAACCACAACAACAACAACAACCACAACCACAACAACCACAACAACCACAACAACTACGACAACGACAACGACAACGACAACCATTGCGAAGACGATTACCTCCACGACACGGTGAGGCTCGGTCATGACCTTCTAGAAGTACTGGCTTTTTGCGCCATGAACGGTGTGGTTGTTCGCCAGATTCTGATTCGCTACGACGCCTTTGCTCGGTCGGTGGGGGGGATCCCTCTGATGGAATTTTACTGGAAACGAATCTTTCAATCCACCAGCGCCAAAACGAAACGCAACAAGAAACCCGACTTGAATGGCTACGAATTGCGGCGGATACTCTTGCACCAAGGGGTTACCGACTTGTGCGACTTGTTTCATCGCACGCTGGTTTCGGACGCCGCAGGCAGCAACGTCGAGACCGCGGGCGACCAAGCCCTCGGGAATAGTGACGACCAGCACCTTGAGCGAACCCTTTCCGTGGTTGCCGAACGCTTCCGCGTCGACCGAGAGGAGCTGTGCCGAGTCATGGAGTCCGCTGCGATCGACCCCCTCTCCTCGGGAACACCCGTTTCCAATCCCGCTGCGGCGAGTGAACAGGATTCTTCGGTTCTTCAAAGCCTCCGCAACTCGGTGTGGCTGGGATTGTACCTCGAAGACCAGATCGGATGGTACCTGTACGGGACGGACCGAGATCGAAGCAAGATGTCTCGAAGACGAAATGAGATCCCTGGCCCGGTGGAAGCGACGATCGGAATCCTATCTGGTCGAGCCACATCCACTTTTCGGTCCGGGCCAACGCCACCTACGAGGATGATGAATGCAGGAATCGGGGGGAACGGATGCGTGGCCATTCTCCGGGGGGATATGTGCCTGGACCTGGAGTGCGAGAACCTGGCCGGGTGCGGCAACCACTGCGTCGATGAAAGTGACGACAACGAGTTGGTGTACGATTCCACTTCTGCAAGGGGAACCACCGTTACAAAAACGAGTTCCGCGTCTCACAACAAGCAACAACAACAACAACAACAACGATTCGGGGCATGACGGAAGCTCGAACGAGTGCTCATTTGAAGACAGAATCAGACGAAAACTGGTGTGACGAGGCAACAAGCCTTCAATCTATTTCTCGCCCTGGCCGGGGGATTTCTGTATTGTATGAACTACTACATCGTGGAACCCTCTTCCACCATGTACGCCAACGCTCTAGGGGCCCAAGACGCCGCCGGAGCGATCCTCATCGGGATGATGCCAATTGCTTGCTGCTCGGCTGCCATTGTCTACAGCGTTTGGACCAACACCGTCTACCGACAGCCTTTTCTGCTCAGCTGCTCTTTGATGATCACGGGCAACATTGTGTACTCGAGTGCCTTTCATTACCAGTCCCTTCCCATGGCGCTGATCGGCAGGTTTATGACGGGATTAGGGGGTCCAAAGATGATCGTCCGGCGGTACATGGCGGACACAACGGCATCCAGCATCCGGACCAGCGTCAACGCTTTGTTTGGAATGGTGGTGGCGGCCGGATCCGCCCTGGGTCCGTGCTGCGCTATCATCCTGGCGCGGTACAACTTTATTATTGCGCTTCCCGGGGGATCCGAGCTTTGGTTCAACAGCATGACGGGACCGGGCTGGTTCATGGCAGTGCTGTGGAGTATCTTTTCGGTGGCCCTCTTTGCCGGGTTTCGTGAACAGGAACGGATTGGTCTGTACGAGAAACTCCATCAAGAACATCAAGAACAGGAAGCCAGCTCGATGCACCGGGTGTCTACGGCCACGGATGGCGATTGTGAGGAAACGATCGCGAAGCGCCCGCCTGTTCACCTCAACCCGACCCTTTCGGTCGGGGACGACTCGATACCGGCCGTGCTGTCTGTCAAATCGTCCATGAGCATCATGTGGGAGGGCGAATATAGTGTAGCAACCAGAAGCGTCAACTCCAACAACGGAGGGCTTTGGGGCGAATGGCAGCGCGCCTCACGGCACTTTTTGTTCCCGGTTCGGATCTGCATGGGGTTGCTGTTTGCCAAGGTCTTTGTCATTGAAACCCTTGTGAGTTGCACCAGTGCCCTTTCCAAGAATCGATACGGATGGACCATTCACGAGGTCGGTGCCCTAGGTTGTTTCAATGGTTTTTTCGTGATCCCTATTTCTATCCTCGTTGGAAAACTCAGCATGTCCTACCAAGACAGGTACCTGATGGTATGTCTGCTGCTGGTGGGGGTCTCCGGATTGAGTTTGCTGATCGACTTTTCGGATTTATTTCCGATCGATGGCGACTTCTCCGAGCGAACCTACAACAAGAATCTATGGTGGAGCGTCGGACCGACACAGTATGTCATTGGGTACTTTGTCACATACGTTTCGATCCAGAGCTTCGAGGGCATCATCGGTTCGGCCCTCTCGAAGCTCGTCCCGACTGCACTCGCTACTGGAACCTTCAACAGTGGGCTGTTGGCTACCCTGGTCGACACCTCCGGCCGCGGCTGTGGCGATCTGTTCATCGCGCTGATGGGTTTTTGGAACATTCGCCAGTTGATGAACCTGCTGTTCATCCCCGGGGTAATCGTGCTGACCACGTGCCTGGTGGTCGTCCGGCGGTACTACGATCTGCTGGCGGTGTAAATATTCAATTTGTTTAACAATACTACATAGACTGTTGTATCATTATTAGCATTTTTTAGATTCTAATGATACTACGATACTGCGATTCTACCTCGTTCGTCGATGAATCGAGAGTACCGGTACCCATTTCTGCGTGTGGCAGTTCGTCAAAGAAAACTCAGATTCTTTGTACCAAAAGACAGTGAATAGACCGTACTACCCATTGTTATGGAATCTGAAGGACGCCCGGCTTCCCAAATTAATTATATCCCTGTTCTTTATAGTTGTACCATGATATTGCACCATGTGCGATGGTGCAATTGGAAGGAAATCAAGTGAAAGAAATCGATAGATGAGCACTAACTTTAGAGCATAGTCGCGGGTTCACTAACCCCTTTCCGAGGGCCTACTATGACGTGTTGCTCGATGCTGCGTGGGTGGGAAGGAGCATCCTCGACGTTTTCAATTGTCCGTTTCGTTTCGTTTCGTTTCGTTTGTTTCGTTTCATTTTGTTTCGTGTCGGTTCCTTTCGTTTGGCTTTGTTTTGTTTTGCTTTGTTACATTACGGCGCGGTCCTGCCCTTGCAACCCACGGCTCGTTCAGTGCCGTGCTTCAACGGGTCGATCCGTGAGGCTCTTCCGCCAGGGCATTGCCCCCCGGTGTTGCCGTCGCAAAGCGCTCGTCGGAGGGATTCGACTCCCCCCTCTCGAGTTGGTCATCGCTGTGCAAGAGGCGAAGGACCGCGGACAGGTTGTCTCTCAGGCGGCTTCGGATCGGCCGAGCGGCTTCCATCAGCGCCACCTGACGCTTTTTGTACAAGGCCCGACCGGATGGCGTTTCCACGGGGATGATCGGAATGGGACGGGCCGGGCACTCGTAGGCCTTGGGATCGTACGGGGAGGCCCCGACGTCGAGGGTCCGGGCCTCCAGGGCCACTTCCAATACGTCCACCAGCAGAGACGGATCGCAGTACGGCGTCAGCTTGAGCGCGATCTTGAGGAGGTCCATGTGCGCGTGGACGCAGGCCGGTTGCTCTAGCGACAGCTGGTCCGTCCGGGCCAGCGTCGCCCCGTGGTGGTTGAGAGTGGCAGCCGCCGGGGCGAAAAAGCGGAGTGCGTCGACATGGGTGCAGGAGACGCCGCGTCGCTCAACCGTCTCGTTGATGGTCTCGCGGGACACCCGAAGCGGGAGGTGGGCCTGATACTTACCCGACGGCGGGGGAGGGGCTCCCTCGGGATGATACTGCATCGCCCACTCGTGGAGGCCGTAGCAATAGAGGATGGGTTCATTGGTCAGTGTGGTGTCCAGGACGGACCGGTACCACAGGAGGCCAGTGGGATCTCGTGGTGGCGTGCGGCGGGGACGGTAAAGGACTCCCTGTTGGCTGCCGTAATACTCGTGGGAGTCGGCATCGCTGGGATCGATCCATTGGGCATCCCTGAGGTGCAAAATTCCACCAAAGTCGTCTGGGGTCGCCCCCTCCAAAAATACGCCACGATCCTCGATGGGATGGGACAATGACGCCTCGGCAGCGACCGCGATCGCCTCGGAGGCTTTGTAATAGTCGTCGACCGAGCGAATGGTCCGAACCAACGTGGTGGAGGACCCATGAGTTGTGGTCGTCCGACAATCCGATACGGAATCTTCCTCGCCCAAGAAAAACACCCCAACGCCCGGCGACCACCGCGCCAATCGCTTCGGTCCCTTCAGCCCTTTCAAGCCGTAATATTCCACCAAGAAATTATAGACGGGATGCTTGGGATCCAGCATGGTCAAGGTCGTTTCCGAATTTTCGTCGAGGTCGGATTCCTCCGCTCCCGTTGCATCGTCCCCGGCGGCGATTCCAATGAGATTCGATCGTTTCCGCGCTTTTGTTTTGTTTCTGAGTTTGCGCTTGCGACTCGCCGAAACCGAAGCCATCAACGGATGGTCCGATCCCACCAATCCCGGCTTGAGGAGCGTCCGGATGCGCTCTCGGTGATCGGAGGCCGCCTCTCTCCAGATTGCTTCGGGGATTCGCACCACAACCGACGGAGGGGGGAGAGCCGTTTCGCCATCGCGAGCCGAAATCGTGGATTTTGTCGGGGATGCAATGCGGGCAATACCGGTGAGAGCGTTTGCACAGTTTAACCACGCGAGGAACACCACGACGAGAACGGGAGAAGGAACCGGTCCAGTCCATCGGTTTCGTCTTCGTCTCCGAACGCTCCTAGAATTCCCTGGCGAGCAAGGTACCGTGGAAGAGGTTGTCGTTTCTGCCATTTCGGTTGTCTCTTCTAGAGGAACGAGAGATGGAGCCGTTGTTATCGCGTTGAGATCGCAAAATGTTGTGCAGCCAGTTGTCAGCATCATAACCTCTCTCTCAGAGGATTTAGCACCGGAGAAATCGTATGCAAACTGCACAAGAACCCGTACGATACGACTGTGATACTAGCGAACACGTTTGCTTTGATCTCTTCGACTCCACGGAAGATGAGGTTGTTAACGATACGGTGTGGAAAGATGAGGGTAAAGAACACTGAACAAGAAACGGAGGTGAACAGTGAACACTCAATGAAAGAATCATCTCTTATTACTTCGTATTTTTTAGGATTCAGCACTCGGCAATCCGAAAGAAGTTGGATGTGCCGAACGCAGAAGGGAAAAAATGGTCGATGATGATGTTGTGATGTTGTGATGTTGCATTCATGCTAGAACTGAGGTCTTACCGTTGACTGACGTACCGACCAGGTCGTAACTCGTGACCGGACCCGAAACGCTTCTCCTGTAATACTTCGTACCCTTCGTACCAAGTAAGTTACCGTAAGTTACCGGTAATTACGGTAGATATGTTTTTTTTTAAAGAACGCTTTGTAGCACTACGGTACGGACAGCAGCAAAACATAAGAACTTCTTGCAGCAAAACGTAAAAGAACAGTTTCAAAAAACATGGTGATACACAATCCTTGATGGTGGTCAAACAGTCTAAATTTCCTGTAAGGGATTCGAGGAGAGTGCCGCACCATTGTAATGATCGAGATTCATTACACGTAACATGATGTCCGTGTACTTCTTGACTGTAGTACTAGTAGTAGTAGTAGTACTAGTAGCAAGCATCAAAGACATTTTTTCCATAAAACAGTAAAAATACGGAAGACAACTATCTTATTGTATAATAGTGGTCAATTGACCATCAGGATCAAAATGGCATCTGTTCCCGAGTGGTCTAAGGGGGGGGCACTTAAGATGTCCTGAACGTTCCCGCACAGGTTCATTGCCCTGTCGGATGCACTTTTCACGCCCAATTTGGGAAGGTCGAATCATACAGCAGTAACTAGTATCATTGTTACTATTGCTTTATTACAGTTTTATTTTTTGTTCGGCAATCTATTTCGAGTAACCTTAAGGTGACATGATCACTCGTAACCTACAGTACATCGGACAATACAACGTTGTAATCCAAAAAGTGATAAGCGTCACGGACAACTTGTGGACCAAAAGTGTATTCGTAGTCAGACGCCTTACCGTTGGGCCAAAGGGTCGCTGGAAACCCTCCCGGGAATCGAACCCGGAATCTTCTGATAATCTACTGATTGATCCCATGAGTACTTCTTACAATTATATACCGTAGAACACTTCAAACTTTCTGTCCCTGAATGCCCAACGAAATATACTACCGGTACGTACCCGATAGATGTGATAAGAATAAAACGATCAAAAAATTACTGTAAGGAACAAGTGGAGTGATAACCTTCCGAATTTTGTGACAACTTGTAGTATAGGACAATTAGGTCAATGAAAACATTGTTGAATAGGTCATGCTGCACGGTATAATTAAAAGTAAGAACGAAAAAGCGATGTGTTTACCATAAAAAAAATTATAATACTATTGATACTTAATCCGTTGATGAAATTAGAGTTAATTACCGAAACAGGACGATACCAACGGTCCAGAGAGAATGATCGTCCGGTACAATATTCCACTTTTACGCCCATTTCTCCCCCGATCGAGACCGTGTCGAGTGGCCATACATGCATCCAAGTACAATGCAATCGAACGCAACATTGGCTTGTATTCCGTTTTTTACCAATCGTCTCCCCAGCCATCGTCGTCATCGTCGTCATTGTCGCCATCGTTTTCGCTGGGTTCCAGTCCCAGCTCTTCCGCAGCCGAAGGCGTGGCGGGGGGCATTTCCAGTGCGGGGATCGAAGCAGCCGCCTCGTCGTCGATGGGAAGCTGTATCTGCACCCCGGTCGAGTTGGATCCGGGAGATGACGGAGCATTTGTGGTTGTGGCGGTGGACGCAGTTGTCAGTTGGGCCTTGCACTTGTCGAGTTCCGCCTTTAGAGCTTCCGCCGTACGCCGGGCCTTGTCGGCTTCCCCCTGCGCCATTTGGAGTTCCGATCTGCTCGATGCCAATTGGGAATGCAATTTTCTGGCCTCCTCCGGAGTTTCTACCTGTAATACGCTCAGCACGGCTTGGTTGTTATTTAGTCGATCTTGAAGTGTCTGAATCGCAGCGTTGTATTCCGCGGTCTGTTGCTGGAGCTCGTCACGGTGTTCTTCCTCGCGACGGGATCCAGTTTCGGATAGGGAATCGATCTGGGACTGGAGCTTGGCACGCAAAGCGCTTAAGTCTCGGGTACCCTGCTCGACAGACTCCGCAAGCTGGCGTTGGCAGTCTTCCAGTTGCGTCTTGAGACTGGCAATGTCTTGGTCTTTGGAGGCGAGCTCTTCGGTGAGGGCAGCAGTCTCGGTGGCGGCATCGGCAGTGGCTTTTGCGGTCCTGGCTTCCTTCTCCTCGACGGATTTCGCTGCCTGCTCCTGTTGGGAAGCGATCGTCCGTTCGAGTTTGTCGATGCGAGATTGGAGGGTAGCTTGCAACTGGTCCTTCTCGAGTAGGGTTTTCTGGCACTCTTCGCGGAGCTTTGCGGTCTCCTCGTTGTGCAACTCGGTCATGGCTTTCAATTCGTGCTCGGCTTGCTCCTGCTTTCGTTGTTCTGCGAACTGGTCGTTGGCCGTGCTGGTTCGAAGCGACTCCAGTTCGGTGCTGGTTCGAAGCGACTCCAGTTCCAAGTCCTTGTCCGCCAGTGCCCTGGTCAATCGCTCGATTTCTTGCTGGTGTTGTTCTTTTTTTTTGTTGTCGTCTTCGTCGTCTTCTGACTCGTCGACATCTTCGAGTTTTGCCCTCAGGGCCGCCAGTTCCGAATCCTTTTCAAAGAGCTCCACTTTCAATCGATGAATCGCTGCGTCCGCACTGCCTTCATCGGTCGAGCCGTCCACTGGCAGGGGCGCAACGGCAGAGGGTTTCGCCATCAGACTAGCCTTTTTGAGTTCCTCCGCTTGCATTTGAACCGTTTTCTGGAGGGCATCCCGCTCGGCCCGGGCCTGGTCCAGTTCCTCAAGAAGACCTTCTTTTTCGGCGTCCTTGAAATCGACCGTTTCGCTGCGGTCATCGTCGTCTCTAAACCGAACCGCCTCCTCGCCCGTGGCGGCCTCATCGTCGTCATCGTCGAGTTCGTCAAAGTCCTCGTCGTCATCGTCGTCCCATCCCAGTTCGACCTCCGAATCTTCGTCTTCTTCCTCCTCCTCGGCCTCTTCTTCTTCTTCTTCATCATCATCGCTGATAGCGGTGTTCATGACAAAGGGCGGACGACCACCGCCTCCACCCGTTACCGAGGACAAAAAGCCTCCCAAACCGGTCGTGGGAGCAACGTCGTCGTCGCCGTCCTCGGTCTGGTCCGCGCTCTCGTCCATGTATCCACTCGTGTCGTAGGGTTGACTGTCGTTCTCCTGTGTCAGACGATTGACGACACCACCAAAAAAGGTGGAAAATCCAGTGCTCAGATTGTTGGAAGAGGCGGCAGCGGCTCGTTCGGCTTCCTTGCGTTGTTGAAAGGCCGCCAGGTGCTTCTCGTAATAAAACGCGTAGGTCTCTTTGAGTCTGTTTTCGTCCTCGCTGGCGATTCGGTAGAAATAACGGGTCCAAAAGTCGGCGTAGGTCACCAAGCTCTGGTCCGTGGCCACCATGGAGAAGGTTGTCTTGAGGGCTATATCCTCCTCCAAGAGCTTGGAAATCTCCTCGGTTTTCGAGGCCACGTCAAAGGTGTCCAAGAAGGCACGCAAGGCAGCATCGGATGGGTCGGTCGATGCTGCCGGTATTTCTGTTTCTGTTTCCTTCTCTTCTTCTCCTTCCTCGCCAGATGCCTCGGTGTCTTTCTCGTCGTCTTTCTCGCTGGGCAAGAGAGGATCCCGAAAGACGTCCTCGCAGTTCACCAGGCGCTGGCGCATTTCGTCCGTCGTGGGAGATTCTTCGGGGGATTTCCACGAGAATTCGTCGTCCTCGTCGTCGTCCTCCTCGACCAAATCGTCGATGATCAGTCCCGTGTCGGGATCGATCAGGGGTTCCTTCGTATCCGTTCCCTCGGTTGTTTCGTCGGTGGTTGTGCCGGACGTACTGCTGGTTTTGGAAACAGCGCTTCGCCCGCCGATGGGTTCGTCCAGCGTCTTGTCGATCGTTTCCAGTGTTTCGGTGGTTTCCGAAGCTACCGTCTGCAACGATACAGAACGGCAACGAAAACATTGGCAAAACAGAAAAAAGAACGAATCCAAAGAAAACAGAACATGAGCAATCGTGTGGCACGTGTCCCATCGAACATAGTGTCGAAGATGCTTTCACAATTGCACCCTGGCCAGGATAGAGACAACACGAATGTTTTGCAGCACGTACCGAAACGAACTCTCCGAAGTCTTTTTTGAGTGCTCCCCACATGGTTATAGTTGTGCAAGGTTTTCTATCTGTTCGAATAACACACTCCGGATCAACACGAGTTTGGTTCTGTATTAATTAAGAGTTCCGCTTGGAAACGACGACAAATCAATCAAAATGAATGAATGAATGGCGCTGTTGCGTTTGATTATATCCAAGGAACTGGTCCTCCAACAACTCAAGGTCGATGCTTTGCAGTAGGATAGGGTGAAGAGTGACAACGGCGCTCTTCTCCGGCACACTGATCGACGGTTTGGTGGATGGATGGATGAATGGATAGATGTGTGACAGAACGAAAGAGATGCAATAACAATAAATTCTTTGTGACGAGATACAAGTGCTGGTACGAACCGTATGGTACGGAGTACTCCGTATGGTTTCTACGAGCTAGGTTACCGTTGGAGTGCAGTACCAGTCCCACGGTACGTTCAATCAAAGTAAGGGACACGACGAGGACCGCGTTGCTGTTTTTGAATTTCTTTCTTTTCGTTGTGAATTTTTTTTGATTGAGATGAAAGGAACGAAGTCCTTTGTCCTTTGTCCTTTCAGGAGCTTGCCTTCGTAAGGTTAAGGTTTACTCGTAGTTACCGGTAAGGTTTACGTGACCCGTTCCGTAATTGAACTTAGGGCAAGGCAAGTGCGAAAGGCAATGTAGGATCGTATGATCCGTACCATTGACCCAAGCCTACCATTGTCCAGTGCCGTAGTGAACAGAGCTGAACAGTGAGGAATGAGCAGGTACAGTAGAATGTAGAGCAGTAGGTAGAGTTGCTGAGCAAGGGTCTTTGGTACGGATACTATTCTCATTGTTTTCGCAAAGAGCGAGCCTTAAAGCTGTCTTCGTGATAGACCGACAATGGCGGTCTGAGAAAAAGTAATCACCTCCAATAACAACAACAACGATACAAACACCAACAACACAAAACATTAACCACCACCACCACAAACATCGAGCATCGTGGCTCGACACTCCACAGCGAAAACACTAACAACGAACAAACCACACCACAAACAACCAACCAAAACAACAAAAAACAAACGACAATGACGACAACGACAAAAACAACAACGACAACACTGTTACGGTCTAGAGTAGAAAATACACGATAGGAGTATTTTAAAGATGAAAGGTTAATAAATTGTGTTATAAAAGAGAATGGTTGAATATTTTACGAGATGGGAATGATTTCTTGAGTATGGAATGAATGAACGATCGAACGATAATAATGTTCGTCGGGCATAATATTAATAATCGGTGAGTCATGGGAATCTTTGTTTGAATTGTATGTGTATTCTGGTCCGTTGGATATTCATTATATATACACGAATATCATAGATATTCTTGTGTATTGGATCACATGCGGGATTCAATAATCATTTAGAGCCTCTCGTAGGGTACCTACGTCAGCATGTAACATAGTTCCCCAATGATTAGGTGAAGTTTGCATGTGGTTCAATACAATAAGGTTCGGAGTTGAGTAGTATCGATGGAAAGAGATATGCTTGTTCGGAGAACCGGTTGAAGATGATATATACCATTCGGAATATTTCGAAGATATATGGTAATGTAGATTGAAATGGGATTGAAGAAGGTTCTTTGTGATACTCATAAAATCGAAGATTTGTTTCTTGTTCTTGAGAAGGGTCATAATGACATGCTAAAAATAGCAAAAAGAGTCGAAGAAAATTCTTTTCCTCCCCCAACTGTGATGTACCTCTCAGGGTAGTGGAGCTGATTTTGAAATTAAGTTGATGTTTGAAATTGATTGCTCTTTGGCATAAAAACACCTCCTGTATTAGGAGTTAGGTAGGTGAAAAGCCGAGCGTTGGATGCGTTGCTTGCCGTATCTGCGATTGTGTGTGTTCAAGCAGAGAGGGGACGCATTGTTAGTTAGTTATTGGGTAAATTTATATAGAGATTCAGTTGCGATTTGCCGGATACTTTGCCGGTCTGTATTTGGGTGTGTTTGCAGCAGTCTACTGGAATTTCGGATTTTGTAATTCCAGAGCACCTCTGTGGGTTTAGAATGTGGATTTTGTGGGATTGCTCTCTTATTTTGGAGCTCCCTGTAGACTATTTGTTTGTCCGGAACAAGGTTGGCCTTGTTATTGCTGCTGTACCCTTTATTTTGTTTGCGTCTGTACCCTTATCGATATCGATATCGATATATGATTCGATTCGATTGTTTGATTCGTTTGGCATAAGCGTCTGTACCCTTGCAATTAGTTCGCGTCCGAACCTTTTGCTGTTATTTGTATTTGCCATTTTTGAATCTTTTATTTTATTTGGTTGATTGTCGTTGCCGTCACATTGGAGCGGACTGGAGCGCTTTGGATTTTAGTTTGAACGTTTTGTTTGCAACAGGGCTCATCTCTGTAGGTTCCTTCCCCTCTTTTCTTGGGAGTTCTCCTCCATGCGTCTTCCCAGTCAGCAGGGCTGATCTGGCATTCAGTTCCAGGGGAACTGAAGGCACGGTGCTGGATACTGTGATCCTTTTGTTCATTAGGTGGCTATGGTTGCCATCGTAGGCTGCCATCAGATTGTCTTTCGACCCGGCCTCCATGTTGCATGCAATAAGATTCGATTGCTTGCTGTACGTGGGCTTGGAGCGATTCCGTTGAGGCAGTGCTTCCAGTTTCATTGCTAGGAGTCGTAGCAGTGCTGTTGTTGCTGCTTTGGCTCCTTTTGGAATATCTGTTCTTTGGACATTCAGACCAATCGTGATCATGTCCTGGGATCCTGCAGGGATTATTATGTTTTGTTTTGCCACCAGATGGCTCTTGCTCTTTCTCTTCTTCTTCGGATTCAGCATCACTGTCACTGTCCGAATTAGAGTTGTTGCTGTCGATGCTGTCAGCGTCCGAATCAGAGCTGTTGTTATTGCTATCAATGCTTTCAGCGTCGGAATCTTTTTGCGCGTCCGACGCTTTTCGTTTTGCTTGACGTTCTAAGCAGCTCATGTGGTCCACTATAAACTGCACAGTAGTGTCTTCTTGGATTCCTTGGTGGATTAGACCATAGCTGTTGATCCATTTGTTTGGGAAGCTGTGTAGCAGAATGGTCTTGGCTTCTGTCGGGGATAGGTCAGTTCCATGCCCTTGGAGTCTTTTAGTGTATTTAAATAGCTGTTCCATTCGGTCTGCATGGTCTTTACAAGAGACGTTGCTTGGTTTCTTCAGCGTTCGAAGGTATGTATGCATGATATCCTTGGCGTCTGTTGTATTGCAGAATTGCTTGATAAAGTCAATGATTGCTGCGTCATGTCCTTCGGCGCTTTCTTCATATTGGAATTCATCTGGATCCAGGGGATCCTGTAGCATTTCATGCCACTTGGATTGGGTGTCTGTATTTAGACATCTGCTGAAGTGAGTGATGTAGTTGGTGGTTGGTAGTCCTAGGAGCTTTGCGGCGTTCCTGAAGGCTTCTTCAACAAATAGGAATTCCTCGAGTCCTCCTTTGTTGGTGAATAGAGGGATCTTCATGCTGTCGGTGTTCCCATTGGCATGCGTAATGGAGAGCTTGGTGAGTTTTGGCTTGCTCCTCTTGAAGGAAGGGATGTAGTTGATCGGAGGATCTCTGTAAAGTCCTGCCATGGTTCTTGATTCAAGGCGTTCGATCGATTTGGTGTTCGATCGATTCGGTGTTTCGTAGTTATCGTTTCGATCGTCGTAGATTTCGATCGGCGTTTTCTGGAATTGCGATTGTTTCGTTCAATCGCTTGTCTTGTAGGATTTTGCTTGTCAGGGTATCGATGTATCCCTGTTGTTTAGGATGGAGGTTGTTTTGGATGATTCAGTACTGAGTTCCTGTCTGTCTTCTACTTTAAAAGATAAACAGTAATTACTGTGTTACGGTCTAGAGTAGAAAATACACGATAGGAGTATTTTAAAGATGAAAGGTTAATAAATTGTGTTATAAAAGAGAATGGTTGAATATTTTACGAGATGGGAATGATTTCTTGAGTATGGAATGAATGAACGATCGAACGATAATAATGTTCGTCGGGCATAATATTAATAATCGGTGAGTCATGGGAATCTTTGTTTGAATTGTATGTGTATTCTGGTCCGTTGGATATTCATTATATATACACGAATATCATAGATATTCTTGTGTATTGGATCACATGCGGGATTCAATAATCATTTAGAGCCTCTCGTAGGGTACCTACGTCAGCATGTAACAAACACCACAACACAACACACAATATCCCACACAACACCCCACACAACATCCCACACAACATCCCACCACATCCCACACAACATCCCACACAACATCCCACACAACACCCCACCACATTCCACAAAAACAATCCCACCACCAAATCGAATCCCACCCCATTCACCCTCAAACCTAAACCACGATCAACAAAAACAAAACCACGATCAACAAAACACCAAAACACCAGAACCGACCCCGTCAAAAAAACCCACCAAATCCCACCCCACCAAAAAACACCAAAACGAACAGAACCGGCCCCGCCTAAAAACACATCTAATCCCACAACACCAAACAACCTTCTCAATAACCTTCTCACACCACAAAAAATACCCCATACAAACAAAAAAGACAACAACCAACCCGAATACACAAAAACCCACAACAAACACCAAACTCTCACAATCCCAGAAACAGGACAACCAAAAAGACTTCCAAACAAACCTACCACCATGACATCCACCGCCCAACTCGCCGCCGCTCGCCTCAAAGCAAGCACCCACTCCCACTCCACCTTCTCCAACCTCCCAGGAACATCCTTCCTAGCCTCCGAGAAAAAAACCCAACGCCTAACCCACATCGGATCCGAGACTATCGCAGCCTCCGTCCAAAACGAACCATCCATGCGCTGGATCATCATCTCCAACAACCGCACCGCTATCATCCATAGCATCACCCCGACCTTCAACAACGACCAAACCAAACTCATCGCCCTCCTTACCGACGACATCCACCAAGCAACCTACATCGAAATCCCCAACGACACCTTCACCAAAGTCGCCATTGGCCTCTCCAAACGTAACACCCCAGGAACCGAAAACTTCACCTCCATCGAAACCCCCACCCCATCCGAATGCCACGCAGATTCGCAAAATTCTGTGGTTCCATGAAGGGTAAGGTATATGTCACAAATAGGGATGGGGTTGTTACGTTAGTCATAATTACTTTGAGTTCTCAGGACATAAAGATATATTTGGGGCATAGTGATATTTTGGGCAATAGAATGCTGTTGCTCAATCAAAACCACAGACCTAAGGTATGTACGGGTACCATGTTGTACCAGTATGTAGGAGTGCTTGTACAAGTAGCCTTACGAGGTAAAAACCTTACGTACTTGCAATCTTTCCTTTCTGGTTGTTCCATAATCTTACCGGTACATTTGTACCGAACACCTAATATGGGTTGCCCCGTATGAGGGCCTAAACAAAGGGCTTACCAACCAACAATGGGTGTTCGGACTTTTTTCACAAATAATACTTCGAACGAAGTAATGTGCTTGGCGATGGCGAGGTGGGGTACTGATTGATTATTTTTTTGTTTCTTAGTACAAGTACACGTACTCACGCAAGTTGTGACAGGCAGTAATTAAGATTCTTCATCTCTTATTACGACCCCTGGTATTCATTCTTCTAATTCCTCATTTTCTTCTGACACCACTTTCCTCACTTCTCAGGTTCCCAGAGTTGTCCAATAATCTACCACCGCACGTCTCGGAAGTCAATGAATTTCGGAATAAAACACACACCAGTCAAATCGATCATCAACTCAACATCGAACACAGACAATCCGAAGCCGTACAAACGCAGGGAACCGACATTTTCGAGCACGAATCTTTAGGAACGAGGACTGTTTCATCGAGGCGAAACTTTCACAAACTAAATTGCAAGTCGATTGCAAGAACAGGGCAGGATTCGAGCAACTGCACTGGTGCCGTGCATACACCGAATGCCGAAGGAAAAACAACAACATGCAGAGCATTCCCGGCGATAAATCGGACGAGCATAAGTGCGCCGTTTATCGCGTACTTAAGGATGTACAGGTTTGTACCTCGATCAACGTCCTTGACGAAAGGAAAGATGGGCGTTCGTTCAAGCCGGATCAACTCGTTTCGGTCGACCTGGTTCGCCCTTCTCGGTTTCCGACCAGCACCAATGGACCGTTTCTCAGACTTACCGACAACACCGGATGGGTCTTTCAGAAAAAGTATGGGGAGACCCTGCTCGAACGTTTGCCGGTGGAGATTGGCCTTTGGTGCTTCGTTGTCGATAACTACTACCTTGGAATAGCTCTCCGAAACCATCCGTTTGACAAGAGTGATACGGTAGAGCCACAAGTTGTATACCGCCCGAATCGAAAGATTTACTGTGACAGAAAGGTTGTCCACCCGATCACTGGTGTAGCGTCATACCGTGTCCAAGGCACAAGTGGCTGGGTATTTGACAAGAGAATCTGCGGGAATGGCAGGATCGTATACATGATTTTGCCGGAGTCTGCTGTTCAAACGGGTCTCTTTGCGTACGAACTTCTCGCAAACATTGGGGTTCGTGAAAGACCTACCACTGCTCGCTCAGACACTGAAAATCTCAGGATTTCAGTATTCAAAAACGATGTCGTCTGTTGCGACGTCGTTCGCGACACATATCCCAAACGTGATGGATGTGGACCTTTCCTTCGTCTTAATGATGGTACGGGTTGGATTTTCGGTAAGCTTTGTGATACAGGCCCACTCGTGAGATCTCTCCCAATTGTGGATGGACGATGGGGCTTTGAAATTCGAAACGAACCGCACGGTCTCGCTCTTCGACGTCAACCAATAGACCGAGCTGAAACGAGAACCGACAGAGTTTTTGATACAGGGGATCGGCTGTATTGCGACAAAAAAATTACCTCTGCCTCGACCGGAGTGTCATTCTACCGAGTTGTTGGAACGGAGGGATGGATATTTGACCGCCGCAACGGCAAGAGCATGTTAAAGCCCATCGAAAGTTCCGGCGCCTTTCATAACCCTACCATTGGAACCGATGAGCAGGGCTCATGGAAACTCGACTTTCTTCGCCGACTTGCTTCGGCTTTTGAACTGGAAGAGATTATGTGCAACGAGGTGAGTCGGGTCATTTCCTTTCGCAATCAATTCCACGAACGAGTCAATGTCTATTACACCACCCGGACGATCGGCACCACGGTTCACCTTCCTTCGCAGGGCAACACACAGATGTTCCGCAGAGACTGTACGATTGACGAACTGAAAAAAATCCTCCGACATCCGCAATACATGGTGGGAAGAGGTTACCAATCACGTGCAATGTCTCCGTACGGAGAGGGTGAAGAAGATTCTCGCCGGTCTCTCTTGGAGTGCGATGCCGACATTGCGCGGCTCCTGAAATTCCGGAGTTCGCTGCTCAAATCCATTGAAAAACACGACGTGGAAAGAGCCACTATCACCGACGCGATGCACGAGAAGACCAAAGCGTACGAAGCCAAGATCCATTGCAAGCGGCAGCAATCGATATCGTACACGTGCCAGGAGTGCGATCGAACATTCATCAACACGCACGCGCTGAACCAACACTGCCGAGATGCCCATCAACTGCAGTGCGAGGTCTGCTACAAAATCTTCCGGACCCAAAACGCGCTCTACAATCATTGCAATGCACTGGGCCACTGGTAAAGGCGCTAAATAGTCATACCAACCACATGCATACAACACTACGTGCAAGGCCGGCCGCGACATTTTTTGGCTTCTTTTCTGGGTTTGGATAGCATTGCACTACACGCACCTCCGTAGAAAGAGGAAGCGGTGCGGTTTCCAACGAACGTAAAGGGAATATGATTTTCTGCTTTAAGTAGTTGTTATTGTACTACCCGCAACTTACTTCATTGCAGAACCGGGATAGTGCACCACGTGTTCGCGAACGATAGCGTAGAGCGCAAGGCAGACCGAGGTGAATCGCGCAAGGATCTCGAATGGCGTTGTTGTACCAGATAGCATTCGTAGCTGCCGGCAAACCGTGAGCAAACGTCCAGCGGGAACCTCAATCCCGGTGCTCAAACGATGCTTCGTTTTCAAACAACAAAAGGTTTCGGCGAAAGCTTTGTGGGTGCTTGTGGCACTACGACACCAATCTGCCGAGATTTGGGTCGACCCTTTTTCAGCAAGCAATTCCATCCATGCATGAATCTATTCATCCATCCATCCATCGATCCGTCGACCATGCCCATTCCTCAATCCAAACCCTTCCAGGTGACGTTGTGCAGCACCCCATCGATCTCCACGACCAATATCTTGATTTCCTCCTCCGGCACAAAGTAGGCATTGACCAGCCCGATCGGAGAGGATCCGGGTGCCGCCATGGGTGTCGCTATTTCTGTCGCTGTCGCGTCGGTCGACCCCAAAGGCGACGATGCCGGATCCACGACCCCCACCGTCAGCGTCAAAAGGTCGTCGGGGTTGTCCCCGTCGGAGTCCTCGCTCATCAGAGCTTCCAGTGCGGTCTGGGCCGCGGAAGGCTCCCGACCTTCTCCTTCGGACGGCGGCACTGCGACGTCGACGTCCTCGTCGGAGGCGACGACTCGTCGGGCTTCGTCAAAGACGTCCATCGAAGCGCTCCACACACCCTTGTCGGGTTCGAACCGGGCCCGCGTGTTGTTGAACCGCAGTTTGGTTGCAGATTTGCTGGGGATGCTTCCGTCCACCAACTCCGGCGATGACGGCACCGACAAGAGCTCCACGATCGTGGCGTTGGCCTGCAGGACGGACAGGGCGGCACCGTTGATCCAGGCCATGGAGGAAGCCTGCTTCACCGCCTTCTCCTGGAGCTTGGCCACCAGTCCGACCACCGTCGGCCCTGCGAGGCCGCAGAGCTTGCGGACGGGCCAGGGCTGTCCCTCCGCCGCATCGTCCCAGGCGGCCTTGAGACTCTCCACGGACTGGACCGACGGCATCGTTGTCGTTGCTTTCGAAGTCCCAGTCGCAGACGCATTGGTGGCGAGATCGAGGCCGGGCATCCGGGCCGCAATCTCCTCCATCTCGTCGGACGAAACAGCCCCCGCCTCGTATCCCGCCTGGAGGTTGGCGCGGGTCAGGGTGTCCCCGACGGATGCCAGGAACTTGGACAGGACTTCCTTGGGGACGAGGGGCAGGTCCTGCAGGAGCTCGAGGGTGGTGTCGGAGTTGGAGTTTGTGTCGATGTTCGGTGAGGAAGAAGAACCAGAGAGCGCGGTGGATTTGGACCTGTTTCGAGATCTGTTTCTAGATCTGGACGTGGACGTGGACGTGGACGTGGATGCAAAGGTTCCTTCTATTATTGCCATAGCTTTCCGAGGAGGTTGTGGCAATTTGGTTGTCGTTGTGGGGGTTGGTATCCACGAGTAGCACATCAGGGGAAGCCAGCCAATCATCATCCCCATCATCGAGATTGCGGCAAGGCCTGACACAGTGATCGACACAGTGATCGATCTCATCTTCGTGCCTGTTGTTGTTGTTGTTGTTGTTGTTGTTGTTATTGTCAAGGCGATTTGTTGTTTTGTTGTTTCAGCTGATGGTAAATTAATGTTACCACTGGGATTGTTGCAGTTGTGAGCATGCGCTTGAATTGTCGTTCAATTTTTCTCTCTCGTTTCTTCCTGCCTCCTTGCAAAGCTCATGTACAAGTAAGGTTACGTACTTGTGGATACGAGTCCTTTTACGAATAATGTGATTGGATGATGACGATGATAACAAGAGATGATGTTTTCCATCGTCGTACAGTATCTTGCTTATTCTTCCCTTAGTAAGCTCCAGAATACAGAAATTGGGCCAAAAATTGTGTGTTTTTGAGTGACAGCATCGAGCCGGCATGGTTTTCCAGGTTTTCCAGCTTGCGCGCAGTAAAAAGAACATGATATGCGCGCATAGCAAAAAACAGAACTCATTTTTTTCGTTTCGTTTCGAATTCAGTTTTTTGTTCAACATGCTGTCACTCGGCGTGTAGAAAATGTAGATGCTGTCACTCGATCGTATGGTCCCGTGTAGAAAATGTACCAGTGTCTACATTTACCATGATGGATCAATTTTTGGCCATTTTTTGAAAAAACCACTAACTACAGGGGGCCAAAGCTATGGATGTAAGTCACTGATTTCAACAGGAGTTGTTGCAAACAGTCGGTTTATAGTGTTTACGAATAGGTTGTAACTTTCGTTGAGGAGGTTTCCATTACTGGGAGGAGGTATTTGGTCAGATAGTGAGGCAACAATCTGTCACTCCGACGTGAACCTTATGGGTGATTGATGGGAAATCGGCGGATGGAGTGCGTGAGTCATGCGTTACTCGTACGAGTAAGGTTACGGTGCTGTACTAATGATACTAGTGTCGTCGTCGTTGGCAGCCGGGGTACGAGTGGGTAAGATTATTTTCACTATTCACGTATTGACACGAATATAACCTTATCCCTAGTAAGTCGGATCAGGCTAGGCAGAACAACTCAGTCTACTGAACACAAAAGAGCTGTTCTATTGAAATGCTGATCATAATAAGAATTGCTGCATGATACGAAGTACAACCTAATTCTGCAACCAGTACTACTACAAGTGGTACTAGTAGTATTACTACTCTACTAGTAGTACTACTACTTGTAGGCTTGTTGGTTTTAGACAAACTTTGTTGCATGGTGGTAGAGATACGATGACAAGAAAGTAGTAGTAGTACTAGTACTAGTAGTAGTAAGTGCGATGATGGTTGGTGGTGTCCAAGTAGACTACTCATCAATTTGGAGTTCCAAAGTTATTGGTATTTTTCTCATCATACCGGTAGCACACCAGCAAAGTAGCAAGAAAAGAAGCTGGTACTAGTTCTTGAAAGTGGTGACTGCAACGGTATTAGTTGTACGAAGTATTACGTAATAAGTACGATACCTGGTAAGCCTTACGAGTACTCGTAAATGACATTCTCAAATACTACAAAATTCCTATCAGCCGTCCCCCGGTTCTACATCCCCAACTACTCGTTTCTACGGAAGCCGGGGACAGCTGATAGGAATTCCGTAGTACGAAGTACTTACACTCTGTTGAAAAAAAGAAAGCCCTGTGAGACACAGAAGAACGATCGTGGAAGAAAATTCCAGAAAAGCGAAAAAAACTCGTCTACTCGCACCTTGAATGATTGCCAGCTGTAACATAATGGTACTGGTAAGTTACCGTATGCACCAATTTTGATCGTAATATTATGATGTGATACTCGAAATGCGGTAAGGTTACGCGAAAAACGTTAGTAATCGTGGAATCCTTCGCTTGAGAAAAAATTCTTTCGGCGACAAGGGCCTATTCACGCGTACAAAAATCGGCGGTTCAATCTTCGATGCACAGTGTCCCGAATCGATATTCTGTGTCGACAAACGATGACATTTTGGAATGGAATATGGGCAATTCATAGTATTTTTAGGAAACAGATTTCGTAAAGTTGACCACGTCCATCCATAGGTGACTATGGCGAAGATACATACGTGCTCGGTGAATTTCATATTAATCTTGTTATCTGCTTAACGTGGCTCAACTCGGCTATAATGAATTTTCAACGGAGGGTGTCAAAGTGGTTCTTTTAACACTAGTTAGTAGGTCCTAGTCCGACATTGTCAGAGTGAAGTTTAGTGTGTTCATTCGGAACCCGAAGGTACGTGTCATTATACCATACCAGTACTAAAAGTTCTTAGAAACAGCACGGCATTGTGGGCTTAACGATCCTCTTACCTAGTTCTGATGGTCCTACCGTAGTTTAGGCACAAAGCACAGGGTTTATTTACTACAGCTACTATTGCAAGTAAGATACTACGGTAGGAGTACGGTACGAGCAACCTTTTAACTAAGGTCTTACTTGCACCAAAAACACGTTTTGCAATCCGTATTCTGGCGGGCAAGATTTCTGTGAATTTTCTTTGCAAGGCGCTTCGACGAAAACTTCATCCTACGATACAGCGAAAGCTTTCTACTTCCGTTCAATGCAGGAGTCGCGGTAAACACCAAAAAACCTTTTAGATAAAGTCGTCCAGTTCCATTTTCGCCGCCTTCCATTGATATTTATTAGCCAAAGACTTAACCGTCGAGGAGAGGTTGGTTTGTGATCACAACATTGCCTACATTTTCCACCATCCCCACCCGCTCCAATACTGGATAGGTCACGCCATCACCCATCGGGTTACACAGTGCTTTGATTGTTGGTGCGCAGGAATTGCCAGAGCTCAACTCGCGTCGAGCTAACAATTTAAACGAACGAACGAACGAACGGAGCAAGAATCTCTTTCGATCCTTGCACTTGCAGACAGCCAACCCGAGAACGAGAACGAGAACCAGCCCGAGCACAAGCACGAGCACGAGCCCAGGTATCCAACCTTGCCGAGAGGAAACGATATACTCATTATCGAGAGAACACAAAACACAAAACACAACACAACACGACACCAACCAAATTCTTGAGTGTCCTCGTACTCGAAAATTGTTAGCACGAGAGCAGGCAAGAAAAAAAAATGAGGTACAACAAAGGAGTAGGTCGCATCGGACTCGCGATTCTAGCAACCGTTACGGTCTGCGGTTCCTCAGGTCTATTCAATTTTTGCGCTGCCACGCCCGAGCCAACGAGAACCCCCACGAAGAATCCCACCAGAGTGCCTACCCAAACGCCTACCAGAGTACCGACTAAAGCACCAACCAGAGTACCAACCAAAGCACCAACTAAAGCACCAACCAAAGCACCAACCAAGCGTACCAACCAAAGCAGCCAACCAAGAGTACCAACCAAAGCACCAACCAAAGCACCAACCAACGTACCAACCAAAGCGCCAACCAAAGCGCCAACCAAAGTGCCAACCAAAGTACCAACCAACGTACCAACCAACGTACCCAGCAATGCACCGAGCAATGCACCGAGCAATGTACCTGAGCAATGCACCGAGCGAA
This sequence comes from Pseudo-nitzschia pungens, assembly GCA_037355855.1. Taxonomy (NCBI): domain Eukaryota; phylum Bacillariophyta; class Bacillariophyceae; order Bacillariales; family Bacillariaceae; genus Pseudo-nitzschia; species Pseudo-nitzschia pungens. The sequence continues at coordinate 1,902,953 of CM074763.1, read as the reverse complement.
AAAGGAACCAACGCACCGAGCAACGCACCGAGCAACGCACCGAGCAACTGTACCGAGCAATGTACCGAGCGAAATACCCAGCGAAAAACCCGAGCGAAGAAATAATAAGTTACACACCGAGTTATGTCTGGACCGAAAGCACAACCTTTCTTCCCACAACCAACACACCATCTGCCGCGCCGACCACCATGTCTGATCAGCTTCTTGCGGTGATCTTGCTCAGGGTCCCGGCTGTTACCACGCTGACAACGGTGAATGCGCGGGTCGAAGAAGCCGCTCGAGACATCTTGTCGAGAGAGAATGATCTCCCCCTGGACATCTTCGAGGACCCCTTCTTACCCGTCGACAACATGGTGGTCCGACGAGGAAGAATCCGACGTCTTGCACCCAGAGGATGCACGGCGACCACTGGGGCAACAAGCGACAGTGAGTGCCAGGCCATCGGTCTGGGACGATTCTCGTACCAATGTGAAGCTTCGAATCAATTTGTGTGCTGCCTTAGTGACCAAGGAAATCGAGTCGATAGTGATGCGAACGGACTATGCAACCGAACACTTGCTGTAGAGAATGCAACAGAAGTCGGACCTGCGGTGGGGTATGCAGCCCAAAATGTCACTGCTCTACTCAAAGAGCTGTCCGCACGGTCTTCTGAAGAGGATTGCAGCACATTTCCATTTGAGAAAACCCGCGGGAAGAAATGCGTGCGATGTATCGTTGTCCTGGGAGGAGACAACGTCGTTGAGCTTGAGCTCAAACGCTTTTCCGCCATTTTGGAGTTTTCGGTGCAAGACAAAACATTCGAGAGTAGTCTTGCCGCCATTGGTCTCCCCGCAGAGACCGCGCTTGGAGTTGCTCCATCCAACGAAATCGACACCTGTGAACCTATCTGTACGTTTTTGTGACTGCGTGCGCGAATCGTTTTTTTTTTTTTTTTTTAAATTGGCACGACATTCTCTGCTTGTTGTCCTCGGTTGCTCCACACTGGGCTCACATCCTGTGTTTTGCATCGGTTTGGAAAATGAACACTCATCCTTCACAGACGACATTGTATGCAAAACATTCGGAACGCTCTGTCGAATGCTCACTATTGCTGGATTTCAGGAGGAACTGACCAGTGGTCCAAACGTCACTCTGTTTGCACCTCCAAACGAAGTATTTTCGTCTACTTTTGAGGATTCCAATGTTTCTTTTCCATATCTCAACAATGAAGAGTTACTCTATCATATGACTCCTGAATATGTACTCGACGATAGTTACTGCAATACAACACTTATCATGGCAAATTGGGAACCTGCAGATTTTCTTTGTGACTATTATGACGTGTATATTGCAGGAGATGGCAATGATGTCACCGATTTGCCAATGATCGTTGACATGTTGGAGGCATGTAACGGTATTGTTTACGTTATAAATAATGTGATTCAAAGGGGAACAATAGAGGACTTCCAAAACGAGACATGGTCTCAAAACGAGACATCGGTCACCACGACCGTTTCTATCTTCCTAGCCGTTCCTCAAGAGACCAACCTCGAAACGATCGAAAAGCAAATCGAGGATTTTGTCGTGTCAATCTTCTTGAACGGGGGGAGTGAGGAAGACGTGTCGGACTTTTTGTCAGGATCTGGAGTCCGTCGATCTATCCGGCGCCTGGAGCCAATTGATGAATCACTTCCCGAATTCAGTGTCAGTGTCTCCAGCGAAGATTGTGACGCATTGGTGATCACAATAAATCCTGGAAACAAATGCTTGCGAGCTGCAATAACGATGGAAGGATCGGAAGAAGATGACCTCGAAACCTTTTTCGGAAGCTATCGAAGTTTCAGTGGCAGATAAGACATGTGAGGGCTATCTAGCTACCCAAGGTCTTATCGCACAGACTGCACTGCTACCGGCTGAAACTAGTGGTCCAAAGGTTACTCTAACTGATGCTCCGACTATTACTCCCACTAACGCTCCGACTATTACTCCCACTAACGCTCCGAGTATTACTCCCACTAACGCTCCGACCATCACTCCGACCAACCCACCTCCAACCTCTCCACCCACGCCGTGGACGGACCCGTGTGCGCCAAAAGGAGATGATTGCGAGGGCTGTCTCGCAATTCCCAATTGTAGATTCTGCCGTGAGCAAACTTCGAGAGGGTTTTGCTACAACCAAGATCTTGCAGACGAGGTCCCATCCTGTAGTGGATTCACGACCACCTTCGCCATTGTCTGCAACGCCCCAACGCAACCACCCGGGCAAGAAATCTTAATCGGTGGTTCACCGCAGCAGCAAACCGTTATTACTCCTCCCTTCAAAGCCTCCCACCCTCCCCCCTTCTGCAGTCCCCGTTGCACTGGATGGAAACAAGGCCACTGCCGGTGCGTACTCGCTGACAGAAACAAGAAATGCAATCACCGGCGGAAGTACTGTCCGCGCTTCTTTTCTTTTTGGTGTGATGCAATATCGAAACGAAATTGCGACAGGGTTATAATTTTCTTAGCATTCCGAACATGATTTGTGAAAAATCGCAAGCGCTGTACTGGATATTCGCGGCATGGTTCCGTACCAGTTTCCTGTTCACTGTTGAAGTTAGTAAAGCATGTACAATTAAAATAAATTCATTTGAGAAAGCTACTACACGTATTCCGCATATGCAGTTGCTGTGCTCCACAAGGCGAAACCTAATGATCCTACGAGACGTTCGAATTGACCAGGAAGCGTGCGTCCATCTTCTTTAGGGGGAGCGTCAGAGGAAGCATAATAGTGTACGCCAGTTGACTATGAAATGCGCGACAAAGGTGTCGCGTCTACAAATCAAAAAACATAATAGATGAACAACGGTTTGCTGCAATACAAATACTAGTTGCTATGATTTTTGGTCACGACAGATTGTATCTTGATGAATGTGGTTGATCGCAGAAACTACGTACTTCGCAAATAGTAGTAGTCTTCATCGATCAGTACGGTACGCAGTCTCTTGTCGTGAATAGTTTTTCGCGATGACACTACTCTCGTCCAGAATTGGAAGGCCTGCATCGGCATGGCCAAAATGCCGAGTCCTAGAATCGACTGGCTTGCCTAGAACGCAGTCGTTGCCATTCCAGCTAACGATTCGGGTGCTCCCTCACCAATGTCTGTCAGACCTACGTCTTTACGACTAGAGATGTTATTCGATGCTTCCTCGTCCTCGACATTCTCAATTCCGTCCGAAAGGGTAGAAGATTGAATCCAGCAGGGGCTTGCATTCGGCTCTGAAAGGCTTTCCGATCTCAAAATTTGTACAGTCGCAATCGTAACCAATCGTGTCAATGTATTGGTGGCGTATAGCCCAATTGGAAGGAGGACACGTTAGAAAAAGGTCATAACCACACCAATCTTGGCGTTGTCGACAATCATGTACTAAAACTCATCCTACTATTCATAATCGTAGTCACATTCCCTATTTCCTATCTTCCAAAACAAATCCTTCGACAAAATCCCGGGACCATGAATATCGACCGGCGTACTTGTATCCCATATCCCATCGTGTAAGTGTCCGGATCTTCCGGATCCTCACAGAGAACAAGGGGACTTGGACTGGACATGAATCCGGCAGCGTCGCATACCGTACTCGAAGGCGTTTTCCGTACGTTGGAAGTTTCCGGGAGACATACGGATGTCACAGTGGGGATGCTGAAACTTGGTAGAAACGGATCCATTGGCTTGGTTACTGCTTTTGAGAGAAAATTCATACGGTACTAAACAACTTTATCTTTCGGTCATCGTCATCCTTTAGTCTACATTGATAAAAGAGTCAAATTAATAACGTACCATTATCAGACGTGCATCCAACACATCTGCTATAGTTGACTTGAAAGAAATGTTTATCAATTGTGTGTATGTGTGCACGAATCTGTAACATCGCCAAACATACCGGTATATAGCCTACAGAATCAATCTTCTACTACGTATCTAATAATAGATTGTGTGCATATGCGCGCTTCGTATTTTGTTTCACTGCCACAAAAAGATGTAAGCCTCTCTCGTTAGAGGTCTAATCAGCCTATGGAACAATAAATATTTACTGAGAACAATCGTTCCTTGTGTACGTGTAATCTTAGGTTCATTGCATCCTCGTGGCAAACAGATGGGGATCAACGCAGCATACTGAGTCTGAGGGAATTTATCATTTTTTACGAAAGTAGTACAAATACCGTATTTAGGGAACCAAAATAAACGAGTTGCTACTTAATTAATAAATTCCCCATTGTGAAGAATTTTCCTTCAAGAATTACCGTTTCGGAGCGTTTTATGCTTCTACCGGTACGGGAGCGTTTGTTGCTTCTGTTTCATTTTTTTTCCCTTAAACGGACGAGTACGAGTAAGGTTAGTTTCGATTCCCTCAACACATGTTTTTTGGAGGACCAACTGTAATTAATCTTACCAGTAAGGCTTACTGGTAGGAAAATATGATTTCCCGCAGACTCACTTGTAATCTTACTCAATCAAGAACCGGAAATTCTTCCCGATCGGTATTATTTTCCTGTTTTACGATATTCAGTAATCTTACGTAGGGTACGTGTAATTAAGATCTCACCGTACAACTCGAAATTCGCACACACACGCCAAACGCTTCCACTCACAAGTCAACAACAGCATCATCCACGGAGGCAAGACACCGCACACGACAACGTCGGATGGAAGCCACATCTGAAGTCTGTTGAAATTAGTGCTATCGACCCCTTGGATCGACAGACAGGCGAGACAGCGGCAGCCACGTTCCGATCGTGAATGGTTGTTAGGCTCAGTAATAACAATAAGAAGGAAGACTTCACCATAACATTTTTCCAACGACGGAGAACTCCAGGAGTGGCACCCCTGAAAGCATGTCGAGGACAGAGATAAGCGAAACGAACCTTATCGGAAGGAGCGAATGGAAGGAAAAAGAAGACGCCGTTCATTTTCACTCTGTGGAGAAAAAAATAATTGGCGGCACGACATCGTCGTCGTCGTCGCCGCCGCCGCCGCGGAGGAAAACATCCATCAACCTGGACGAACACATTCGAAATGTGAAAGATACGGACATCATTGCGCTCGACAAACAATTTTCAAATGTTCAGGAAGAAGGCCCGCCTGTCTTCGGCCAACGAGGTGCACAAGAACAAACAATACTAACCACTGAGCCGACGTTTTCGCCTACCATTTATGTGGATCCGTGTTTACCACTAGAATCGGACTGCATGGCGTGTCTCGCGGAGAGCGACTGTCTCTTCTGTCGAGGCAGAAGAAGAGGAGGGTTTTGCTTTAACAAATGGCCGGACCTAGTCAGTTGGCCCGACGACGACGAGGAGGACGAGGATGAGGACCCCACGAGATTGCTAGAGCTCCAAGAAATGGTACGACTTCTCGGCTCGAGCAGCAGCAATAGCTTCGAAGACAAGGATCGCGAGAGACTACGAAAGCTGGAAGACAAATTCTGCAAAGGATTCGTCACCAGTTCGCAGATGGTTTGCGACGCGCCAACGCAACCCCCCGTATCCCAACCCAAACCTGTCACACCAGTTCCGACTCAGAGACCGACCTTCCCACCACCACCCACCAGGGCTCCCATTATGCGCCAGGGAATCATCCTGTCTTCTGCCGGGTCGTTGTCGTCCACGCCGACAATGACAGCGATTGTCTGTGCAATACTGTCCGTGCTTCTTTTGCTCCGAGTGTAACCTACCAGCAGTACCGTGGTATTGATTAACGATACAAACGAAAGAATCATTCCAAGAGCAATCTAGGAAATAACCAAGATCGTCTCTAGAGGGTTCACAACCTCGCACCCCATCCCATTTCACCCAAATCCTCGTGTGATGGGTAGTATCGGTTGTTTTGGCGGTTCGAACCGTGAGTTTCGCTTGGTGCATGTACAATAACTTTTAGCAGCATTTTTCATGTTGAGAGAAACCTGATCGAAACAATCGAATTTTCTTCCTGACGAATTACTACGAGCCGTTACAACTGCGTGTGGCAATCACTCAAGGAGTTCTGGGACTTTTGGAACTCTACATCGTCCTCATTACGACAAACTAGTAGTACTAGTAGTAGGAGTACCACTACGGACAGCAGCAGCACCAGAAGCAGTAGTAATACGAGCAGTCTACTAATAGTAGTGGTGTTAGTAGAGTTCATTCGTATGCTGGAAGTTCCAGCATGGTGGTGATGCTGGTGGTGCTGGTGGTGCTGGTGGTGCTCAACAAGTAGTAACTTACCTCCACTATTACTACTAGTACTAGTAGTACTAGTACTTGTTTTTCACGAATGAATACTACTACTAACATACTCGTGCTACCAGTACTAATACTACTGCTAGTAGCTGCTGACACGTTGGCAATCTATCCTGCAAGTACACAAACACATTGTTTGGCTAGGATACAATCTCGACACCAGCACATCTCTACCGTAATGCTTGAACAAAGTAAAAATAATAATAATATTACAAGAGATTTTTTTCAAGAAAGTAGAAGTTACTAATCCGGTAACAATAAAATCAATAATCACAATTGCGAGCAGCACGAAGGTAACATTAGAGTAATTTCATCCGAACCGTTCTTTTTGTCACTTACTGTAAATAAATAAAACAATAACAATATTATGCCGTTGAAAGATTTTGAACACGTACTGTGTACTTGCGAGAATAAGGCTACATCGTATCTTGTTGGCTCGCACAGTGATCTGTGACCTCTCAGTGAACGGACTTCGGGACTTTTGATGAGGATTGTGCACAGCAGTACACGTATTGATTTCAGTTGTACATACCGTATGTAAATAATGCAAGATACGAGCACTCTCATGGATCATGTTGCCTTGTTCGATTTTTCAGTCACCATCAATGCCCTCGATTACAAAAAAAATACTTCGTAATGAATTGTTGAAAACAACGAAAATAATTTTGTTTCTCAGCCAAAGGCGAAAGTTAGTAGTGCAGCCAAAAACTCCACCATTATAATATTTTTTAAATGCGACAGCCGCTGTATCCGGTATTTGTAGAGGAAAAGCAGTTTTAGCTTTCTGTCCCAACTACGAAATCTATGTCGGAGGAGCGAACGCCAAACCTCCCCTGCGTGCTCTTCTCAGTTTTGATGATCTTGACTCAGACAGCGGAAGGATTGCCACAGCCAAGAAAAAACAATCAAAGATCTTTCCCTCCGGCAACAAACGTATCATAACCTGTGGTCATCAGCGATCGACATTGATTTGCATAACACAAACATTCAAGGAACTTATCAGCATTCCGACGATACGGGAAGCTTTACGCTCGATGCCGTCCTTCCGCACCTCTGAACCGCCAGTGTTCCCTTGCTCTCTCAATAGATACGTGAGAACTGCTGACAACAGCATACACAAGATTGAACCTAGGTAAAGGACACAGGAAAGCGAACAGGTGCCATAGATCGAACTGTTACAACAGACCGAAGCTCAAATCAGGGAAATAAGACATGAAACACGCTAAAGAAGCTAGCCGCGTTGGACTCGAGATGATCGTTTTGCTCTGCAACTCCGGCATATTTTTGGTCGTAAGCGGCGCCGAGTTTTGGGATGATCAAACAAGGTCATTGTCACAGTTATCCACAAAGTCTCCGTCACCAGGCACTAATCGTGCCCCAACCTCCTCCGCACAACCTACCATCGCTCCCACCAAGTTCCGACAACACCAACACAAATCCAACCTTCAGACTATCAGCTACTCCCAAAAAGGATCCCACGGCACCTCCCTCCAAAGGACCCACCAGAACTTCTACCCAGAGTCCAACTACGACCCCAACGCAGGTACACACCAAAAGTCTCACACGAGGTCTTACGGTGGCTCCCGCAGTGGCTCCTACAAAAGCTCCCACAGGAGCACCAACCAACCCGCCAAAGCTCCCACAGCAACACCAAACAACCTGCCAACTAAAGGACCCGCAAAAGTTCCTACAAGAGCACCGACTATAGGATCCACCATCGCTCCCGAGAAAGAAACTGCTTCCATGCCGGTCAAGGACAGGCGATACGTCGCTGCTTTAATCAATGCAATTCTAACTGCTTCGGTATTGATCCCGGTCTCCACGCAGATTGACAGAGTTTTTAACTCTCAAGTCTTCCTGGTCGGCGCGTCGTAGAGAGTCGAACCGTCGCCGAGGAAATTCCAACAAGTTATCCCCAGAACGCAGATCCGGTAAGCTTTTTCCTACATTCATGGCAAAGAGGATGCAATCCCCAAACACATACTACAACAGAGTCGTGCTGTGTCATGAACAAAACTTCTGTACTGCTCCGTAGCGATGAGATTCATTTGCCGGCAATCCACCCTGGTGGTGGTTCGATTCCTGGATGCACCATTTGCTGTGGCAAAGCGTTGAATACCCTCGCTGGTGAGGCGAACGACCCGAATGTTTTCCGGAGATGCCATGCGGGTTCCGGACAACGAGCATCGACTGAATCACGACACACAATTTCACTGTGCAATGTGGTTCATAATACATCGAAAGTATTAGTCGCGGTAAAACAAGCCTGCCCCGTAGACTTACGGTGTGATGATACTAGCAGCAAATCCATGGTGAAGAAACCGTATTCCTATTCTTTTTGTATTACACTTTTGTACATGCGTTGTGTTCGTTGCTCCGTGGATTTAGCAACACGACGGTGCTGCTCTCTCTGTCTACTCCAAGTCAGTGAAATTGATTCAAGTGCTCTGCTCAGTTCCGCGCTGCCCTACCATGTCCACCCATCCCTGTCTCTCTCATTCACTCACTAACGGGTCGGTGCCCCGTCGTTTCCATCCGTCCGCGGTTTGTGGACCGCAATGTCGCATCTCCGGCAAAATGGACAGAGATTGCTCTTGATCAGCCATTCCTTGAGGCACTCCTTGTGAAAGTAGTGACCGCACGGAATGTCCCCAACAATCTCGCCGTCCTCGATCTCGCATAAGCAAATGGAGCACACCGTTGCTTCGGGAAGGGCTTCTCCTTTGAGCGGTGTTCGTTGCTTTTGTTGTTGTTCTGCGTCATTGTCACTTTCGCTGTCCTTCTCCTCGCCGTCCTCGGTGTCACCGCGGGAGCTGCTCTCTCGCTTGGAGAGAAGCCCGGACTCCCCGCTGCCGTTGCCGTCGCCATCACCGGTCCGAATTGCGGTTTCGCCTCCTAAATCCGGAGCTGTGGAGTCTTTTCCGTCGATCGTGTCGCCAGCACGGTCTTCGCTCCGGGCGGATGCCGCGTCGCGCGCCGAAAAAACCTTGGTGCGAAGGCAGAGGACTCCGGGAGCATTCCGGTCTTGCTGTTGCCGTTGCTGTCGCTCGGCGGCAAAGACAACGAGATGCTGCCAGCGCGTCCCGTCGGGACCGGAGGGTGGCCACCAGTAGACGGGATCCAGTCTCCGGCTGGGAAGGCCCCCGTCGCGTTCCTCCGGATTGCTCTCGTTTGCACTCGAATGATCAGCATCATCCGCATTGTCGGCAACGTCCGGGTTATTCTCGCGCCTGCGTTGTTGTTGTCGCCGACGACGTTCACGTTGTCGTTGTCGCCATTGCTGCTGTCGCTCCTGGTGGATTCGATCCCGGTGGACGCTTTGTTCCTCTCGGTGGACAGCCGAGTACCAGAGCCAGGTGATGTACTCGTTGTCGGTCCGGCGTGCCAGGTTGCGCAGATCGTCGTCGAGGAGCTGATAGTTTCGGTAGCTGCCGAATTCGGCTTCAATGGCGGCCCGTGCCGCCACTTCGTTATCGGCGTTGTCGTCATTTTCATTGTCATTATCATTGTCGGTGGTGGTCGGTGTCTGTGTCTGCGCCTCGGTGTTTTGGGATTCGCCGGTAGGACTCGTCCCGTTCTCGGCTTCGATGCGATCGGTTTCGGCAACAGCTCCGGATCGATTTTCCTCGACGTCTCCACCCTCGTCTGGGGCGTTGCTTCCTTCTTCGCCTCGGGAACGGTACCGCCGCTGTGCTTCGGCTTCCGGTTTCGACCGCCGGCACATGCCTTCCGCGGTCAGGACCGTTATGCGCCAAACGTAGCTCTGGCAGCGCCTCCCGTAGTGGGTGAAACAGCCCACGTAGACCAGCATGGCGATCCAGAAGCAGCACAGCGGCCAGGCGCTCCGGGCGAATTCCTCGATGGGGTCCTCCGAGTAGCACACGGCCGCGTAGCTCTCGGTTTCCACGACGCCGTTGGATCCGACGACCGCCGTGGCCGTGCAGACCGCACCGGAAGTGGTTGTGGCAGTGGTGAAATCGATGTTGTTTGGATTTGAATGGGGGGCTGAGCCCGATGTTTCCAGCGGGCACCAGACCGGGGGATTGGGATCGGGCATCACCAGGCCGAGCTCGCCGTAGACCACGGTGGCGGTCTCAAAACCGCCCCCGGGCTGGAACAAGCGGGCGCACCAGCACTCACGGGCCAGGAGGGTTGCGTTTGTATTTGTATTTGAGCTGGTGTTAGGGTTTGTTCCAATCACGGGATCCGGAGGAGTCGGATCCTCCGACAGATCCCCAAACGAAACGTCCGGGATCACCCTGTCATCGTCGTCATCGTCTCCGTCAGCCAAGCCGCCCCCATCCCCGGAGGTTGTTGTTGGAACCGGGAATACTGGCTCGGCTACAACGTAATCTTGTTCGGACTCCGACCATTCGAGGCGATAGATGGGATTCGGCCGGGAAAGTGCAAAGCCATCCGCGTCCTCAATGACTTCCAGTCGGCACTTGACCGTAAATGTGCTGGTGCCGTCCTCATTGTACTGACGGTAGTAACGGATCGACATGTTTCACCACGACAAGCGATTCAAGAAAGAGGGTTTTCGAGTTTGTCCCAGTCTTCAATCCTGCAATGGTGACTGCTACACGTATCAGTACCGTATCTATTGTTGTGTGGGTACAAGTATTCGCTCGTTCTCACCGACTAACAAACGAAATGGCAGCAGGTGTGATGTGGTGTGTGGTGTGGTGTTGTCGAGTGTTTAGGTGCTGATTCGATCGTAGGATGGATCAATGGATGGTTGGGTGGATGGATCCCGATGTTTGGATTGGATTTTGGATTGGATTAAAGGTGCAGCGCCGACCATAGAAAGTGAACACATTCGAACCCAATGGAAACCCAAACAAAAATAATACCACAATCGGCAGAAGCAGTAAATGCATACCAAAGAACCCAAACCAAACCAACCAAATGAAGCGGAGTCGAGTCGGGTCACATGCGAACAACAGAACAGTTGGTGTTGGAGACACTCAGAACCAAAGAAGAATTGACATGACCCATCACTTAATGAATGCACCACAATTCAGTCTTACCCACTTACTCGCTCACCAGCAAGCGACTACTGTGTTGTTATGATAGTTTCAAGGATGGTAAGATCTTACGTAATTGATGACGGAGGATGACGGAATACCTCCCGGGGCACCTGCTGTAAGCGGTAACCTTACCGTCGATCTTCTCTGGTTTGGGATGGGAAGTAATGGAACCACCGTACGGTAACCTTACTTATGTGATGGATGAGTCTCGGTGTTTCGTGTTTCGTGCCAGTTCGAAATTGCGAAGATCGAAAATTAAAAGTCGAAAATCGCGCATTTATTCTTTCCCACGGGTCTTCGTTGGAGATAGCGGGTGTGTAACCTTACTGTAACGGTACGAGTAGGGAATGGGAGTCGAACAACAAGTCGTACAGTACGTTACGGTAAGGCAAGATACTAATGTGTACAATATGTACGAGTGCTAGTAACTTAAGATTACCCCGCACTAAGCCAGGAGGTAAGGTTACCGGTAAATTATGATGTTGTAACTGTATTGATTGAGTAACCTTAAGGATTACGGTAAGATTAATCTCTAATCTCATGGTTCTTGCACGCCTTGTCCATCTCAATGCAACACGTTGTTTTATATCGCGCAATGACTGGCGTGAAAGGCTATTATTTTATTTTTTATAATTATTGTTCCGTAGGGACTGACACCAATTTTCAATGTTGACGGACAAACAGCGAAAAAAATGAAAAAAATGTCTCTCACAAACTAGAACTATCAAGATTCTCTGCATCATCCATCCACCACGACACTCAACCTCATCCCATGAGTTTCACAATGCCGTTCGCCCCTGCCCTCCAAACCTAGTCTCGACATGGTTGTATCGGTCTTCCGTAGCTCACGTGTAGCTACAAATGATTGCTCAAACTAGTACAAACGCAATGAGTTTAGGGTTCGTTGTCGGTTGGAAGAAGGGTGATTCTGTAACATAATACATTATAATAAAAATATTATTGTTTATTGATGAAGTAATACACAGTAATAATATATAAATTCCACAAACGGAACAGTGAAACACGCTTGCTCTGCTACCCAAAGAGGTCCACGACGACCATCTTATCTTTGAATTGCGTCCCCCACGCCGGGCACGACAAGATGTTTCCCAAAACACAACAGTTGTGAATGGATCGGTGGATCGATTGGTTCGCCACCGTCCAATGTTCATTAAATTGGTGGCAAGGAGTGAGCCGTTCCATTTCGCATGGCCTTGTATCACTCCTGAACTGTCTGTCTACCAATGAATGAATAAGTCCGCCATGAACGCACTCCTCATTACTCCTTCGTACGCGTCCCGTGGGGTCGGAAACGAGCTGAATCCGGAAGCAACGTGCTTTCGATTGTGATTCGTCGCAACGAATTGTACTGTGTTGCATTGTGTTTTCTTCCATGGAGTTAGAGCTCCCAATCGAGATCCGAAGTGGATTTGTCGAAGCAAAAACCCTTTTCCTTGAAGACCTTCTTGTCCTTCAGCACGACCATTGTCACGGTCTCCGTGGACGCGCAGCACGTCTGGAGGGCCAGCGTCGGCTCCGGCCGGGCCCGGATATCCACGTTGTCGATGCTCAAGACCTTGTCCCCCACGGCCAGGGACGTACCGGCAAAGATCGAGTCCTTCTCGATCTTGTCGACGTAGACCCACGTCGTCTTGCGCCTTTGCCCGCGGCGCTTTTGCTTGTGCTTTGGAACGCAATTGTCCTCGTCGACGAACGGGCGGGTGGTCCGAACCCGCTTGAACTGAAGTCCGGCCTGCTCGCTCATGCACGTCTTGGGGCCGACAATGGTGACGGGGTGGTAGGTCTCGATCAAAAAGTCCGTCTCGATCTTGAGGTCGCCGAATTCGGACGACGTGCCGAATTCGCTGCTGCTGCTGCTGCTGCTGCTGCTGCCTTCACTGCTGTCGTAGTCGCCCTCGCCGTTGCTGTCGTAGTCGTCGCCGTGTTCGACCACGATCGTGACCACAAGGCGGGCCAATTCCAGGATCGACACCGCGTACTCGGCGTCGACGTGCCTTCGGAAGGACATGTCGTTGATGCTAAGGATGCGGTCTCCGACCCGGAGCTTGGTTCCGCGAAAGAGCGATCTCTGCAGGATTTTTTTGACGACGAGTTCGTTCTTGTTTCGGACCCCAAGGATCAGTCCCGTGGAGTCGCTCTGGTGCTTTTTGGCTCGTTTCGTGACGACGCTGCGCGGGCTGTGCTCAGGAAGGGGGTTCGTCTTTTGGACCGAGATGGTCGTGGTGTGTTTGTCCTGCTTCTGGCTGTCGTCGTCGTCGTCACTGAGGTCGTCGTAGTCTTCGATTCCGTTTCCTTTGACTTTCATGCTCCCGTCCTCGTTGTGCTTAACGATTCCCATGTAGTACGTGTCGATTTTTGAATGGTTGTTGTCCGTGACTGGGTTCTGTTTCTTCTTGGAATTTTTTGTCTTGAGAGGAGCCCCTTCCTTGGAAGGCTTTCGAACCGCAATCGAGATGGTCTTGAACTTGTGCACGACGGAAAGGAGGACGTCCGGACCTTCCCCTTCGCTCAGACGCTTCTTGTTGACGCTCAGAACCACGTCTCCGATTTCGAGCTGCGTGTCGCCAAAGAGTCCGTTCTTGGCAATGTTGGTCACGCGCACCGTGCCGGTGGAATCCTGTTCCAACTGGATCCCGGCCTTCGCGTCGGGGTCTTCTTTTCGGACCGTGATGCTAACGAGTGTGTTGCCATTGTGGCTGCTTCCGCAGGAAGCTGCTCCTTTGGGAGGCAGTGGAGGAAGGAGGAACCTTTTTCGAGTTCACAGGCCTTGTTGGAAGAATCACGGATCTTGGCAACCATTGTTTATGGCTCTTGATTTTGCTTTTTGCTTTTGATTTCGTTTTTGTTTTGGTTTGTTCTCGTTTTGTGGTCGGAAATTGATTTTTATGAGGAAAAAGAATTTCTCTCGGGTATCTAGCTCTGTGCGGCGATGTTTGGATCTGAAACACAAATTCGACGACCAAGTCCCGAAAACGAAAAAAATCGAAATTGAGCGCAACACGAAATTTAGAAAAAGCGAGTAAGGTTATCTAACGGTTCGAATGAAATCGTGAAACGAATCTTCGATAGTGCCCCGGTCCAGTGGAACACACAGGAACGGATAGGATCATCCGAAAAAACATTGACACTTCAAGAATATCCACGGATTAAAAAACAATGTGGGCATATGGATGATAAAAAAACTGCATGCAACTATTTTTAAACGTACTTTCGAATCGTAGATTGGTACTGTTTAGGCGACGGGCGAGATGCTCTCAGTCATCAGAGGGTACCACACACAAGAGGCAATATCATTACCTTTGTCGCTTCAACCATATACGTTCTTCCGAGACGTTCAATCAGGTTAATTAGCGGTTCGGATATCGCAAGGACCCGATATCTCCGACTAACCTTGAACACTTGAGAACGAAATTATTTTATTGGTTCCTGACGTGCGGACAGAACCTGTAATCTTGAAATCTTCGAAATTGGCGGAATTGTCAGCATCATCTTTTGTTTTTGTCGAATCATCGTTGTTGCCGCCGGTAATTTACCGTACTGGTAAGATCTTACCTGTTTCATCATAGAGTAAGCCTTAGTGGATCCAATGACAAAGCCTGTCAACCAAAAGACCCCCTGTATTTTTCTATCTCAACCGTAATGCACCGGTAACCTAACCTTAGAAAGGAGTTCAAAGCTACTACCAGGTAACCTTACCGTAATTGAAATTCATTTTCTGCTAGCTAGTAGTAGTAATCTTACGGTACTAGTAGTAATTACCACTGCTGGTACTACTCTTGTGTATCGTACTCCTTTGTACGGAGCTGGTACAAGATACTTTAGTTATGGCAACTGCGATCATCAAAAGGAATACTAATCTTACTGCAGTAAGGTTACGGTAAGTTAGTAGTACCAGGTACTAGTCCAATTAATAATATGCTGCTGGTGATGTTACTACTACTAAGGTTACTACTAGTAGTAACCTTAGTACTACTATCAGCATGAGAGGATTCCTCCTCCTCCTCCCTCGGTCACCAATTAGTACTGCTAGTACTAGACTGCTCCTGGTGGTGGTGGTGGTGGTTGTGCTGATGGTGGTAAGGCTGACGGGAAGCAATGAGCAAACAAAGGAGGTACTCCTGTTGATGAGCTGACCTACTAGTTACCACCAACCTAAGAACAACAATCTTAAAACATGTTTCTCGTTTCCTGTAAGAAACTCGAGGATCAGAAAGATCCATTTGCCGCATTCCGAGGAAACCTTACGAGTACAAGTAGTAACCTTACTCTTACGCTTACAGGTACCGGTAAGTTACCGGTACAAAGTTTTTTTTTTCGGACCAACAGGAACGTCCACCTTCCACAAGAAATAATAATGCTTACGTACTAGAAGCTACAGAAGTTACCTTAGGGTAATCTTACGGTACAACGTACGAAGAAATTGCGGATTTGTAATTTGTACGAATTTACAGTATGTCTATTCTTGTACTGTGCAGCACGTATGTACAAAAATGTACGGTCGTTCTCGGTTTGGTCTGGTCCAACGCATGCAACCCACGTGGAAGGCATCTATTCGACCATCTGACATGTACAACTGTTTCGGGCGGTCTCTGGCGGTTGCTTTGTTCACATGCTTGTTGCACATGCTTGCGTAGGTCGCGTGGAATTCCGGATCCTTTCTCACCGGACAGATGGTTTAACGGTAGATATGAACTATGGCGCGCGATAACAGCCCAAACCATACTATAGGCAGTACCTACCGGTACCGTAACTGTTGTATCGTAGGCACCCTACAGACTTGCAACGCGCGGAGAATGCCGTTACAAAACTGCCTACCACACCAACGAACTACTGACTGACGGACCTATCGAATTTCAGTATTCTTGGACGTTTTTTTTGAACGGAGGATGACGACGACGGGTTGATTTTGAACTTCGACGATCAACGAAACCCAAAAATCAGAACTTCTCTGGCTTTGAAATCTGTTTCTACGGTATCGTACCAGCATGACGACACACAACACATACATGATTGCAGAGTGATAATAATATGCTTACAAACGAATAGCATCAATAGCAAACCAAAAGGACAACACCGACAATGATAACAACCGGATCGATCAGAAACAAGTTGCTCCGAGTAGATTATTGAACGTTGAACGAATCAATCCCCGATTGCCACTGCCATTGCTGCGACCAATTAACTGACGTCATAGCCATTTCTCAATACATACCGGGGGAAACTATAATCACATTATAGTAGTAGATACGATTGCCTACCAACAACGAATTTGAATTTGAATTTGCGGCACCAAGAAATAACTTTTGACGATGCTTCCTCACCGGATCGAAGAGAGGAAGGAGATCGGCGTTGGCGAACAACGCATGCGATCCAGTGCTTCGAGCCAAGCGATTCGCCGTCTCTTCCTGTCGACCCATCATTTGTTGGGACTGCTCTTGCTGCTCGGGAACCCATGCGGGCACTGCTGGGGCTTTCAGAATCTCCACCATTCGCCGAGATCTTCATCTTCCACTTCCACCTTTGGACCAAGACTCGGAGCCACCGGCAATGGGAATGACCTTGGATTCTCGCAAGCCAGCGACGAAAGCAGGAACCAAAAGAAAAAACCGCTGCTCAAAAAGGTGCTCGGAGCCGTAAAACCCAACCGTTGGCGAAAAAAAGATCGCCACGATTCTTACGCGCTCGAAGGGAAGGCGAGCAGCGATGACGACAACAACAACAATGATGACGATGATGAAGACGAGAAAGAATCGTCGTCGTCGTCGACAAGGGAAGCCGCCCAGAAAGACGCCATTGCCAGGCTCAAGGCCGAGGTTGAATCGAAGCGCGCCGCCGAGAAAAAAGACCGGTGGCAGGCCGAGCAAGACGACAAACTGAAACGCGCCGAAGCCGAGGTCGCCCGCCTCCGAGCGGAGGCCAAAGCCCGGCAGGAGGCGGAAGAAGCCGCTGCCAGGGCGGAGCAACAAGAAGCCGAGGAAAAACGCAAGGCGGCCGCCGCCGCCGAGCAACAAAAGAGGGCCGAGGCAGAGAAAAAGCGGGCGCAGGACGTCGCCACGCTGCTCAAGGCCAAGGAGGAAGCCGCCCGGGTCATGGCCGAAATCGATGCCAAGCTCCGGGCCGAGACTGCCAGGGCGGACGAGGAAGAAGCCGAGCGCGTTGCCCGGCTGCAGGTCGAGGCGTCGGAATCGCCACCCGCGCTCGACGATGCCGACGACGAACTCTTGGCCAGGATGATGGAAGAAATGGAAAAGGTGCGGATCGAATTGGATTCGAGGATCCAAGCGGAAGCCGAGGAACAACAGAAGCAGGAGCAAGAACAGCAACGGCAGAAAGAGGAGGAGGACGAGAAAGCAAAAACATTGGGTGTAGGGGGGGGACTCTCCCCTGATCTGATGGCACGCATTCAGAGTGGAGCATCGTACGAACATCCCGCGCCACCATCAAAGCGACCGCCAACCCCCGCCGACAAGGAGAAGGAAACGGAAACAAAAGAAGCAGCTGTACCACCCCAGAAGGCCATGCCGGACTTGAAACCACCCGTTTCCAAAAGTGACAAAGCACCCTTGGAGGCAACGGCGAGTGACGAGGAGGAAGCCTCCGAGCCGGTACCACCATCACCACCCCCACCCAAAATGCCCATGCCGAATTTGACGCCACCGTCTTCCGCGAAAAAGACGAATCCTGAAACAAATGCGACGGATTCGAAATCGGAAAAGTCCAAGCCCAAGTGGATGGTGGACTGGAAGGCAAAGGCGACATCGAACGAACAGGAGGAGAAGTTGGCCAAGACAGAATCCAAAACCAAAGACGAAGTCGAGGCTCCCGAAACGACCAAATTCGCAATCGAGGAAAAGGAGGAACTAAAGGAAGAAGAAGAGGAAGAAGAAAAAGTGGAGGCAGCAACAGAAGAAAAGGTCGAGGTGAAGGCCTCCGAGGAGGACGAGTCGACGGACCAACCAGACAGAGCACAACCGAAAAAGGATAACAAGGACCCAAGAACGGTTGGCAGAAGCAGCCGAGAAAATCTCTTTGACGTCATTGGCAGGACCGCAGGCAGCACCATTACGTTGGACGAAATGACGGATAAGAAGAAGAAAGCCGCGCAGCAGCAACAACAAAAACAGAAGGAAAAGCAAAAACGGCCGTCGCCAGAACCTCTCAAAGCCGAGGTCATGAATGATTTAAAAGACCGAGGCCCGCCGGCGTCCTTTGGAGAATCAGTCGCAGCCTCCTATAAGACAGGAGGTGAATCGAAACGCACCATACCGAGTGATCTATTCAACAAGAACGAACTCAAGAAAAAGGGACCCCCTGCCGATTTTGGATCCTTTGCAGCGGCCGCCAGCGGACAGCAGGGTTCTCGTCCTCAAACTCCCCGCTATGAGGTCGATAAGGGACCACCGGCGTCCTTTGGTGCGTCCGTGGCTATGGCAAGCTCGGGGGATGTCCCGCAGGACCTGCTAAGCCGCGGGACGGCCTCGACAGACGCAGGGGTATCGAACTCCCGAAACAACCCGTCCAAATCCTCCTCCAAACAAAGGAACGACGACAGCAATATCATTGACGTGGTAGACGTGGTCTACACTAAAAAGGACGAACCAACCAAACCAAAGAAGACACCTGCTGCGAAGAAAAAGTCGTCACCGAAGACACCGCCAAAAGAGACAGTGATTCCTCCTCCGCCGCCACCCATGAACAATGCTCCCCCCTTGAAGGTAGAAAAGAAAGTTCCACCGATTCGCAACGAGCCAAAAGCGAAGAAGGAAGAGGAACCAAAGACCCAGGAAGCCCCTGTTGCCGAGCCCAAGACTCCGTCCAGACCCGTCAACATCGGCAAGGCTACAGCGGAAAATTCTCCCATTTTTGGAAAAAGAAAGACTGAAACAGATACCAAAGAGCCTCCCAAGGAAGAGACAGAGTCTAAACCAACAAACAATGCACCGGAGACGAAAAGCGAAAAGAAGGAAAAGGCGATGGAAGACCGCGTCGCAGATCTTCTTAAGGAGGCTTTTTCCCTGAGCAAAGAGGACAGCAGGGTTGCCGATTTGCTCCAGGGAGTTGTGTCGATTACTACCGGCACCGACAAAAAGGGAGAAAGTGTTTCTGCCACGAAGAGCTCTGCCAAGGGAAGAAAAATGGCTGTCACAGACGATGATGACGACGATGATGACGACGACGATATAAAAGCATTTGACCCAGTGTTTGAGGACGATGACGAGGAGTTTGACGATGATGAAGAAGGCACTGCCATTATGGGACGGACGCGCAAACGACAACCGATGCAAGATCCTAATGGCTTTCGTAGAAACAATGATCAGCGACCGAAACCACCTCCTCGTCGCAGACCGCTCAATACCAGAATCGAAAGCACCCCCGTGGAAAACGAATGGGGCGACGATGGATTCATAGAAACTCCTATTTCGTCCGACGAATTCGATGACTATGATGGTGATGGTTACTTTGAGGATGACGAAAGTGATTACTTCGAATACGACGAAAACGATACGTGGCGAGGAAGGGTGCCACGTCGTCCAGAACCACCAATGGGTGGCGGGTATTCTGTTCGACCACCTCCACAAGGAATGGATCAACCTGGATTCGAGTCGGAGGAAGATTATTACTTCCTCAAATTTGGGAATCCTCGCTCTCCATACGACGAGCAGTCTCGATACGGCGAGCAGCCTCGGTACGACGAGCCAGTCGACGACATGTACTACGATGACGAGGCCGACTATTGGGACGATGAAGACGACGGTGTGCGTCCTGGAGAGCCTCGCCCTGCCTATGCGGCTCCGGAGGTTGATGATGGTGGCAGAAAGGGACCACCCGCAAACTTTGGCAATTTTGTCGCTGGTGCCAGCATGGCCAAAACTGGTTATGCTCCATCGACGATGAAAAGCGAAGTCAACAACAACGGTAGCGTCGGTGGAACAGCGGTTGGTCCCGATGGCGATGAATGGGGCGATGAAATGGCGATGAATACCGGAAGCATGCTGACTCCCAGAACAAACAGTAAAGCCTCTCCGGTGAATGGATCTGGTGGCAGAGGAGCGTCATCGTCGGGTGGTACTCCAGCGCAAGCTCATTTCGTGGTGTCCGAAGACCAGAGCGGCGGTGGCGGTCGGGGAAAGAAGGGCCCTCCTTCAAACTTTGGCAGTGCCGTCGGTGCAGCAAGCGAGATGCAAACGGGTGTCAATCCGACGCAAAGAAGCGTCGAAGAAGAAATTGCAAACGGGGGCATGGCGACTCCCACCGGAATGATGGCAACTCCCAGACGAAAAGCTCCGGTCAGACCCGCCAACAACAACCCAGCAGCATCGGCACCGTCGGCGCCATCGCCACCCGCGGGTGGTAGTCCCGGACAAGGCACGCCAAAGAAACCGCTCTTTATCGTTTCGGAAGACGATGCCGGGACACCGGACTTTGGTGCCAGTGTAGCGGAGGCCAGTGGCGCGAGAACTGGATGGGCACCCAAGATGCCCAAACGACAACCGGGTGGACTGGAAGGTGGAACCACCGGTGGCATGCGGCCGAAAATCACAAAACCCAAGACGAGTGGGAATGCTCCGCAGAGACAAGAGTTTGGATCGGCAGTGTTTGATGCCTGTCCGACGGTCGACACCGGGTCTGCTGGCTCGCCAAATGCCAAAAGGCCGCCCCCTCCCGCAAAACAATCCTTCCAATCGGACGTGCAGCACAAGCACCAGCGGAACCCCGCTGTACAGCTGATCGACGGAGGTTCTGCGCCGAAGAAACCCCAACAACAAACACGATACAGCGGGACGATGATGGCACCCAGAATTGTTCGAAAGACTCCGCCGCCACAGAGTCAAGAACAAGAAAAAGAACAAGAAGAAGAAGAGGAGGAAAAGGAAATCCCGGGGGAAGAAATCAACGATGATTAAGTAGTGAAAGGTCACAATGTTCATTGGGATTCCTCATCACTCAACTTACCTATGCTGATTTCTGAGATGGACGCGGGAAACGAAAGCAACTATTCAAGCTAGCTAATATACATTCATCGAAACAAAAAGAATGACTACTGCCACCACGGGGGGAATGTGGTGTAAGTCGAGTCAGTTATTCATTCATTTGGAATTTATCAAAATAGATATAATTTTGTAAAGTTGTTCAATAGTAATACTTGTATAGCTGAATTGAATCTAGAGTAGTAAATCTGTCTCTGTCAAAAGAGTGCCCATGTGAAACACAGAGCATCACAATCGATCATCCACTTGGCTAGGGCGAGTAGCAGCAGCAGTGGTCGGGTTCGCTGCGAACAAAACTGTGTCCGAGTGCATACCGTACGTACTAAAGTTCGATCACTAGTACTAGTAGAATCAATCCGACACTCCTGTCAGCTTTTACACCAGCTGTTCCATGCGTTGGATTGTATTACATGAAATAGAAAAGATGTACTAGTAGAGCAAATATAGTGATCAAAACAAAAATGCAACAAGAAGAAGCAGTCATGCTGAATGCAAAAATAGAACAGGGTTCTTTCCTTGTGGTGCCAAAACTACTGTGTGATCATAGCTTCTTGCTGGCTCGCCATCATTAGATTGTTTTTGGAATGATATCATATTAATGGTAAAGATAGTAATATCATTATTCATAACATGACCTTACCAGCAATCCAAGAAGAATTGGGCCATACTACTAGAGGAGAACTACTAGCATTGGGGCTGATAGTAGTAGGACGTAGTAGTAGTATGTGACTTCCTTTAGATAGTACTAGTAATAATAGTAGTACTAATAGTCGTCAGCCTAGCAGGAAGATACCGGTAGCAGTTCTGCTGATTGTCACCAGAGACAGCACGTCGTGCTGGCGAAGTCACACCCTACTAGTAGTACTACTAGTACTACTACCAGTAGTAGTAATACTACTAGTACTACTAGTAGTATTAGTAGTAACAGAATGTTTGTTTGTTTTTTGCGAGAGAGGAGACCAAGGAGAGTAGAGTCATCCAGTGCGGTCCACCACCAAGGTGCAAGAATTCAAGAAGAGAGTGACGATAAGTGAGATGTTTAGTAAGTTAGTTCATGGATGCCATTCCAAGATCAAAACACAACCCAGCGGCAATTCTTTGATCGGTTAGAAGTAAGGTTACTAGACTAAGATTACCGGTACATTGGCAGTGGAGAGCAGGTGCGAGTCCAGTAAAATCTCCTTGGTTGTACAATTTCTAAGTCGTCCACAGGGAATATTCACTACTACAATCAAGAATATAAGCCCTATTGTTTGGTTTTATCGCAAGTTCGGTACGTGTACGTAAATCTTTCCGGTAGGTCATGTTGTTATTGTTGTTGTTGTTGTCTATCTTCTTCATTTTTAGAAGACAAAAAATTACATGTACAAGTACAAAATACAGTCTGTATCCGAAAACGAAACACCACCGACGCAGAACAACAGGAGTGTAAAAACATCACGCGCACTCTCTCACCCACCCTCATACCTGACACACTCAATCGAAGAGATTCGGCCTGTGTACGCGCAAAAGTCCCAAAACAAAAGCAGCGGATGGATGCCTGCCGGCCTGCCCATTTCGCAACAAAAAGGTGCGATACAATCATCATCATCGTAAGCATCATTTTCGTCACTCCTGCAAGCAAAATATAGCAGACCCTTGGAGAGGATGCCGTTGCCGATATTATACAGAACGACGGCGCGCGAGATCGAAATCGAGCTTGACAGCGAGAGCGAAAGTGAAAGTGATAAGGATGGAATGCCGGTTGCCGATTCTTTCGCACCGCGAGGGGCCGGGAGCCATGTCGATATCGATAGCGATAGCGACTCAACCGTTTCCAATATCAGTGGCACCGGCGATCCCAATGGCAACCCTGACCACAAAAGCAAAAGCAACGACAAAAGCATCGACAACGAAAGCGAGAAAGAGATCGATCAACAAGAACGCCTGCCGTATCCGTACTCGATCATGACGGGTGGTTGCTATTCCCGGAACAAAACAGACGCCAACGGCTGGACCAAGGGGAGCTGGTGCTGGGAACTAAACGACCAGGACAGTGACGAGGATGGTGAGAATGGTGAGGATGACCAGGACGACGCATCTCTGCAAACAGCAACGAATGAGAACAAAGAAAGTGACGAAGACCAATACGATGCCTTGTTTATATCGCACACCGAGCGCGATTCGATCGCGGGACCAATCCGTGCACGTGGATTGCATTGTCGCCGCATCGACGGCAACGATGGCGGAAGCACCCGAACAACGAGACCCAAAACACGCTCCCAAACCAGGAACGGTCGAACCCATCGCAATAGTGTTGGTGGTGGTCACTGTTTGTGGGAATGCGAAATTTGCTGCCTTCGCAAGCCAAGAGAGGAGTTTGCCTGTTGCCCCGGTGGTACGTGCAACACACATGTGTGCGCTGTGTGCCAATTGCGCTACATTCGGAGCCGGCTGCGGAACGAATGCGACAACGACAACGACAATGATGGCAACAATACTGACAACATCATCAACAATACCAACAGTATTAATACGTTACCGACCGACACGCTGCTCCGGCCATCGAAGTGGCTATGCTGCCAGACGGACCTCGACGTGGGAGAGTTTGCCAAGCGCTATTTCCCAAAGGAAAGCGAGCAGCGCCTCCTGGCGCGTGGCGTTGGCGTCCCGGACGGACCCCTCCTGATGGGGTTGCTCCGGTACCTCCAGGGCGTACGCAAGGCCACCGAAAACGCACGGGCCGCCGGATTTTACGACGAGGAAAAAGACGACGACCCACAACAGCAGCAACAACAACAGCAACAGCAACAGTACCTTGAGCATGATAATTCCGAGGTGGATAGGAAGCGGTGGTTGGACACACTAGAAAGGGGCGGTGGTGATTGTGATAGTGAGAGCAGCAGTGGTGGTGGAGAAGGAAGCGGGAGCAACAGAAACAGAAACAGAAACAACAACAGTGGGGAAGAAAGGTCGAAGCGTACCAAGCAAGTACCTCTGGAAGCCGAACCCCGCCAACGGAGACGTCCCCGTTCTGGACCGCGGCGGATCAGGATTGGCGTTGGCGTTGCGACTGCCGAGCGGAGAAAGCCCCCTCCCGGCAGGTGTGGATGGGTTGCGGGTTCCGCACTCCCTCAAAGCACTCACAATCGGAATCGCAACCGAAATGGAAATCGAAATCGAAACTGCAACCGAAATCGCAATCTCAATCGCAATCGTACCGCGACTCGACGCGCTGCTACCACCACTCGAATCGACAATGGTGTGAATTGTTGGAAGGATTTGGAGTCCGATTCCGATTCTGATTCCGATTTGTCGTCGTTGAACAATGCGGACGATCTTGGTGATAGCAGCTATGACGGTTCTGTGTGCAACGAGGACCAGGACCAGGACCACGAAGAATTCGATAGTGATCGTGATGGTGATTTTGGTAGTAAGATTATTGACTCCTCTCGGCGTTCGCCCAGCAGCGATAGTGCGATGGAACAAAAGTCGGACTTTCCCGACGACAATGATTGCAATACCGGACCACGATCACCAGAAACAACGGTGGAAAAGAACAAGAAACGACCGGCCACTCGTACCCGTTCCACCGATAATGTCCGAGGGACTCGAAAGCGTCCGAGGACGTGGGCGGCCTCCGTAGATAACGACGATGACGATGATGATGACGTTCCTGTTGTGGTTGCCCACAAGCGAGGTCCGAGGAGAACGACGAGGGGAGGATCGTCCTCCGAAAATGGTACTAGCAGAAGAACCAACAACAACAACAGCAACAACAGCTACAGCAACCACCCAAAGGATTCCGATTCTGATTCCGATTCTGATTCATACCCACGACAGCAACAGCAGAAGGCCGACACAAAATGCTGGATGGCAATGTTTTCGAGACTCGTTTCCTACAAAAACAACAACGGAACGACCATGGTTGTCTCACAGAAGAGCAGCAGCAGCAACAACAACAATAACAACAACGATAACAATCACGATCCCCAACTCGGAAAATGGGTGACGGCGCAGCGACAATCCCACAAAAACAACACGATGCTGTCCTATCGCAGGGACATGCTCAATTCCATCGGATTTGTCTGGGACGTCCAGGAACAGCGCCGGGCACAGTGGATGGCCATGTTTGCGAAACTCGTCGCCTACAAGAACCGGCACGGCACGACCGTGGTCCCACGGAACTGCACTGAGGATCCCGCCCTGGGTCGGTGGGTCGTTGTCCAACGGAGCAACTCGAAGCAAAAAAAGCTCATGGGCTACCGCAGGGAGTTGCTGGACTCGATCGGATTCGTCTGGGATGCAACGGAAGCCCCCCGGGCCACCTGGATGGTCATGTTCCAGAAACTCGTGGCGCACCAAACGGAGCGCAACAGCAAGGTCGTGGTTCCTGCCAGGTGCGACGATCCGTCAGTGGTGGACTGGATTTACCGGCAGCGGCAGCTGTTCCAAAACGGGGTCCTGTCCGAGGACCGGCGAGCTCTGTTGGATTCCACCGGCTTCGAGTGGGACGGGAGACAACGACAACAATGCCACGACAACAACAACAACAATAAGAACCACAAGAAGAGCAGGACACTCCAATGGGCGAGCATGTTCGAGCTCCTCGTGGAATACAAAAAATTGTACCTCGACACAAACGTGCCGACAAACTGGAAGGAGGACCCAAAGCTCTCGGCTTGGGTTCAGAGGCAGCGAGAACGGTTCAAGAACGGCACGCTCCCCAAGGAATGGTTCGATCTTCTCGATGCGTTGGGCTTCGCCTGGAGTCCCGCACTGGAAGGAGACTTGATCGAATTTTAGGAGGCGGCAAACCGCGCCGAGCTTAGCCGAGCCGATTCGATGCACTCTTCTTCCTTGCATCGGATCACCATCCGACCACAGAATCGCCCGAGGAACAAAGTCGTTGTGGTGCGCCGTTTTTCAGTTTTCGGTCTGTGCACAATCAATGCATTAGATGTTATAATTCATAAGTCATACTACAATACGGAATTGATGCTTGCTGCTGCGAAAGAAAGTCTTCCTTTGATTTACGTGTACCTGTACTAGTACCTGCACTAATACCAGGTACCTTACCGCCGAAACAAGATTCCTTTGCGTCTTTTTCGCTTCTACTCTGTACCATTCAACGCATTTGGACAGCGGATGGTGAATGCTTTCATTTCCATGAAACCAATGCACTAGCACCGACGTTCGAGTCTTTGTCTTTCGTTTTTGGAACGCCCCCTGATGCTGTTCACTGTGGTGTTGTTTACTCGTTGAGGCTGGCCAAATAAGCGGCCCCGGAATCTGCCCAAACCTCGTACACCAAAATGTTTCCGTCCTCGTCGAGCCGGATCCGGTACACGAAAACTTCCTTCCAGCGTTTCCCGGTGGATTTCCAAGTGAATTCGGCCTTTCCCCGCACCGAAACCACCCTCGCGTCGACATCGACGATGAAATCCGAAAACGACATGTCCCGGTAGGACAGGTGCTCGGAAACGACCGCAAAGTACTCCCCGATGCCCGCGGTTCCCCGAAAGTCTCTTCCCAAAAAGGGCGCCAATTCGGGCAGGCCGTGCTCGAACAAGAGGATTTCTTCCGGCCGAGAAACGGAGAAGCACCCGACGATTTGTTCCGTGGTGCCGTGGTTGGCAAAGGCGTCGCAGAGCGCTCGCGTGGATCGCAGCCAATCGTCCCGGGTTTCCGGCGGCTTTCGAACACTCATCGTTGGTTGGTTGGCGTTGCGCTGGTTGGAAAACAAAAGGAACGGTCCTCTGTATTCTTGCTCAGAAACGTGCGATGCGATGATTGATTCGTTCCTTTTCGATCGATGATACAAGTTGGAACCCAGAACAACAATCAATTCCCTCTATTTGACACGACTACTATTTCAATGCTGGTACGGATTACGGATTACAGATGGTGTTCGGTGTCACTGGATCTTTTGTCTTTTGCATTATTTTCATTCCTTCGCATTACTATTATTTTCTGAAGATCCATTCGTACAAGTACAAGTACAATGTACGTAACTTGGAACACAACATGATTCTGAAAAACGATCACGTACCGGTACAATAATGAATCAATACGTAAGGTTACGATTACGATCCAGTTTGTGCGGTTCCTTTCGAGCTCTCGTTCATTTCAGCCCTGATCAGATTGAGGCCCGGGCAAGAAAACTGTTTGGACCTTGTCACTTGCCATGCCAACCGATTTACCGTAGGAAGTGTTTAGAACGAAACCAAGGAGCATAATAGGGCAGGAATGAATCTCAATCAATCGAATGTCGTAGCTCTGGGTGAGAGAAATCATGGATACCTTTGTTTACCATTCTCAATTCCGTTGAAAAACATAGAATTGGAAAATGCTGTAGAGACAATCTATCATTATTGGTGTGCAGTGTTTCACGGGTAAAATTTCCGTGTTTTGGTGACATTCCTATTCCGCTCGAAAGCAGAAAGGTAGAATGCATCACTTTTCGGGGAAAGAACGTGGCATTGTGACAAAAAAAGTAGCAGTGATATTGAATTTCCTAGAGTGTTTATTCTTCTACCTTCTTTCCGTCCTTGTAGTGGTAGGAAGGAGTTCGCATCGTGACCAGTTCCTCGGCGCTCGTGGGATGGATTCCGATGGTCCTGTCAAAGTCGGCCTTGGTGGCACCCATCTTGACGGCAATGGCAACTCCCTGGATCATTTCTCCGGCACCGTCGGTGGCAATGTGGCATCCCACGACCTTGTCCGTCTTGGTGTCGACAATGACCTTCATCATGGTAAACATTTCGCTCTTGGGGAAGGAGTGGGCCATGGGACGGAATCTCGTCTTGAAGACGGTGATGTCACCGTACTTCTCGGCGGCTTCTTCCTCCGAGTATCCGACGGTCCCGATTTCGGGCGTCGTAAAGACGGTCGAAGCGACGAATTCGTGGTCGCACGGACGGTCCATTCCCCCAAAGACGGTGTCGGCGAGGGAGTGGCCCTCCATGAGCGCGACGGGAGTCAGAGCGATGCGGTCCGTCACGTCACCGACCGCGTAGACACCCTCGACGTTGGTTCGGGAATACTCATCGACGGGGATGAAGGAATTCTTGGTTTCGACTCCGGCGCTCTCCAGGTTGAGCGTATCGATCTTGCCCTTTCGGCCGGTCGCGTACAGGACCTGGTCGCACTCGACGCGCTCGCCGTCTCCGGTGACCACCGTGAGAGATCCGTCCGCGTTCTTGATGATTTCGGTGGGATCCGTGTTGAACTGAATGTCGATGTTGGTGTTGCGTTCCATCTCCTCGTGGAGGTGGGTGCGCATGTCGTGGTCGAATCCGCGCAGGAACAAATCCCCGCGGTACATGAGCGTCACGTCCGTTCCGAGGCCGTCCATGATCTGCGCGAATTCGAGGGCGATGAAGCCTCCTCCAACGACGACCATGCGCTTGGGTTGCTCCTCCAGGTAAAAGATTTCGTTGGAGGTGATGGTGTGTTCGATGCCCGGAATGCTGGGCTTGAAGGGCCACCCACCGACGGCAATGAGAATGTTCTTGGCGGATACCGTCTTGGTGCCGCCTCCCGTCAGAGAAATCTCCACCGAGTTCTTTCCGTTGAGTTTTCCGAGTCCCTCGATAGTTTCGACGCCGGCGTTTCCGAGAACGAACTTGGAGTAGACGTTGTTCAGTCGGGTGATTTCCTCGTTTTTGGCCTCCATGAATTTTTCCCACGAGAAGATTCCGGGGGAGGCTTCGTCCCATCCGTATCCGGACATTTCGCCGATCGCTCCCGGGTACCGCGAGGCAAAGACCATGAGCTTCTTGGGGACGCATCCGACGTTGACGCAGGTTCCTCCGATGGCACTGTAGTTGGGAGGTCCGTGCTGGTTCTGGCCCTCCAGCAGCAGGACCTTGGCGCCGTATCCCGAAGCAATGCGGGAGGCTCGGACTCCACCGGAACCACCTCCGATGACGACCATGTCGTAGTCAAAGTTGGGATCGGGCTCGTACGGCTTGTCGGCCATGGCGATCGAATACGCGCGGCGGAAGGCGGATCCGGTGTTGCGAGTGGAGGGAGCAAAGGCCGCTGCCGAAGCGGACAATGCGGCGAGGAGGGCCGAAACGGAAGCGGTAGCAATCTTCATGGTATCTGCTGTCGATCACTGTATTCTTGTGTTGTTGACACGGTAGCTGTTGCTTTTGCTGTTGCTGTTGCACTTGAGGGATGTACTTCGCCGACTGATTGGATCCAGTGTTTCGATCTTACGATTGAAAAACGAACAAGTAGTGCGTGTTTTGCGTGCACTGATTGGAGGCATGCGGAATGCTTCTCGATCGATGTGTCAGTGTCCCAAAAGCGCGACGACGATGATGATCTTTCCTTGGCATATCGAAACGTGTGGAACCAAACAACCGGCAGACAAATACCACTGACGTTTAACCTTTCTCGGTTTCATTTCATTTCATGTGCAAATAGGGTTTCATTTTTAAATTGAGTCGGACGAATCGAGTGAGTCAGTCGACTCTTTGTTTTATAATGAATCTCAATACTACTACTACAATGTTGCTTTAAGAGTGGACAATGCTCCTCCTCTGCGAGTGGCCAGCAATCCAACCTTTGCTAGTAGCTAGCTAGTTGTTGTAGTCAGTACAACTCCTCCTGCTCCTGTGGAGCATCCTGTGGAGCATCCTGTGGAGTCGTCATTGTTGCTTCTTCTTGCGTCTTGTTTGGCAAGGAACTACCACTACTGCTAGTAGTACTACTGTACTAGTACTAGTAAGAATCAAAAGGCTGCTATAGTAGTACTAGTAGTAGTATTAGAGTTTGCTGCTGGTGTCTCAACTTTTGTGGGGATTACTTTCAACTGGGTTAATCATGTTTCACTGCATCAACTGCGAGCATTTGAGTCCACTTGACTTCACTCGGTTTGAATTTTAAATTGACTTCCATTGAATTGAATTGCACTGAATTCAACGGGACGAGGAGTGCTCCTGTTGGTTTTACGATCCCGGAGTTGTCGCTTGCCTGCCTGCTTGCTTGCTTTACGAAATCCGCAATGGCCGAAGCACTGTTGTTGTCGTTGTCGTTGTCGTTGTCGTTGTCGTTGTTGTTGTTGTTGTTGTTGTCGTTGTTGTTGAAGAGGCGCAGCATCATCTGAAGGAAACCTCTTTACAACGAAGAGCAAGAACATCGTTTGGGATCGGGAAGGTCGGGAAAACCAATTACTGTACTTCCCAACCGATCTAGTTACGACGGGGGATTTGGAGTCTAGTTCGGATGTGTGGGGGAGTGCAGAGTGCACTTCTCCAGTTCGAAGTTGCATGAGCAGCCACCCATTATGGTCAACAATTTCGTCCATCGCAACTACCGTTCCCATTTGCGTTGTTCGCGAATCCAGGGATCACTCAAATCACAAGAATACTACATTGCGTGGTTTTGTAATGGCATTTACTATTTACTATTCATACATTCTAATACTTGTACTACTATCCCGGTCGTGACCACTCTTGCGTTTTGTTGGCGCAATGTGTTGCACGGTTTGGTTTCCTGCTTTCCCGTTCGATGGATTGCCTCTGTCGTCCTCGTTGTCGTTGTCGCTGCCATTGACAAGAGGGACACTTGCTGCGGTCGTCGCTATTCGGGTTTAGGCAGCATTCCCATGCGTACGTACCGACGCGGTGAGCACACCGTACGTACCCTCGTCGAAGTGAATCCCATCGTATTTTATTGTATTGTATTGTTTCGTATCGTATCGAAGTCATGCATCGATTCTGTTTCTCCCATGGAAAATTCATTCACCCATCAATCCATTTATAAATATATAAATATATATATGTATATGTATATCCGTCCCATTTGGAATGCAGTCACACACACACACACGCAGGCATTAGTAGTTTGTGGTTTCGATTCCGGATCGAAAATCACCACGGGTAATGCACAGCGTTGCCCCCTTCGATTCACGCTTACACGCCATCGATGGCTTCGATGACTTGGATGGCGTCGCCGGAATCGGTTGTGTTCCCGGCGTTGGCGATGGTGGCGTTGGCGTTGATCGGCGGCGTTGTTGTAGAAATGGTTCTGGTACAGGAGGTATCCACCAATGGCAAAGAGGGCGCACATGGCCAAAAAGAGGAATATCCCAAGCAACCAGAGGAGAACGCTTCCTCGTTTCTTGGACTTGTTCACCTCGGACGAATCCCCGCTCGTCTCTCCCGTGGAGGGGACGGTCTGTCCCGCCGAGACGGAATCGGTGAGCGTGGATGACTTGTCCTCGTCTGGTACGATTCGAAGTTGAAGGTGCTGTATAGGCTGCTCGTTTTTTTTGTTTTCCCTTTGTTGTTGTTGCTGCTGCTGTTTCTCCCGTTGCTGTTGCTGTTGTTGCTGTTCCCGTTGCTGTTTCTCCCATTGCTGTTTCTCCCGTTGCTGTTGCTGCTGTTGTATTTTTCGCTGTTCTTCCTCGTACTGCTGCGCCTCGTATCCCCACATGTCGGCTTCCATCCTGTCCAGTTCCAGCTCGCTCCGTGTCAGGTCCTGCACGATGGTGTCGGCAGAGGACGGTCTGTTTTTTTCCGGGGTCTGGTTCTGGAACAAGGCAAAGAGTCCAATGGCGGACACGGGGCTGGCCTGCACGGCCCCGGTGGGGTCGACCCTGGCGTAGCTTCCCTGGCTTTCACTGCCGCTGGTATCGTCGTCGTCGTAATTGCTGTTGTT
This sequence comes from Pseudo-nitzschia pungens, assembly GCA_037355855.1. Lineage (NCBI taxonomy): Eukaryota > Bacillariophyta > Bacillariophyceae > Bacillariales > Bacillariaceae > Pseudo-nitzschia > Pseudo-nitzschia pungens. The sequence goes on along the minus strand of CM074763.1, from coordinate 1,871,023 downwards.
GTTGTTGTTGTTGTTGTTGAAATAGTTGGTCAAGTTGCTGAAGTCGGCAAAAGTGCTGTTGTAATTGGTGGTGGTGGTGTAATTGTTGTTGCTGTTGTTGCTTTTGTGGCTTTTGCTGTTGCCGCCGAACCGTGCGTCCCTCTTGCTGGGGTACGTTCGATTGTGTCGTCCGGCCCAAAAGACTTCGGGGTCTTCGTGCGTCCAACCCGAATCGTCGTCGCTGTCGTCGTCAAAGAGGTTTGGCACGCTGGCATCGACCGCGACCTGTCGAACGTTTGGGCCTCTCATGGTACTTGTTGGATCGCTATATTTGGCACTGTATGTGTGGCGTCGCTTAGGTTGATTCTATGCAGGCGATGGTTCAATCGATCGACGTCGGGTGATTCGCTATGGTTGAAAATCTGGTATGGAACCTCCGTTCTTTATTGCTTTGGAGAGTAGGACCACCGCACGGATCGTTGGGGTTTTGGTATCGAGTGTCGAGACAGAGTTGGGATGGTTGGAAGCGAGAGATGTCGGATGTCCACCCGATTGTTTCAACAATCAATCAAACACTAAAAGAACTGGTATGCGAAGCTAGATTGCATTCCTTCATAACTTGCAAACGTAAAAAAAATTAATGCCAATAAACAATGATCGTTTGTGGATCATTCCACTTCACGACTGACCGACTCCCTTGAACGTGAGGAAACGTCCGTTCGATCGGGAATTTTGAAATCCTCGCTCAGTAGGACTTCTACACAATCTACTATACTTGCTTCATGTGGGTCGGGGATCGTGAACGAAGATTGGTATGCACAAACTACCCAACCTAAGTACGGTAACCTTATCGTCGGTAATGGTACTGCTAATTTTCGGTATGGTACGAATTGTCCAGTAGGTACGAGTAACCTTGTGTGTCTGAGTCGTTCCGAATATTGCATCGTGCGTTGTGCCGTACGACCCCTCGAATCAATCGTGTAGGAAGCTCCGTAGGATGGATACCATTGGGTACGACACTGTATGATGATGAGAATCTATCGACACGAATCAATCGCGCAGCCGCTGGAATGGTTGGTTTGGTATCCCGTTTCATTGGCATAACAATACTGCTAGTAGTACCGGTATAACGTACGAGTACTCGTACCGGTACATGAAATAATGATGATACCCGGCAGGATTCTAATCGTGGATTGCAGATTTTACCTTTACAACATATCATATACATACGTACCATAGCACATTAAAGTATGTTTGACATCCTCCTATAAGTCGTACGTCCTTCGTACGGCGCATGGTAGGTAACCGATCAAGTTGTTTTTCTTAGCATTAACCCCTACGTACGCATACCGGTACGGTATGTAGCGTTCTGAAAGGTTCGTACCGTGTTGGTAACTTTCTGGGCCCATCGAAAATCCGAACATCACTTGAAAAAATTCGATCGAAAGCATCCAAAACGTAAGGTTACCGGTAGGAAGGAAGCACGCCCACGAAAATGAAGCACTAGAACCTAGAGATACCTGACGCTTACCGACACATCCGTTTGACAGCTTCCCGTCGTTTCACAGAGAAGAAAGGCACCGTCACGTCGCGGAACAACACCAACCATGCCTGCCACAAAAACTCTCCGAAGCAACAGCACCAGGACAAGCAAAAGCACCAGTGCAAGGCACAACCATCTTGCAACAATCTCGACAACGACGACATCATCAACGATTCCGATTCTTGCCCGCTGCCGAAGCGTTGCCTCGATCCCGGGCCCCGGTTTGCTGCTGCTGAGGAACATGGCATTCATCGCCGTCTCCCTTTGCTCGGCGCGGGGGCTCGGGCTTTGCGGAGCTCTGAGGACCACAACGGGTGTGGCATGGTTGCCCCTTCGATCTCGATCTCGGATCCCGGGGGCACCGCAGGTGCGGATACGTTCACGAACCCATCATTGGTTTGGTTCCGGAAGAGTGGCCGACCGATGGCACGATGGTCTCGGACAGCATCCCATTGCTTCTCGACTCACAATATCGAGAATCGACAGAAGCACGGAACGATCGATTTTCAAGTGCTACAGCAGCAGAAGCAACCGAGATCCGGGCACCAACAGAGGAGACCGCAACAACCGCAGAAGGCGTCGCAACATCAACACCAACGACGGAAGAAATACCTATGATTTCAGACAGGAGGAGCGTTTCGAAGGTAACGACGATTACGACTATGAAAACGACCGCGAGGAGTATGGGTCCCGACACCGAAATCGCCGGCGCGAATCGTATTCGGAACGCTCCCAATCGCAATCGCAATCGCGTTTCCGATCGCAACCGCAACGGACACGAGAACCAAACCAGCTCGGCCGAAACCGGTATTCCTCGGACGGACGAAAGAAGCACCAGCACAACAAAACTCCTCGTCGCTCACACGGGAGGGGCGAGCGATCGCGGCAACAGCAACAGCAACATCAACAACAAGAGCGACGACGACCACAACCGGTCCGAGAGCGTCCCCCGCTGCCTCCCATCGATTCCCACCCCACCTACTTTACCTGTCGGCACACGTACGAATCAGCGCTGCGACAGGAACTCCGCCGATCGATCGATGCCTCGTACGACACGGACGGGAATCCCCACGGCATTCCGGACAACTACCGTGATCTCGTGTCGATCTCCAATCCCCACCCGGGCCTGGTGGTGGTCATCCTTCGCGACAACCACCCTGCCCTGGCGGCATTGATTGCGAGCCTCCGTCCGACCTACGCGCTCCAGGTCCTGCCGGACTGTTCCGTGGTCCGCGCCGAGAGCATCAAGGGCCTGGCCAATTCGGTCCTGGACACCATCAATACCGCCGACGGCATCCTCCCGTCCGGGCTAATGACGGCCCCGAGGGGATCCCTGGCGATCCACGCCCTGGTTCCGGAGATGGGACGCGGCATGCCCGAGGCCAATCTGCCGCAGTACCGGCGGGTCCACCGGATCGGGGCCGAGGTGGCGGCCCAGCTCCAGAAGCGGTGCCAGGCGGCCCGGAATCCGCGGGGCGATGGCAATGCCAACACGAATGGCGATCGCAATCCGCGAGACCGGTGGGTGCTCCAGGTCTTGTTGCTGGAACCCGAGGTCGCGGTTGCCAGCCTGGCCCGGTGCGGGAGCACGAGTGCGGGGCCGTTGTCGTCCTCGTCCGGTCCCACCTGGACGTGGCCCAACTGGAAGCTTCCCTCCGGCCTCGCGCTGGTGGAACTCGACGAAACCTCTGCTGGGAGCACTGTTCCGTCCTCGGCCTACCGCAAGCTCCTCGAGGCCTTTTGGTACCTGGGAGACCGGCCCCCACCCTCGCAAGAAAGTCGAGAACACCCGGTGATCGACCTGGGGGCCTGTCCGGGGGGATGGACGGGGGCCCTTCGTCGAATGGGCTGCGAGGTCGTTGCCGTGGATCGTTCTCCCCTCGACCCCGGGTTGATGCGGGACAAAGGGGTCGAATTCGTCCAGGGAGACGCGTTTCGGTTCGTCCCGCCCTGGGCCCGGAGCAATCCGGACGGCAACAAATACGACAACAACAACAACGACTGGCCAGGCAGGACTTTTCCGGAACCACTGCCCAACACTTGGATGGTATCGGACATTATTGCCTACCCCGACAAGATCTCCGAGCTCCTCGACCACTGGTGCGGCAACTCGTGGGTTTCCCACGCCATCGTGACCGTCAAGTTTCAGGCGGAAATTCCGTGGGACGAACTCGAATCGATCCAGGCAATGGTCCTGGGCCACGGATACCACTGCCGGACGGTCCATTTCTTCAACAACAAGAACGAGGTCACCCTGCTGGCGGTGCACGACGGATGCACCAACACTGACACCAACCGCGGAAGTAGTTTCTTGGGGAAACCCATGTACGCTCCCGTGTTGCCCGCGGCAACCGCAAAGAAGTAGCAATACATCGTAGGTGGGGAGTTAGCAAAAACCTGCACGAACCATCCAAACGAAATCTTTGGTGTCGCTGTCAGTATGATGTGTGTGTCTGTGTCTGTGTCTGTGTCTGGAGTGTCCTTGTATCATAGCGGCTGTCTAGAAACGCAGTGCAAATCGGTTTTCGTCCCGAACCACAAAGAGCGCCAACATCAAACAGGCACAAAAATGAAGTTTCATAACAGTATTGTCTAATCTCATGTGCGGTGGAAACTTCTAGCAACAGACACAAGACTAAAGATGCCCAGGGAATTTGTTTGTGAATTGTCCAACATAGAAAAGTAACGTAGTTCTAATAACATGGTCCACAGAACCGTCCAGGCATGACCCATTCCCGAAAAGATCCTGCATTCCGAATTCAATCTAACAGGAATCTATGTGCTTGCTACACCTTCGTTTTGAATCATTTTGAATTCTACACAAGTTACTCAAATTAAAAAAAGAAACGTTCAGGGTGGTTGTGTGCTTTCTATTTTGACTTTTTATCATTTACAGCATTCCAGAGTTGGAAGCTCTCCTCTGGGTGGTGGTGATAGAAGCATCAACGTTTCCACCATCAGTTTCCAACACTTCTAAATAGAGCTCCAATCCGGCAGTGAGGCACCAAGAAACAAGAAGCCTTTGACTCTTGATTTCGATGAAAACTTGAAACTCAGCAATCATCTCAATCAAAATTTCTTAAATCTATCTTTATTTTTTTGTCCTTCCATAAGGATAAGGCTAACCCTAATCATTGTGACACAGTTATGGCGCCTACCGCCTCGGCGCGCCCATCCAACCAGTGTTGCTGTAAATACGTACTTTCGGAAAAAGATTGGACCAATAAAAATCCTCAATCAAAACGTCATTCAACTCCAAGATTGTTGATTTTAGACGTCTGTACGGTACGGTACTAAGGAATTCCTATCAGCTGTCCCCCGGTTTCCGTACAAATTAGTAGTTGAGGATGTAGAACCGGGGGACAGCTGATAGGAATTTTGTAAGTATAAAAAAATAGCAATCAAAAAATTGAAGCCATCATCAAGAACTCCAAGATAAATAAAATATCGGAAGCCAGAAGTGCTCCCTTGATACCAATACCATTACCTTCGTTTCCAACATCTTTTGGCATCCAGTCGTTACAATCTCATTATTGGTGTTTTTCTCTTACAGTATTGCATCTGCTTCGATTGTACCGGTATCCACAAAAAGCTAATCGAAACGGAAACATCCCTGTCAATCGGTTGAACGGTGATAAGAGAACTTTGATCCCTTCTGGCCTATCACAAAAGCTCCACCTCGGATCGGCGGAAAGAAAACCTTGAGACTTGTTTGTGGAGAGGGGTGGAAGCAAAAGTGCAGCAACGCAACGATGAAGGGTCCCTCCCGTCGTCCTGCCGTGAAAGCGGTTGTCACGCCAACAATAGCAGCAATGGTGCCGACCTTGCTGCTGCTTGTTGCGAGAGGGGGAGACATTCGAACGGCGCACGCATTCCATTCCAATGCTCGGATTTCTCGACATTCAGGTCCCGAAAGCAAGGCATGCCAACATCTGCAGCTGAATGGAGAGGGCTCCGGATTCTGCCACTTCCAGAACCACGACCTATCGTTGCAGTTGTCGGCAACGCCCAACAATGGAGGCGACGAACCGCCGCAGCAACCCCCACCGATCATCGACATTGAGTTGCCATCGGAGGATGGCGACGACGACAAAGACGACGTCCCCGAACCCTCTGCCCAGGAGGAGAACCCAACGGCGGGCTCTGTCGAAGGTGTTACTCTGGACGATTTAGACGCGGCGATCGCGGCCGCGGCACGGTCTCCCCCGGGCATTCGGGTGAACGATCCCCTATCGATGGGCACCGAGAGCCGATCACTGATCAATGGAGACGTCCAGCCATCGCTTGGTTCGCAAACGAGTCCCCTCTCGTCCCGCCACCTAAGACACGACTCGTTCCATACCAACAACAACAATCAATATCGTCAAAGATGCCCCAGTCGCAATCGTCACCGTCGAACGGCAGGGGCATGTTCCGGGCCAGTCGGAGGGACGATATTTCCTTCGAGACGGTGACGCCGATTCCTCCTCGTCCGAAACGAGCCGTGAAGGAGGAATCTTCCCCTTTGCCGCCACCCTCGACGCCCTCGACGTTTCAATCGAGTGCGCTCGCCGACGACATGTCCTTTGAGGCCAAGCCGACACTTTTTGCGCCAAAAACCAAAAAACAGCGCGTGGTCCAGATGCCGCTGGCGACCGAACCCGCTCCGTCAACCTTTCGACAGAGCGATCTAAGTGACATGTCCTTCGAGGCCAAGCTCGATGCCAAGCTCGACAAGCTCACGAGCCAGCGCATGTCCTTCGAGGCCAAGCTCGAAGAGCTCACCAGCAAGCGCATCGTTCAAATGGAAGAACAGCAGCAGCAGCAGCAGCAACCTCCCCCAAAACCAAAGCCGGCGCAGGGTTCGTCCATGTTCCAGGACTCGTACGGTTCCGAGTTCTGCCGAAGATGGTAGCAGCGGCATTACCCTAGACTACCAGGCGCCGAAAGAACGACGCGGTCGTGAAACCGATTGAACCCGAAGAACCGGTTTCTTCTTCTACGGTTCAAAACAACGAGATTCCGGGGCCTTCCGAACAAACAAAAGCAGTCGAAATGGAAAAAAAGAAAGAATATGCTGCATCTACATTTGAAAGCAAAACCAGTGACATGTCCTTTGAAGCCAAAGCTGATACCACACCTCCCAAAAAGAAACGAATAGTTGAAATGGAACAGAAGAAAGAATACACTCCATCTACATTTGAAAGCAAAACCGGTGACATGTCCTTCGAAGCCAAAGCTGATACCACACCTCCCAAAAAGAAACGAATAGTTGAAATGGAACAGAAGAAAGAATACACTCCATCTACATTTGAAAGCAAAACCGGTGACATGTCCTTTGAAGCCAAAGCTGATACCACACCTCCCAAAAGGAAACGAATAGTTGAAATGGAGCAGAAGAAAGAATACACTCCATCTACATTTGAAAGCAAAACCGGTGACATGTCCTTTGAAGCCAAAGCTGATACCACACCTCCCAAAAAGAAACGAATAGTTGAAATGGAACAGAAGAAGGAATACACTCCATCTACATTTGAAAGCAAAACCGGTGACATGTCCTTTGAAGCCAAAGCTGATACCACACCTCCCAAAAAGAAACGAATAGTTGAAATGGAACAGAAGAAGGAATACACTCCATCTACATTTGAAAGCAAAACCGGTGACATGTCCTTTGAAGCCAAAGCTGATACCACACCTCCCAAAAAGAAACGAATAGTTGAAATGGAACAGAAGAAAGAATACACTCCATCTACATTTGAAAGCAAAATCGGTGACATGTCCTTTGAAGCCAAAGCTGATACCACACCTCCCAAAAAGAAACGAATAGTTGAAATGGAACAGAAGAAGGAATACACTCCATCTACATTTGAAAGCAAAACCGGTGACATGTCCTTTGAAGCCAAAGCTGACATTTCGCTTCCCAAAAAGAGTCGCATTGTTCGAGCAACTGATGAGAACAAGTCTGCTCCATCCCCACCAAAAAGCAACGACACCGAGTCAACATCGGAGATTCAGCCCATCGTCTCACCTCCAATGGAACAAATCAACGAAAGCATCAAGACAGAGGATATAGCCCCATCCTCCGAATATGAAATCGTCGGCAGCAACATGTTCGAGGCGATGATACCACAAACTCGTCCGGAACCACCTCCCCGACTTCAACGCATCGTCCAAATGACCGAAAAGAAAGAACTAGCATCTTCAACCTTTCGGCCGAGCGAATTAAGTGACATGTCCTTCGAGGCAAAACCGGTACCGTCCAATGCCACCAAGACACAGCGCATAGTGAAAATGGCGGAGAAGAAAGATCCAACACCCTCCACCTTTGCAAACGATAGCGACGGAATGATGTACGAAGCCGCTCCGGGGTTGATGTTCAACGCTGCCGTAGCCCAACAGAAGCCGTCCGTGTCTCCGCCCCAGAAGAATCAGGAAAACAAACAACGTCCGCCGGAGGTAGCACAGAAAGCGGCGACTTCCGCGCTGCAGGAGGAGACCCAAAACGTGCAGCCACGGGTCGTGTCGAGAGCAACCAAGCCAATTCCAGAAGCAACCATTCCATCGTCCGAGGAGGAGATAGAAAAGAAACAAAAGGGGCCACCAAAACCAACCACGCCTCCGCCACAGCAGGAGTACGAAGTTGCCTCGGGGTCGATGTTTGAAGCTGCTTTAGCAGAAGGTGAGGCATCAAAAACCCCACCCACGCAGCGAATGAAAAAGATTCAACCAGAGGGAGAGAAGCAGGCGCAGCCAGGAGTCATTTCAAAAGCATCAACATCAACACCTTTGCCACAGCAGGAAGAAGAAGAAGAAGAAGCGAAAACGAAGGGAGCTGCCCCTCCCTACACGAAGACAACGGCAGTTAGAAGCGCAGTTTCTACCGACACATCGTTTGAAACAACACCTCGAGCCACAATCGCCCCATCGAAAACGCGAATCGTCCCTCCTTCAGCAACGACAATGTTTCGAAGTTCAGCACCCAAGAGGGACGTACCTCCCCCGTCCAGGACCATGTTCAAAAGCATGACACCCACCAAGGAGACCCCACCTCCTTCCCGAACGATGTTTCAAAGTAGAGTACCCGAAACAGAAAAACCTCTTCCGTCCAGTAGGACAATGTTTCGACAGAAAGAACCAAAAGAAGAGAAGCCTACAAGAGCCACGTACACCATGTTCCGGAGCGACGAGAAACCCGAAGTTGAGAAGCCACCTCCTTCCAGGACCATGTTCCGAAGCGATGAAGCTTCTGAAACAAAGAAGCCACCTCCTTCAAGAACCATGTTTCGTAGTGAAATATCTGAAAAGGAGATATCCCCTCCGTCGACGGCAATGTTCCCAAGAAAGGAGTTTGAAACGTCCACTCAGGCTCAACCGACTCCTGAGACTGTCGTTGATGCTGTATCAACAGACTTATCAAGACCAACACCAACATCGGCAACACCGGAGAAAGAACGGGCGAAAAAGAAACAAGTTCTCCAAGGCGAACCACGTGCAAAACCAAAGGAAACAAATTCTCGGTCCAAGATTTCTGGGGTCGCTTTTGAAACCAAGCCAATTTCATCGGAAGAAGACCAACAAATTGACATCCCTGACAAGAAAGAAGTACAACCCTCTGAGGAACTTGAACGTAGTGATGTAGTATCTAAAGCCAAGAAATCACCTCCAACGAAACAAGTACAGCGGAGTGACATGAAGGAGCAGAAAGAAAAACCCTCTGCAACCATACCCGAAAGCAAAACTAGTGACGTTTCATCCGAAGAAAAGAAATCTCCTTCGACAGAACAAACGAAGCGCACAATCAAGATGTCAGAAAAGAGTGAAGATTCATCAACGAAAATGTTCGAAAGTGACGACAGCGGTATGATGTTCGAGGCCCGGCGAAGACCGGCTCCAAATGCTGAGGAAGCAGGCACGATGTTTAAGGCGAGAACAACTCAACCACCAAAGAATAAAGTTGAGCCATTCAAAAAACTAGTGCAGGGTACCGGCGCTTTGATCGGTTCGATGTTCCGTGCGCGCACTTCCGCGGCACCGTCGGACGAGGCAAAAGAACAGTCAAGACTAGCCGAAGTGGCACGGCAGAAGGAGAAAGCAAGAGTTGCAAAACAGATGCGATTGGCGGAAGAAAGACGGCTCCAAGAAGAGGCACGACAGAAGGACAAAGATAAAATTGCAGAAGAGATGCGATTAGCGGAAAAACAAATGCGTGAAGAAGAGGCTAGACTTCAGTACGAGGCAGAGTTGGCCAAGAAAGCTCAACTGACAGAGGAAAACCGACTCGCAGAAGCTGAGAAGGAAAGAGTCGCAGAAGAAAATAGATTGGCGGGAAAACTTGCCGAAGAAGCACGCGTCGCGCAACAAGAGGCAGAGACGATAAGACTTGCCAAGGAAGCCCATCTGGCTGAGATTGAAAAAGAAAAACAGAAAGCGCCTGACCTTGTGAGGAAACCAGTTGATGAAGTTCCACCGGTTGCAAAGGTCACACGTTCCCGCGACAACATTCCTAAAGCAAATATAAAGTCTATCAAACGAGAAGATAGTGGCATTGGCGTTGAAATAAGCGTCAGTAACCCATCTCCTCGACGGTTTGCAACTCCTCGGAAGGCATTTCAAGACACCAGTGATGCCATTTCATTTAAAGTCGACTCTTCCAAACCACGAGAACCGATTCCTAAAGTCATCAAACCAACAGAAAAGAAAGCTGAATCCCCTCCCGAAACGCCACGAGTTGGGAATGATGGTATGTCATTCAATGTTGAACCATCCAAAACCAGGCTTGTTGAAGCCGCAGAGAAGGAGGCGCGGGCTTCAACGTCAGATGCGTCAACCAGTCCCAAGGCAGATACCAGTATCTCTAATTCTTCCACAAAACGCGAACCAACTCCTAAGGTTATCAATCCAACAGAAAAGAAAGTTGTATCCCGTCCGAAGGCATCACAAGCTGCGAATGATGGTATGTCATTCGAAGTAGAACCGTCCAAAACGAGGCTTGTGAAAGCCGCTGAGGAGACACCTGCTTCAACGTCGGATGCATCGACCAGTCCTAAAGCCAAAGTAACTGATGCAAGTAGCTCCGGTTTGTTCCAACAAGGAAGCAAAAAAGTTAAATTTCATGAGCGATGGCTCACAATTCGTTTACCAAAGTCCAAAGGAAAAACGGTTATTTCTTGCACAGAAAGTAGCTGCCCAAATGCTCAAAGCACAAGAAAGTCCACCTATAACTTTTGAAACTGACGATGATGGTATGAACATGGTGTTGAGAGGGAGAAGAACAGTGAAGTCTGTATCGCAGAAACCAGTGCCAAAGGAAAGTGATTCTACTGATCGTGTGAATCCTGACCCAGACAACGCTTCCAAAAATCTACCTCGAGTGTTACCAAGAAAATCTGACAATGACAGTATGAAGATGGCAAGCTTCATCGCAAATAACCTGAGTAAACAATCTGCATCTGCGTTGGGAAGTGTCCAACAATCTAAAATGGATGTCGGTTCGGTGAAAACTACTGCCAAGGATATCCAAAAGTTTGCTAAATTCGTGAGTGACGGACTCCAAATGGTGAACGAAGACTCGTTGAAGGAGAAGAAATCGGTTACATTAGCAGAAGCAAGGAGACAGAAAAAAGCACGTGAAAGAAAAAAGATATTTGGTTTTGAGATAGGTCCATCCGAAGAGGAAATGGCTGCACAGTTAATGGAAGGCGGAAAGCATCTCGCTGTCGAAGGCGGTAAAAAGTTTGCCAAGTTTGCAAGTGATGGCCTCCAGATGGTATACCGTGCTGCCGAAAAACAAACCGAGAAATACATTGCATCTTCGACAGCCACTTCTGCCGCAGAGAAGGATTCGTCACATATCAGAGAGAGGAAACCTGTTGGGAAAGAAGCTATTTCCACTCCTTTCTTTGCCGCCAGCGAGGACATCTCTGTGACGAAGAAGGAAGATAAACCTAACCCCTCTACGGCATCTGATGGAGTCCCATTGGACCATTTTGCAGCTACGAACGAAAGTACAAAGATGGAAGGAACAAAAACTGATGACAAACCAAAAAAGGATACCTCAGTGAAAGAGTCTCCGAAACCGTTTTTTGCCGCTACTGCCAACGCTGAACACAACTTGAGTGTTAGCAGAAAGAAAACGGAGAATGTAGAATCAAATACATCTGCTTCCGCAGCCCCCGGAAAGACTGTTGACGAACCAACCCTTTCTGCTTCAACTTCTTCGTTGCTGCGAAGTGGAGGGCGCATGTTTGTGAAGTTTGTAGGCGACGGATTGCAAATGGTACAGAAAGTGGCCACGGCGAAGGAGAAACGAAACCGACGACCACCGAATTAATCGAATAAAATAGTTGTTTCCCGATTTTGAGTGATGGAATAAGTAGGTGCAGGCTCCACCGTGAAATCTTGCCTCACCACCGATTCAACGAAACATTCGCTCCTCGTGACTAATACACAATGCTTTCAATGAAAGAATGCACGAATCGAGACGGTAGCTGCGCCACAACCAACTTGCAAACTCGACGTACTTCTCTGGCACTGTTTCAGACAAACAGAGGAGCTGTTTCTATGTTTCCTTTTGAATTCACACTCTATCGGATGAACCAATGTGCCGAGAGCAGCAGAGATAGATTACGCAAAAATTAAGTCACGAAACATCACAGCAACGATTTTTTAAAATTTTATAACAGTTATTGTGGCTATTGTTATCATAGCTCATGAAATACATTGATGATTCTCGGAGAAGTGACACGTTTTAAAACATAACATTGCAGCAGTCGTCGAGACTGTCACCCTTCGTCATGCACGCGAACGTCGTCTCTTGGGAAAAACATCTCCGATTTCCAAATTCGGGACAATTTTTTGACGGCCGTGCGTGCATATAAATTGTAAATTGATGGGGAGCGGTATGGAATGGAGTACCATCGCAGTATTTCGAGACTGTGCCTTGTACCAGACACAAATCGAGTGTAGATACATTTTTTCTTAAGGACACTCTAGACGACAGCCAACAAATCAAAGAGCTCATCGTTCCTTGCGTAGGTCACAAATCCAGCACCCGTCTGCTTGTCGTAGCCCTTGGGACCAATGTCGACAGCATACTTGTTTCGAAGAACATGACGGAGTTGGTAATCGTTATATTTAGTCGGATTGTTCGACAAGAGGCAGGCAATCAATCCTGTCACGTGAGGTGCCGCCATGGAGGTTCCCGACATGTATTGCACGCCACCTCCTGGCTTGAGAGATACCACATCTCGTCCAATGCCCGAAAAGTTAACCTGTGAATTGGACTCGCTGAAGCTAGCGGCAGGCAAGCCGTCTTCCTTGCGGACAGCCGCGACGCTGATGGTTTCGTCAAAACGGGCCGGAAAGGTGAAGAGCTCGTCCGTTTGGGGTCTACCGTCTCCGCTGTTTCCAGCTGCGCAGACCATATGAACTCCCTTTCGCTTGGCATATTTCACGGCCTTCCTGATTTCCGGCAGGACGGGGTACGAACAGCGCAGGGAAAGGTTGATAATGTGACACTTGTCGATGTCGACGGCCGATCGAATAGATTTTGCAATAGCTACGTCCCCGTCAAAGTCTCCGTCCTTTCCAAAGACGCGATAATCGAAGAGGTCCGCATCTGGAGCCAAAAAATGTATAGTCCCGGCCACGTGCGTTCCATGGTCGTCTTCGCTCAGGGGAGTGCCGTGGCGGAACCAACGCTTGGTTCGAACCCTGTCGTGAAATCCGGGGTGTCTGTGATCGATACCTGAGTCAATGATGGCAACTCGAACGTCCTGTCCCGTTAGACCATCCCGTCGGAGCTCGTTGGCCCCGTGTAATCTGACTCCCATTGGCAAACGGCTGGGATCCTGAGCATCGAGATCCTCGCCACCGGCTCCAAAGGAGTTAGATATCAACAAGGGATCCTCGCTGCTGCCGGTGCCAATCTTGCTGGACATGCGACCTTTTACAACGCTTGGGCGCTCCATCTTGTATTGACACGAAGCACCACAGCTTTGGTCGAGGAGGGCCTGTTTGTTTTCGTCAAAAGTCATGTTCATGTAGGAATTGTCCACTCTGGTGCGCTCGTTTCTGCGGCGGCGGTCGCAGCATCTTTTGCAGAGGCAAATCATGAGCAAAAGCGTCCAGAGCGAAACAACACCGGTAGCGACGCCGAGGTATTGGTTGGTCGACCATTCCTGGGGATTGGTGGTTGCGAGGTCGGTGGTCGAAGACTTGATCTGTTCGGCGAAACTTTTGGCCGTGCTCATAAAGTTGTTGGTCTCGCCGACGGTTTCCGAAGCCGAGGCAGAGCTGGCTTCATCGTAGTAAGTAGTCAACTGCCGCATTGCAGCGCCCGAATCTGCTTCTGACGCTCCAAGACCTCTTCCGCGAAGCATGCTGGTGGTCGCCATTCTTGTTCTTGGTCCTCTGCTCGATAGAGATGTTCTCTCGGATTCAGTAATCTTAGTATACCGTACAGTCGAATCTCTCTTGGGGGCAGAGAGAGGGTTGCTTGTCCTTCTTGTCTAAGAAGAACCCTGAAGTTCTGGTCCAGGGGATAGGAATAAGTTCCGTGTTGTTTGTTGTTGGAATTGCTCGTGCACGTAGCAGGTAGTCGTTGTTTCTTGTCGTTTGCGTTTCGTTCTGTTTTGGAGGTTCTTGTGATGTATGCTTCGGATGAGGAGACGAGGCATGAGACGTTCTTCGCGTTCAACGGATAACTAAAAACAAGTAAACGCACGGTCCGAAATGCTCATACTACAGAATTCCCATCAGCTGTCCCCGGGTTTCAGTAGAAATTAGTACTCGGGGACGTAGAACCGGGGGACAGCTGATAAGAATTTTGTACTTCGTAGTACAGTAAGCGAATCGTGTATTACTTAAACGTGGATGTGGGGCTTGACTACCGTCGATTTGGCGACAATGATAATTGTGCCTCTCTCAGTTTCATCTTGAGAACAGTATAAAAGTTCTGGTACATAATTGTACACGTACGTTGGTCTGTACCCGTACCAGTAAATCGTACCCGGTATCCAATTTTGAACAGGAGTTCGAATCGAATTTTCGATAGAGGTGCACCGAGATTTTTCGCTAAGTTTCAACTTGTTACGAAGTAAGATTACTTCGTAAGGTCTTACTTCGTGAATCGTACAGTAATTTACCGTAAGCTTACCCCGTATTTTGTAGACCGATTGAAAATACTTCGTAAAATTCACACGTCATATGATGTTGAAAGATATTCATTCATGCGGGTAAACCTTAATTACTGTACTACAAAATTCTTATCAGCTGTCCCCCGGTTCTACATCCCCGACTACTAATTTCTAATGAAAGCCGGGGACAGCTGATAGGAATTCTGTAGTACTACGTATTCGATATTCACAATAAGATTAAGATCTTACCGCATGTAACCAATCGAAAAATTCCGTTCGCGCAGCGAAGGATTTCCTTTCTCGATGCACATGGGAAATGAGAGCGAGTGGAAATAAATACTCGAAGACGGAACCCCAAAACTCTAGCAGACCTCGCCATTCCAGGGGTTCGATACCAGATGCAACCGAAATGGATCAATGACCCTTCGAGAGCTTTCGGGATCCCGGGATGCAGCAATGCTTAGGGTCCTCGCACAATGGCAAAGAAAGAACGTACCAAAATTTGCGAATGCTTGCAATATTCGGCAATGAGAAAGGGTTTGCCGTGGTGCACTCCTTTGAATCACAGAGATCGAGTGAAATCAATTGGCGACTGAGTGTTGCATTCAACGGAGGTCAGGGATGGGGAATGTGCATCATTGGGTTGCCTGTCTCCCCATCGCATTGCTTAGTAAATCAACAAAAGTTGTACAACGAAGGCCATGCGGCGATACGAGATGTATGCATTGGTTCCGATACTAGTCTACTATAATGACCAGTGCGATTCTATGATCCCTGACTTCGGGCTCTGTAAGTTACGCTTGCTTGTTGAGAAGCAACAACCAACCAATAGCCAGTCGATCGTATGCAGTATCTCGATGAGTTCTGCACTATCTATCCGCTTTCCGATATTGAACCAAACAATTTGAGCAAAAGCAGTGTAATGAGACCTTGGTGAAACTATGGGTTTGAAATAATCAGAATCGCCAACAATTTCTCTGCTGTTTCCCCTGCTACATTTACGCGTATGCAATGCTACTGGCTATATTGGAATCGTTCATTCAAAGAAAGGAATGGACACTGCCAAAAAATCTGCTCAGTAACACGGAGCATAGGAGAAAAGCAAACTGCGAAAAACCAATACTTTTGTTCTGGCAACATCACCCAAATTGTTATAATTTCGGAATGAAGCGTTGAGAACAACTCTCTGCATTTGGAGCGAGAGGGTAACTGAACCTCATAGGTTGATAGATAATGATCACGGAGCGTTTCGAGCTCTCCCATGTATTGCGTTTTATATTCTGAGATCATTCCCTATGTTCTAATATTCTTGTCTTTTCCGTTGCTTGAAAACGATGCTTGCATGGCAGAGGAAGGCAACGCATCGAGATCAAAATGAAACTTGAGAACACACAACGGACGATCGAACAAGATTCAGAATACGATTCTGTTTTTTCGAGTTTATCTTCTATAATCGAATAGTATTCTATCAGCAATTTAAGGGTATGTAATATGGTTCTTCGTGTATCATGTGTATTGTACATGGTGATGCGAACAATAATTGTAACAACTTGGTAGTGCGAAACGTTTTCGGAAGTGCAGTCCGTGGCAGAGATATCAGCGCTCTTCTTGTTCCCAATGAATTACACCAAAGCTCTATGCTTGGGCACACAGGTCGTCGGTAGGGGGGGTGCACTTAACTTCGAGCATATAACACACCGCAGCTTGCTGTGCGGCAGGGATCGTGGACTCGGGAAAGCAACACTTGGGAACAATCGATAACGGAGGCTCAGCCTCCGTCGCGATGAAAGGTGGCGGCAGTAGCGTATCCTTAGCAATGTCGTCGACCAGGCAGATCTGCAATTGTGCATATGGCTTCAAGACGTTACAGGCCAATTCGATAGTATCCACAGGAGCTGTAGCAACATCGTCTTGCTCGTAGCACCGGGCATTGCCCCAAAAGTTCTTGCCGGGTTCGAAAAATTGATAGTAGACGGAGTCTACGACGTTTCCCCAAACCTGCTTGAGGGTGACGGTGACTGTGGAGGTGTTCTGCTCGACAATGGTTACGGCATCGAGGACAGGATCCTCGGGGGCGACGGTGCGGCTTCCCTTTTGCCGAATGAGCTTGACATCCCCGGGACAACCGGCGGTTGTAACTCTTGGGGTTCCCTGGGGCATTACCAATTCGATAGGTTCCTTCTGTTTCTTATGTTGCTGCTGCTTCGGTTGTTGCTGCTGCTTCGGTTGTTTCTGCTGCTTCGGTTGTTGCTGCTGCTTCGGTTGTTTCTGCTGCTTCGGTTGTTGCTGCTGTTTCGGTTGTTGCTGCTGTTTCGGTTGTTGCTGCTGCTTCGGTTGTTTCTGCTGCTGCTTCTCCGTTTTTCGTTGTCCATCTTTCTTCTTGTTTGACGCCGCAGCAGCCGAAGCCTCGTCGAAATGCATTAATGCCTCTTCGGCAACGGAAGCTACTTCGTACGGCGCACGGGTGTAAATTGGAGCTTCACTTCCCATCTCAATCATGTTACCATCCTCGTCTTCATAGAACTCATCGGGATCAAACACTGTGGGAGCGACAGTTTTTGCCTCCGAGGCAGATGGTTGAGAATCTGTCGCTGATTTTTGGTGAATTGATGGGTCTTGGTCGTCAGGCCCCTCATTGGCGATCGAGGCGAGTCTCTTCAGGACGTCGTCTGTCTTTTTATTCGTTTGTTCCTCGAGTTGTTGCAGTTGCGAAGGGAAGTTCTTGTCCACCCTTTTCAGTAGTCGAGCGTCGAATTTATCCTTTGCTGCGCCTGTCACCGCTGCCGATCCACGAAGTGCCTTTCGCGCTGGTCTTGCTGGATGTTTTCCGGTGGTCGCTGCGGTCGTAGTAGTGATGGCAGCAGCGGCTACTGCTACCAAGAGGGTGGCAGCTTTGAAGGATGGCATGATATACGTGCAATTTCGTGTCTTTGTAGAAGTTCGTCTCTCTTTCGGCGCTCGGAGGGAAGGTAAGGAGTGTGTTATACAATGTTTTTTTCGAACTGTCGTGAAACAAAAGCTAATACGTTATTTCTGGAATGGCAGTAGTATGTTAACGTAATGGGCAAGAGCAACGGTATTTTTATTCGATATCGTTTTTTCGATTGGTGAAAGTTGTTTTGTGTCAACTGCCTTGGAGGGGATGTGTCGGTGTTGAGTTCTCGAGGAAACAATGGTGCTTGGTTCCTTGTTTAACTAAGGTAGTGACACAACTGTTGATGGATTCGTGTTCCGTCTCCTGCCAAATGTGTCTACAGTCGTGGTCACTTTCGTGGGTCGGAAAGCCAATGTATAGTCTTGTTATGTCTGGAGAAACAGACAGCGGTGAAGCGCTAAGCTTAGTGTTCCAAATACATTTATCGTTCTTCATCTTGGGATGTATTGCACAAGAGATAGTTTCTGAGTGAGAAGAACTGTATCCAATTTGATGTTTAGCCAGGCCAAAAAAAGAAAGGTATTGGTAGGCATTCCGAAATTCCTAAACATCTATGTAGTGGAATTTCGCGATTTGTTTGTTCACCAATAATGTTAAGAGCCATTCGACGATGGTAGGTAGCCATGGACAAAATACTATACGTTAGCGGACAGAGCTGGCATCGTTCCAATCGTGTGGAGCTTTCTCCGTGTGGATTGCCAGAGGGTAAGTTTTCGGTTAGTTCTGCATCAAAATAGTTCTCGAAGACTGCATCATGGAATAAGTCTTTCACAGAAAGATCAGGCATTCGAGTCACATTTAGCCGGTTCAGAAATCGAAATTGATATATTTCTGATGAATCTTTCGAGAAGAAAAATATCATCAGGTCGCGTCGCCAGCAAAAATTTTCCGGAAAGAATATCAGCAGACGACAGATCGAGACTAATTTTTGGAGAGAGCAAGACTTGTACACTTATGCCAGAACATACATTTTCGATTGATAAATATTGGGATGATAGTAATCATTATTCTAGTCATAATGACATTATTTCAAATAGGGCACGATCAAATAATAGTTCTCTGAAGGTTTCCGGCATAGTTACAAGCTTAGATTTTTTCATTCGATTACAGAATCCTATCAACCGAAGAACTAAAAAGATCATAAATCAACCTTTGAACGGACAATTTTACCAACAACTTTCTTTCTCAGTCACGCAAACACGAATAAATGTAGCAAGACCATTTATGCATCCAATATGCATCCAACATCGAAGGCTTGCTTGTAGGAAACCTTCCACCAAAAAATGATATCCACACTATCAGAATGAAATATCAACTCCCCGCAATCAGCCAAAAATCTTCCGATAACCCGTATTTTTTATGAAAGGGATGTGGGAGCAGAGAGTGAGTGCGATGAGATTATCGCCACAGTCGCAGCTCCCTGGTGGGAAGATGAAAATTGAACGAAGCAAATCGCCCATCCGCGAACAGGTCTCATAAAATCAATTTGCAGAGCAACTCGAAAGCTCCTCAAAACCAAAAAGCAATAGAGAACTTTTGTGCTCACTTCAGCTACACGTTCACACCACAACAAACTCGAAACTGAAGAATCGAACGATGAAAATCTCCATGAATCTCTCCGCTATCCTATTGATCCTCGCCCTTGGCATGGTTTCAACAGACGCGCAAGGGGACCGAGTCCTCAAACTAAAGAATCCCAAAGCCACCTCTGCTCCTACCGTTGCTCCTGAGTTCGAAGAGGAGAGGGTCCTTCCTATCCATGGCGGAACAGGTGAAAGCAGTCCGAAAACTGTCGTTGAACACAAGAAGGTCAAGGACACTCCCAATAGACGCAATGGTGACGGCACGAAGACAGAAAAATGGAAGCATAAGCCAGAAAACAAACGCAGCGATCCTGAACCAAAAACACGCAAGGGTCCGAAGAGTTCTCCAGTTGAGACGCCAACTCAAGTCCCGAAAATCATGGATCCAGTTGAACCTGTTTCACGAAATTTTGATCCTCCCATCGAACGGATGGGACCACGAAAGAAAACCGGAAAGACGGGCAAGTACGGCAAGTACGGCAAGGGAGGTAATGGCAATGGCAATGGCAACGGAAAGGGTAAGGGTAAAGGAGGCAAAGGCAAGGGAAATGGCAAAGGAGGCAAGGGCAGCAAGTACAACAAACCAAATAACAAACCAATGATGGTTCAACCCACCGCTCCTCCCACCAATCCCCCTACCCTTGCTCCAACGGTATCTCCAACCCTTGCGCCGACAGCTTCCCCTACTGACCCGATTCAACAAACACTCTCACCAACACTCACGCCAACAATCCCTGCTACACAAGCGTCATCCATAGGTTCCAGTTTCAGTTCCTCAGACGGATCATCTGGAACGAGCACCTCTAGTTTCAGCGGTGGAGCAGGTGATCCATTATCCGAGGGCGAAGATTTTGAAACTGATGACGAAACTGATGACGAAACTGATGACGAAACTGATGACGAAGATGATGCCGAAGAAACCGAAAATGCCAGTGACATAAAGAAAAAGAGAAAGAGAAATGGAGCTCGATACAAAGTTTACAGAGGAGCGAATAAGAAGGGCAGCCAGCGCAAGGTCAAGCGGAACGCTAACAAGCCCGACTCCGTCACAGAAGAAGTGGAGGAAGAAGACCTTGCAATGTAAGTCACCAGCCGCATCTCATGTTACGGCAGGAAGACCTTGTTGAAAGAAACATAGGAGACAAAACAGAAACGCACGCACATGATAGTACACAACGACGAACCAACAAACACCAAGCACTTAATCAAGGAGGGAAGCAACGAGCAATCTTCTTGGGAAGGTGGCAACGTTGAAAAAGCTGTCTCAATAAAGATGGAAAATATAGATTATTGTAAAGAACACCTCTGTAGAAAAAAACAATCTGAATCTAAGATTCTTTCTTCCATAATGTAGATATTGTTACTTCTTATCAACGTATTGTCACATACTGTTCGTGAGGAACGCTCTTTTCCATCAGAGAATCTCAGAAACGATGTTTTCTCAGATTTCCAACCGTGATCGCACGTCGTCTCTGAGCCTCTCCTACAGATGTCGCCATTTCTGTGGCCGAACTCTCTGCACAGCCGCTTTCGGGCGGAGGAGTACATTTGATGTCAAGTATATAACAGACGCCGCTTTCCGACACCGAATTAGAATCGTGATAACAGCAATTTGGAATGATCGATGCGACAGTGGTCGACGTTAGCGGCGACAACGTTCCGTGATCGGTTTTGTCCACCAGGCAAAGTTCTAACTTCGCATAGGGCTGCAACACATTGCACGTAATATCGATAGTCTCGAACGGTTTTCCGGTCGTGCTGAAAGGCACCGATTGATCCACGTGACATTTTGTGTCACCAGACCATCCCTTGAGCGTTCCTTCTTTGTGTGAACGGTATGCGTAGTAAATAAAGTCAATGGCGGAGTTGGTGCTCCAAATCTGGTTGAGGCCGACGGTAACGGTGGTTGTGTTTTGATGCAAAATCTCAACCGCCTCGAGGACAGGGTCACTAGCGGCAACCACCGAGGCACCATTTTGTTTCAAGAGCTTCACGTCTCCCGGGCAACCAGTTTCCACCGAGAGTGTAGTGATTCCATTCGAATAGCTCACGGAGAGATGTGACTTGGAATCGTCCGAGGATAACACCATGAGGTCTTGCGATATCATTTGTTCTATTTTCTGGCGCCGATCGCCTTCCAACTGCAAGGCATTGCCTTCGGCCATGATCAGTCGACTTTGATTGTTGCAAACCTTCAAGTCCTTTGCGCTAATGGTCGCCTTTGTTGCCCCGGACAGGTCGACAGTTCCGAAACCGCAAGTGCCACTGTCATCGCTGCCTCCGACCTGCAAGACTCCATCGACATTCAAGGCACTAGAAATCCCAGCCAGGATCAACGCCCCGTTGCCACTTCCACTACCGGTTGTGACCTTGGCATTGCCGCCCACCACCAAATCACCTCCAACAGAGACCGTGGCACCCTTCCCAATGTAAACCACGGCCAGAGAAGAATCGGCTCCGTCCCCGATGACGAAGTTCTTGCCCACGGTCAACTTTTTGTCTTGCAAGATATCCATCTGGACGTAGCCATAGTCGTCGTCACTCGCAGACAATACCATGGATGATACGGCTGCATCGCCATCGTCAATGGGAATATAGAGCTCGCTATCGTCCCCGTTTCCGATCCACACTGTATCATTCGACGAAGGGTAGGATATGTGCCCAACCCACCGACCGGACGAAAACCAAGACACCTTGGGGTCAGAAACCATGTCTCCAACGGTTGGCAGCAGCAGTCCTCCCGTCATATCGTACTCGGAGAATGTCTTCTCGAGAGTTGCAGCAGTCGCATGTGGCACGGTGCCGCACAAGATCGCTGCTGCTGCTGCTGTAGCAAGGATGTTGGCAAGGGATGGAGAAACGATCATTGTCTGTCGCATCTATTTCTTTTCGAAGAATCAACAATGAATGGAATTCTGCGAGTTCAAATTATACGCAGGGCAGAGTGGAAAGATCCAAAAACGCGAAAACAATTATTTCAACAAAAAATTGAACAATAATTGTCAACAATCCGTACATGATGTGCCGTATTTTCTGCCCCCTATTATTATTACTACGTATTTTTTCAACGATTGGTGACAGTGTGGAAGCAGGCCCTGAAGATATCCGTTTGATTTTTCGAATAAGAATGGAATACAAAGTAACCTTACTTAGTCGTAAAGTGCGTTATTTTTCGCATGACAATAAAAAAAGAGTATTCTAGAACTATGCCTCAGAATGTTCCGTCCATACCAAAAAGAGTTCTAAAATTGATCTTTGATTTTCAACTTACAGATCTCTAATCGGCTGTGATAATCTCCGCGAATCCGTGGATAAAAAATGGAGAATATCGAGCAAGAAATGACGACCAAGGTTCGGGTCATCAAAAATCAGTGCGAACCGAAAAGGTCCAGAATGACATAGTTGCCCTCTCGAAATGTATTCGTGAAAGACGGATTTGAGCGTTGTGCGTTGGGTAATGGGTAATGGGTAATGGGTTCGGCACGTGACCTTTCATCTCATCTAAACAATCTCAACAGTTCCTGAATCTTCTGAGTCGTAATGCAGCGGGACTCTGATAGATTCGATCTCTCCAAATGGTGGACTGTTACTCCGGAGTAAGACGGGCAAGATCTTTCGCATCGATCATTTTTATTTGACAAAAAAATAAGAAATCTTTGCCAACTTCACAACCATCAATACACGCGAGCGAACGAAATGGATGGTTGTGGCGAAGACATACCAACGACACTGGCAGCACGAAGCTACGATTTGTGACCCGTTTTTTGTTTCCAATCTGGATCTAGCGGTAGACGAAGTTGTGAAAGTCCTGGCGAGGAAGATCGATTGCCAAATCATGGGGTATACCAACCGACGTGACAAGAAGAAAACCTTTCGGGCTGTCTTGTTGAGACGCTTGCTCGGGATGAAACCTAAACCGATGCAAAGGATCGGATGAGACCGATGCCGATGGCCCATTGGCATTCGCATTTGCATTCGCATTCGCATTTGCAGGAAAAGTCTACGATCTGGTCACATTTCCGGCGAGTCTCTAGAGGAACATCGTGGACACATCCAGGCAATTGGAATATAAGATCACTGCATTGCTATCGTCACGGATACCATCGACCAATACTCGATGTTTTCACTCTCGATTCCTCATGTGGATGCGATGGCCCGAATCTTTCATTTCCTCCCACCGGATTGGATCGCAAAAATCCACTATTCTGTCGCCCCAACGTACGATTGCCACGCCGATGACTGTTCTGGTGCTTATATTTCAATGCGTTTTGCTTGAGCCGCATTTCGTCTTTTCGTGGGATTGCTTCCATATCAGCGTAGATCGCAACAACAGCGATGATACGATACCCAGTTTTGGCTACTCCCTCGGCCAGAACTCATACCGTCCTCCTCGTTGGCCAAGTCTTCTCGCTGCGATGAGTCGTCATCTTGGAGAAAACAATAACAACGGAAGGGGACACGACAAAGGACACGGTTACCAACGACAAGCTTTGACCATCCGAGCTTCGAGGGTCCTGGCTATGACGCTCGTTGTCATCAACCGCCGTGCAACCGTGCCTCCGCGGAGCAAGTCGGCGGGCAGTGGCGTCTGTGGAGAGGCGGTGTTGTCGACGAAACTACGAGGTCGAGAACCCGGAAGACCAAGTGGCCGGGCCACGCTCCGGGCTCTGTCGCGTCGATGCCAGGAGGCACCGGCCTCTCCCGACTGTCTGTGGCGGCCTGCGGCGATTCGAGGGTTTGTAGCTGGGATTCGAAACGGAGTACGGGAACGGCGGCCTCCGACAGCAATCGTGACATCAATCGAGCAGCGATCCATCCGTCTAGACAATTCCGGACGGCACCACATTTGCTACAACGCTTTTTTAGCTTCATTTGGTTCGTTATTTTGTGACAATAAATTGATGATACGAGAAATTGACGATTTACGGTAGTTTTTCTTGTTGTTGTGGCTGTCGAATAGCCCGAATGTTTCGGTCGTTGCTTGCTATTTCTGCTGAAAATGCTTGCGCAATGAACAATATCGGTTTCTACTGACATACATGTCGAGCTAGTGTCGTTGTCGATATCACAGCCATTGGGTAACAGAAATATCTGCGATTATGTTTGAAAGTGAATGAAGCGATCTTTCCTCTCTACAAGTTGTTGATTGCTTCTCAATTGCTATTTCTATTGAAAATGCTTGCGCAATGAACAAAATCTATTTATATGAACATACACGTAAAGCTATTGCCGTCATTGATATTACTGGCATTGGATACCAAAAATAATCCGTGATCACTTTTGCAATGTTGTGAACCATAATCCTGTTATCATTATGATAATATCATTAACATGTTATATTGTAATAGGAAGGAGAATGAATGAAGCGATCTTTACTCTCTACTTTAAATGGTAGTTAGAATTGGACCTTGTGGATTAAAGACTGCAGAACAAAACGGAGCCGTTTATCTCGTGAATATCCATTCCGTGCCAGAGGCAGACAGACTGCATTCTACTCGATGCTTTTTGCTACCGGAATGTTTTGCGGATGGATCGTGCGAGACGGCTTCTCTGTTCGACGGTCTCACGGTGCCGATGGCTTTGGTTAGGTTTGGTGTCCGAAGTCTTTGTTGCTGAAGTTCCTAGCGGCTGATCCCGGGCAAACGAAAATCATCACCGACACGATTATTTTCCCTTCTATCATCTGTTGATTGTTCTCATTTCTTCTGCACTCTGTCGTTTTGTCTCGTTTCATTATTTCATTCCATTCGTTGCGATGCGATGCGATGGGTGCATTTCTTTCTCGGTGATGGTATCCGCAAACTCTCGATCGAAACGATTCGGACCAACACCGCGGGAGTCGACTCCGTGTGAGTCGAACCAAACAAACAAACAAACAAATCAAGAAACAAACAACCAAACCAACAAATGCACCCTGCACTCGTCCCTGCGAGTCCGTGCCATTCCTCGGTGACAAGGATGATCGGTTCCCTCACCGACTCCCCGTCGTCGTTGGCAGGAATTCGAGGCGGCACGACCATTGTTCCTTCCTCCGTCCCCACCACCAGCCACAGCGTTCCCGTCGGACGCGGCCGCGAGATCGCACCCTCGGAGGCATCGGCGTCCAGGGACACGATGCGGAGGGTGGCCGCATCCGAGTACGGCTTGCTGGCATCGCAGGCGTTGCTGGCACCTCCCCGGGGGGCCAGGACACCCGACGAGGGAGCAATGGACAGACAGAGGTCCGATGGAGGCAACTCGACAAATGCGGGGTTGTCGCTGCTCGCATTCGCATTCGCATTCGCATTGGAATTGGAATTGGAATTGGTGTTGGAATTGGCATTGGCATTGGTATCATCAAAGACCCCAACCTTGGCGTAAAAGGGCTCCCATGTCCGTTCCTGGTTTTGAATCCGGAAGGAGGCACTGTGGATCCGGCCGTCCATGGGATTGGCGTTGGAGGGAATTTCCAGCACGGCAGAAGCGGTGCTGGCGTCGTTCTTGGGTGCCATCTTGCGGGCCCAATTGGGAATCTCGGCGGCTTGGTCGTCGGGAATGGGTGCCACGTGTTCCAGAGAAGGCCCCGAGGGAGCGCTGCGAAAACCTCCCGTTCCCGAAAAGGCATCGCTGCCGGAGGCGTCCCATCCCTGCACCCCCGTGCCTCCGAATTGATACTTTCCGCCGTGGAGTCCCCCGACGACCTCCCCGATCGACCGGTATTCGGGTTCGGATTTGGATTCGGGTTCGGATTCGAAGTCGTGCGACTGGTTTGCGTCGGCGGGAAAATGGATTCGGGGACGAACGGAGAGCCACCGAGGGGCCGCGATGATCGGGGTTCCAGTGGATGACGGGGTTGCAATGTTGGTAGACACCAACACCAACACCAACACCGCCATGGGCATGGAGAAAAGAGGGAACCGCGAGCGATTGCACAAAGACAACGGCATCGAACCGGAGCATACTCAGTGCGAGAGCGATGCCTGCGGTGGAAGCAACGGCCAATTTGCACATCTCTTCTTTCGTAGACAATCTCCCGGATGCTGCGTGTTCGCGTTTTCGCAAGTGTCTTTGCGAGCGTGTTTGAAGCAGAAGCGGGCGCCTGTTTCGAGAACCGGTTCAGGGGTCCTACAGTCACTGCATCCAATCCAAGAAATACCGCAATCAAATAGGAAGTAGAAGTAGATCACTTGAGGATTGGTCAATCAGTCGATCAAAGTCACACTAACGGAAGCTATCACTTGCTGGGGGAAGGATTTCACCCACAGCTTGGCGGAGAGCAGAATGCAGACCGGTCAGACCCAGACGACTAGCAACACAGAATAGTAACTTTAAAAAAGGTTACCGTACCGTACGTACGTAGTACGTTTTGAGAAGTTTGGCGCTCGAAGAAAAGTTGGTCGGAATTCGATTCATTCTGAAAAAAACCCTCGCGTCGAAAATAGGGTTGCGCGGGAAAAACACACACTACGTAGTACGAAATACTACGTAAGTCTTACGAAATACAGTAATTATCCACTGGCACCTCGTACGCGCGAGCTAGTTGAGTCGTGCAGATGATGTTGATTCATTCGGTATGGTAATTTACTCGTACTTCTAAGTTTAAGGTTATACCGTGACCCTATTTCGATCGAATTTTTCCTCCCCATAACTGTGACTCAGTAAGGTTACATACCGTACGTAGGTTATTCGATGCATCCGTCAAGCAGTGGCATCATAGAGAAATCGCACGCCGTCTGACGTTTACCCCAAATAAGTATTCCGGCGAGTGTGCAATTCCTGAAGAAAGCGTTGACCACATACCTAGAGTTAAACTTTCCGATTACTTCGTATTTCGTTCTAGTCTGACTTCTACCTATCGGTACGACTGCGACAGGCTGGATAGTAGTGATACCGGTAGAAGCGTACCGAAGAGAAAAAAGAGGGGAATTGAGGTTTTTCCTTTTGATTGATACGGCTCATCCCCATACCGTTATTGACATCAGAGGAATCCATAAAATTTAAATTGTATTACAAAGAAAGCTTTACCGGAACCATGAATTGGTCGATGTTTGAAATAAGTTTAGTTTCTCGAAATTACAGGTTGATACTATTGCTATCATAGTACGTTTCATCAAAAGTGACATATAGTTTGAAGACACCACCGGTAAGTGTAATGTGATTCGTTTCAGCTGCGACATCAATCAAGTGATAAAGAAGTCAAAATCCGGCGGTGAAAATGTGTTCGAAGGAACGCTTACTCTTCGTTGACAACAACAGGAGCCTCTTCATCACCTTCAAGCAACTTGGAGAGGTCACGCATGGACTCAGATTGCTTCGCGTTGACAGACTTCAAGATGTCAAGTTCCAACTTCAAGGCCTCCTCGAAGACGGCCTTCTCCTCGGGGGAGGAAGCAGCGTCAATTTGAACACGGATCTCGGCAATGTTGGCCATGACCTTTTCGCGCTGGTTGGTGAAGTTTTGTTCGACCAAGTCCATGTATTCGCGAGTGATACGTTGAGTTCCGACGGCATGGGTAGGAACGCTAGTGGCAATGTCAAGGTTAGCGGTTTGCTCAGCATCGGCATGTCCCTTGGCGGCACGTTCTTCGGGGGTTCCAACGTAAACTTCATCGTATTGGAATCCCATGACCTTGCGTTGGCACCAGGCAAGGAACCAGGCGGCGTAGCAAATTCCAGTGGCCTCGAGGAAGAGAGCAGCTTGGAGGAAGACGTAAACAATAGGGTTGCTCAAGAAAGCAATAGGGAAGCTGGAAGCAACCAATTGCCAGGCGATGGATCCAAGGATGGTGGTGGTGATAGCTCCCATGAATCCCAAGTTGAGCATCTTTTGGATTGGATTGGAAACACCGAAGATGTTCTCGTCTTCTCCGATGACAACGTTGACGGTGGTGACACGGGCGATAACGAAGAAGCACAAGGTGACAGTCATTTGACGACCACACATGAATCCAGGAAGGTTACGTCCACCATTGCGGAACAAGATGTCACAGGTCTTGAGAGCCATGTTGGAAGATCCACGTTCGGACTTGGGGAGCTTAGCAACAGTGAAGAAAGCGATTTGCATACCCTCAAGGAGACCGACGCAGCACATGAGGAGGAAGAAAAGCAAAAGAGAGACAGTCTCAGGAATTCCATCCCAGGCAGAGGTCTTTCCGCGGTAGAGAGCTTCGATGGTGACACCAAGAGCGAATCCAAGCACGGCAAGAGAGAAGAGAACACGGAGCCAGAAGAAGGCAAAGGTGATTCCGGTCTTGGGAGGTTCGTTGGATTCAACAGGCTTTCCAGCGGCCCAGTAAGCCATCATACGGATCAAGTAAGAAGTGTGCATGACACCGGTAACTTCGATTCCGGCAGCAACCCAGTAAGTGAAGGTCATGAAGTGGGTGTTGATGTAGTCAAGCATCATGTGGGAGGCGTTACATTGAGAAGTCAACTGTCCAACAATAACGTTCTGCAAAACCATGGCAATACCGGATCCGAGGAAGATGGCAGAGACCCAGTCAGGAAGTCCGAGAACCTTGGCTCCGGAAAGAGGAGCTCCGCAAAGACCGATTGTGAAGTTGATGAAGATAACCATGAACTGACGTCCCATGAGGTATCGGTCAAGGTTGTCTCCCTTGTGTCCCCATCCGGTGATCTTGTAGGTGATAGGGTGGGATTCACGGTAGAGTTCACGGTCGATAGGAGGAAGACCGACCATGGAGCACTGTCCTCCTTCAACCATGGACATCCAGATGATAAGGGACCACATGATAACTCCAGCAGCAACAGGGTGAATATCACGAGCGAGCTGAGTGTTTCCGGTCGAGATCAACGCCAACACAACAACGATGGAGAAGACCAAAAGGAAAAGGGAGAAGACGATACGGATCTTGTCCAAGGGGGAACTGATTCCGTGGGACTTGGAATCTTCAGTCATCTTTCGATATTATTTGTTTCGACTTGATTGAATAATTGAAAAACGGATTGTTCGTTGTCGTTTGGTTGCCTTCAGTTTTTTTGTGGAAGACTGATTGATTTTATGAGAACAAACGTAATGGAAAGAAAAATTGACGATCGGACAAGAAATTGGTGCTCCTTTCTGAAACTCCGCATTGATCCGACGGAGAAAGGATTAGGCGAGAGAAGAAATACGGGGGAAGCGAGCCTTGCAAGCACGTCTGTCACCGCAGATCATTGAATTCCATGGAACGCATAGTACTTTAAACTCGTTAACACACTCATAACGTCTTTTATAACGTCTATCCCAACGGTATTGGATACTGCGCCTAAAAAAGTCGTGGAAAAGGTGTCATATGGAGTTTTCGGACCGTTCGCATTCAAATACGAAATTCTGGAACATATCTTTCTTCATGATTGTATGTTCATATGAATTGACCTCAATATTGTTTCGTCCGATCCTACTTAACCCGGGGTGAACGGGGAAAGAAATTTAAATTTTTTAAATCGACATGAACTCGAACATTCGCTTGTTTCCGATAAACACTAGAGGCTCCAATCCTCCCAGACACCGCCGATTCATCGGATTTTCGGTCTAAATTGCACTTCCTCTCGCCCCCCTTTGTTGATAAAAGCAACTTGATTGGGACGTCCGTTGAGGTTTATGACGTCATTCACACATTGGATTTCGTCGACTGGACTGTGGCTGAGAGTGAAGATGGAACGCGCACCAAATCGTCGCCACACAAGATCAATGACGGTTTCCGGGATTGGTGCGAAACAACCCGCGGGTTAATTTCTCCCAAAACTGAACCAACGATTACTACAGAATTCCTATCAGCTGTCCCCGGGTTTCAGTAGAAATTAGTAGTCGGGGACGTAGAACCCGGGGACAGCTGATAAGAACTTTGTAGTATCCATTTGTTAGGTTGATGTTTGCTCTTTTCGTTTTTTGTTGATTAAGAAACAATGTTTTCGTGTCTCTCGATGTACGTACCGTACGCGGTTCTGTACCCGCGGATTGCACGAAACTTTTTGGTTGGTTACTGCAACTGGTTCGATCAACAATGACATCGTCCATCGCACAGGTGGACTTCTTACACACTCATGCCCGCGGGTAATGTTATCATGTCCTCGACTCCCCAAACTGGCTCAATCAAGGAGTTCAACGGTTGTCTGTTCGTTTGCGCTGAAGAACAATGCTGTCTACACGTCATTCTGTGCCACATTCCTCATGACATCTCTTTGACGGCACTCTCATTCAGTCGGAGAGATGAACCAAGACTGATCGAATGGATGAAAAAGTATGGCCGATTCTCGAGACAATCGGTCTATCGAACGGGGACAGTTCGTTACTACAACGAAACCATCGCTTGACTTTCTGACCGCGGTCATTGGTTGTCGTCCAATCTTTTTTGAGATGGAAGTAAATGATTTCTTTTGGTTTCGTTCGAGATTCCACAGATGCCAGAAGGTGAGCATTGGAAGCTACTATCCGATTGGAAATTTCACAGCAATGACAAATTTGAAATAGAGTGGGTACATCATGGGATATTTGATTCGATAGATATGATACAACTCGTAATTAAGTCGTATCGCCATGACGTCGGCGCAGGACCATGATTCACGAACCAGCGCGCTTGAGAGACAAGGGACCGGCATTTATGGTGATATGTGAAAGAAAATGACAATCAACCTTCATATTTCGGAGGGGATATTTGTGATGTATTGAATGAATGCAAGAAATATAGGAACGAATCTGAACACGCTCCATCAAACAAAAAGATCTATCCGTATTCCTTGCTGGCAAGAGGGAGTGAAGTATAAATTTGTTCGACACCGTTCAGAAGAGGAAGATGTAAAATACAAGAACGGACCCACCTGAAATCGTGTGGGTTGATGGGCAGTGGAAAACGTTGCAAAACAGTGGTTGTTGGATTCGAGAAGTCGGATTATCTGCTCCTTAGCAATCGAACATTGCTTTACGACGCTTGAGTGTTCCACTCACGGTGTTTGCGCGTAGTGCATAGAACTAACTCTGCCAACAGATATGCCCGTGTTGGAATAGCCACCGTAGCAAACTTCATGTTAGTGCTTCATGATCGAGTTAAGCCGGTACTGAATACAGTAGACTCATTTTCATGCAGTTATCCTGAAAAAACATTTGAATAGTCGAGTCTTAGTAGACAAATTAGAGAGTGAGAATGAGGTGTTAATTTCATAGCCTTGCGTATCGGTCGCTGTCGTTTCGCATGGAAACAAACTACCGGATTCCTTCACCTTTTGAACACTTTGCCGTCACGGAAGTCTGCCCCTAAGAAGAATGATATCTGTGCTGACTAGTATTTGCAAATCATCATTGGAAATATGCAGAATCTATTGCAGGAGATGAAGTTGCTTCCGAGCATTTTGCTATACGGCCTACCAAGAAGACGAACAATAAAGTCAATAAAATAGCTATCCAGGAACAAGAGAATCTGCATTCAAGAAGCACACAGCAGCAGCTTTACTAGAATTTGTTGCTAATAAATTCTGGAAAGAATCTTGCACCTCCCATAGCAACCTGTTACTAAGTACTAGCATCTGGTTTATTCTCTTCTTTCAACATCCTGTGGGCTGCTACCAGGAACTAGGGTATATACGGTAGACTCAGTACATTAACGTCTTACTGAGGGACCTAGCATCCTCCATAAGCAAGGTGGATTATTTACACATTGTTCTATTATGGCATCCAATCTATCTTTCATTTCAAACTGTCACATAGCAGTCACTTTCATCATTCTGTACAAATTGAGCAATTTGTGAGAAAAAGGAGCCCAATTGCAAAGACTCTCCCTCATTTTCTTGGCTTTGTGCTAGTAGTACTATTGTGGGTACTTTTTTTTCTTGTGGTGTTGAGTTGCACCAGAGTTCAGCAGTATTATCCATAGTACAAGAAGAAGTAGTGAGGATTGTAGTGCTGCTGGGTTTGACAGATCAAAATGTTGGTGCTGTGGATACAGACCACCCGAAGAAAGCACTGGAAATAAAATCACTGCTAGTACTGCTAGTACTGCTAGTACTGCTAGTAGTACTACTACTAGTACTGCCATGATGATATTGAAGCTGTGCATTTCTAGTACCAAATCAGCATCTGGCACATGCAAGATACTTCTGGGCAAGCAGCAGCAACATGGTACAGTTCACCAACTTTCTACTGAAAAGCCATGGTGCCCAAGCAGCCTAGTAGCAGCACCAGCAGCACCAGCACCGGCAAGGCGGTGACTCTTTCGAGAGAACCTGAATCGTAAAGAAGTTTATGGTGGTGATCACTACTGCCTGACTCAGGTTCAATCCATTCATTGTGCCGCCGATGCATACGTACGAACAAAAACGATAGTAGCAACAACAAATGTAGTTTTGCTGGCGGTAACCTTAGTGTTTTCTAACCAAAATCTCAAATCGATGCTCATGATAATGATATTGGACTAACTTACTTACTACCTTAACCTTACCGCACGGTAGCATCCCAGCACTGCAGAGATACAGTTTGGAAGAGTAAGTTACCGTATGCTGGTAATACCGGAACTTCCTGTACGGTACAATACCGTAACCTTTCCGTACAACAACTAATCTCGCGAAGTATTTCGAACGGACAATACGTATTGTACGGTAAGGTTAACCTTACGGTAACCTTAGTAGGGAACATCACCCCTGGTAGGGAACACGGCTTTTATCATGATGTGTGACATTCGTGTCACGCCGTGACAAGGGATTCTCCGGCTCCTCTACACACATTCGGTGTAGTTTTCGCTCTGCGACCACGCACGCTCGGTCGGAAGCAGGCAATTGGAATTCTGACATCAATCTCAACAATTGCCCTCGCATCCAAAAACAATGATAGCAGTAAGGTTTAATTTTAATACAGCATTGCGTTGTTGACACGAACGGGGGAAAAAACTAGAGAGTCTGACAAACAGGTAATTACCCGTAACGGTAAATTACCTTCATCGTAATTTACTTCCCTCCAAGATTTGGAGCAAAAGATTGGTAGCAGTAAGTAAATTTTTTTTGAGGAATTGAAAATCGGAAAAAGCATCCGTTTTGCAGAAATGCGTAAGGTAACTCGTAATACTGTATCGCACGATAACCGGCACCATCAGCATTGGTAACACGGAGAAGGAAACGATACGTAGGGTACCTGATAAAGTATACCATTCCATTCCATGCCGCGAATCACAAGCATCCCTCGTTCCGACAATGTAAGCATGCTTCGGTTGTACCGATGCTTTTGCGATTCCGTCTCAAAACTAGTATGAATTCCCCATGCGATAAAAAAATGCAAAGAGACTGACACACACTTCCTTCGTCCCTATCAGCCTTCCCATTGGGTTCTCTAGTTGTGCTAACAATTCTCATCGCAGAATGCCATTGGGTGCACAACATCATATGTCGATACTAGGAGCCGTCCGTTGTGTTCATTCAGATCGCTCTAAATTCTTGTTGCCAATAATAGTCTGAGTCGATGGCCCAGAGATATCAAGGATCTGCGATTTCATCTCATTTTTGAATCGATTTCATTGAATTTGATTTGATTTGATTTGATTTGATTTGATTTCACTCGATTGCATTCTAATTCAATTCAATTCAATTCAATTCTATTCCAACCTGATTGCATTTGATTCGATTTTATTGCGTTTCACACAGCCGCCAACATTGTCGGACCCTTCACTTCCGGAGCAAAAAGTCGAGATCTCGAAGAGAAGATTACTCCTCCTGCGGCTCCTACGGAGTTTGAGTGCTCTTCCTGGTACAATGACATCGGCATCATCCCGAGTGAGTGTCACTAGAAGAAACCTCCATTCTCCTTCGGTGCTTCACGGTACCGCTACCCCAAGATGGATCGCGACCCTTTCAAACTCTTTCGATTCGATGTGGTTCCCGCACAAAGAACCGGAAGGAGGGATTCCTCGAGAAAAGGCTATTGGTTCCAAACCGTCCAAACCGTGATGTGGTTCCATAATACTATGTATAATACGACAGTACATGATACTCCATGCAACTAAGACTAACCTAGGCAAAGTACGCTCGTTCGATCCACCAATCCATCTCGGTCTTCCCTTGGGACAGCGGATTCTGAAAGCCATCCGATTGGGAGCGGGTCTTTCTTCGCCGCCTCCACTGACACAAGCTCGCAAGAATACACCATGGCTGGAGTACTGACGATCCGTTCCGCTCTCTCGTCGCACAGGACTTTGTCGGCTCCCCACGTCCGACTCATCACGTCCGGGGCACCACAGCGTTTCTCTGGAAGCAGCGAGAACAACCCGAAGGCGAAGGGACTCCTCCTTCTTGCAGCATTCCGGCCCAAGATTACCCCACGGAGTTGGTACTTGTCTGAATCTCGAACCTTTTCCGCAGCACGGACTCGTCTGTCGGGCGCGAGGCTGCCACCTGACCTCCGTCCAACGTCGCAAGGGATGAACCTCGGGACCTTTCGGGATTCCAGATCAGTCGCAGACTTGGTGGAACCAAGTTGAAGACGGCGTCGGCGACGCAGAAGGAGTCCTCGAAGACACTTGTTCACTGGATGGGTCATTGTATCACCGGTTCCATGCGAATTTTGGAGGAGCAAACAGGGAAGACGACGATTTCGACTGGGTAGAATGAATTCGATCTTTGGTCTTGGACGGATGGATCTCACTGGGACTTGACGACAAAGACGAACCGTTGACCAGCGATGCTTCACTTCTTGGCCATGGTTTTCTTTGCCCACAGCCTCGTGGGTAGATGAAGGAACCACAACCGATGCTACCGAAATCTGCTGGATTTGAACCGAGTACACAGCACGGTTGCCGGTCATGTAACAGTGCTTCGACCCACCGAACTCGACATCTTCATTGTAGTCTCCCGTAACCATACCTGCTCTCTTCTCGATACCACAATCACCAGAAATGACCTCATCCGGGTCTGCCACAGATAAGTCTACCACAAACGAAGAAAAACTCTCAACTTTGATCCAAGAACGGTAACTCCCACCTACTTGGGTGTACTTTCTCCAACGATTGCATACATGGACGAACGCACCGACGTGGCGACCATGCTCCGCACCCGCTGCACTATGAATTCTCCCGCACAGTTTTTTCCCCGGATTCTTGTAGCATCATCAACGACAGATAGAACAAGAGGAAGTAATCCAAACCCGAAAACTGCACCAACACGACAAGAGGCACGCAAGTTATCTAACTTAGGAATCGGAAAAATGCCAAATGAGAATTCACATGGAATCATGGACGAATGAAATCGTTTCTTCCTCTCTCTTCCGTCCTTCAACACCAAACTATCGAGGTGCCGGGAGGTCTCTTCCTGTCGCATTACGACGACTGACTCGTAGCCATCACAAATCCAAACCAGGCAGTAGCGATGGCTACAAATCGGTACGGCAAAGGTAACGGAATCTTCATCTTCTTCAAATCATGCTTCATGAAAAATCAACACCACGAAGTTCTATACTTAGATTTGTTTCACTGGAACGAAGAACGAATAATCGAGTGGATGCGTTGATTCCTTTCTTTCTTCCACAACCAACCAAGCGCCAATCATGCATTTGAAAGAGAGAGACTAGAGATGGGTGCGTGCGTTTCTACGATTCGGTTCATGGAGGACAGACGTGATAGATTGTTAAAAGAAAATGTTCACTGGAAGGATTCCTTTTTTCGTTCCGAATACTAATTGACAGAATTGCAACATGACATTAAAGTGACAAGATACCTTTCATGGTTTGGAACGCTTTGTACATTTACTTGGACTTCCTGGGCATTGGACGGAAGGGAATTGCATACAATCGCTGTTTTGGATCGACAGCAGAGTGTTCCGGGAGGTTGAATTCAATCCATTCATCCACCACCAACTCAACTCGTCGGCGGCGGCTGTCACAGCTTGTGGAATGCAATGTGATGTGGTGAAGCGAAGGACGATTTCTGTCCCGTAGCATAAAGGGATGGGACCGTTGTCTTGTAAAGCGCTGTTCGAGCACACGCCAAACCAAATGAACATGGAAGCTCCGTGGTCTGTCGTGAGGCACGGATCGCTGGCTTGCTTACTGCACTAGGCTAGCAGTTGCGTCCGCGGCAAATATATCTGTCATGCAACGAGTCGACAAGTACCCTTTCTACGTCGTCTCAAATTCGTCTTTCGGACCGGGTAGGAAGTAACGGGGAGGCAGTTTAGGTGACTATTCAGACAGTCCTCAAGGAGTCCTAAGGGGGGAAGACGGATGCGTTCGAGGTTGATAGCCTGGGAAAAATGTTGGCGTGGAGCAATGGGTAAGTGGTTTCTTAGCGGCTCTCCATCCTCTTCTACGCAACACACTTGCTCGGTCCTTCGTCGTTTCCGGGAACGCAGTTCACGATCGAGCGAGTGGATGTTTTTGATGATTCGGGGAGGAGGAGGGGGGGTAATGGAGCCGTGGTTACTGTTGCCGATTGGAGTTGCGAGAACTCGGGTGGTAGGTTGGCTGATGCTGATCGCGGCCTTGA
This sequence comes from Pseudo-nitzschia pungens, assembly GCA_037355855.1. NCBI lineage: Eukaryota > Bacillariophyta > Bacillariophyceae > Bacillariales > Bacillariaceae > Pseudo-nitzschia > Pseudo-nitzschia pungens. Next base: position 1,834,433 of record CM074763.1, on the reverse strand, counting down.
TGGAAAAAATCGTGGTTGTAGCGACGCTATTGGCCAAGCAATCGGAGGACGAGACAGATCGGTGGATACAACCCATCGTGTTCCTGCTGCTTGCGCCGTGTTGATGGTTATTGTCGCTTGTGATCATCTTGGAGGTAGCTGGCGGGAGAGGAAGATAAACTCTTGAAAGAAGTTTCCGGCTCGTTTTCACCGTACTATTCTTTTTAGACAACGTATAGGAAGACACTCTTGGCTCCTTGATAGTTTCGTGAGAGTACCCGAGCGAGATAACGCGCATAGCGTTTGTCTTGGATGAGGACATAAGTAAAGATAGTAGCTTTACCGATGCGATGGCCTGAAATAAGTTATCGTACTTGCACGTTCAACAATATACCCGTACCGGTAAACCTTACAGAGCGAACTGTTGCACCGTCCTTTTGTGCAAAACATACTGAATTGCTAGAAGTTGCAACAAAATACTGTAGGTAATAATAATGGTAAAATAATGTCCCATTTTGGGACAACTGAAAGAAGCGACTTGCGTAAATTATTACTGTACTTCGTATCATTATGATAATTCGGGATGTGACGCCGCACCTCATCATTTTCTTTCTGCAACCTCATTGGTTGACTTGAGTCATTACTGATTGCTTTGTCATACAGTAAACCTTAAGAGTAGATGTCATCTCTTTTTCGATAAGAAGTACGAAGTAATATTGTACCAATTCGAGCTTAAATTCTGATTTTGTCACTCGCGATTATGAAAGACAGCACGGGATGCAGAATAAGTGGATGAAGATGCCTCTTTCTCAATCTGCTGGCGGAAACAATAATACGGTACGGTACGATTTTGAGGATTGGAGCGAATTATCCTGACCCATCTTCTGAATTGACGTCTCAATTTTTCTGATTGGCTCGCCAAAGTCCAAGAGAACGCGAACAATTATTATTTCTAAAAAAAAATTCTTCGTACTACGTACGTACCGGTACGAGTAAGGTTACCGGTAAGATTATGTGTTGTTCGTCGTACGCGAATTTTGAACACTAATTTTCATTTTCAGGACAGGGATTATGTTGGGCAAGACACAGGACACAGCAACTGCAGGATGCGGGGGTGTGGACACGCATGTCTGAAGAAAAAAATGGCCTAAAGTAAAAATGATCATGACAAAGTAAGATTAACCTTAGTTTTTCTTAATTGGTTCAAAAATAATGATAATGACGCAAAACAATTTAGACAGTGGAACAAAAATGGAGTTAGGGCGTCGACACAAAAATCGCATGAAGTCGAACCTTTCGAGTTCCCTTCATGACTGATTAAACGAATTCAAAAATCAACCATATTTATTGACTTGTGTAGATACCCTTTTTATTCTTTATGATAATTCTAGTCGTGAAATCAGTCGCAGGATATGGAATACTTCGTACTACAGAATTCCTATCAGCTGTCCCCGGGTTTCAGTAGAAATTAGTTGTCGGGGACGTAGAAGCGGGGGACAGCTGATAAGAATTTTGTAGTACCGTAAGAAATAAGGTTGGTGTATGGAATTGTCAATCAACGTAATCAAATCGACGAAGAATATTATATTTAAGCCTTAAATATTTTCTCTGATTCTTCCGCACATAAGTCCCCTTTTATTACAAAGTATCCTCAAAAAAAATATCCATGTCCGATCATCAGCTTAATTCGTACGTAACCTGGTATACTAAACCCATTCATCTTCTAGATGTCCAATGACCAGCGAAATGGGTTCCACTACGGTAAACCTTAATTACATCTATCTTCTTTTTGTAGCAACTGCCTCGTGCCGCAAGGATTCAGTATGATTTTCGGTATCATTCTTGGTGGAAACCTTACCAGGGTAACCTTACCCATACAAATCACAAAATGATCGCAAATCTAGTTGTGAAGGAAACTTAATCTCGCAATTCGGTTTTGTGGTACTTCTCAGTATCCTTCAGCTTTTCGGTGAGTTGATCACGTCCATACCAATTGATACTTGACTGCGTTCAACTGAATTCAATATCTACGATCATTGGTCTCAAAGTTCCTCGATCAATTGTCAGAATCTTATGGTCCATGCATCTGAACTCGTGTTGATAATTCGTGAGTTTTCCCTGTTTTGCGGTGGATTACTTTGATCCTCTTCGGTTCATAGAAATCCATTTTATTTTCAACACGTTCGTCGTTTTCGTTGAATGCTCGTTATTGTTCTCGTTTTCGTTGATTTTTGTTGTCAAAAGAACTTGCTCGTCACGAGGAGAAGAAATGCATTACTGTGCAGTACCCACCTGTCGAACACAAAGTCCAAACTCGTTAGCACCATTAACGTCTTTTGGGGGTCATCGAGAAAAGGTCGACCTTAACTTGCATTGTTTAATTCCATCGTTACATGAAGTTTTTGACCTTGAATTACGCATTTCTGCCATATTCTCACATTCATTGCATAACCTTACTCTTCAAATTTTCCATTGATAGTCAAAGCATGCGAATGAAATTGTCCATTGTGGCTACAATTGCCACAATTTCTTCGTTGGTGGGAGCAGCGCTACCTGACGACGAGAGAAATGCTTCTGTTTCTCATATATCATTGGTCAAACCACGCTCGTTGAACTCTGCTACTCTCATCAATTGTGAGAATGACGGTTCATTTCTTCTGAATGGTCAAGCCAACAAAGGTTGCGATTGGGTAGCCGAAAAATCGACAAGAAAGAGGTGCAAGAAGAAGGACCAAGCATCAAACAAAAAGGTCTTGTTCTACTGCCCCGGTGTATGCAAAAAGAAATGTAAAACTGCTTCTCCAACACAATTCCCCACAACATCTGATATTTGTAACCGAGATGACGTTGACTTTCGATTGAATGGCAATCCGGTGCAAGATTGTGACTGGGCAGCTTCAAATCCTGTCAAGAGATGTGGAAGGAAAGATGGTATATCAAAAAAGAGAGTCAGTGATAGTTGTCCCTCATCATGCAACTTAAAATGTTCTTGCAAAAACTCGAAGAAATTTAAGTTTGGCGGAACAAAAACTTCCTGCAGAAAAGTTGACGTGATCCAATGTGGAATGCCAGCCAATGGTGACAAGCTTGTGTCAGATTTCTGTCCCAGAAAATGCGATACCTGCTTCTCAACTGGGACCGAAAGCCCTAGTTTATCACCGAGCCAATCTCCGTCTTATGACCCGACTCTATCACCTACTCAATTTCCCAGCAAACCACCAAGTATACCGCCTTCTTCCTCGCCAACCACAACTCCAAGCAAAAACCCCTCTACAAATCCAACTGCAAGCCCCAGCAACTCACCTTCCGCAACCCCAACAATTTCGCCGAGCTCAAGTCCAACGACCTCTCCAAGTGTCAGCCTCTTCCCAACTTTTGAGGGTCAAACTAGAGCACCATCTGGTACTCCCTCTTTATTTCCCACCGACATACCAAGCCATTCACCGTCTTCATCTCCGTCGGCCTCACCTTCTAAAATACCAAGTGCAAGTCCATCTCTCAGTATTCTCCCATCTGTAAGCCCCTCAGCAACACCAACTGAGGTTCCAGAAAGTACTACCGTGTTTAATGTTGCATTTGATGAAAACACCAGCAGAAAGGATTTCTATGATGCATATACAGCAGCTATTATTGATTCGATTTTGTCCTCGTCGTCTGGCACCAATGGAAGAATGTTGCGAGGTATACCAGATGGTATGGAAGTGGTTGTTGGTCAACAAAAACTTGATTGCAACAATTTCCCAGGAAATGCAGACACCACTGGCAAAAGATGCGAAAAGCCTTCAGTGACTGTCAGGGCAACGCCGAGGAGTCAACAAAATAGTGGGATCACTGTAGGCGCAGGACTTCAAAAACTGGAAAATGACATTGCAACAAATGCGATTGATCAAGCTGTGTCAGTAACATCGGGAATCGCAGTGACTTCTGCGTTGGAGCCTAGTGAACAACCAAGTTCTGAACCAAGTGACTTTCCAAGTATCTCAGCTGCACCAAGCATGATTCCATCTTTTACTCCGAGTCTCCAACCCAGCAAAACACCTAGCTCCGAACCATCCGATCAACCTACCTCCGAACCATCTTCATCGCCGAGCGATAAGCCCAGCCTAAAGCCAAGTGCGTCACCAAGTGCGGTACCCAGTTCAAAACCAAGCTCTACTCCAAGTGGATCACCGAGTTCAATACCAAGTTCTCTGCCAAGCGGATCGCCGAGTTCAATTCCAAGTGCCTCACCAAGCACTTTGCCTAGTTCGTTCCCTAGTGTCTCGCCTAGCGATACACCAAGTGCATCACCAAGTTTGATTCCAAGTGCAGTACCAAGTGCTATGCCAAGTTCCATTCCAAGTGCCTCGCCTAGTGCAGTGCCAAGCGGATTGCCAAGTGTATCACCGAGTTCACTACCAAGCTCCTTCCCAAGTGCCTCGCCTAGTGCAGTGCCAAGTGGATTGCCAAGTGTATCACCGAGTTCATCACCAAGCTCCTTCCCAAGTGCCTCACCTAGTGATACACCAAGTGCAGTACCAAGTTCAATTCCAAGTGCCTCGCCTAGTGCAGTGCCAAGCTTGATTCCAAGTGCCTCACCGAGCTCTCTTCCAAGCTCGATCCCAAGTCTATCGCCAAGTTCATTACCAAGCTCCTTCCCAAGCCTATCGCCTAGCGATACACCAAGTGCAGTACCAAGTTCTATCCCTAGTGTATCGCCAAGTTCACTACCAAGCTCGATCCCAAGTCTATCGCCTAGCGATACACCAAGTGCAGTACCAAGTTTGATTCCAAGTGCAGTGCCAAGCGCTATGCCAAGTTCATTACCAAGTGCCTTGCCTAGTGCAGTGCCCAGTGGATTGCCAAGTGCATCACCAAGTGCGCTACCAAGTTCTATCCCTAGTGTATCGCCAAGTTCACTACCAAGCTCGATCCCAAGTCTATCGCCTAGCGATACACCAAGTGCAGTACCAAGTGCTATGCCCAGTGGATTGCCAAGTGCATCGCCAAGTTCACTACCAAGCTCAATCCCAAGTCTATCGCCTAGCGATACACCAAGCGCTATGCCAAGTTCATTACCAAGTGCCTTGCCTAGTGCAGTGCCCAGTGGATTGCCAAGTGCATCACCAAGTGCGCTACCAAGTTCTATCCCTAGTGTATCGCCAAGTTCACTACCAAGCTCGATCCCAAGTCTATCGCCTAGCGATACACCAAGTGCAGTACCAAGTGCTATGCCCAGTGGATTGCCAAGTGCATCGCCAAGTTCACTACCAAGCTCAATCCCAAGTCTATCGCCTAGCGATACACCAAGCGCTATGCCAAGTTCATTACCAAGTGCCTTGCCTAGTGCAGTGCCCAGTGGATTGCCAAGTGCATCACCAAGTGCGCTACCAAGTTCTATCCCTAGTGTATCGCCTAGCGATACACCAAGCTCTATGCCAAGTTCATTACCAAGTGCCTTGCCTAGTGCAGTGCCCAGTGGATTGCCAAGTGCATCACCGAGTGCGCTACCAAGTTCTATCCCTAGCGTATCGCCTAGCGATACACCAAGCGCTATGCCAAGTTCATTACCAAGTGCCTTGCCTAGTGCTATGCCCAGTGGATTGCCAAGTGCATCGCCAAGTTCACTACCAAGCTCGATCCCAAGTGTCTCACCTAGTGATAAACCAAGTGCAGTACCAAGTTTGATTCCAAGTGCAGTACCAAGTTTCAGCTCGATCCCAAGTCTATCGCCAAGTTCACTACCAAGCTCGATCCCAAGTCTATCGCCAAGTTCACTACCAAGTTTGATTCCAAGTGCAGTACCAAGTTTCATGCCGAGTTCGATTCCAAGTGCAGTACCAAGTTTCATGCCGAGTTCGATTCCAAGTGCCATACCAAGCACCCTGCCGAGCTTGACACCAAGCATTTTCTCTCTGGCCAACAAAACAAAGTCAGTGAAAGTGTCCTCAAGTCGATGGTGGTGCGTTAGTTATCGGTGGTTCAGACTGGAAGGATGGAGATACTATCGAGATTGACGCGAACGACTCGCCCCTTTGTACCCTTGTTGAAGCGATGGTTGAAGCTAATGGGGATGGTCTGACCAATAGCTATAGCAAGTTGAAACCTATCGGTCGATCCTACAGTAGAAATCTATGGGAGGCTGCACCAGGCGACTACGAAACCGTACGTTTTGATTGCAACGCCAAGGAGGCCCCTGCAAGATGCAAGATTGCGCTCCCAACTCCACCAAGCGGGCGTTCGTATGTGCTGAAGTCGTATGAATATGGTCATAAGTTGACGAATAATGATAAAAAAGCCCGATTCCTCGAGAGGGCATCGTTTGGTCCAACCAAAGCGGATGTTAAAGAATTCAATAATGCCAACAAATGGGTAAGTTTCACTGCATTCCATTTCAACAACGTTGAACAACGTTGTACAAAATCGGTTTATCTGTGCATCCAAAATCATGAATTGTGATTCGGAGATGATGACTTTCTACACTATGCCCGACGCCTGATCTAACAAATATTTCATTCGTTACTTTCGTGCAAATTTGTTCTACTGTTCTAGGTAAAGGAACAAATCGCAATGGAGCGCACATCTCACCGTAGGTTCTTTCGTGAAAGAGCAACGGATTGGTTTCCTTACACCTCACGAATTGGATTGTTACACACTGGTCCATGTAGAAATGGTACTCGCTATCGTAACTTTGCAATGCTAAGAAACGACTTTGATTCGTATTTGGAAGTTCGAAAAAGCCCTGTGGATCCCAAGAAACTAATTTTGACAGTCTATCCAACAAAAGGTGGAACAAAGGGGCAAGTACGTACTGTTGTTGATGGCCCAATGCAATATGGGAGTTACAACTGGAGAGGAGAACTAGTTGGTGGGTTGACTGATGTTTCTCTGACACAAACCGGACAAAGGTACGTCAGTGAAGAAGCAACAAATTGAGGAGGAAGACTCCCAAATTCGGTGATAGGAAATTACTGCGCAGTGATGTAGTGCTCACCTCTCACCTTATTTCGTTGTTTGAATCTGTAATAGGTTTTTAATTCGAAGTCAGCGTCCAGTGGAAACTATCGGTGGTAGATTCAGTTTAATGATTACAAATTGTAAGCTGACTATTGTAGTGTTACAGGTATCGCTCGTTGCTGTCGATTCGGTCGTCCTCTCACAAGAAAGTTGATTATCCTTGTAAATATGAAATGGCTTCGTTTATTATAGCTAAATCAAGAGATATCTTTTTCAATGGAGTGGGAGGAAACCCCCCTGTTCACTTTGATCAAGCACACATTGATCTCCTCCTAGAGAACGTCCTGAAACTGCCGGATACCGATTACGATTATGTTATGACGAAATACTTGTTCGACGGAAGCCCTGAGGTGTTGCAGCTTACATCCAACATTGAAAATACCTTTTGCAAACGGATCGAGGATAGTGTCGTTGGGTTCGACTTTCCATCAAAGCCTGTCTACGCAAAAACCAGTGAAAACGGAAAGTTTTGGATCCATACTCCAATGTTTAATTTATTGGACAACAAACTTGATTCCCCAATGCCTGATGGAGGCAACACTGCAGTCACTCTAACTAAAGATCCTCCATCTGAAATCGACGAAGCGGATAGGGAAAAACTCAAAACCCTGTGCTCTAACGTCCCTAGAACTTTCCTGAACGAAGATTCCTGCCGATTGACTGATCAAAACGCTTGTTCTTATGACAGTGAAGCAGCAATAGACGAAACATCCGCTGGAAAGATGCTTGTATGTGGAAGTCCTGATGAGGTAGCAAACATCCACACGGTGGATTCTGGACCCAGAGGAAAGGGAGGATTTAATATGAAAAACGGATTCCTTGAACCTGAATTTAATGGTTTGTATGACGAACAAAAGAATACTGTTTGGGCAGAAATTGCACTTCATTCAAAGGATCAGCTTGCGCAAAGAATGGCGTATGCATTAAGTCAAATATTGGTTGTTGCAGATGAAACGGGTTGCAAGGATTGTACAGAGAATTGGCTTAGCTATTATGACATGTGAGTGCAAAGAAACAAATGATGAAGAACTTTTATTGTGGATTTGACTTCGAACACATAACGTCTCACCGTTGGTGCTTGCTTATTTTCAGCTTTGTGAGAAACGCCTTTGGAAACTATTTTGACATTCTCAAGGAAGTGACTTATCATCCTTTGATGTCAAAAATGTTAACGTACATTAATGGACAGAGCACTGCTTTTGCAAAAATTTTTAGTGGTATTATTCAGGAGGCAGATGAGAACTACGCTAGGTAAGAAACTTACTGAAGAACATACTGAAGAGGATATTTGTGACTATCAGGCACACGACTCATTACCCCTCTATAATGTTCACCGTCTGATAATCCTTCGCGACGATTTTGTTTCGTTTCATCAATGCAACTACAGGGAAGTTATGCAGCTATTCACTATCGGTGTGGTACTACAGAATGATGACGGGACTCTCAAACTTGACGAAGATGGCAACGAAATAAAAACATATACCAACTTTGAAATTAGCGAATATGCCAAAGTTTATGTTGGACTAAGGCAGCAAGTCGCACGGGGAAACATCGAAACAAAAAGTAATGAGGTAGATCCCCTACGAATCGAACCATTGTGGAAGGACCATTTTCCAAAGGTATGTACAGGAATGGAAGACTTAATAGCGAACCAAAAATAGGGCAGGGTAACTCACAACTGGTTGATTCTTATTCACTTTTGTTCAGCTTGGGCTGAACTTTAACTACGTAGGTGATGGTTACCCTCTGTGTTCTGATTTTCCAAAACAACAATTCTTGAAAAAAGGTGCAAAATACCGAATTCTAGGAGCGAAATCAAATCCAGATTTTTCACCAAAGGGAAAATGGATATCAGATAAGTCTCCCGTTCGACTTACTCTGAACTTTACGGAATCTAAACTCGCCGATGCGATCTGCAACAAGAAAGGTGCGGGAGAGTGCGATCCTAAAAATATTGTCGTTCTTTCGAAAGATGTAAAGTGTTTTGGACTTGAATGCCTTATAGACGAACCCCGATCAGTCCAAGTGGCACCTGGTTTGTGGTACGAATACTTGCGCCCGCCATGTGTGAATCAAGCGTTTCTACCAAGCGAAACTTCCGTTGGTGGAAAAAGTATTTTCAAGATTTACAAAGGCGCGACTAACGGAAAAGGTCAGATTCTCTGTGGCAACCCATCAAATTTTGACGCAGCAGCTGTTTGTTGCAAACCGAACGACACAAAGATCAGGATAATAGAACGAATGGAATTGTTCTCTGGCGAACGGGTATCCTTTCAAACTGCAGAAGAACGTTGTGCAGAAGCAGGACTTGAAGTGTGCACATCAGTTCCGACAAATACTGGTTTCCAATGCAATGAGGCGGATAATCCAAACGCATGTGATGGAGGAAATGTCTTCTATTGGGTTAACTCTCAATGTGATGCAAGTGTAAAAATAAGCTCAGAGGGAAATGTTGCTATCGTGCACAACCCAACAGGTGTTGTAGATGGTATGCCGACTTTGACAGACGTATCGATCGATTCAGAATCTTTTTTCCGAGTGGATTGGCAGGGGTCTGACAAATTTTCTAACCACGTTGAGTTCCTTAAGGATTTTGTCAACAACTGCCAATCTACTATAGGTTGCGCAATTGGTGATGATGATAACTGCCACTGCAAAGTTTCTGTCGAGGAGACCATGGCATTCAAAACTGAATCCGAGATGATTTCAGCAGAGAAAATATTGTCTGTTGCTAAAATTGGGGCAGTTGTGCCTCGAGGTACTTCATTTGAATCAACCGGTATCGACGGAGTAAAGAAAAGCCCTTCTGGAGTACTGACATCTGATACAGTGTTTGAAGTTATCGACAACATTGGAAGAACGCACTATCGGAAGAATGTATTATCCATTGCAAATATTGGACATGGATCAATTCGATTCAGAAATCCTGTCTCATTTTGGTCATTAGCTGATATTACCAGTCGGGATGGCGGATATGAAATAGATGCAGCGCTGGAACACTATTTTTATCATCCTAACACACCATCGTTCATTGGAAGAAAACTAGCCCAGCGTTTTGGAAATTCGAACCCATCCCCGAGGTATATCAAAACAATTACCACCGCCTTCAAGACAGGGAAGTACGAGAACTTCGGAAGCAAACAATATGGTTGCCTCGAGGCAACAGTTGCTGCAATTGTGCTCGACAGGGAATTTCAAGATGAGATACTTGACGCAGATCCGATGCAGTAAGCCACCAATGATTTTTGCTTCGTGATAAGTGACAGCACCCATTTGATATCGTCAGAAATCTTCTAATCCACTGTTTCATTATTTGATCTCTCATTTACCACAGCGGGCAGCTACAAGGGCCAGTACTTGAGAATAATTAAAGCCATGCGAGCTTCTGAATACAAAACTACTGACAAGAACCCATTGGTGCGATTTAGTGCAGATCTGATCGATACCATAGGAGAAGAACCAGCATCATATTAAGACTGTTTTTTCATTCTTTTGGCCTTTTCATGTTGGACCAGGTAAGCATTCAGATGAGAAATATTATTCCGCGATGATTCCGATTGATTCAATATCTGACCGCTTTACTCATTTTTCCTGATGGTAACTTCGCTATACAGAACGAGCAAGAGCAGCAAAGATGTACGCGCCAGAAGCTCAAGTCCTTAATGGTCCATCATCAATCACGACTGCAAACGGGATGATGAGTTTGTTCAAGTATGGTTCCGCAAAATGTGGTGGTTCCTTTTTTGATACATGGTATCCAACAAAGACCGGAAAGATCAGCGTCTGCGTTGTTGGTGACGATGACTATAATTTTGGTAGCAACAAGTACGACCCAGCAGCGTACGGTTTGGAAACTACGGATGATATTGTCGATGATCTTGCGATGCTTTTGACTAGCGGGCGCCTTACCCCTGGAAACAGGGAGATTGTGAAAAAGGCTTACGAAGAAACGTTGGTCAACGGAAAGACTGCAAATCGAAAGCGCGAAGCGTTGATCAATGCGCAGCAATTGATTGCGCTTTCACCGGAATTCAGCGCGAATTCCGTAGTGAGGAAAATAGATAAGAAACGAGCCGCCTCGACGGGAAACGACCCCAAAGGTGCCCCGTACAAGGCGGTAATCCATTTTTTCTTGGCCGGTGGGTTGGACAGCTTCAATGTCCTCGCACCCAAGACGTGCCACGGAACGAATTCGAAGGGGACGACGGTTGACGTCCAGTACAAAAAAGAACGAGGCGTTTTAGCGTTCAACGGACAACGAGCATGTCTTGACCATCGGTCCGGGCGGAGTCGACCAACCGTGCACGGAATTTTCCATTCACAAGAAGTTGCCATTCATCAAAAAACTGTATGATGACAAAGATCTTTTGTTCTTTGCGAATACCGGAGTTGTCAACAAGCCCAATATGAACCGTGACAACTGGGACGTTGTGACCAAATCGAGACTTTTTGGTCACGATGCCATGGAGAAGGAAGTCTTCAAGAACGATCCCTTTGATGTGCTGGTTGGAACCGGTATCATGGGTAGGATGGCCGACCTTGCACACAAACAGTTCGGTAGCAAGGTGAATGCCATCGGGATCCAAGGCAATTCGAACGCAGCTCAATGGCAATCCGGAGTTCGCGGTTCCCACATCGGTTGTCGGAAGAGACGGTCCCAGTACATTCCCAATAGTTACGAAGGAAGAGGAATGGTTTGACATTCGGAACAAGACCGAAGAAATGAATTCGGAGCACGATGCCTTCTCTAGTGTTTTTGGCTGATATGTGGTCGAACATATTTGTCAACGGCATGAGTGACGGTGATAGATTGACGGCCCAGTTTGACAAAGTGAGCGTTCAACGAGGCAACATGGACGTTCAAAGACGACGAAGATCCCATAGGAAGAAGTTTCAAAACTCTTGCCAAAATGATCAAGACCCACAGCGGTCGACAGGTTGACCGCGATGCCTTCACCATCCAATACAATGGATTCGACCACCACCAAGAAATGAAGTCGCTTGCTCGAAGAGAAACTGATCGTAGGTCAATCAGAACATCGAACGATTGGTCACGCAGCTCAAGGAGGACGGGCTGTGGGATCAAGTCACGATTCGTTGTGGCCTCCGAATTCGGCAGAACCGTTACCGCGAACTCGAACGCCGGGTCGGATCACGGCTGGGGCGGTAACTATTTCATCATGGGCGGCGGCGTAAAAGGCGGTCGCATCCTCGGAAAGTATCCGACCGATCTCACCAGCGACAGCCCGCTCAATGCGTCTCGCAACGCTCGCACGCGTTTTATTCCGACTCTGGGTTGGGACAACATATACAATGGTATAGTAGGGTGGTTCGTGGACGGATTGGGGCAGAAATTGACCGAGGATGACCTCGATTACGTTCTTCCGAACCGAAAGAATTGCATCAATCCCGTGGAAGGTCAAGGCGACGTCCCCCTTTTCAACAAGGAAGACCTGTTCTTGTAGTTAGTTGTATATCGCAAAAGTCGCAATCAATAAATAATGCAAGGATTTACATAGAACAGCACTTTCGTCCCTTTCATTGAATGCGAGTTGCCTTTGATCCATGTTGGAATCAACGCGCGCTAAATCAACCGCCGGTGACGGCGGCAGTGCGAGAGTGTTAATACTCACAGTGACGAATGCACCGGTTTAGGATGCGACTCATACAATACCCAAACACGCCGCCAGCGCGGGTTGCGGATCGTCGCGAAAGGGCCTCGCATAGTTTACGACGGGAACATCGCACACCGGATTTGTTTCGTTTCGTTTCGTTTCGTTTCGTTTCTTTCTGTTCGCTTCCGAATGAACTGTTGTTGCCGATACAGTATGTATTGGAATATTTGGAATCGCCAAGCGACGGGAAAGTAGAAGAGAGGAACACAACACAAATGACCATGGACTTTAACCCCTCTCAAAACATGAACATTCAAAATGCCATCGCAATTCGCGTCCGATGCCGGAGGAAAGGAAAGTGGAACTAAGGTTAACCTTACTGATTGATGGGGCATCGGGAACGCCACTTCTCAACACCTTGTTTTGCGCACGACCAAACTCAAACCCAACGAATCGTCACGACGAATGCGTTACACGGGTACTAGTACTAAAAAAACTAGTACTAGTACTACTACTAGTACTACTACTACTACCTCTGCTCCACGAGGATCACCACCACCACTACTACCTGCAGCACCCAAAGTGACACCACACCTTACGGCAATATTCAAAAAATAATAATATCAGTGCAATCATACTTTGCGATTTGCGTCCGGTAACCTTACTCATGTGAACGATCCAATCCATGATACCGCAACTCTGGCACCGGCACCAAAATCCATCACGAAACGAAGACTAGTACGACGATTGTTACCGCAAACGGTCGAAACAACGAGACCGCGATCCGGATCTGCCACACGTAACTTACCACCATGGAAGCAACAACACGCGCAACCAATGCTATCGCTCGGGACGACACCCTCCGCTCGGGTTCCTGCGGGACCAATAGCAGTAGCAGTGGCAGTGGCAGTAGCAGTTGCAGTAGCGGTAGCGGCAGCACGAATGGTGACAAGGATTCCTCGTCGTTTCCGACCGGGCTGGTATTGGTCGGGGCTGCCTCGTGCCTGCTAGCTGCTACGATTGGCTCTTATTACTGCTGGCAGCATTATCATCGTCTGTACCGCGGGTCGAGTAGCAGCACTCGGGGTAGAAGTCACGGTCGAAAGGGCTCGAACAACAACAACGACAACGACAACAACAACAACAACGACAACGTCAATAATTGGGAAAAGCCAAGAACCAGAGCGAAAACAAAAACGAAGAACAAGAACAGCTACGAAAGCGGAGACAACGACAACGACGACGACGACCACAATTCCACGTCGTCCTCCTCGTCGTCCTTCGAACTCCCGCAGCACATCCAGCGAGAGCTGTACAAGGAAGAACGACGCAAGGCGAGCGTGAGGTTTTTGGCCATGAAGAAACCCCTCTACGAGAACATTGAAATGTACGCGCCCGACGGGACCACGATGCTGTGCACCATCGGGCGGAAAAAGGCAAACTGGTACGTTCGGAAATCCCTGGCCGAGTGGTTGCGGCCTCCGTCGGAAGACATCGGTGACGCGCAGCAATCATCCGGTGGCGAAACGACGACTCCCGTTCCGTCCATTCGACTGCTCTTTGAGCCCAAGAATCGCAAAGCGAAAAACGGCAGCGGAGGCGTCGCAACCAACGACAACGACGAAAGCGACTACGTCGAGACCATGAGAATGTACAATTGCACGCACAAACAAAATATTTGCGTCTCGTGCGGAGCGCTGGATGCCATGGCACCGGAACAAAACGCGCGCGAGACCCCGGTGACCAACGACGACGACGACGACGACGACGACCGCGATCCACCCGGAACGTCTTCTTCCGACAACAACAACACGGGCCTCATGCGGCACTACGTGGTCCCTTACTCGTACCGGAGGTTGCTTCCCAAGAAATTCAAGTCCCACATGCCCCACGACGTGGTCCTCCTGTGCCTCGACTGCCACATCGACGCCGAGCAGGCGGCCAAGATCCACAGGACGGACGTCTACGAGCGCTTGTACCGAACGGACCCGGCCACGGCTTCCCCCATCGTCATCGATCCCCGCGCCAAGGCCGTAAAGAGCCGGGCCCGGGCCCTCTGGCAGCACCGCCGCAAGCTCCCGGAATCGCGGATCGCCGACTACGAAAAATACCTGGTAGACTACGTGGCGGAGCAGCAAGGGCGAAGCGAAGGCCGAAGCGAAACCGACGGCGCATCATCGTTCCCCGTCCAACAACAACTCTCGGAGGACGCGCTGAAGCACCTGGCGCTGACGGTGGAGCCGGAACGGCCGAATCCGAACTACGTTCCGCTGGCCGCGCTGGTGGTGGAAAATCTGTGCCGGACCGATGAGGAAATCCGGGACTTTGTGAAAGGATGGCGGCAATTTTTCGTCGACACGCTCCAACCCAGGCACCTGCCGGTGGGATGGAGCGTCGATAGCCCCGTTCGGGTGGACGTGGACGTTGACGGGGACGCTGACGATGTCTCGAGGAATGCCGGCGAGGAGAAATGAGGAAGGAAGGAAGGAAGGACCGGTGGTGCGCAACGGGACCGAAGGAGTCGCGACTCGACGGAGAGGGGAGAAGTCCGTCCAATGTTCCACAAAGCTCTGCTCGTACGATTCCCAGATGATGCGTGTGAGCGCGTATTTTTTTTACAGCGAGATCGGATCATTATTGCGAATGTTTTTTTTACGGGAATTCTATCAAAATCAGCCCCGTTGCGTCCATTCCCATTCGGGAGCGAGAGCGGAGTGGAAATCAAAAGAGAGGAGGCCCAATGGTTGAACCAACCGTTGTGATTTTTCCATTCTTTTCGTGAACGACTGCTATTCCCCTGACCGATGTTCTACGGATTCGTATTCGACAGGGGCTTCGCGGATTCATGCGAGAGAATTTTCCAGCTTTCTAGCTTGCAATTGAAAATAATTATTCCCGGCACGTGTACGGTACAGTGCGTGTAGGCGTTTTTCGGTCTTTCTTATTGTGAACGATTCGTTCGCTTGTGCAAAAGTATGCCAAGAGCAAGAAAGATTGCATTGCCATGCATCGCATTTCCATCCTGGAGTCGTTGGACAGACGCATCGAGAACTTTCTTGCGTTTTCTCGCATCGTGTTGCACGGCCCGGAATGCGCGTACCGTTAACGCCATGGATCTCACGATAAAGGTTGAGGTGCTGTCTGAAAACAGTCCTCTGCTCTATGGGAATAGCTCGGCAGAACTGTCTCACTGAATCGTTTGTTACACGCAACACGGCTGGTACAGTTTCGTGTCATTCTATCAACACGATATTACACAAACTACACTGCAACAGTCGTTTGCTGTCTTCTGTAGATTCAAACCGCTGTTCTATTCTGTTCTGTTTTGTTCTGCTCTGTTCGTCTGCGACATGCCATTCAACTGTTGAAAAAGCAAGACTCCCCAGGAAATCGTGCTGCTGTCGGCATCCCGGCCTCGCTTCCTTATTTGTCAGGGCGATTCCCGTGCCTCGCATTGGGGCGGCAGGTCGATGTCCATGCTGCCGTAGACGGGATCCATACGAATGGTGGTAGCATTTTTTCCGATCTTTCGTTCGTACTCGTACTCGTCCTTGAGCACGTACACCCCGTCCGACTCCCTCCGGACCAACCTGCCGCAGGGATCCTTCTTATAGGATTCCGCCAGGTTCCAGAATTCGTCGTGGGAACCGGCCACCACCACGTCCGGTCGATGCGGATCGGCCGCCACCGGCAACCAATAGTTCTGGATCCAGACCCCCAGTTCGTACGAATAGCCGAGGATGCGGGATCGAAAGTAGTCCAATCGTTCCACGCACAGGCTTTTTCTCTTGGTTCCGGTAGTAGACTTGTGGTAGTACGACCTGCCGTGGGATCCGTAATAGTCCTCGTTTGGAATTTCCGACACGCCCAGGAACGAGGCCAGGTCGTCCCAATAGGAGGCGTTGTACATTTGCGTCTGATCGTACAAAAAGACGGGATTGGGAACCTTTGCGTTCACCAGGTTGGCCCCCCCGTCGTCGTCCCCGGCCGCAAGCCACGAGCGCTCCTCGGGCGTGAGAAGCGTCTTGCCCAGCTTGGCCAGGGGCAGGTGGAGGCGCGTCCGATGCAGGCAGAGCACGGCGTGGCACCGGCACTCCCCAAAGCAGCGCTCGTTCGGAAAGACCTCCGGACACTTCTTGGGCCGGAGTCCCGAGACCGGATCGACGGGACAGGGGCACAATTTCGTGTTGCGCAAGAGTCCCTCGATGGGATCGGTCCTCCCGAGGCCGTGGCCGCCCATGCTCCAAAAGCTCTCGAACCATGTCACGGGGTGCCGTATGCCGACAATGAGCTTGGTTTTGGGCAAGACGGAGGCGAATCCCAGCAAAAAGTTTTGGCTGAGAAACCGCGGGCACTTGCTCCCCCGCAGCCACAGTGTGGGGTCGGGACCGAGGTGTTCGCGGACGTGGGCCGTGCAATTGGGATCCTGCGGCCACACCAGGTATGCGTTCCGGAGGGTCTGCGAGACGCCCGTGCAAAAATCCATGACGGGCATCGGAGCGACCCGGCGGAGGTTGGCCATGAGGGTCGTCGTTCCGCACTTGGGGTTGCCGGCGACCATGAAATCCAGCCAGGGACCTTCGGACGGATCCCCGTGGCCGGTGACTGACGCCGACACTGACACTGATGACGTCTCTGACGCTTTCTCCATGGCCCGCAGCTTGTTGGCGTCGTAGAGTTTCCGGACGATCGCATTGGTATTGTTCCCCGAATCCATCGCAAAGTTGTGATCGGGGTGGCCGCTGCGGGACAACGGATCGTTGAAGGCTCTGTTGTACAAGCCGCGGACCTTGTCAATGCTGATGATTTCGTCGCGAAAGAGTATCGTGCGCTTGCGGATCCAGTCCTTTTCCTGTTGGGACAGGAGCAGCTGGATTTTGGCAGTGGTGGTGGTTCTGTTGCTTTGCTGGGCCGGAGTTTCGTGGGCAACCAGAGCAGTTGTAGTCTTTGGGGTGGTATCAATGTTGATGTTGATCGCGTTGGATGATTCTGCTGGTTTGGATGCCCTGCCAGTGGTTTTCTTCGCGGCTTTCTGTTTTCTACCAGTACCAGTACCGGTACTACTGATCTTCTCGTTGTTGGCTCCGTTGTTATTGTTGCGTCCGTTGATATTCGGAGCGTGCTCGTGATTTTCGGAAGTTTCTGTTTCAACCTTTGCTGCCAGCAGTATCTTTTCTCGTATGGGTGTGGGCTCGGGTGGTCCGTTTCCCTTCGAAAACGCCTCTATGGCTCTGGAAACGGGCTCGGAAAACAGCGATGGCGCCGTTGCGGATGATTCGCGGGTAATAGTACTTGTATTCATGGCGGCGTGATCGTGATGGATCGACACAAAGACGTTTAGACAGGCCAATCCGGCAATGAGTATCCCCAGCACCACCAGGATCCGACGACGAGCATTCCTATTCCTATTCCGATTCCTATCGATCTCGGCGATTGGGGTTTTGGTTCCCCGTCTCTGCTGGTGCTGCATCTTCGTCGGTGCTGAGTTGTCTTTCATCGGCACAACAGATCTTTGCGGGAGTTCGAGATTGCAGTCCTCCCCCCTGCGGGTACGTATCGAGCGCCGAAAGTTTTATCCGGATTGCCATCAACCAATGTCGCACCCCACGGCACTTGGTACTTGCGCCAATCGAGAGAAAGGCTCGGGATGGATTTCTAGGGTTGTTCTCGTTTTCACTCGACGTGACGCGTTGGAGTGATGCAGCAACGCGACTTTATTTTTCTCCCAAACCAAAAACAAAAGAGTTTCTGCGCAACTCCTTTCGCGTTTCGCGGTTACCGTCGTGCTGTTGTGTGCCGAAGGACGCATCAATAGTAACTTACCTAGTGTAGAAGTACCGTTCTTCTTGTTGCTGTTGTTCTTGTCGATTGCGAGATTTATTGTGTTTTGTGTTTTAGATCGTTCCGAGAGGTTCCTTTTCACTCTCATTTTTTTTTTTCAAAATTTAAAATCGTAATCCGTACTAAGGTTAAACCTTACCTGTACTTGTATCTTACCTCATACAAGTACGGGTAAGTTTACCCGTACAGTTTCTTTCGTCATTGTTTTTCACATATTACCGGTACTGTACAAAACATACAAAACATATGTTTCTTACATCATGTGAATACGATTTACATTTGCGAGGAAAGATCTCGAGTTTTGAGAGTTCCAGAGCACCCATCAAAACAATATCTTTGACACCCAGTCGTAGTAGAAGGTAACTTACCTCAAGAAGAAGAAGTAGTACTAGTACTAGTACTAGTAGTACTAGTAGTGTAGTACTAGTAGTAGTAGATGATGGTGGCTATCCCAAAGACCAAACCTGACTCTACTAGTACGTGCAACCCAAGAAGTGCTGCAAGTTTTTACTACCAACTCCAAGATCATCCTCCTATCTCATCAAATACGACTCATCCACTTTAAAGTAATCCTATTTTTGGATTCAAGAACATCCCAGCACCATCTGCTGCCTCCTCTTCTTCCTCCTCCTCCTCCTTCTTCCTGCTTGCTGGCTGGAAACAGGAGGCTGTCCTCTCTTCATTGTTGTAGCAGGAAATAATCTCCTCCTCTACTCTGCTCTATACAGACAGCATTCTTCTTTGTCGTTGAGGCTTCTTGTTGGTTCTTGTTGACTTCACCGCCAACAAGAATCGCAAGAAGAAGTGAGGCAGCAACAAGAACTCCACTCCATCGATCGAGAAAAGTCGGCTCCAGTAGAGGTTGACAACAAGTTTCGTCACAAAGGTCCCGATGAAAGTCTTGCTTGCTGCTGCAGCTGCTGCTGCAAGTACACGGTTGCTATTTCCCAGGAATCAATGCCGTGTTAGTATTGGAAGTGATTCATTCTTCCCACCATTATATGCCAATCACTATTTCTTGGAGAGCTCGCTGGCTGGCTGGCTGGCTGACTTGCCGGCTAACTGCTGGGCACATTCGCATTCTACAATCATCCCCGTGACACGCTGAAACGAGTGCGGGTGGCCTTGTCTCCGTGGATGATGCCACTAGCTACCAGTAGTAGGATTGTATTTGTATGTTGCTCCCCACAAGCAAGAGTTTGCGGGTGGACGGATTTCGGTAAACCCATCAACGACGGACTCATTTGTACTACTACTAGTAGTATTCTTCGTAAGGTTATTGTACTGCACCAATACACTCGAGTGGGAACGAGGGAAGCACTCGGAAGCGACAACGGAATTGGATGGTAATCTTAACTATCGATCGATATTGATCGACCGATGATCGATCGATCCACAAACGGGACTGCCGGAGAAGAAAACGCAATCTGCAATCAACAATATTTTTGTACCATCGACAGACGCACACACACACACACACACACACACACACGACACAAACGAGAACCCTGGACTCTGGTTCCGCAGCCAACGAAACCGAACGGGTCTCATCGTCGTGGTTCGAAGCTACAAGCAATGGGACAATTTGCAAAGCTATACGGTACAGTACTTTACGAACCACCTCCTTGTACGTATTTCTGTATGCATACATTTATTTATGGATGCATGCATGCATGCATCACGGGACTGGTTCCATCCGGTACGGTGCGAGTGTCGGCGCCGGACTCTTTACCTCTCGGACTGCAATGTGTTTCCCTTTCCTAGCCTCGAACACAATGGGTTCGAACCTTCGGTATAAACATACCAGATTATTTCGTTTTAGTTTGTGACTGCATTCCCAACGTTCCTACGTACGTGGAGTTTGATTGGAGTGACGGATGGATCCCATTCCACAAGCTGGTCTACTTGCGAATCGTGGAGTGAGAGTTCATTGGTACCAAATACTACTAGTACTGCAGTATCCAGTTTTTGAAATCATGGGTCTGTCATCGATGGTTCTATTGCCCTACCGTGACCACGGTTGCGAAGCTTGCATCTCTCTCTCTCTCTCTCTGTTTGTTTGGTCCTCCATCTCCCACACGACATTGCACAGCATCGCCTCTTTATAAGTTTTGTTCCGGATTGGTCGTCGTCGTTGTCGTTCCCCGCTGGATCCCGTTCATCCTCGTTCTTCGGTGGTTTGTGATAAATGGTGCACAGCGGAGTCCGATCCGGGACCTTGACGCCCTCGGAAACGTGGACTTCCTTGAGCAGGCCGACCTCGGCGTCGTCGATCTGCATCCCAAAGACAAAGTCCGGCGTGGAAATGTCGCACAGCACGTCCTCGGGATGCACCAGATCGCCCTCGGCCTTGTGCCAGGTCTCCACGAAGCAGTGGGATTCGTCGCCGCCGACGTCGTCCATCGGTGGCATTTCGATGACGATCGGGACCGTGTAGTCGTCGTATTCGGTCCCTTTGGAATCCGCGGCGGATGCTTTCGGATCGTTGTTATCGCTGCTGCTGGCAAGGAATCTTCTCCGGGGCAGTAGTGCCGTGTGCGTCATTGTTGTACTGGGTGTGGCAAGAGATACCAATGAATTCGAAAGATGTTTGGCAACCAAGCTCGGGCTCGGAGTGGTTGATGCGGTCGGTGCGTGCATCTCGTTCACCGGAGAGCTTGTCGTCGACCGGCATCTCACGGCTGCGAAAGGCAAAGGATAAAAAGGTCGGAAAGCAACTCGAGCTGTCGCTGTCGCTGTCGCTGTGCCCAGAGCCTTCGTCGCTGTCCGAACGGTTGCCGAACAAATGGCGGTAGACGCGATCGACATTATCGCGTGGATTTGGTTTGGTTTGGTTTGATTCCTTTCGATTAGATTGGATTGGATTGGATTGGATTGGATTCTAGTCTATTCGATTTGATGCGCTACCGATTGCATGCGTTTGCTGAAAAGACAGATCGGAAGGTACGTATCCGCGAAAGAATTCCAGTTCGTTTTTGTTGGATACAAGTAAGTTACGTGACAAAGTTGTGTTGCGCACGACTTCGCTCGGACAGCTACAGATGCCACGGCTGTTTCGAATCAAAACCGACGATACAGAGTGATACTGTTTTTCTTTTGTTCGGGCAGAACGATTCAACATTCAGCTCACCAGCTCGTGGACATGAGGATGAAGACCAAACACGCAACCAGTAACTAAGGTTACCTTTCTACGAGTTGTGGATCCGTCGATTTCGAAAGTGATATTGTATGGTAAGGTTTACCTGAACGGGTAAGATCTTACGTACGGTAGGGAAAGAAAGGAACACGAAGGATCTTCATCTCATCAAGTTCTTCGTAACTTCGGGGGGGCATGCGCGCGGACAGATGACGGAGTTCTCATCATCCGAAACAAAAAAAAACTTCATTTTTGTCAGGGGGAACGAGAAAGTAAGTACGAAGTAAACCTTAACCTTACTTATCTCATGTATTAGACTGCTTGATTGAGCAATGGATGCACATGGATTCATTCGGTACGTACCGGTAGAACTTCGCACGAGTAACCTTACGAGAACGAGTATTTATTGTGGACGACTGAGCATGGGGGTTTTGGATGACACCATGGAGATCAAAATAAGCCAATCAAAATCATTTATTTTTTCGGATCTTGGCATTCATTCATAGTTACCGTACGGTAAAACTTACGGTACCGATCGAAGTTTTGGTGCTTGAGATGATTACAAGTATTGTAGTTAAGGTTACTCCCGGTAAGGTTACTAATGCGTTAAAATTTCTTCGCAATGGAATTCAAGTCGTGAAGGCATCCCCACCATGCGTACAGGTAACCTTACCGTACCAGTACTGGTACAGAAAAAATCGTTATGCACGACTGAAAATCGGAGTCAGAAAAAACATACCGTTATGTAATTAAGGTTACCGGTATTGTTGAGATGAGATGATGATTGAGATTTTGAAGATAAAGTTTCTTCCCTCCCTTGATGCTGAAGACCTCACCCAACCTCCCGCCTCAATCAATCAATCAATCAATCAATCAAGTCACTCGTGTGATGCCACCGATCGGAATTCTCATCCTAGTATTGGAGTGAAGTCTCAACAAACAGAGTGATTGCCGCGCATTAAATATTATCTGAAGTCACAAAGGAGAGTACGGTAGATTGGATTTCAATAGCTTGGAGGAACGTTACGGTACCACCCGTACGGTACGCCCAACAACCATAGACAATTCGATTTGGAAGCTCGGTATGCGGATGCCCGACGAAACACAAGAACCGAAATCATAGACCAGCGTTGCCTCCCAAACTGTTTCGCGATTGAACGGATCCAATTGTATTGTATTGTATTGTATTGTATCGTACCAACATGCCATCCCCACGAGAAGAGACCCCTCTTTTGGTCGAGAGGTCACCGACCGGAGACAAACCCATCGTCCGCAACGAAGACGACCGCATTGGTTCGTGGATTCGGAGAACGACATCCAGCCTGATCCGCCAGGACAGCATGCTTACCACCACCAATGTTGGCAACGACGGCAGCACCAGAGCACATGCATCAGAGGGCACGACCCTTGGACAAACGATCATCAACCTGGTAAAGGGTTACATCGGATGCGGAATTCTGTCTCTGCCGTGGGCTCTCAGTCAGTTGGGAATCCCATTCGGATTGCTGGCCATCCTGGTCGTGTCGCTTTGGAGTTCTTACAATTGCTGGACCGTGGCCAGGGTGAAATGGTACATTGAACAATGCAATGCCACTTTCGATGCGCGCAGTGGCGACAACGACGACGACGACGACAACGACGACGACGACCTGGACACCAACGGCAACGGCAACGACGACGAAACAAAAACGTCGAATGGTCACGACGACTACAGTTTTGCCACGACTTCCAGGAACAGCCTGGCCTCTTCCAACGTGACGTACCCGGACGTCGGAGAATGGGCCTACGGCAGGCGCTTTCAGACGTACGTGACCGTTTGCATCTGCGCACAGCAGCTGGCCATTTGTACCGTCTTTGTTGGCTTTGTCGGAGAAAACGTCCTGGCGACGCTCCGATTCTGGGGCATGCTGCGCCGGAATCATCTGGGCAAGGCGATCGTCACCACCGGATGCCTGCCCTTTTTGATGGGTCCGAGCTGCTGGCTGCCGACCCTCACCAGCATGGCACCGGTCATGGCCGGGGCCACGGTGCTGATGGTGTCGGGCTTTGCGACGCTCGGGTGGATCGCGCTGTCCAAGTGGGACGATCGACCGCTCTGGGAGGACCTTCCCTCCTTTGCTGCCAACAAGAACGCGGCCATGGCCCTGTGCGGGATTCTCTACAGCTTCGAGGGCATTTGCATCATTCTGCCGATCGAGTCCTCGATGAAGAAAGGCCCGGGGAACGAGTTCGGTCCGGCCTTTGCGATCAGCATGGGGATCGTCACGATGCTCCTGTGCGGAATGGCTGCGGTGGGGGTCCTGGCATTCGGGACGGTCACCAACGGGAGCATAACGGCCTTTTTGTTGGAGCGCTATCCGGACGATCCACGGCTCGCCGTGTGGGTGATGCTGTCCAACACCTTGGTAACGGCGAGCATAGCCGTGTCGTATCCCCTGCAGCTCTATCCCGCCGTCGAGCTGGTGGCTCCGGCGGTGGGGGAGTGGATAGAGCGTCGAAAAACACAAACACAAACACGAACACCGTGTGGCTGGCTGGATGGTTGGTTCCGCGGTGCCAACACAGGAAGGACGACCCAACCCTCCAGCGACGGCAACGGCAACGACAATGACAACGACAATGACAAGGATCGCTCGGGCCTCAAGGGGATTCCGGAACACCGCGCGCTGTCGGTGCGATCGCTGTCGTCCCCCTGCGAAGCGGAAGTGGAAGCAGAATCGAAATCGGAATCGGGATTCGAGATGGGAAGGAATCCGACGGGGGAGGATCCTTCGGTGAAGGGCGCGACAACCATTGCGGCCTCCAACCGGGCGGGTCTGCCCGGAGATTCTCCGGCCCTTCGTGCGGGACTGGTGGTGGGCACCTATCTGGTGGCGATGTCGGTGCCCAACGTGCACAACCTCGTGGCCCTGGTCGGAGCGGTGACGGGATCCTCGACCGCCCTGCTGATCCCTCCGATTCTGGAATTGGCCTACCTCCGACGAAGAGAAGAAGACGAACAACGCAGCAGCAACAGCAACAGCAACAACAGTAGTCGGATCAACATCCGGAATGCCACTTCCATCGCTCGGAACCGGTTGCTGGCGTGGGGGTTGCTCGTACTCGGATCCATCTTTGCGTTGGTTGGGTCGTATTTCTCTGTTCTTGACATCCTGGAAAGCTACTCGACCTGAACCAGCCGAAAACCAACAGAATTTCACAGAGGAGAACAGAATAGAGCCCATACACGCACGGACGGAAGGTGTGCAAACGCTCTGCAACAGCGAACGGCAGGAGTCAAAGTCACTCGGAACGTTACGCAAGACCTAGTGATATTGCAATAGTGAACGGTAACGGACGCAAGACCGAAAAGGTCACTCGGAACGATGCGCAAGACCTATTGATATTGCAATATGACATTCTGATATTAATTATTAAATACTTTGCGTCGTGCAAGACCACTCCATTACACAAAACTTGTATGTTGCAAACCGATCATACATACCGCGGAACGAACACAAATGAATGCTTTGTCATTTGCAGTAAGTTATCCTTCGGTACGTTTTTGTCATGTTTATCATTCCAGTGGTGGACGACGTATTTGTCGAACAAACGCGGTGAGCATTCTTCATAGAATGATACGAGTAGTCTAGATTGTCATTTTTCGTTACTGCTTAATTGGATTTCCGTTGTCATGGTGGAGCACTGATATACAGTAAGGTTATTCCGTATCCAAATTACGATTAGAAACTTGAGGGGTAGTTCTTTACCGGTCGGATTTTTGGCCACAAAATCCATCATGATAAGAACGGATATGATTTTTAAGTGTACCTAGCTGATAGTGAAGTTGACCTACTGGAGAGTTGGTATCGAGACAATTTGAAGCAATAGTTCCTTCCGTTTTGCGTCTCTCAACGTTTCGAGCACCGTAGTACGCCAACGGGGACTGTAATCCAACGTCGGCTTTACCTTATTTGTTTCACAATCTCTTTTTTCGTTCGTGAACAATTATGTGGAATCATACGATTATTTATTGAGGCTATTCAGAAATTGATTGTTTCTTGCCAGATAAGTAATTTACACAACCGACGTGATATTATTTTTGTGGATAATTTCTAGTTTAAGATCCCGAACGGGAATGGGAAAATTTTTTGTCGGCATGCGTAAAAATTGATCGTGGCGCACCAACTCCGATAGAAGAATGTTCCTTGTGATAAGTGTCAGAAAAACATCTATTCGAAACATCGACGAAAATAGACATCGTGTGACAACTTTTATCGAAAAAGTCACTGATTTTTTCGTACCGAGTTCCTTGAATGATCGAAGATATCCTCGTCAAGCGTTCAGTTCGTGAGATGCGCCGTTGGTTCTGAGTTGGTCCACTGCAAAGCCAGTGATTGTCACGCATGCTTTCACCGTACTGTCTACGGAACAAATTTCAGGATAGGTAATCACTTCCTGTGTGGAACACAAACAAAAAACAGAATCCACTCGAACCACAGAGTTGACGGCGCAGAACAACACAAAACAAAGCAACATACCGTATCACAGCAAAACCAGCTCTGAGGCCCAAAGGGATACCACGTACCAACTAGCAGCTTTCGAAAGCTTCCGGAAAACGATGAAATTCCAACGACGGAAGAAAACGAAGGGAACAGGGGAGTCCGGATCAAACGGCGGGGTGCTTCCTCTGCATTTGAACGATGGTCTGGATCATTGGGGTTGTCAGGACAAGGAGGCGTCCGATAGCAACAGCAGCGAAAGTGAAAGTGAGAGCGATACCGATACCGATACCGACAGCGACGCTGCAACCTATGTTACGAAGCCAGCGCCCCAAATCAAGGAACTCGACCCCTACACAGCCTTTGTGCTCGAGCTCGAACAGTCCATGTTTTTTGGCAAGCCATCCGCTGCACAACGACAGTTTCGAACCGAGCGCGATTCAGAACAAGATTCCTTCTTGGATGGTTATACTATCGTAATCGACGAGAACGATAGTCGCAAAGGCCGCAAAGACGACGACGAGCGCACAGCGACCACATTGTTGGGGGATGGCTTCTCCGTTGTCGCTTTGGACTCGGACGACTCCTCGGACGATGAATGCTCTTCCTCAGACGACGACTCTTCCTGTGAAAATCCAAGGAGCTGCAAGCGTGGTTCATCTTATTTCTGGCGGAGGCGCCGATACGTCATGACGCGCCGCCTCATCCTGATGCTCTTGGCAATGCTTATGTTCCTATCGTTGCTACTACTCGCCTTCAAGCTGGCAAGTGGCATCAGAGACAGCATCACCTCGAGTTACCGAAACCACATTGCCAGCAGCGTCGCCAACGGTATATACGAAAACGTTGAGTTGACCACCATTTGGGATGTAGACAGTACCAATATGGGTGTATAATGGACAAAGACTCTCTACGAAAATGGCGCAACGCAACGCAACGCAACGAAAAGAAACGAAACGAAACGATAAAGTACTGATCAAGGGGATTAAAAGAAGAAACGACTTCGCAAGTTTCGGATTTCATGCCATGAAATATATAGACATTCATATGAACGAAACACAAAACACGTTGGGATCATGAGGAAATCAGATCTATGGCAGTCAAATCCATTGGATCACCCAACATCATGTACGTACCTACTAGTGCGCTCTCCAGCCACCTCGGTTACACTACTTACTTTTTATATTATATTATAAGCCAGTTCCAATATTGCATGTTTACCACATTCATTGTCGACTGGACCGTTTTCAGATACAATAGTGTATCAAAAAAATTTAGAGAAGACACTATTCAAAAGAAAGGAACTATAATACTTGTATCAATGAAATTCTCGAAATTCCTAAGCTATACGTAGCTAGGATATCAGAGAAAGAGTTTGAAATATTGGGTCTGACAACAAGCGACGTTCATTATTTGTGCAGTTGTTCAGAGAAATCACCTACTGTTTCGTACAGATAATTTACCGTTGATAGTGAAGTCAGCTCCGCTAGCCAGAGGCGTATGCTGGGTGTTATTGTATCAGATTGCCATTTTTGATTTCCTGGTCACATTCAACTGTGACGCACCTACCCGAGACTATCATTATAGTTCAGGATTAGGTTGCCTCCTCCTCGTATTACTTCCAGTGAAATTGTCCCTCAGCTACCTGCCACCCTGTCACCAATCAAAGGATCCAGCAAGGATGAAATGGACACCTGTCTAAAATCGAGTATCTGAAGTCTCAGTCTGATTGGAATGTCTTACGTCTCGAAAGATTCTCCGTTTGCACAAAGATCAGCTTGATTGTTGGCAAGAATTGTATTTTGCAAGAATGTTCATACAGAGATAAGTGCATGCGCTTGTTCATAAATGTTCCTCAATTGTGAACTGCTTCGTAATAATTGACCAAGTGAATTGAATTGAAACGTTCGTTGTAGTCTATAATATCATCATAATTATACGAATACATGAAGGTATGAATGCACTAGGTGATGGAAAGGATCAAAAATCCCCATTGCTCCAATCCATCGTCGCGCTTTCTCATCGATACTCTTCGTCCGAATCATCGGAATCGTGATAGTCTATATTGTCCTGATGTTCTCGCACCCACAAGGAGGTAGCGTCAGTAAAGCGGGAAGGACGATGCCGACTGCTGCTATTGTTGTTGTTGCCGCTGCTGCTGTAGTGGTCCATAATGTAACTCTGGTTATAACTATCATTTCCACTTCTGTTGCTGGAAACGCATTCCACCTCGATTCCACCGCCGTCGGCATCGACATCCAGCATTGTGCACCATTCCCCAAAATCACCTAGAGCGGGTTGACACATTGGAATATTGATTTTTTCCTCTGCGTCACGAACCGACGAGTCAGATTCATTGCTATCTGGGTTGCTATTGGAGTTGCTGTTACTAGCAGTTCCAGTGCTTCGATTGTTCCACGGGAACCTAGAAAGGTAAGTGGAGCTCAGAGACGAACTAAACGCGCTATTGTTGCTGCTAACTGAATCCTGCAATTCTTGTGGTGGGTCTTCCTCGCCAGAAGACGACGTGGAATTGGTACCGGGCGTAGAAACGGCTGTGAGGGAGTCGAACGAAAATGAGCCGAGGTTCAGACCAAAGAAAGACGGTTTTACAGGGGTGCTGATTCCGGTTGCTGCCGTGGCGTCCACTACTCGTTGGCGTTCTTGTTTTTCTTGCAACTGTCGCTGCCTGAGTTCGTCCAATTGTTTTTCCATCGACGAGCCCCTCGTGGCAGCAAGCTTCTTGCGAAGTCCCTTATAATAAGTACCGTGGTTATAATCGTCGTCAGTCCGATTCCCCAGAGGAATAAGGCGCATCGCTTTGTTCACTGCTTTCGATATCATCGTCGTCTATGAAATTGTAGTATTGGTCCCCGACCTGAATGTCCCAGAAGGCGACCCGAAAGGTTAGAATCACAAAAGCCATAAAGGTAATGACAAACTGCGTCGTAGCCACATAGGCGAATCCTTCCGTTCCATCGTAGCACAATGCTTCGTAAACAGTGGTCTCATAGAGCGGATACCAGTTGTGGCACTGGACAAATTCCCGCACGTCCGCCACAATGTCGGCCACGGCACAGAGCTGATCCTGTAGTGTATCGGTGACGTCCACCAGGCTCTGCGTCTGATCCTCTCGGAAGCCACACACGCCTTGAATCATGTCGGTGGATTGTTCCACAATTGTGCTGAATTGTTTCAGTACCGGAACACCCGCTTTGACATACTGGAGCTGCTCGCGGATCTCCTGTGGGAGCAACTCGACCGGGCACTGGTGAATGTAAAAGCCAATGAATTCCGTTACCAAATTCTGGTTCTCTTTGCCTCCGAGCAAATCCTCGACGTCCCGAGAGTGTGTCAGGACCGACAAAATGCGCTCGTCAATGTTGTCGATAGCACTGTGGTAGACGCAGACGTCGGCCGTGACGACACTCGCAGTGACGAACACAAAGGAAAAGAGATAGGCAAAGAATACCAGCACAGCAAACATTGGGATCGTCAGCCTGCTGTGAAGGCACTTTACGATGTGGGGCATCTCGGGACAGACCAATCCACAGAGAATTAATATACAGAGGATCGCCAGCAACAAGCTCATAATCATGCTCAGCGTCAGTGCCCAATGCAGGTGCGAGGCCGACCGATCCATGTCCTGCGAGAGGTTTTGGACGTCTTCCAAACCGTTCTTGGCATTGATGATTTCCTGATAGTACTCGCTCTGTTCACCCTCCACGAAATGTCCAGCCGCCATTTGGAAGACATCGTTGACGTCACTGCCCAAAAACGAGGCAATGTCGCAGGTTTGAATGTCGTAAATATTGTCGCAGAGTGGATTCCGGACCTTGGGGCACATTCCATTGACGGATTCCAGCATGCCATAGACCTTGTTGGAAAGGTCTTCGTTCTGTCGAATGACGGAATCGACAATCATCTTTGCATCCCCCGCAAGTTTTTTGACAATTCCCAGCGATTCCCTGCTCGCCTCGAGTGTGTTGTTGAGAGAATCCACCCCGTAGACGCTCATGACCAGGGCTGCAATCGTAATAGACAGCCCAGCCACCCACACAATGATTCGAAACCCAACCAGCTGCATTTTCGTGCTATTGTATTCCCGTTTCCATTCTTTGTAGTCCTCCGTTTCTCCCCGGGAAGACGTGTACTGTCTCTCCTTTTTGTTTCTACCGAATGGAGGAGAGGGCATTCGCAGCGGTCGGCCACCCAGCCATCGTGTCGAATTGCTTCCACTCGCAGGAGCCAGACATTTGAATAGCAGTAGCATAGTCCCCCACCCCATGAAAAAGATCAAAATAGTCATGCCAGACGAAAATAATCCCCGTACGTAATCTAATCAATGCAACAAACATCAAATGCAGTTCATTTCAGTTCAGTTCAGTTCAGTTCAGTTCAGTATATTGCCGAGTAGCCGCCATTCATTCACCATCCATGAACCCAGAATTCAAACGTGAGAAGACGACAAATGATGGGAATCACAAACTCAAATCAGCTTCGGATACCAAGTTGGAATCGATGCACGCACCTTGCTGCTGTTCTGCCGTCCCTATCGCCAGATGCAAGACGTCCTTGGTCCTGCCGAATCTCGGCGGTACCGAATGCATCCACCGTATGATGTTAGTGTTGCGAAATGTATCGGCGGAAAACTCTTCAAAAATTTCGGTGGGAATGTTGCAGTATTCGGATTCGGATTCGGATTCGAGTTCGTAAGCGTCGTCCAAGAACTCCGTGGCGTTCATCTCGGATGAAATCAGGGCACTCGCCTGGAACCCGTTGTCGTCTTCGACATCCTCGCTATCGTCTCCAGTCTACCAGCTTGTCGATAAAATCGAGAAGTACATTCGACATGGTCTGCTCGATGGAACGACTTTTCTTGCAGACCTCCGGACAGGATCTCTCTTCCGTTATTCTTGCCCTCTGTTCTTTCCTCCTGTCTCTCCCGTTGTTGGACTAGAATCCCGAGGTCCGATGATAGGATTCGTTCCGCCCTAGCTAGACGCAAATGCCGAGTTTAGATTCGAAATCCTTGCTCTTGCACCTGTCGTTTAAAGACAATAGGTATCGGGGGCCCTCACAGTCTTGGTTCTAGTTGGCTTCTTTTGCATCTGCTTCTCATACTGCACCGGCTACAATTTTCAATAATATCAATGCAGTGATCTGCGAATTGACGTTCACGGATCTCACAATTTGGTATCGGAGCATCAAATGCTATTACTCCTACCCGATCATAACCTTAATTACAGTCGACCGGAAATTTTAAGTGTACGGTAAATTACAGGTAGAATACTGGGAATGCGATTTACCCCTGTTCACTCCAACAAGAATGCGTCCTTGTCTGGTTTGGTTTTTGAATCCCATTGCACACGTGCATCCGTTCAAGGTAAACAGAGCGAGACTCGACTCACTCAGTAACGTTACGAATACACCTGGTACTAGAAAAAGTTTCGGTTGATTCGAAATCGAAAGCCAATCAAAATTTCAAACAAACACCATGTGGGTGCACCGGGCGCTGTACCAAGTCGGGCCCACTTTTGGGGCTCTGCCGGTGGCAAAAATTTCCTCCCGCCCTTCTAAATCTTGGCGCGCCAGCTTTTGCAAGTAGGGACGTGGTCGGACGGTTTTCGGCGACGAAACCCACAACAGAAACAATGCGAGACTGACTTGACTCACGACTCACTACTCACGACTCACTCTCGACCCTCTACTCTCTAAGCCTTACTCTCTACTCACGACTTACGACTCACGGCTGTTCTCTCTCAAAGGTGGTTCGCTTGGAATGGTGCTAGGATTTCCATTATGGTACGAGTTCAATTTTGGCTTGTCTTGTTCAAGTTCTCGTAACCTTACGATCCTTTCATGTGCCGATGGACCCATTAACTCTGTCGACTCTCGGCTCTCGGCCCTTAGCTCTCGGCTCTCGGCTCTTTACTCTCGGCACACTGCTGCACACGGCACAAGGGGATGCCTGCCCTTCTTCGATTATTGAAGAACAACAATCATGGTGATGTCGTGGTTTAGTACATCACCAGAGTGTCTTGTTTCCGCAACTAGACATGTACTACTAATAGTAGCTTCGGACTGGAGGTGTTGGGTGTGTAATAGCTGAATTTGCTCAACTAGTACTACTACTAGTAGTAGTAATGTAGATCCTACTACTAGTAGTAGATCCTACTACTAGTAGTAGATTGATAGTAGTAGTAGTGATAACGCGATAAGCACCAAGTTTTGGGAATCCATGTATGGTTTGTATGAAAGAACAGCAGCAGTGCTGTCAGCAGTAGTTGGCTCCTGTTCCTAGCTACTGTATAAGTGGTTTGAAGTAGTAGGATGCATTTACCACCAGTGATTGGACAATGCTTTGGCTCAAAGCAGACAAAGTCCAATGAGTGATGAAGATGGCAGGGAGGAGCGCTTTGCTACTGGAAGAAGTAGGGGGAATACCACGTAGAAGAAGTAACTATTGATGAGGCTGAGCTAGTGCTCTATTCCTTGCATCATACTAAAGTGCACTCCTCTCACAAGAAAAATGTGAGGAATTGTTAGCTTCTTCCAACAAGCCAAAAACCCGGTGCTGGTGGGACCCTTGTAAGAATAAGGTTTGCTGGTGGTATTGAAATAGAACAATGCATCGCTCTGCCTATCGCTGCGTTTGGAAAAGATTTCTTCTACTAGCACTACATCGTAGTATTGTTGTTGTTGCGTACAAAGTGAATTCGGAGTGACAGCGATTGTTGATCATCAATTGGGACGAGTTTGCTTTATTTTGTCTTTCGAGATCAATCCCAAGCAGGTATCGGAAAATGGGTTTCAATCTCGAAGCGACCGAAAACAGTGAAAACTTGTCAGTTCATCATATTCTCTCGGCTTTTTCCTCTTCGTCGAGGGCAGACCATCATTTTGAAAATGACTGCTTGCTTTTACTCTTTTCTGCACACACGGGCAACATGAGGACCTTTTATCTCGTGGAACTTTTTGTGCTTGTGTTCTACAGAGCGAGATGTTACAACATCATCCATTCATAGAGGTTACATGTAGTTGCTTGGTTCGTTGAACCTTAACAATAGATTTGGTAAGCAACGAGGTGTAAACAATGATTCCGGAGCTCAATTGTACGATAGGAAGTTTTCTACGTTGAAGATCTGCTTCGATCATGTTCAAATTCGTTCCAGGACTCGCTTGAGTTACTATTGTTGTAAAAACATTGGTAAAATTTGCAACCTATGCTCAGCTGATAGAAAACACAGGATGCACCCTAACATCACTCTGTCTCGAACGGCAGCTTTCGTTTCGATAAGAATTTGCATGACAGATCTACAGAGATCCTTGAAGCAATCCAACAGTTAGTATCATGCTTTAGATACGAAAGAAGCGTCCGTCATCTCATCTCACGTTCCATTTGGTTTCTCTTCGATAGAGATTCAAAAAAATCCAACTTGCAGAACGATATTCTGATTTTTTCATCACGCCTTCGTGACCTGAACCAATAAATCCACCTTTTCAACACCGTGATCTGTCTTCTATCTTCTCCCCTGTGATATAGTCGTCGCTACGTACAACGTCGAAAAATGTATATCCCTCGTTCGTATTCCTCTTTGTGCTTGGCAACCGAGTCGTTGATACCGTCGTCGTCGTCGTCGTTGTCCACATCGTACATTCCGAGGGCTTTCCGGCCGACCACGCAATGTACCGTTTCGAACCCGTGGTGTTCCAGGGCGGCCTTGAAGTCACCCCAGGGAACCGCGCTGGCGGCCGTTTGAACGTAAACCACGACTCCGTCGTCTTCGAGCAAATGATCGATAGTCTCCCAAAGTGGTTTCAGGCTCGGGACCATGTAGACGCAGTCGGCCATGAGCACGACGTCTTGTTTCCCGTGTTTGGCCAGAAATTTTTCAACGTCCTTTCCCCATATGAGTTGACAACACGAAATACTAGAGTGATTCTCATCGTCGCATGTGTCGTCACCGATCCCTTTGTTGCCGTCGTCCTCGGATCGCGATTGCGGTGCCATTCTAACAATCCGATTCGAGTCGACATTGTGTTTCAGATTGTTTAGGGCGTCAAAGTCACCGTCGGTAACCAGCACCTTATATGCACCCAAGATTTTGTGGGCAACAATAGAGGGCAATCCCACCCCAGCTCCTACCTCCAGGACTCGTTTGTGGCGCAGGGCTGCCATTCGAATGCTGCCAATGGAAACATCTTCGGAGCATTCGTCGTAGTCGTAGTCGTTGTCGAGCTTTTGTTGGGCATCGCAGAGAAATCGGGACATGATTTCGGCGCCCCGCCATATTGCGAGACCTGTTGAATTTGGATAAGCCCCGTGATGCCGAATTGTCACGCTGGTGACGGAAGGGTCGATGTCCACATCTGCTGTTGTCTCTCCACAACTATTACCAGCCACTGCATTTACCGAACAACGCAACAGCGACGATGGATAGTCGTAGCGAACATCTTCGTAAACATCCTCTTCATCTTTAGTATCGAACATGGAAAACAACCCCACAGAGTCTTCCTTGTTGTCAGCATCGTCGTCACCCTCGACGTCGTTAATGTTGAATTCTCTCCATTTCGAAAAAACTGGATTATCTTCTTCATCCTCCCCCGCATTATGTTTTGACATTGTTGTTGCGGGATCCATCTCCATAGCGGCAAGTCTTGATAAGTTCTCTCAACTAAGAAGGTAATGCCTTTATTATATTCCTGCTGTATCCAGTTCACTGCCAAGGTGCTTGTTACACCTGATTGTTGCTCGTGGTCACAAAAGAATGAATCAAAATCATGATGAATGATGAGTTCATGGTGATGAAAGAAAAAACTACAGTAAGTTTACCTTAGTTAAGTTACGGTAACCTTACGGGTAAATTACTGATCGTTTTGAGAGACAGAAATCACCAAACGTGCGCAAGGAACGCAGGGCGTCGATGGACAGACGAAAGCATGTTTCGGAAGTGGTGCCCCTGAAGCCACCAACAGCATCAGCGCAAGGTGCTTTTGAAGTTGCAGGTTAGCATGGATTGAAGCTCAATCCTGATGGAAGTCTTCCACTAGTCTTCCTACTCACGCATGACAGGGACAACGACACGAAAGACTACTCTGATGGCTGATTATACAGTCACTTCCAGCTGTAGCACGTGCAAACACAGTTTCCATCCTTTTCATTTTTGTTCATACAACACTTCTGTAGTTAAGGCCAGCTAGTAGTTAGTCAGTAAAATAAACGCAATTACTTTGCAGAGACCTTCACAGGTGGTGTTCTGTTATGTTTGTTGAAGCACTACATTCCGCTGTTGAGAATCGTCCTGTACTGGGTGCAATTGTATGAGAATTTTCTGCTGTTCCCAATTTGTTTTTAGTCTCTGCATGTTTTCGAGAGAAACTTTTCTTGTTCCGTTGCAGAAAGACAACGGCCGACCTTACGTTCAACTGGTGTGAACTGGATTGAAAGCAGGCTCTATGTACATGCAACGTTCCAATGATCAAAGATTGTTTTCTCCGTGGGTGAGGTGGCACCGAAAAATTTATACAACACTGTTTTTACAAAACCAATTTGGAAGGTTGGTGATGCCACTCCACTGAAAGGCAAATGATATGCCTGTGGTCGACAGCCCGATCAAAGCTATCTGTTTAGCACCAATGATACATACTAGACCGACTGATCATGGTCAGCTTAGAACTCCATTGAAGTGGTTTCAAAAAACCGACAAATCAAAGATAGTTCAGCACTGTATGAACTTCATGCCAAAACATTCGGACATGAGTGAATCTTCCTCACCGCCGAAAGGGTTTTCCAGTCGATTTCGTTTCTTCGTGGGCATGTTGTCCATAAAACCACCATCCTGTGTGTCCAAAAAGATAGAAGTACCGCCCTTCAGATCAACCATGACCGGTTTTCTTTCATGCAAGGGTGACATTTGACCCTCGCAATGGCTTAGAAGATCGGGAGTCGATGACCTGCTTTCACCTTGCGACACGGAGGATGTTGAGGAGCATACTGAGGTTGATGCAGGTTGTTGTTTTGAAAACGCCGTGGGCACAGTGGTTTCGGGACGCGCACGCGTCAATGCCCTTACTCGGGATCGTTCTTGCTCCACGTCTTCGTGGGCCGCATCCGCTTTTTTCTTGCGTTTGAGCCCCAATCGGTACTCCCTTACGATGTATTCCACCTTTAGATAGATTTGATCCTGGTCGGTGGCTTCGTCCCACCATCCCATTTCGTTCCAAAATAGGATGCGTCCGTTCTGCCTAGTTTGAATCTCTTCAATCACGTCCATGACCAGTTTTCGAGTTTTGACGTTGGTGATTTTTGGTGGTTTGGTGCTATTCGTCTTCTTTTTGGCGCCACGTTTGCTGTTTCCTTTTTTTATAGCTTCTATTTGCTGTAGCATCTCCAATTCCCGCAACCGCGATTCGATCAATGCCCTAAAGGCTACGTTTCCGGGATGCGATGTTGTTGAGGTTCCCTGACGAAAAAGAACATCGTTCAAATTCGGGCACTCGATCATCGTGTTGCAGTTGATATAGTAAAAAGCGGAAGCTGGCATTCCCGACAAGCGTTGCCCCAATTCTCGTTGTTCGATCGCTTGACGAAGGCGAATCCACTGTCGGTGGTACGTCAGCTTTATGGAGCCGCTCCATGTGAGAGGAATCTGATCGGATGGTATTCCATAGGTTTGCAGTTTGTAACGATTTTCCATGGAATCGCCGAGGTGAACCTTGAGCTTGTATCGGTTGTGGCTCGCGATTCGCATGGTCATGATCGACCGGCGGAAGCGAAACAAGGGTGTGTCGGGCGTACAACAGTGAATCGCACTGGCTCGAATGGAGGAAAGCTCGTGATCTTTGGCACGCTGCTTTGGGGAAAATTGCGAAGTTTTGATGTTCTTTTCGAACCACACCAAGTAAACTAGTCCCTTGCGTTGCGTATCAATGTCGTTGCATCCGACCGCCCAAGAAGTGTATAGCGCAATTTTGGCCTATCGAAAGAGTTCCGTTAAGTTCGATGCATTCGAGGGGTTCGGTAAACATATTTTTTAAAAAAAATGTGAGGGCAATCCCGTCACGTCAACGATAAAATGAAGAAGTGAACCCATGTCTCACTTTAACGCACCTTGGTATCGATGGGGACACTTTCCAACCCTTACTCCGGGAATGATGCTAACGATCCTTCTTCCGGCGCGGTCGCGACACGGTAAGCACTGGTAGTAGCCCTTTCGAAAATATTTGATTTCTTCCTTGGTGAAATCAAATAGGGTGATCGGTCGCTGCAGAGCATATTCTCCAAACAATACCAGCGCCCATTCTAAAAACTCGCATATCCTCTTGGCCGTCTTGTGTATGTCGAACAATTCACACCTTAAGAAGCGAAGCCTGAATTCCATTTCGTTGACATACGTGGTGGCGAACGTTTGGCTCTTGCGGTAAGCCCGTGTTACAAGTGGGGGCAGCGACAGAGAAATTTCCTGGAGTTCGACCTCGAGCTCTGCCACAGAACGCTCGATCAGCTCTGGAGTCTCTTCCGGGGCTAAGCAGCCGACACCGTGAATCTCTTCTTGGATTCCATTCCGATCGTTGACAGAGAGTTGCAACAATTCTTGCGATAGCAGCTCGTCGACATAGTTGGGATTATCGACTTCTCGTTCGTCGTCTAACATTTGCCCATTTAGATATTGATATTGATGACGATCTTCGAGTGAAATCTCTGATGCTCTGGGAGCCATGTTTTTCGGGGCGTATTCCGATACCGTCTTTTGAAATACCGACTCGAATTGTTCGATTTTGTGAAGGGGAGTGTGCTCAAAACATTCTGTTGTTTGAACATCACCGAGGCAAATGCGCGTCTAAGCGGGTGTTCCGTCGAGATTTTGGTGTGAAAGTTGGAAAAGTGTGAAAGTTGGAAAAGTCATTACAAGATTTATGTTCATGATGCTACGCCTCACATCGCGTGGGTTTTAATTAATATTGATTATTATTTGATATCTTGTGTGCATCATGAGAACGGAGTTCTTCTGTCAAAAGCAAGAAATTTCAGTTTGATCCTTTGAAAAATTGGAAAGGTGATTGTAAATTTTTCTTTTTAATGAAACAGAAGATGAACGCTCATCTTCCACAATCTTGCTTCTGACGAAGACCCGAATAATGGACTTCTGTGAATTCTTAAGTAGAAAATGATGTAATTTACAGTTTCACTATACTTATTTATCTTGTCTTCTTTCTATTACTGTAATTGATTTGTACTATTCTTTCATAGAGTTGTAAATGATTGAAACAGTCTAATTGATATTAAGTATGTGTAGTCGTATTGATTTTTAGAGCTGAAACGAATTACAGTATGGAAAAGAACATCAATGATGCGCGAATGAGAAGAATTAAGGTTAAGATCTTACCGAGACAACTTCATCCGCAAACGGAGAACATTGATAGAACAACGCAAGAGCCAATAGGTACAAGTAAGGTTAGGTCCCAACATCCACAATTAGTTCCAGCGATACTGTACGGTAACCTTACGGTAGCATTGATTTTCATGACCGTTGACTACGAGTAAGGTTTACCGGTAATTATGATGAATCTCATTCATATCATTGAATTTCAAAAAGAAGTACGGTAGTTTAACTTACTCATACGTTTTTCAGACTTAAGGGAAAAATACCTTTACGCCGACCATCCCAACACATAGTACTTTAGTCGAGAAGGGTTCGAACGGCAGAAGAAACGTCAATGGTGGTAAGGTTTACCGCAAACGAAAGATTAAAGGGGTAGACGCGTATTACTTACCAAAGTCATCGCAAAACTATGACTATTTATAACTACGTACTACTTCGTAGAAATCAATAAGCAAAAGCAAAATAATATTACAAGTACGACTAAGATTACGTGTTAGCGTCGCCTGGGAAGAATACGTTTAGGGATTATCAGCCGATTCTATTTTTAGTAAAAGGTCTAAGTGAGATCTTCAGATCCACTTACCGTAGAATGCAGACGGTCGAGTACGTACATACTACAACTACGTACTACGTAATTCTTATCAGCTGTCCTCCCCTCCACGACTTTTATGTCCTTTACTCGCAAGTTTAGGGCATTTTGACCTTCACCTGGTGGTACATTTTTTCCCGTAAAGAAACTCTGGTACTAATTTTCTACACAAATCCATGTACAAATTAGGCTTCAACTCCTCCTGACCATGGTGATTGAATTGGAAGCAGTTGCAATAGACTTGAAGCCATACCACCCATGTCCATCCAACCCTTGTGCCCAGAGTTGGTTTATCTGGTGTTATCAAAAGTCAAGATTGGTTGAGTAGGAGCCAAAATGTAATTTTGAACAATATCATGTAGAATTAGTACTGGAGAGATTTCACAACGAGGAGTTGCCTAGGAGCTGGTCTGTACCGGGTAGAGCCGTGTAGAAAAATCTACTACCAGACAAGGTCAACATGCCCTAAACTCGCGAGTAAAGGACATTCAAGTCGTGGAGGGGACAGCTGATAAGAATTACTACGTAACCTTACGTGGTACCGGTAAGACCTTACATCATACTGCTGTTTAACAATGAATTTTTTCTACATCACTATGGTACGTACGGTACATATGATAAATCCACCCGTGCTATAGTGCTACAGTATCGTAATTACTTCTACTAATTGCGGTAAGGTTAACCTAACGATACCGGTACAAGTATGCTATGACTTCTCGCTCTTTGCTTTGCATCCAACTCCCAACGGACCTTACGGTAATCTTAAGACCTTACCGGTACGAGTAACGGTACCGGGTATGACCTTTCCACGGTAAGGTTTACGGAATTTCTGGGTCGTACGTACGGTATTGGAATGCAATCCGTTTTTCACTTTTCATTATTTTAATACCGGTATGGACCATTGACCGATCAACAAGGTTTGGTCGAGCAAAAGCGTGATCGAGTTTGATTTCCAACCATGGACGATACAGATGATCTGCACCTCGAGTTAGATACCAACGGCAGCTCGTTCGAAGCGAACGGGATTGAATTCGTCGCGAAGGCCCTCGGATACATGGTCGGCATAATGTCCCTGGTGCTGTACACTCCAATCGCGGTCCGGATCTGCCTGCAGAAACACGCCAATGGATTGGTCATGTCGACCTGGTGGCTGAAACTCACGTCGTATCTCTTGAGCGATACGTATTACGTGAGACAAAAATACGATGTGTCCACGTACGCGGAAATCCTGATCATCACGATCGAATCGGCCGTAATCCTAGTGTTGGTGATATTCTACCAGAAACGGACCCGGGAGACCCTGGTGTGGATGCTAGCCGGTGCGCTGGCCCTGGGAATGGCGTACCTGGCGACGATCGCACCGGAGCACCTGGTGGCGATCGGCCAGCTGAGTTCGGTGGCCATCAACACCGCAGCGCTGGTGCCGCAGTGCGTCCACAACGCCACCACTCGCAGCAAGGGAGATTACAGCCCACTCACGGCGTCCCTGGCGACGCTGGGGTGTGCCGTGCGGTTGTTTACCACCGTTACTCTCAATGGGAGCGATCCGGTATTGCTGGTGACCTTTCTGGTGGCCTTTTCTGCGAACCTCAGTTTGCTGTTACAGATACTGTACTTTGGGATACGGGTCGAGGGACTCACCCTCAAGGCTGTCTATATGGCCGATGTTGGGGGGGAGTCTGCACCTGCCTACGACACCGTTGCTTGCGACTCCGAAGACCAGACCGTTGGTTGGAACGAAGAATCCGAGACCGTCGACGACCCCCAAAATGTGCACAGGCGCATCACCGTGCTCGAGCTCCCCAACGCAGAACTGTCCAACGGCTAGGAAGGCCACGCGAGCTTTTCCGAGAAACTCGGCGTTGGTACCGGATGCGACCACGACCACGACGACGATCCTTTCAAATCCCCCGGCCTTGTCTGACTCACTCTCGCAGTCCATCGCGTCGGGTCCGCGGGAAGCGACCTTTGTCTCGGATGTGGGACCAACGGTATGAGGAGCGTTCGATCGAGCGGTCGAGCTGCGTCCACCGATATCGATGATTCATTGCTATGCCAAGCCAAGCCACGCCACGCCATGTCATATATATATATAGATATATATGGAATCTCCTTTCTTTTGGGAACCATCGTTACTGCTACTTGGACGTGCCGTCCACATCGATCCATTTGTATTCTTTCGAAGGCTGGCTCCAAATCTCGGAGTTGGTTTCCAATCCAACCGCGTTCAGAGCCGAGTATCCAATCAAGCAAGCACCACAAAATCGTTGATTGCATAGATGGGAGATTGGCATACTTCGAGCGACTCTGGGACGGTATGATGCCATCTATATCTGAAAACCTGCCGTGTCCAACCCGAAGCAGGGCCACGCTGCAAACCAGGAGCTAATTGTGAAACGATACGATCCGCCGCATCCAACGAACGCTCTAGTATAAAATTTATGTACAGAATAAGTTGCAATTGAGATAGATTTACGATCCAATCGCATGCTACACTGAGAAAGCTGTCACTCGCGTTCAGTCCAACCTAGAGGTACGGAGCCTCATGGTACGCATCGGATAGTACCGTGGCAGTGATGATGTAGCGGTTATCAAGATGGGGATTTATTGCCTAAATATGCTAGCGAAGGTCGCTGCTTCCTTGCTTCAGTTAAGAAAGCAAGATTGGGGTCCGATTCCACAATCTAATTTGAGCTATCAACAATCAGAATTGTTCTCCTTACTCCTCACTTCATGGACTATTTGCAAAAAGCATGTTGAAGTCATCCCTTGTATAATCAACTCAGTACAAATATTGCACTGCCAACATGTATCCGTTCGTGCAACAGTACCACTTCACAAGTGTTCATTAGTGTTTC
Organism: Pseudo-nitzschia pungens; assembly: GCA_037355855.1. Taxonomy (NCBI): domain Eukaryota; phylum Bacillariophyta; class Bacillariophyceae; order Bacillariales; family Bacillariaceae; genus Pseudo-nitzschia; species Pseudo-nitzschia pungens. The sequence goes on along the minus strand of CM074763.1, from coordinate 1,792,552 downwards.
AGCTGCATCTTCCAATACCTTGCCAATCCATTTTCCGAAGCCACATCAAATGAATTATTCAAATTCATTTAAAGTCATGTGGACTGCTCTACCATACATTCCTTCGTTTAGCTTCTCGTATTTGTATCAATGGAAAAGAAAACCACCGTGCCAACCAATCGGTCAGTGAATTACCACGCAGGTATGCAGTCCTTTTGGACGCCAAAACGGAATCACCTCTTCTCATCGAAAGAGTGATCCGAGTGCCTTCCCCAATCCTTTCAGATCGTCGACATCGACATCGCTCGCCAAGCTTCCAACGATACTCCCCAGATCTTTGCCGCCGCTTCCCGCCAGGCCTCCCTTGCTCTTGGTGCGAAAGGTCTTGAAGATCGCTAGGGTAGCCCGGACCAGTTCCAGGACCCCCTGGGCCGAGTGCTTCATCCGAAGCCCGGCGTCGCGGACCTCCACCAGTTCCAGCAAGTGTCCGGTGGCCACCGTCAGATCCCACGGGCCGTTGGCAAAAGAATCAATCGACCGCTCACAGTCGGTAGCAAAGTTTTGGGAGGCCACAATGAGTTCCTCGCAAACGCCAAGGGTGTCCCCGACGCCTTTGAATCCTTCCGCGCTACGGGGAAGTATCGTGAGCGGGGATGCCTTCTCGATGGCCGACCGCATCGAGTCGAGTTCTTCGACAGTATCCGGAATGGTGATGGAACGTTTCCCATCTACAGATCGAGCGAGTTCCCCCGAAGTGCTCTCCCCGAGTTCGAACACGATTGGATCGTCGTCGTCCTCGTCGTCGTCCTTCTCGATGGGTGCTAGTTCCGGAACATCCTCTCTCAATACCTCCGGCATGCTTCGAATGGTATCGTTGACCTGGTCGACCGACGCAATGACCTGACGAATGCAATCCGCTAAAAGATCGTCGATAGTGGTCCCCAACTCAATGCAGAGTAAAATCTCGTCCCCGTCAGCCAATTCCCGGAACGAAGTCAGGGCTCCGCCATCCAGTGTCACGATGTTGGACAGGTGCCGGTGGACTTCCAGCGTGGTGTCCTTGAGGAGGAGTGTTTTCGTGAGGGATGTGTTACACAGCGTCATTGATTCGGTCACGCAGACCAGACAGCGGGCCATGGTGTCCTTGGCGTGGGCCAGGGCTCTCCAGATTCCACCCAGCTTGGAAGATGCTGCCTGGAAGAGCTGAATGATCCATTTGATGAGCCTTCCCACGGCTTCCGCAAAGTCCTTCATGAGGCTGGATAACCTCAGGCACCTCCAGGCATCCTTGGCCACAGTTCGGATCTTTCCCAGCGTTCTGAGCGAATTTTTGCCCGAGCTCCGGTCATCGTCGTCTGTCCCGTCCGAATCATCGGTCTTCCGAAAGGATCCCGACACGGCCTCGACGGATTCGGCAAAACTGAGCATTGCCACAAACATTTCCTTCGACAGTTCCCCATTCTTGCGCAATCCCTCAAAGGCCGCGCTCCCTTTTTCGACAACGGTGGACAAGCGGACCTCCTCTACATCGCTGACCAGAGACGAGAGCTCCGAAACGGAAGCCTCCACGTCCGGAAGTTCCGGATCGCCCTTGCGGTGTCCCTTTTTAGCGGCTACCTTTCGCTTGTGATTCACAAAGGGCTCTACAATGTCCGGGAGGGCGTCGATGCCCTTTTCCATCGAAACAATCATCTCTTGCGAGGTTTCGACGCAATTTAGAGAGAGCCCGGAGAGTTCCTTGGCCAGCTGCATCGCGGCGTGAATCTTGTCTCCCTCGACCAGCTCCCGGATGGTTTCGAAGGTAGAGGCATTCATGTCGCCTCGGCTGGCATCGTCCAGGGTGGTTTGGAGTTCCTGTCCAAACGTCACCATTTCGTGGGCCTTTTCAATGGTAGTTTTGCACAAAGCCGAGCTTTCTCGTGCTTTTGTGTAGCACTCTGCTCCCGCCCGCTTGATGCCGACAACGTCTGATGAATGGCAAATAAATTCGATGTTCGTGCGTGTTTCGTTAGATTGGATCGAACGGATTGGATCGGTTACGCGAAGCAACATTGATAGCATTCGCTGATTCATCCATGTTTGTGAAGTACACTAACGCAACTGAAAAACCAAAGGAGAAGCAAAACACTCAATCGCATTGCATTGCATTGCATTGCATTTGTCCAGAATCCCGTGCCTCGAAACACCAATGACTTCCGAGCGCATAATGATACTCACCGATAATGATGGGCATATCGATCTTGTCGTCAATCTTGTCGATAACATTTCCGGCCGCATCCTTCAACGTGTCCCCGAACTTTGCGAGATTGGAGACGAATTTATTCGGCATGTTTTGTTCTTTGTTTTGAAGCGTATAGTGATGGTTCGATTGTATTTCACTGTGGTCAAATTTATTCTACAGTGTTATGACGACAAGTCAGAGAAGAAAAATCAGGATGATTTTATGTGGAACCAGCTGTTGGGTTGTCGACTCCGCTCTTGATAGTGTACGAGGCCCATTTCTCCCAGTCTTGGTCTTGGATTTCTCTTCCGTTTCCTTTTCACGGGAAAAATGATGGATATTCTGTGTGCGTTGAGGAATTCGTCCGAGTAAGTTACCGTAAGGTTACTACCGTACGGTAACCTTACCTTACTTGTCCGTCAACAATTGGGACTTCGTTGCGTGAGATTCCATTTTACGCGCCTTTCATTTTTTTGAATCTCGTTCAATTTAGAGCGTTAAACGAGTCTCAATTGTTGTCGGACGCTTAGTACCGTACAGGAAACTTACGTAAGATATGTATTTACTCGTACGTAAAGTAGCAAAAAGTAAAACTACTTGTAATAATGTTCTTCGCACAGAATTGAATACGAAAACTCACTTTGTTATGTCAATGTACTCTTTCGCTGGTACAATTACGTAACTTACCAACAAGCAAGGGTCTGACCCCTAATTACCAACAAGTGGGATCATGTACCGTATTGAATTCGATGCACTCCTGAAAGACCGGGATCATAGTCCATTTCTCGGCGATTCCGTGGTGTACTCCCCGCGAAAAACCGGAATCGTCTTGGTGTATTTGATGGTTCCTTGTCACTACAGGAATCAAAAGCGTCTTCTGTTCATTGTATTAGTGTCGTACTCTCCAAATTATCCCTAATACTGAACATCCCCGTTTGGTATGTTGTCACTGCGTTCGAGAAGGCTGCGTGCCAGAGCAACAATGGGAAATTGTGATGCAAACTCGATGGAATCGGGAATTCTGTAGCAAAGCTGCGAGGATAAGTATCTCGCCATCCCGCTTCAAGTCTTGGGGATACATATTGCAGCGCATATCCATTGTTTTTGACAGCAGTCATGACTAAGTCTTTGTCATTTCGCAACTCTTTTCGGATCATATTTCAAGGTTCGTTCATCACTATTCATCGCAGCGAAGACAACCTCTCTATCGTTTTTCATCTCTTCGGATGCACATTCCCAAGGCCTCTGCATGGATATTCACCGCCGCCATGACTACATCTTTGTCATTTCGCCATTCCTCGAATGTATGTAGCAAGGTCCGTCCATTACTGGACATACTAAGTGTATTCACCGTAGCCAAGACGAAGTCTTGTCGTTTCGCAACTCGCCGGATTCATAGTGCACTGCATAGTATGCACCACTTTTCAACGTAGCTAAGACGACGTCTTTGTCATTTTTTAACTCTTCAGATGCATAGTACAAGGCACCTCCATCAATGGCACAATCAAAAAACAGTACTACTGAATGCCTAAACAACTGTCCTAGAGCTCACAATGTCTATGTTCGTGGGATCGAGGACAGGCGGTGGGATTTCCGGAATATTGTGCTTTGACTTCGAAGATTTTAGTCGTGGCGAATGCTGCAAGAACTGACGAGTTTCGAAGATGTCCTTCGAGTTTCTTTCCTCTATCGACATCTTTCCAATTCGATCGTGATCGTGATCGTGATCATACTCACGTTCTTGATCGTATACGTACGTCGAAGATTGGAAGCAATTGGAAGCACCGTTTAAGCACTGCACTCAATCACTGATTTTTTCTTCAATTTTGACGTGGGTGGTGCTTGTCTCACAATCTGACTTCGACAACCATTATTTCAAAACCTACGAATCTCTTTTCATAATCGTGATTCAAAGACATTCTACAGACAAACCTATTATTGACCGAGAACAGACTCACAGGGTACCATACATTGCTTTACTTGCTAGGTGTAGCTAGGATGACACCTCCTTTAGTACCCAAATTATACTGATGCACAAAGTTGAATCTTGTAGTACAGTCATCCGGAAGAACTTATTGACATCCCTTGGGACTCATTGTTTGCTTGTTTGGGATATATCGTTGTCCGTATCCAGTTAAATGTGAGTCCTCGAAATGTTGTTTATCGAAAGTTTTAAAAAAGCATGAAGGATTGTATCATTATGTGACGTTTACCAAAGGATTTTCAGTTGGGTGGTTCAGTTGTGTCATTACATAGTCGGGCATAGTTACAATTTTCATGGGCATAGACTTTTTAATTTTCTCTCGGAGAGAAAAAAGTCTATTTTGATAACATGAGATCTTTGGAATAAGAAATAGTATTCACTATATAAGCCAATTTTCAAGAACTTAAGAGTTCATCGATTTATAACGAACTTCGAAAGGGTCATAGCGAACCATTCAACAATCCATTCAATCAGTAGCACTTCTGCAAGCCATTCTTCTCCGTTATGATATCTCGCCCTGCACATTATCGAGCAATACCTACGGAAAACCGAAACAACGAGCATAAGCTTGTTGATTGATACAAATACCTCCATTTGTGTTCCCTCTAGAATAATATCATTATCAACCGACTTTTCGCAGTGTGCAGACACACAAGATACACTTCATGTAGCATATAGATTCTCTTATGGTTATATCGCACAAAATGTCTGGTACTTTTGCAACATATTCCTTTCTTTCATTCGTTCTTTTTATTCTTTCGATTGTTGGAGTTGTCTCCGGCCAGGACACCGGGACACTCAATTCCATTGGCGATGCAGATTGCGTGATACGTAGCGAAGATGCCTGCTCTTGGATTACGGAAACTCTCGGGTATGACTTTGTCGCGGGAGGCGGAGGCGGGGGGAAAGCTTGGGGTTGCTATATAGACAACGCCGGTAAAGGTCGATGGGACGGAGGAGGCACTGAAGCTTATGCTGTTGTTCCAGTAGAAGGCGGGACCAATCGTATTCGTATATTTGGAGACAATTCAGGCCGGGATGAATATAAGGGTGCAAAACAGAAATGCTTGGGGCTAAACTTTGTAGGGGACTACGGATGCTTCATCCGCTCCGAAGCCGATTGCCAGCAGCATGCGGAAACCGCCGGACTGACCTACCAGGGTATCACCGGTGAAGGTGGCAACGCGTGGGGATGTTTCATCAACGGAAACAACGAAGCTGTGTTCGATGGGTCTATGGACTCAGGCGGTCAAGAGCAATACGATGCTCTTGACCTGTCATCCTCGGAAAATGGAAGTGATGGAACACGTATATTTTGTCCACTGGAAAAAACCGAAGCTCCGACGATCACACCATCTCCGACAGAGACACCACTCGACGTCAAGTGGGATATTTCCACGCCGAACGTCACTACTGAGGGCTTGTCTATGACATTTACGTATGAACTCAACACCAACATCGAAGCCAGCCAGATTTCTTACGAAGTTTACGACAAGGGCTGCTCCGATGGAGGTGTTGTCCTTACCACTGGATTTATCAAAGGAAATATAACTGGGAATGTTACTGAGCCCAAAGAAGGTAGGTGTTTTTTTTTTAAAAATCAACTTCAGTTCTTTTTTAAGTCCTCGCTGACTTGATAACACTGATTGTCGCCTCAATAATGCAAACTTCATGTTGTTGTACATGTATCCAACTGGTAATTGAATGCTCTAATGTGGCATTCAGTTCCCGTGGCTGTAGACACAGAAACTATCAAGGATCCATCGGTCCCCGAAGGTGTCTGGTTCGAAATCGATGGTTTGCTCATAGTTGAGTACTGCGTTTATTTGGCTTTGTTATCCGAGGATGGTTCCACGGAGATAAACTACTTGGAGACAGTCTTATCGGTTACTTACGACCTCACGACCAACACAACAATTGGCTACATCGCTTTCAATAAAGGGGCCATCGGTAAGCGAAGTCTCGAAAGGGTACGCTCTCGAGGCCTACAAATGCGTGCCCGGAACAGGAACACCCCTTGACGATGCGACTGCTGGCTTGGCTATCGGTCAGGGGTCTCTCATAACCATTTGCGTCAAACCAACTGCGGCAGCTCGTTCCGACGGAATCGAAATGCTGTCAATCGATTCCTTCCAATGGATCCGCGGTGCAACTAATTTGCAGCCACCCGTAGTGCAATTTGCAATTGAGTCCGGTCAACCCGCTTCAAATGGACTGACCTCTTACGACGACACTGCATGTGCCGGGAGCACAGTATTGTGAAGTCAGCTCAATTTTGTTTGCTTCTTTTTTTGCCACCGCCGGCGAAGTATCGGGGGTTGGTATTGGCACCATGCGGTTTTCCATGACTGAAGATGGGGTAGTAACAGGACAGCGAAACCTTCTACGTGAGGGCAGAAGAGAGGAAGAATCTGTCGCCTCCACGCAAAAAGATGCAGACGAGGGCCGAACGTATGATCAACAAAAAGAGCTATCCTTCCGCGCCCTCCAGCAGTCGGGAGATACATCCTCGGACTTCGAAGTCTTGGTCCCCGTTAAATATGGATCCCAAGATACGAGAAACACACTATTAAGCGCCGCAACGACGCTAACCGCTACAACTCCCTGTATTGCTCTTGCTATTACAACTTATTTCGTTCAATAAACTGTGATTCTGGCCTGATGCGCAATTCGATTGGACAGATATTTCCCCTACGCGTAGTTAAGAAAGTCATAACAACTTACAAACAACTTTTTCCCATCGTCTCGAACAAGGCTTTCTATCGAAGTTGCAATAAATGCAAGAATATCCCATAGCAAACACAACACCGAAAGTGAGTGAATCCATTCATTGAAAGATGTAATGATTCAGTCAAAGTTACTCATGAATTTATCAAAATAGTTATTGCAATGACTTTAGTTCCTTCCAAAACGGAAAGGAGAAATCAAATGGCTTTGTTGGCACTAAACAAACGAGATTCAAAAAGCTTAGAAACTCACTGGGTTGCTATGGTAGATCATTAATACATACTTACTGCCGACGACAGCATTGCAATCCAACAGTACGAACAAACCGAATTTCACGAGTAAATTTCCAACCTTGGATCACTCTGAATCGATATCAATGATCGAAAGATAAGCATTTTGCCTCCAAAATCAGTCAGCTTGGTTTTGTAGCTCCACCGCTTATGTGTACTTCAGTACCGGTACGGTATAATCATTGCAAAAGTATTTTGAATAGTGTTTTGTTCGACGTGGATGCTGTGTAACAGAGACAACTTATACGCAGAAGACTGATGTCACAGATAGCAATCAGAATTTTAAGGTATTCTACAATGATGCCAGTCGAAGAAGGAAACAAAAAAAGCGTTTCGTTCTATGGCTTTCTTTTGTAGAAATGTTTAGGAGTTGGTATTATTATCCAAACTTGCGTCCGATGCGAAGCAAGGCTATCATTCCGAGGAGAATTCAATTCTTCTTGTGTCCACCTCCACTACCTTCGTTCGTAGAAATACCGGTATTTGTGCGTGGGGCAGCATGAGCGGTAGCAGCAGTAATAACGTATTGTAAATTGTTTTATCGAACTGACGATACATGCGAAGCAAGGCTGTCAGTCTGAGCAGATTTTATTCTTCTCGTCGAACAAATCAAAGTAGCGTAATATTATGTGTGCGGTTTGGCTTCTCACGTCACAACTCAGACGTGAATTATGTCGTTAAATAAAAATGAGATCTCTAAAAAATAAATAGTTGAACTAAATAAGGTTAAAATGATTTCTTGTGATTCAGTAACTGCTGATTGCCGTCGTCACAAAATCTCGTCCATTTCGAGCTGAAGAAGCCCTCCCTTCTCTGTCTACCTTTGTTTTATTCATTTAGAGGGAATTTTTGGTAAGGCGAAATGTATTCCAATCTCCTAAATTCATGCACCTTTCTGTTGATCGTAGAATCCTTTAGAACCCCCAATGCGCCAATAAAATGGTGAATACAACATACTCCGGAAGAACTTTCACGAAAAATTACAATGGATCACAGATGCACGACGAAATCAACACAAACAAAGCTACATTCTTCGGTTAATTTAGTGGCGTGGTCATGGAAAAATCCACCTGACGTTAAATCATTGAAATGTCTCTGTCACTGACTCAACTGTTGAACTGACACGAACTCATAACGCAGGCATCAATAACTTCTCAAGATTTACCAAGACCTTTCGCCTTGATTGTTGATACATTTTTTTGCTGGGGCGATTGGAAGCTGTTCATTTCCCTCATGATTTTTGTCAAACAACCATTTCCGCTCACATTTGATGAACCATCAAAACATTGCTTTCCAAAAACAGCATTGCAGTAAAATCGAAGCGTTCTACCAAAGAGTTATACCACCATGGCAACTCTACGACAGCAAAAGAAAAAGACAAATGTGCTTCGAGATCTGTTCTCTGAAGTGGACTCTTTTACGAACGTTGAACAAGTCAAAAGTAACAGAGCGAAAACACTTTTCTTCACATCTTCGACATCCACCAACATGCCTCTCACCGATGGTACCCACGTAGCTTATACCGGTCTATACAAGTGCAAATTCGAGGATTACACCAGTAACGAAGCCAGTACTTCCAAAAATATACCACAAGGGGGGCAAGATCAAGAGTCACAACAAGAGCAGCTTATCCATTGCACCGAAACACGAAAAGTTGCCAATGGTTTCAACCGAGATGGACCACTTCATGCTTCGCTTCCTCTCTATAACTTGCAATTCCATAACGAGAAGAACGAAATAAATTCGAATCGTGAGGAAGATCATAGCAGCTACCTCTACGCAAACACTCACGTTGACATCAGTAGAGAGCACCCCAACTCTCACGGTGAAAGATGGGAGATTCTCCGCGCTAAACTTCCCACATACCATGAAGACGAAGGCGGTATTCGTGATGAGCTCGGATTCAAATCCGTCTTTCGAACGCTCAGTGCCTTTGATTGGAACGAATGCGACTTCCGCTGCTGCCCATACGGCGGAAACATCGATGATGATGCCTTCGCTGTTTCTAAGGATGAGCACAATGGGTACTACGCCCACACACATTCCTACGTGCGTACAGTACCCCGAAGTTTCGCCGTGGACGAGACCACTGGTGACATTTTTGTCTCTTGGGAAGGTTTTTACCAGAACTGTGACCCCGCCAACCTCTCTCAAGCCGAAGGAAAGAAACTAGAATGGAGCATTGGAATCTCGAGACTGAAGATGGAGGATCCCTACTGCACCACCGATCAATCCCACGTGATGCAAAACAATTTTCCACGGTGCACAGAGCCCGTTTCTATTGTCTACCAAAATTCACGAGGTCGTGATGTTGTCCTTCCACACGGTGGGTTCACCGTCATACCGGCAGCTAGGAGCCATAACAAGAAGAGTCGCCGCAGCTTCCTACTATCGACCCTTCGAAGTGGCACCATAGGTCACGGGGCCGATGTAACGAGCCAAGTATGGGCTTTCCCGGAGGGTGGGAATCCCAACGGGGGGACTTGGTTGCATGAGCAACTCTCTATGCATGGCAACGGAACTCTTGTGGACGATATCTTTTTGGATTCAAATACGATAGATGGAGGCACTTTGCGGTTGCACACCAATCCCAAGACAGGCCAACCCGATCACCTCTGCCGGTCAATTTTTAATATGGGCGTTGGTTGTATGCCTCTTTCCTTTACCGAAGAAGATGGACTGGTCCACATCCAACCACAAGGGGAGGAACAAATCCTTCTCACCGAAGACCAAGTCACCTCCTTTTGCAAACTACAGGATGCAGACTCTACAAATCGTCTCCATTTTGCTCGGCAAACGACTCTAGTAACCGGTTTGGAGGTAATGTGGAAAGAAGACGAAAACGATGGAACAGGGTCTCCGGAAACGATCGTATTTGGATGCTTCGGAGAGGAAGGGGGCAACGGTAACTTTGGTAGTATCAGCGTTGATGTTTCGGGTGAAAGCCAGCATACGCACGATCCGATCCAAGTGATGAGAGGTGCTTTCCCAGGCGCGGTACATTTTGTGCCAGAAGAGTTAGAGGACCTATTGAAGCCATCAACAATATCTGAACCTAGGATCGAGACTCCGTCGAATTCGACTGTCTCATCGATTTCAAAATCAACATCACTGCTAACAACCACAAGTGACCTTCCCCTGGAATGCGCTGGTATGATGCTAATGTTATGCATTCTTCTATTTGCTTTCCTGGCGAAGAGATCTTTCGGGAAACGAAAACGGCACGCGTCCTTCAATGATTCGTTAGGAAAGCAGTCGTCGCCTATTGCTCGAGTGAGTTCTTACGTTGAGCTACCAACGGTCGATTCTTCAGCCCATCTCCAAGACCTCATTAAAACCATGGAAAGCTATTCTAGCATCAACGCTGACGAGGTGTAAGGTTTTTGTCGAGCTGTGTTCAGTTTTGCCATGTGTTATAATACTTCTAGTTTGAATATTCTTTTTGTTACACTTTGTTAAAAGTACTCGTACCTCCCCCTTAAAGTCATCAGTATGTACTACCTCCCTCCAAAAACAATTGAATTCTGTAACAAGAGAGCATAACTTTCTTGGAAGTACCCAGAATTTCAAATTAGAGAGATCTGAAAACGGACCCATAGTAACAGTAAGAAGAAATAAGACACTAAGATTTGAAAATTACACGTACAATGAGATCCGTACTTATACAAAATTTGACAAAAAGAAACTTGCCATCAGACACATCTGCTCCAACAGGTTCTAAAAGTGATTTGGAATAGGATTTATCGGTTCAAAATGTTGCATGTATCGCACGTTCAGGAAAGTTGTAGCATTTAAAACTAATAGAAGCAATAACGTTTTGAAGGGTCCGACCTAAAGTAAACTTATGCAACCCGTGAAGCAGAAATGACCGATCCGAAGTAACTTTGCGACTCTTGATTTTAAAATAATAGTCCGATCCCAAGTAACTTTTGGATCACGAGTGTCTGATGGCAAATCGTTCTTTTTGGGTTAATCTCTCTCCAACAAACTCCCTATGCCTGGTTAGACACTAAATACTGGTGGTATTCGTCTACCTTTCATTGAGACTTGAACAAGGCCTGTCAAGCCATGCCAATGCGATTTTACCGGTTGAAAGCGTTCCACCTGGCATTTGAGAGTCCAGGAAGTTTCTTTGAGAAGCTGAGACACTGAGCTTTTGTAAGGGGCTAGGTGTTAGGAACATTAAGATAGTTCGTATACTTTCATTTGTATTCTCAAAAACACGTGCAAACAGTTCATGTGCACCCTTCTCATTTCTGACCAGTGACGATAAGCACATTGGCACGTAAAGTGTACCGGAACCGGACGCCAGCATAATTCTTTACACAAGCGTCGACGGGGAAAGGTCCGAATTGACTATACCATTCTTGTATTCAACTGGATTCGCTCGTCCCCCTTCTGACTCACTTCTTCCCGCTGGACCTCTCTGTTGGGAGCAATGGCAGAGAGGATACAAGAAGACAGGTGGATGGAGTAATGGATTGACGTCTCACGTAAATCTCTACACAACAATCGACTGGGAAAGTCGATGACAAAAGATGGCGCGAACATGGAAACAAATGTGGGAGGGGTCGAAGCCACTCCAGGCCAGTTCCCCTATTTTGTCAACTACGGCTTTTGCGGTGGTGCACTCATCGCCCCCGATTGTTGTGTTGGCAGCAGCACACTGTGATGTTGATCGTCATTGCGATGTGAGAAACAGTGATTACTACATTAGTGCCTACGAAAAATCCACTACGAATCAGGGTCCCCAGGTACGACAGTGTGCAGCATGGATCAATGATCCCAAATACGACAGCGACACAATGGAATACGATTTCGCCCTTTGCAAGCTCAGTTCACTGGTCACCATCGATGAGTCCTTTGTCACGCTGGAACTCAACGAACTCGACTCATTTCCAAGCGTTGGGACCAATGCCATCGCTATGGGAGTGGTGTACGCTTGCACACGATGGCAATCCTGATTCAGACTTCATACAAGAGAAACTCTTCCATTCTCAAGAACGTCACCCTTCCCACCGTCAGCCAATCCAGTTGCAACGAGCTTTACCCAAACCTTGGTGATATGATGATCTATGCCATGGTCGCGGCAGGCGGGGGAGCAGTAAGATTTTACTACTATGAACCCGGTCTTGGACAGCTACGCCGAGTATTCAGTAAGCTTTGTACTCGTATTCCCATGCGCCGTGAACAGTTCCTGTCACCGACTGCTCAGTCGTGGTTCAAGCAAACGAATACGTAGTACTTCTAAAAGCAACTGTACCGGTACAGGTAACTTTCGTTTTTTCTTTCGGATCTCACTCCGAGAAACGTAAGTAACCTTCCTGAATACTAGTACGAGTGACCTACCATTATTTACGAGTAAGGTTAACCTTACGAACAGGTAAAGCGTTGCTTATTGCCTCCATTTCAGGATGCACGACTGACTTCGAAACCACCAGCAGATTGATTCTGAACGAAAAAATTGATAATATTTCTCGGGAGTTATTTTGTCGGGACACACAACGATAAACAACGCTCGGGTGGTGAATCATCATGATGTTCCGACTACTGTACGTATCATTCGAATGTACGTATTACCGTTTCACTCCAACCGAAAGAAAGATCTCGTGGAAACACGAACCGCGAACAATGTTGTAGTCGAGCGCATAATCTAAAATCAATCAAGAACACAAAACAGCTCACAACGGAATTCACCGCCAAACAACAACCTCATCTATCGTACCCAGTAAAACGACGAATGGGATCTACCTGCAGCAAAAACAAACCAGTCGTCTTCAATTCAGCCCCGAAAACAAATCCTCCAACGAAAAGCAAAATCAGCAACAATACGATGGCACCTATAGCATCCACATTGGCACTCGGCGCAGGGTGAGTTATGCCGGGGATGAATTGTGTTAGAAATGCCTCTCAAAATCGATTCATAACAAGCCATACACTTTATTTTCTTATGGCCGCCCATCTCGGTTTGTCCGTGTCGCTCTTGGAATGAATTATAATCCTAAAACAGATTCGCTCACCATTTTCACTCGTGATCGAATCCATGCGCATTGATTCGTTGGTTTCCCCTTCTCAAAAAGCTGCTACTGGGGTACGGAAAAATATATTGTCAAAGACTTCCAAAAGATGCACCCGGGGTGCATTGCCAATGCCAAGGTGGGTTTTATGAATCCCGATCCCAACGGCATGAAGAATCCCTCCTACCGCCAGGTCTGCAGCGGGTCGACGGGCCACGTCGAGGTCCTCAACATCGAATTGTCCAAGGAAGCCGCGTCTACGCCGGAGGTCTTTGAGGACCTGATGAAATTCTTTTACATGTTCCACGATCCTACCACACTGAACCAGCAGGGAAACGACCGAGGGACGCAGTACGGGAGCGTTGTTTTTGTGTCGTCTCCGGACCAAAGGGAAATTGCCGAGCGCGTCAAGGAAGAGCTCCAGTCGCACATGGACAGCAAAACGATTACCAGCTACCAGCGCAAAAAGGTCGAAACGGTCGTTGCGGATTACACGACCTTTTATGCGGCTCACGAGGAGCACCAGGAATACCTGGCGAAGAATCCGCTCGGATATTGCAACCATCGATATCGATTCAGGGCTTGGCCGAAGGCGGAATTGTAATAACGGGATTCGAACGCCGGCCAACAAACGATCAATGGACAACGTGATGCTCCACTGAATGAGTGATGGCTATTTCGACGATGGGAACATTGTCTTGGAGCATAGTGATGAAGGTTAAAGTATTATCAATCTATTTCAAGTGCAGTACATTTAATTGATTTTCAAACGGAATCATAGAGATCACATGAACAGGCTTGACCTGGTGTTTGACAAGCACCCCACTTTGCCAGTGGCGGTTTTAGTTCAAACTTTTAGGATTTTTACACTGCAACATAAAAAGCGATGAAATAACATATAGGGGTTGAAACAGTCTCGGATTCCGTATCTGACTAAGTACCTATCGATGACAAGCTACCATGTTATTTTTTCGAAGCACCGAGCATTGACGACCGCGATAAGCACGAGCGAAACCGTCCTATCCGTTCCTTCCCCGACTTTCCCAAGCTCAAGGCTCGCACGGGGGTTCGGTTTTAGGCGGATCCGATTCCGATTGAAACCCTTCAAAGTACGTGCTGAGCTGCTTCGTTTGCAGCAACGCAGATTCCAGAACCCTCTCCTCGTTGTGCAGCTCCTCCACAATAGTCAGAGATCGGTCCGTCTGGTACAAGGCATAGATGTCAACGCGATCTTTAAGATCCCTGCGGTCTTCCCCGTGACCACCGTCCAATGCAAGGCTCCGGGTGACGCGATCCTCCAATTCGGATTGAGTGTCGTTCAGCAACTCGATCAGCAATTTCCTCTTCTCCATCAAGATTCGCATTCGATGGTAATTGATCGTGTTGCCGTCCGGAGCCAGGGCTCGATCGTTTCCCACAAAACTTGTTCGGTAGGTGCGTTCTTCGGCATTGCGCTCGCTACCGTATTCTTCAACACCACCCGGGTAAGCCTTTTGAACTTTCGGCTCTCCCACCAGCTCCTTGAGGATTTCAAGTGATTTGCTAATGGGAGTGTTGTAGCCTCTTCCACACAGGTCGGTGCGGGCCAGGTGATACTCAAAGGGCTCGGTCCTTTGCGGAATCCAGGTTTGCAACAAATCACCCACTTTTCCCAAAAACGACGAAATGAAGACAAATCCGTGCAAGCACAGGGCCGTCCACTGGAAGACGTCCGTAATGAACATACCCTGCGGTTGCAGGACAAAGTCTCCAAATCCCACCGTGAGGACCGTGATGTAGGAGAACCAATACGAATCCCCAAGGGTGTAGTCGAACTCGGGCGTGTTTGTGTTCCAAAAGTGCCGGGCCCTCGACGCGATGAGGACGATCCAAACAAGGCTGACGAGTCCCCATAGCGCGGCCGAATATGCGGGCCGTTTCAGCCATTGGAGATTCTTTCTCGCAAAGAGGTCGTCGACAAGGGCCGCGTATGTGCTTCCGACCACAATCATGATTCCTCCAAAGGCGATGATAGACAGCCACCCGAAGCACCACACCAAGAGCCGACCGGTGCTGGTTTCGGGAGAAAAATTTCCTGTAAACAACGCAACCAGATGTTACGCGGGTGGGTGAGTAACGTGTGAGATAAAGCAAGTAGTGGCTGATGGAACAGCTAAAGCGTGACGACTTTATCTACAGTACATACCGTATCCAACAGCTTTGAGTAGTAAGAATGCAAGAAAGAGAGTCGAAGCAAAAACAAGATTGTCAGTATGAAGCAGAACTAGACGAAGTACGAATGACACCATACATTCAGAAGAACTAGCACCCAACTGTTGCATGCCACCATCGCTAAGAAACATCTACTTCCCGTATCGAGAGATACAAAACAATTCACAAACTCCTCCTCTACCGTACACTGGTACCTGCAACCGATAAGATAAGAAAACGGAGCGCAACTCACTCGTCATGATGGTAAACCAAAACCAGCCAGCAGATCCCGTGTTCGTTCGGCATCCTCCTCCCCCCGTGGCGTCCATGACGGACCGCTTGGTCGCTTCCCAGTAGCACATGATGCGCTCGTCTTTGGCGACGATGGTTGCGTTTAAGTTTGTGATTGAACCCCCGGTGGTGGTGGTGGTGGTGGTGGTGGTGCCGACGGGGATGTCGTGGCAGCCCAATTCCAACGCGTATGCTCGATAGAGATCCCTGCGGTCATCGTTCCACCGCTTGGTGTAGTACTCGGTTTGGTTTTGGTACTGGCTCGCCTCGATCTGTCGCCGAGAGGGCCGGAAGGGATCCGAGTTCGATCCCATCTCGGTGTCGTTCCAGCACCGGTTCCAGTTGAAGGTGAGGCCAGCGGGACCCCCGTCAATGCCAAGAAGCAGCAGAAAGTCGTATCGGGCCAGGTCGAGCGTGAAATCGATAATCGTCTGAAGCATGTCCCCGGCGAGTTGCTCGCAGGCGAGCATGGCCTCGTATACGTCCTTGGCGGGAACCAGCGTGATCGGTTCGCTGGGCGTATCGTTTGTGGTGCTGACCACCCATGTCGCCGTTCCTATCGTCGCATTGACGGGGATGGGTTTGTCTTTCTTGTTGTCTTCCACCGATGGCAGCACGACAACGGCGGGTTCCGGGAAGGAGGCCAACGGTGGCAGGTCGACTTTCGGAAGGTCGATGTTGTTTTCTTCGACCAGGGCGTGGACGAATTGGTACAAGTCGACGTTGGTAAGGTTGGCATCGATCCAGAACGAGGCATCCTGCGCAAAGGATCCCAGGTCGATCATTGTGGGAGTGTATCCGTATCCTCCGCCGGAGTCCGCCTCCGCCTCCGCCTCCTGCGGTTTCGCAACGGACGACTCTACCAGGTGCTCATTGTACCATCTTTCCAGGCAGGCAGTCGGCAATCCCACCAGCTGGCTGGTGGTGTTTTCAATCGGAATAGAATTGAGGAACCATACCTGTCTCAGGAAAGAATCGTTCTTGCTCACTTCGTACGGTCCCTCAACCACCGAGAGGACATATCCCCCGAGGAGTGTGACCACAATCAATGAGGAGACCATGAGCTGGCGCTGGATGATGGTGGCGGTGCGGGGCCACCGATCGAGCAAGTGGTTCAGACGCTCGCGTAGGTTTCGCTGATTCTTCGCCGCAGTTGTTCTAGTAGTCGTCGGAAGTGGCGACGGCGATGAAAACTGGTTGTCCATACCGAAAGAAGGCTTTTCGTCACCGTCGCATTCGTTTTCAATTACCGGTTTGCGGTTCTGCTGATTAACGGGAGTCTGTGGCATCGCCGTCCGATCATTCGTGTCGGATTCTGCTTCTGTTTGTGCCTCTCTGCGTTGGTCTTCTTCTGCAACGCCATCGTTGTAGTGTGCTCCCGAGACATCCTCGTCATCACCGTATGCGGCAGTCACCATTCTTGAATCCAACCACAATCCTGATCTCCAGCTCTCCAACCGAACCGCCTTGTTTCTTGGAACCTCCCTACCGCCGCCTTCCTGGAGTTTGCCTGAGGTACGTGATTACGATGGAGTGGGGTTGAAGCAAGGAGATTCTTGACTGGTTGAAACAGGATTTTTCCAAAAAAAAGATTCGAAAATGATGATGTTGAGGCTGCCGTTATGTCACATGTCATTACTTGTGGTATGTTTCTGCCGGATGCTGCCTTTATCGAACGTGCCGTATCTCACGTAGGTACCGGCAAGTTACCGTAGGTGTTTGTGGGTAATCTTTCGGCATGATCAACTAAGGTACCGGTAATCTTACTCATACGCGGGAGGCAAGATACTTGTGTTCTGTCAAAATCGTCAAAAGAACTTCCGAGAATTTTCTTTTGGCTTAAATCCATCACCATTGTTTTTTCTTTCTAGCATCCGAAAACTATGAATAAATGACTAATAGTTACGTGTAGTGAGTCATGCAAAAAATCATCTATTGTTCCATGTGCAACGGGTAAGATTATGAGTATGCAACGGAAGGTGAGCAAGCGCGGAAGAGAGTTGGTTTGGCGTTTGTGTTTTCACCGATCCACCTCACTTTGCTTCGATAGATGATGTAAAACCTTATACCGATACGTGAAAAAAAAAAAAAAAAAAAACTTCGAGAAGTCTACAAGTACCGATCCAAGAGGCGAGGAGAACGAAAGTACGCAGTTAGTTCATCGGAGTTGATCATCACAACCATCGTTCGTTCTTGATTGTTGATTACTTGATTGTGCATCGATCGTCGGTAGTCACCCACGATAGCCAGCGTTCATACCAGCAATTGGGTGCACGGTACGCACATTTTTCCTTTTTTCCAACCAGGTCATGCCTTCTCCTACCCTAAGGATGCAGAATCATTGCACTAGGATCGCAATAGTCATGTTTCTCCAGCAGCTTTTTCTGGTGACCGGAACGGAGGCATCGGACGACGTCGTACAAGGATCCGGTAGTGAGGGAGCTGCCGACGCGACGTCGTCGTCTTCATCGTCCTGGGTGTTTCCGTTGTTGCTGTCCTGCCTGGCGGGAGCTTCCACCTGCGTCGGTGCCTCGGTGGTCTTTTGGTGCGAACCGTCAGCGGTGCGCCGGTCTATGGCCTTTTCGCTGAGCCTGGCGGCGGCCGTCATGATCACCGTATCGTTGGTCTCGATTCTTCCCGAGGTGGCACACAGCGTTTGGCAACAAGCAAACGAGGACGATGAAACGAACCATCCGGGCGGCACTGGCGCTGGGGCAGCCGTTCTTCGCACCGACCTCGTACTAGAGCGGCTGCTTTCTTTCGGAGTGGGAGTCGGAGCCTACCTGATTCTGGCCAAGCTCCTAACCTTTCTTCCGGAACCCGAACACCTGTACCTGCTGGACGATCCGGGAGAGACCGAGGATTACAAGCGCAACTACGACCTGTACCTGTCAGACGACGACGCCGGGGAGGAGGAGTCCTCGGCGGTGGCCGCGGTGCCCCTGCTCGTTCGACGGCGGGCCACGCAAGGGAAACGCCGCGCGCGTCGCGGCCTGGATCGGGCGGCATCGAACGAGACGCTGTCGTCGTCGGCATCGAGGACCACCGTCGAGACTGGTTGGGACGAGGAGCCGGACCCCGACCCTAGAAACATCAGAAACACCCGGAACAACGAGGATGGCGGCGGCGGTGGTGACGACGACGACGACGACGATGGGGAAGACCTGGTCGCCTTTTCGAAGGAACGACGAAAACGGTCCTGGAGGGTGGCACTGATGCTGTTTGTCTCGCTGTTGATCCACAATTTTCCGGAAGGCTTGTGTGTGGTACGTACGTTGCGTGGTGTGTCGTATCGTATCGTGTCGTGTCGTGTCGTGTTGTGCGATTGTGCGGTCCGGTAGCAGTGTTTCGATCGTGTATCGGATTCGTTCTATCGATGGATCCATACATGGAACTAAATTGTGTCGACTCGCAAACAATTTCTCGCATTGCTTCTTTCTCTCAATGCGTTTCGACTGCTTTGCGGACTATTGATTAGGCCGCCTCCGCAAAGGAATCACCAGAATTGGGCATAACTGTCGCCATTGGGATCTTTATTCACAATGTTCCCGAAGGGATCGCAATCAGCGGTACGTGCTTACTTTGTCAGATTGTTTTTTTCGGCGGATCAAAAGCCGAACCAAACAGAATGAAACGATTGAAGACCCGATACGAGATTTTGTTGAGTGAACTCTCTCTCTCTCTCTCACGTCTAAAGACTTCCACACACTCCAATACTCACTCACATGCGTCTTCAGTCCCCTGCATCGCCGCTCGGCCCGACCGACCATGGCTAGCCTTTTGGCTCGCAAGCGCCTCGGGACTGGCAGAACCCCTGGGAGCAGTTGTGGCCCTGTTTCTTCTCGGAAATGCCCATTTGGATCTTGAAAACGTTTTGAGTTTTGTGGCCGGCGTCATGATCACGGTCGCTCTATGGGAGCTCTATCCCGAAGCTATACGGGCGAACCGAGAGGCACGGGGGCGGCGTTCGGGGAAGTGGCTCCCGAAGAGCGGGATCCGCCGCTGGTTCGTACAGCTGCTCTGGCATTCAGAGAATCGTTCGATCCTGTGGGGTTCGATTATAGGAGCGGGTCTCATGGTAGCAACTGAACTCTATCTGGTTTGATCCAATAGATTTTGTCGGAGTCGATTTATTCTTAGACAGTCTTGTTCTCTGAAAAGCCGAAGTACCACTGTGGGAAAGACAAAAGTGGGAACGAACCAACGGAAAGTTTCTGTGAACTTTGAAAACCAGAGGCTTAGCAAGTGACTACGGATGAATAGTTACTTTCGGACGATAACAACGACGAATTGTTTTGTCATGGGTTCCAACCGTGCCATGTGATGCGGTTGATACAATTTTATGTGATGGGCTTCGGGACGGCATGCAACTGGGAACGGCACCTTCAGACTACGGGTCAATGCGTTGAATAGTATCCATTCCGTCTTTGCAAGCTCTAAATCCATTGAGCCATTTTGATCGCATTTAGAAGACTGCAAAGTCCGATGCGCTTTCGGTAGATTAAAAACTTGTTCCCTCAAAGAAACCGCAATCCGAACTGACAGAGTACTTTTTGTAGAAAATCGAAACAATCCCATTTGCGATTTCGTCTAGCATCATTATTGTTTGTTGTCAGTTTAATGCAATTGCCTTCATCCTTATCTCGTGACGAAACTCCGATTGGTTTTCGTCGACCACATGCTATTTTTTTCGTGTGATACACTGTCTATCCAAGATTCGGAAATAATTCTCCGAACTAATGCAGTCACAAAGGGCAAAACAACTACAAAATACGAAATAGTAGAAACGGTGAAACAAGTGGTATGAATGAATGGGAGTCATGGTACATTGAACGTAATTTTGCATTACTTGAATCTTTTCTTGGCTTCGTGAAACGTAAAATTGCGTTAGACAAAGTGACGGCAGGCGATGTGGTTAGTTCATGCTTTTCAATCACAGTAGAGCCGCGCTGATCTGTTGATCTCGCCAATCATCAAAGCCAAACGATTGTGTTTTCCTCGTTATTATCGTGTATCTGGTATCCAAATTGTACCTTTTCCTTCTCTCTCGAACAAAGAACGCATGCTTTTCGGGGTTGGGACAAGAACACATGAAGAAATGTGCGTTCCAGCAAAGCGATGCCATTCGTCACCAAAAACACCACCCACTTATGAAAAAACAAAATTGTTTTCATACCCGTTAGGTAGGTATTAGAGACGCCACAATCATGCGTTTGCCGTGTTGGGTTTGGATGCTGCATATATCACAGAAGGAGAATTCAAAGAAATTTGTCGATGGCTTGTTCTAGAACGTTTACGCTTTCAGATTGTGCTCCAGGTCCTCGACTTCGTTCCTCCACGCCTCTTCCTTTGCAATCTTTTCGAGTTGTTCGTTGCTAAACGCCGTGATGGTTCCATTCGATTTTAAATCCCGAAGTTTCTTTATTTGCTTGAGATTCCGCAATAATTTCTTGCGTTTCTTTTTTGCTTTTCGCACGGCATCCTCGTCCACAATGGTTGTGGTGGGTCCCTTCACGGGGCTCTCATTGGTAAGGACTTGTGCCGTTTTCGTGTCACCTTTTGCTGGTGCCACTGCGAATGCACCCTGCTCCACGAGAGACACCAATCGCAATGCCTCCGCCATGTCATCGGAATCTTCAGCGTACTCGGGATTTTCGAACTCGTCCAGCTCAAAGTCCACGGCATCGTCGGCAAGAGTAAATTCAACCACTTGCCCGTGCTGGAGCTTCGATTCGTCAACGACATCATCGTCATCGTCATCGTCATCGCCATCATCGTCGTCGTCGTCGTAAACACCAATCACCGGAGCTGTTTGTACTTGTGTCTGTGCCTGCGGTTCGGGGAGGAATTCTGCGAGAGCAGCTTGCTCTCTTCGTTTCTTTTCTTCTCGTTTTTGGATCTTGGCCTTGAGCTGGCCGCACCCGGCATCGATGTCGATTCCGCGCCGGACCCGGGGAGTGGCCGTGATTCCGAACTCGTTCTGGAGACAGTCGCAAAACGCGTTGACCCGCTGAACGTTGCTGGGTTTGGCGCCGTCGAATCCCTGGGTCGGATTGAGGGGGATGACGTTGACGTGGACCATGTCCCGCCGCAACCCGTGTTTTTTCACCAGTTTTCCGAGCTGCCGTGCCGTGTCCACGCCGTCGTTTTGAAAGGCAATCAGGGCCCACTCGAGCGTGACGCGCCGTCCCGTCGTGTCGATGTACTCGCGGAGGGTGGTCATGAGCTCGTCGAGACCCCCGTACCGCTCGTTGGCCGGCAGGAGCTTGGTGCGCTCCGCATCGTCGGCGCAGTGCAGAGAGACCGCCAGTCGCACCTGCGGCATGTCCGTGCCCTCGGCGTACAATTTTCGGATGCTCGGAACGACCCCCACGGTCGACACGGTGATCCGGCGTGCCCCGATGCCCAGCTCGGAATTGATCCGATTGACGGCCTTGACCACGTTCCGGTAATTTGCCAGGGGCTCCCCCATCCCCATAAAGACAATGTTCGACAATCGCTTCGACGGATCGTTTTGGCGCTTGAGCTCGCTGGCAAACCGAGAAACCTGCTCGAGAATTTCGTCCGACGACAGCTGGCGGGCAAATCCCATCTGGCCGGTGGCGCAAAAGACGCATCCCATGGCGCACCCCGCCTGGCTTGAAATGCAAGCAGTGTACCGTCCATCCTCGTAGGGTCCCATCAAGACCGACTCGATGAGCTGCCCGTCTCGGAGCTGATAGGCACGCTTGATCGTTCCGTCCTTGGAGACGGCCTCGAACGCCAGCGAAAGGGCTCCTCCCCCGTTGTCGTTGACCGGGGAATCGCTGTGGTCGTTGCCGTTGTTTCCGCGGGAAGTGAATTGGATCATGGTGCTTCGAAGATCCTTGGGAAGGTTGTTCATGTCGTTGGGATTAGTGACGCCCTTGTCCCGGATCCATCCGTAGATTTGTTTTCCTCGGAACTTGGGATATCCCCACGACACCACCAATTCCTGGAGTTCTGCGAGTGTGATAGTGTGAAGGTTCAAGAGAGGCGGTGGATTATCGACCATTGGGGCAGTTGATAAAGACAAGGGCCGTCTTGGTAGATATTAGATGTATCGTTTGTCGAGTGTTTCTGCGGTGGATTGCGTTCGGTGTTGGAGAGAATGCGTCGACTAAAATCGTCCGGGGAACAGAAAATCCCCCACGTGCCATTCGGCGCATCGAAGAGGATGCCACTGTTGCTAGAACACAGCCGTAAACCATTTTCACGAACGTCGAGTTTCTCTTTGATCTTCTTCTCTTTGTTGACGCAGAAGCCATCTTGCTCGACGGTATAGTATGCTTTTGTTTCAAAAGAAGAATTTCTTTCGGTGAGATCCGCTTGACACCTTCCAGAGATGGAATTGTTGCTGGTACGATTCAATTTCTGTTTTAAAATAGATTCGTTCCAAGATTTCAGAACGAAGCAAGTTCCCATCGATGGAGGAAGAAAGAGTTTTCTCCGTGACTGACGACAACGACGACGGCGACGGCGACGGAGATAGCACTGAAGATGATGTGACGCGAAAGATAGGCTGTGCTGTTTCCCGTTCCGACGAGTTTTTTTCGTTTCGTTGTTTTTTGGTTGATGTGTCGTGAAGTTTACTGTTCAAAGTAATCTCCAGGTTACCTGCTATCGTGCGTTCGATTGAATCATCATCCCTCGTGACTGACGAAATCGAATGGTCTCAAAAGCGTCGTCTGTCTGAATGATGTTTCTCCGAATTCGCAAGCTATCATACCGGGTAAGGTTAAGGTTACCTGCTATCAGTAATCTAATGTGCTACGACGTACTAAGTTCTACGTGCTCCGCAAAGATGGTAACCTTACCAGCACATAAAGCGGTGCGGTAGGTTGATCATCCGTAATACAGTAGTACGTAGTAAGTTAGTAGAAAAAACTACGAAGTTAACTCACTCATAAACTCTTCCGAAAAAATCCATTTGTTTCATGTTAACTGTCGGAAGGCGCATGTAAAATAAGATTACGAAACGTACCGTACCGTATCGAATAAATTACGTTCAATACAAGACCATGCACATGCGTGCTGTACCGGTACCGGTAACCTTACGCACCGATATTCGTTGATCGTGCGTTCAGCGTGACATGTGTTATCATGTGGGAAGGCACGGGGGGGCTCCCGTGCAATCGGATCTAACGAGCATTTGTGCGCGTTTCCTACCGTTGACTTTTGGGATTTAGTGAAATCATTGTTCCGTTACGGACCATGTACTGTACATCCGAGTAATTACTCGTACGGGTACCCAAACAGAATGGTAACAATAATGTCACTCGTAGTGAGAATTGAATGACAGTCATCTGTTCGTTGCGATCGAAACCCACCGAGAGCGTGACGAACCCTTCCGTCCCACCAATCCATTGCGATTGGAGCATCTACAAAAACACTGCGAGCGATTCACCATACTGAAAGTAGACGAATAAAGAATGGAAGGAATAAGGAGGCACAGAACCTGGATGTTGTTGCTGATGCTGCTGGTCATGACACTAGCTGCAGCAGATGAATCGTCCGCAGCTGGAAAGGAACCAGCCAACGATGGAGATGATGGCGACGATGGCGAGGAAGGTGTTTGCGCATGGGACGACGAATCGTGCCAAGAAGATGCCCAGCAAGAGGACGGAGATTCACATCTGACCAACTCGGATGGTGGACCGGAATCTGTGGACGACGATTACGATGACGACGACGACGACGATGACGACGACGGACGATGACGATGACGACGAATACTTTGAGTCATACTACAGTTACCGCAAGGAAGGCGAAGATTGGGATGTTTGGAGACACGGCGGAAAGGGTGACATTTACAGACATCTAAATTGTCCGGAGTACGATTAGCACCCCCGACGATAATTTCAATGACACCTCCTTCGAAAACATTCACACGGTCGAAACCTGGCAGACCTTCAATCGCATCTACAATGAAGTGATCATGGCCACCAAGGGCGATCCGGAGCTGGAGCAAGAATCCACCATTCCGCCCTCGTTCGACCGCCATGGCTTTCAATTCCCGATCGAGATCAAGTTTGATCCCGTCGTCGGACGTGGCGTCTATGCCGTCACGGACATCCCAAAGGGTGCCCTCCTGTACATCTCCACAAACAACGGGGCATTTTACAACGGCCAGACCTACCGCAATTTTCTGAGGGCGCTCCCGGCCAATCTTGCCTGTGACGTTTCCATTTGGGCATTTGTCCGATGGGTCTCGCTAGATACAGATTGGAACGAAAAGCACATGGTCTGCGTTGATCTCGACGAAGGATCCTTTGTCAACTCGGCCAATGGCGTGGATGACTACAACATGGCCCTAGGCAATGACGAGGGAACCTTTTACTGGGACGGAACCGAGGAGGAGCAGCAACAGCTCTGGTTCGGTTGCAAAATGAAGTTTTGGGCGTCCCGTGACATTCGCGCGGGAGAGGAAATCAGGGCCGAATATAGCGATTTTGTCGAATTGGACGGCTGGAAGTTCCTGGGGCTGTAGGGGCAAGAACTATAACGTTGCGTTGCTCGTTGCTCGAATGCGTAGGCCAATTGCGGTAGTTTCGATTGGCGTCCACTATGCTACACGCAAGAAACATACTAAGAGGAAGTTGTTGTACTTTCGAAATCAAAGGAGTTGGCATCGTTTCCATCCATAGAATAAAGAATCGACAAGGAAAGTCACAATGCGAGTTACTGCTTTAATACGGAATAAATAAGTAGACGCAACTGAATTGTACAGAATGCGTACCTTGATCGCTGCCATAATGCAGGACATCTAAATTCTTTTGGCTGCTTTGTTCTGACGAGAAATAATGTTTCTCAAAGGTGGTCTTATCGGCTGGAAGAAGGGCAACGAAAAACGTCTTAGTGGTGCGAACAACTAGTACTACTACTACTAGTACCTCTTGTCGGAATGGCACGCTAGTACTACTAGTAGTACTGCAGCATCGAGTACTTTGTCTCCAAGGATTGCAATCCCAGCGTTCAATCAAAATCCCAATGGCGGGAGATCCACGACATTCTGAAAAAATTCTGATTCCTACTAGCACCATTTGTGCATGAACGTAATCATACTACTACTAGTACCCTAGTTTCTGTTAACACTAGTAGTAGTTCTCGTATTACTAGTAGTAACACCAAAACAGTATCCAGCAGGATGCTAGGCTGTGTGCTAAGCAGCAGCAGGCTTAGCAGCACGCTTAGCAAGACACTGCAACAGGATGCTATGGGGTGTTACTATCAGCTGAGTGTGCTGGGTCCTTGTGTACTAGGATTTGTAACAGTTACAGATACCTAGCTGTAGCAGCCAAATCATCCTACCGCTGTAGCATAAGCTCAAGGGATAAGGTTGCTGTAGCCATGGACAATACGCTACAGTACTGATGCAACTCCCGCGGGGTACGGGCAGCACGTACGATATGTACTGCAACCGGATACCCGGCCCTGCAGTTAGCACGGGAATTTTTGCAGTTAGCAGCTCAAAGCGTGACAGTCGCTGTTTTGTATCATGTAGCGCTGTACAGGAGTGTAGGTTCAGTACTGCAGCATACGGAGTACTACTACTTAATTGTGTGCTATGCTAGCTCGCTTGCTTGTTAACTGTAGGGGCTGGGTATCCAGTTATAGTACCTAGTACTGTACACACTGACCATACCCGGATGGTATTGTATCAGTAGCATATCCAGTATCTCGCATACAGCAGCAACGTTATCCCCGTAGCACTATGCTACTACAGTGTGCTAGCATTGCTATTTGGGTTCTTGTAAAAATGGTACAAATATTACACGAGAACCCTGGTCACTTGGTGTTAGCAACCCATAGCACCTTGGAATAAGACTGTTGCTAAGCCTGTTTAGCACACAGTCTAGCACACAGTCTAGCACCTTGTAGTCAGCAGTTACTGGAGGCTGGTCATACCTGTAGCCCCAGCAGTAGTAGTACAGTTCTTCCCTACACAGGAGTTGTAGCATAGCATCCTGGATATCTTTACATACTGCTACCTCTAGAGGGAAGTAGATATACAGTATCCAACTGTATGCAATAGAACATTAACAGTATACTCCTCTGTAGACTCACTATGCTGTGTCACTGTTGTTGTTGCTGCTGTTACTGGCATTCGTGCTGTTGGTACACCACCACCACCACCACCACCAGCAGCACCCCGCCTTCTTGTTGTTACTACTAGTAGTACTAGTAGTAGTACTACTAATGTTGTTGAAGAGCAATGATACTATCAATGATCTACTAGTATACCTCGTCAGGTGCTTCATCGAACGCTGCAACCTAGCTTGAACCTAAGCATTATCATCAACTAGTAGTAGTACTAGAAGCACACTTCGAGTTCGTTGGCTAGAAATGCAATGCACCAAGTATCATTTAGAGAGTATCATGACATCATAATTTTGTTTGATCCGTGATCCGTACCTCGTAACCTTACTCGTTCCACCATATTTACACGTCCGTCTGTCCATCCGTCCGTCAATCAGTCACCCATCACTCATCTCGTACGAAGATTGAGATCTCGGATCTCGGAAACACCAGTTTGTACCGGTATGGGATCCATCCATGATGGAAGACTCATCAACTGGGAAGACATCACACAACTCTGTTACATTTCAAATTTAGAGGGGTGATTGAGAGTGTCAACCCACCATGGAATTCATAATATGACAGTGAGTCGAATCCGGTTGCGATCGTGTTTGGTTTCGTTTCGTTTCGTCTCGTCTCGACTCGTCTTGTTTAGTTTGGTTCCGCATGTGCCGTGTGCGTTTGTTTGTTACTTGATTTCAATCGAAAAAATAAAAAATCGACCAATTACTAGGCCTTCGTCAGTCTTTTCTGTGGACAGAAAGTTTTCCATTCCGGTCGTACAGCGTTCCAACCCGTGTTGCACCCTTGTGGGCAGCGCAGACAATGCGCTGTTTCGCAACACGGGAATCGGCTCCTGCTCTAAAGGGAGAGTGCAAGGTTTTTTCTTTTCCAAACCAATCGCACTCTGGGAGGTACAGGCAGCGACATTTTTTGTTTTTTTGTTTTGGAATGGTGCCTGTTCGTGCGCGGGAAGCAAGTCAAACAAGTACGGATCAATGTCTCACCCGGATGCATCGCGTTGTTGTTTTGTTTCGTGGAAAAGTGTCGAAACCCGACACTCGGAAGGACCTTTCATCTAGGTGTTTCGGGTGGTAGTCAGGACATGCCGTGCGGAACCGACGAGTGACAGCATGGTATTCCGTCGTGATGGGGCAGAGTGCCTTTTTTTACACCCAGATTGAGCACTGGATGGACCCTGCGAGGAGTTTTTGGCTCAGTTGCACCGACTGTTCGGTCGTCACCAAACAGGCCTGGCATGCCGAGTTCTCGACCGGACCAACGGAGACCCCATGGGAGGATATATTCTCGGAGGAGTTGCGCTCCTTTCACTTTTCCGCAAGCGCCGCGCCAACGTCCTTGGTATTTTAATTCGAATCCGAAAGAAAACCTACTCTAGACATCGCCAAGAAGCCAGCATCGGATCTATGGATTTTCTTCGCAAGCCGCCTCTCGCTGGAGGAGCTAGTTGAACTGACCGATGGGCTGCAAGTTCTTCATGAACTATCACTAACACCGTGTCAACACAACTCCGAATAGTTATTAACATTTATGAGTAATAACAATAATGTTACGTGAGTCCTTATCCACCCGTCACAAAAAAATAAAACATATCGCATTTTGTTGCCTTGTCCAGATCACAATACATATAGTTTCACACGTGCCACGGATGAGATGCGTCATGGTTCCCTGCCAATAATGATCAATCACTCCACCGACACTGGCCACAGTTCAAAGAATTGTGGATATCGGTCCCTCGGTGGTGTGTTATTGGCTGGGGGTCGATTCCATTGCCGGATCCATTCGAAGGAATCCTGTTGGCCTCCTCCATTCAACAGGACTGTCCCTTAATCACTCGCGGCGCGTCTCTCCTGAGCACGGATAGGACATTGCAACTCCGTCGGCCACTTGGTAACGTGAGGTGACTTTCCGAAACGAGGCTGCTGTTTCGGTTTGACTGGACTTGCGACGGTGGTATACATTTCTCGACACAATATTTTCGTCCATGATTATATTTCATTCGATTTCATTGGATACGCTAAAGGTTGCACACGCTATGCTTTGTCAATACGCGCCACAGATGTACCTGTATACCGAATACCCTCGTCTCGAAACTATCAACTCAAATCAAGTCGTCTCCATCTACACAGAGGCACCGGATAAAAACCAATGCAACGAAGTGAAATAAAACGAAATGAAATGCATTGCACGGAATTCCTTGCGGCAATTCTTTTTGTTTTCTCTTTCTGATTTCCTTTCCAAAGCGGGGATCGCCACCCTAGGATTTCTTGAACTTGGAAAAGAATCCCTTCTTGGATTTTGTCGCCTTGGCGGCCTCGGGGGCATCCTTCTGTGCCGACAATGGGATACCTTCGGGAGGTGCTGGGCTCGATTCCGATTCGCTAACCTCGATTTTGTCGGGTTCCGGCGACGATGGCGGTGGCGGAACCGGTGGGTCCGAAAGCATCAGGCCGACGAATTTCCCATCGGCGGCCCGTCGCTTTACCGAGTAGACCGATCGCACCAGCTTGGAAAGAACGGACGGGTGCGTCGACACCCCGCCGATGATTTGGAGGCAACGAACAACGTTGTTTGTAGCGTGTGCCATTGCCACACTGCCTGCATCTTGCGTCTGCGCATCGACCGCCGCAAGAATCGGGATTCCCAATTCGTGGTACAAACATTGCGGATCCAGCTCCAGAACAATCCAGGCTTCCCACGTTTCAACGGGGGGGACAGAAGCGGGCATTTGATGCCGGAGCAGTCGCTGGAGAAGAAGGCGCATCACTCGGATCGGCACTCGGATCGGCACTATGATTGGTATTGGAATTGGAACTGGCATTGGAATCGATGTTAGAACCCGCCTTGACCAGTTCGATGTCCTTCGGCTGCTCCCAATAGTATTCGTTGGCCACATCGACCATGTCTTCTAGATACAAGCTGGCTCGGGTGAATCGTCCGTCCTTGACAAAGGTGCGGGGAAAATACGGCCTCTGGGAGTCCACGCACCGATCCCAGTCCATTTTACGACACAGGTGAAAGATAGAGGTGTGGTCGGGAGGGGGCGGCGGGGGGATCGTAGCGTTGTCGGAGGAGAGGAAGCAGGCCGTCGTTGTCGACGGCAAAGCCAAGGCCAAAGGTGATGTCGATGTCGATGACGACGAATCGTCGGGGGCAAGTTGGGGCACAAGCGAGCCCTTCCGGTTTGGATTGGTTAGAGGTATTGTCACCGAACTGCTCCTTCATCTCTTCGTATGTCATTCCCGCTTGCCAGCCCATTGTTGTGCGCGTGTTTGATTGAGTTGTTTTCGTTGTTGATGATGATGCTGTGTAGTGTCTTGGACTGGAAAATAACAGGAGTTTGTCGGGTTGTGCTGTTCTGGTGGATTCCATTGAATCAAAGAATATCACGAGTCACTCCATTGGAATTCGGTGTGCTTGTACTCGTATCCATGCGTTGTACGGGTAAGATTACAGCACCTGACATCTTCTCCGTAGAGCAACAGTGCGGACACCCTTAAACGATTTCGTACGAACTACAGTGGCATTGTAAACAACACATGTACGAACTAACCTTACGTCGTTTCCAACGCGACGTTCAAAAAATTCAAATTCGAAAAAGAGCCCCACCCTGCATCCCATTTTGATTTTGATTCAAACAGGGGCTATATTATAGAACATTGATGAACAGACGAGACCCACCATGTGTATCCATAAAAACTACCCCGATTACAGCATGCTCTTGCGCACGTCATTCTATTTTTTTTTGTGCCATCACGCATCACTTTTTTTCTGTGCGCACAGGGCAATCACAAAAAATGTTGCAGGAAGATACTGTAAGGTGTGAAAGATCCAAGGCATGCAACGAATTGCTTTCGGAGAGCATGGACAGACAGACACTTGGCAAGCATTTCGACTGTTTTGTAGCAATCCTACTCTGCTGCGTGGCACAACTTGCCTGCATCCCTTTACTGTCGTTTGCTGTGGTTTTCCAGATTGTTTTGAGGCGTGGGAAACAACCTTTCTTCGGACAAATCACCCTTTTTTTGGCTGTTGGCCACAACATAATCGAGGCCTTGTGTAGGAATAAGCTTTTTTCCAATTGGACTACGCGAGCACGTAGTTTGTCCATTCCATTATCGTTATTTTCATGGGCTCCCGCAGTAACTTTGTGAAAGGCTTTCGGCATTGCAGATCAATAGAAAACACCGAGTTCCATTACTGGATTTTTCCAGAGATTGCATCACGGTGGATGCTATTCGTTGCAAGAGTTGTTGCAACGACAAAAGCGTGGGTGAGCTTCAAGGGCCCCGACAAAAGCTTTTGGAGCCGAAGTGGCCGAACCAAAATTTCGTTGGAACCAGGGAGAAGGCGGCAAGCCCAATGGGAGTCATCTTTTGGTGTTGAAAGACAAAGCACATGACGGATTCATGACGGACCAATTGAAGCACTTTCAACCGCCACAACAGAAGTTCTATTTTCGTAAGCATCGGCTTAATTTTATTTGTTTCGCCTTGTTGCTGGGGTCACGGAACAGGTTTGTCGAGCGGAATTACAAGTTTGGGGTGCAGCGCTAGAAACACAGCAGCATACAGGATGATGGGACGGAGCAATGAATAGATGGCCTACTGTGTTGACTACAGTGCAAACGCAACGTTTTTGTTTTCAAAGGCGCATAGGATTCCAACGCAAAGAATAACAGTTTTTCAAATTTATGGGTTTGCTCTGCAGGAAATGAAGCGTCTATTTTTTTGCAAGGCGTGACATCATGACAGTGTGTGTTGTGCGTGCGTGACATATTACTCGTAATGCGGTGGTTAGTACAAACTAGCAGCTAGGGGCGTTCATAATGGCATCATCCTCTTCATACTTGGCGTCGATTTCCTGCACACTCCTGTTTTTGCGAAGGAGTTCAGCTTTGGAAACCGTCCATTTCTTTTTCGCCGTGTCGTACGATCCATTTTCCGGTGCATGCGACGACAACCCCTTGTCCGAGACGGGCATGCTTGTGACAGGTTCGTCCTGTCCGTCTGCGAGCATTTCTTCCTTCATCATCAGACAGTATCGTTTTTCGTGGCACCCGTAGGCGTGGGGAGTCAACTCGATGACGTTGTTCAGGGGAATGGACACATAGGGAGCTTCCTTTCGGTCCAGTCCCATGAAGTACGCGTACAAAATTCTCAGAATGCCCTGGTGCCCTACAATCAACAGGGGTTCTCGGATGCGTTCCATTTCTTGGGCCAATGGCTCCAAACGAAGCGTAACGTCCATGTAGGATTCTCCCCGGGGATACCGATAGCTGAGTTTATCGGCCTGTCGCCGAGAGAACTCCTCCGGAAAGACCTCCTCGATTTCCTTGTAGGTCATTCCATCGCACGTTCCGGCATAGAGCTCATCAAGATTCCGACGCGGTTTGGGACGGAACTGGACCCACTCCAAATTGTCTCCGTTGTCAAAGGTGTGGTTGAAGGTTGAGTGTTCTAGGAATTGGGCAGTTTCTCGGGTTCGTCGTAGGGTGCTGGTCCATAGCCGACACGGACGGTCGCTATTCTCACCGTTGAGTTCGTCACTGGATTTAGCTTCGCCGTTGTGCATGTGGTCCTCGGGTCGGGGTCGAGCGATTTCTTCCTTTGCAAAAATCGCCAATCGTCGCGCATACTCGAGTCCGGCCGGAGTGAGACCGGAATCTCCACCAATCTTGCCCAAAAGGTTGTATTCGGATTGTCCGTGTCGTGTCAAATAAAAGGTTCGTGGCATGGTGTGCAAATTCATGACAAAGTGGACAACCTTTAGGGACAAGTATCCACGAATGTTGTGGACTACATATCGGTGCGAGTTCACAATCTTACAGAAAGGCCCGTCGTCTTCTTCGACAGTTTCGTAGTATTTTTCGTAATTGGCCCGACGGGCCATGAAATCTTCGACTGCCTTGTTTTCTTCGACTCCTTTGTAATCGGGTGTGCTCAGCTTGACCTTGTGAATGTTGGACAACAAAATCTACAGTGTATGAAAGTCGTTAGGAGTAAAACCATCACACGATGAATTCGACAATCATCGCAACGTGTGTAACGACCAAAGCAGAATTGGAATTGAATGAGAAAAAATGAGTTTTGTGAGTGATAGGGAGTCAGGATAACAGACTCAAGAATTATTCAAAAATTTGGTTGATCCATCCTCGATGTATTGATTGAATTTTCTCAGCAGTGTCGGTCTCTGTATGTTGAATCGACCAAAAACCAACATAGAATAAATTCACAATCCGAAAAGTTCGACTTTCATCACTCACTGCCTCGTCGTCACAGATCGATTCCACAAAAATAGTCTTGATGTTGTTCTTTTCTTTTTTGAGGGTAGCCGTGATGTGTTTCCTGCGTTCCTTGGTGGAATTGGTCGCGTCCAAGGCAGCCACTCGGACGCCGTCCTCCGACATGTACTCCATCAAATCAGCAAGGGCGGCATCACAAGCCACTTTTCTCTGGGCAACGCCATCAGCATTTTCAGGGTTGTAAAATGAAGCCGGCTGCTGGGCTCCGCACAACTGGCGGCGATAATCCCCGACGTTGAAAATCTGAGAGGGGATGTCGTGGAAAAAACTCAAGAAGCGGCAAATGCGCTTGGCAATGTGGGTCTTTCCGGTGGCCGGCAAACCGACCATGACAATGACCAGTTTGTCACTGGCGCTGGAACCCATAACCTCGAGAGGTGCCGCATTGTCTCCCTCCGGCAAGACGTGTGGCAGGGGATTGTAGTTGTTGCTGCCGGCGTGCCAGGACGTGTCGCCGTCGTCGGAAAAAATGCTGTTAATGCTGTCGTTTTTCGGGAGCTCGACAGTCATGGTGTTTGGTTTCTTTGTGTATCAAGGTATCAAAATAAATACTTTGGCTCAGTGCGAGTTGAATGTGGAAGGATTGGATCGGATTTGATTCAATCGTATTGCGAGATGTGGCTTGACGTTTTGGCACACAAAGAACTTATGATGTTGTGATGGTTTGCGTTCAGTAAGTCATGGATTGATGCTAAAACACCAATCACAGGCATTCTGGGTGCTGATTTCAAATTTTTCCGTATTTTCCATGTACCGTTGAGGCAGGTTAAGGTTACTTGTCGCTAAGTCTTACGTAGCACCCGTAACGTACTTCCACGTAGGTTTTCTGTGACAATTCTGTGACAATCGCTCTCGACCGTTGTTTTTGAAGGGAGAATACAATATTCTATGGACGCAAAGAAGAAATGCTATGGAAGATGGAGAAGTTTGTGTGTCATTTTACTTGATTAATGTAATGACCCAACGCAATAGTAAGCGTGAATGACGTCATATCGAAATATTCTTCGTTTAAGGATAGAGATAAAATGAAAGTTCATCGGATAGCGTTCTATTATTATTAAGAGTAAGGTTAAAAATATAACCTTTGAGGACTCGATCGACTGACGTCCTTTCAACTTTGAACTTCAAACTCCCGATCTTCCGCCTTCAACAAGCGGAAATGCAGTGCACAACGAGAAGATCGCTGCATCAAGATGCTCGTGGAAGAAAGGACGCACGAGGCTAGGCGGGAGGAGTACTAATAGTACTTGTATGTACAAGGTATTGATGTACGCGTAACGAAAGCGGTGCGAACAAGAAATTGAACATCTGTTGTGTGTACTTCCTTTACTGTACAGCACGATACCCAACCTATCATCGACGATTGACTTATATTCGAAAAGGTACGTCAAGTCTCCATGCGCTTACTGGTAACTATCAGCGACCATGGGAATACGCTGAAACGAAACGTGGTTGAGGTAGATGACGATAATGATGATAATGAGGTGTAGAATAGATGGTTCTGAATGAGGAGCGACCGAAAAGATGGCTTCTGTGCTAAGTTGAAATGGCCAAGCAAGTGTTGTCTCGCAGCATCTTAAGAGTCCTTTGTCTTCGAATAGAAGTTAGAAAATGGAGAACGGAAGGTTTTAACACCGGATTTGAGACAACTACGGTTTCCGAAACAAGGAGTAGAATGAACGTATTTTGGGTTTTGGATTTGCCTACTTCTGGATGATCGTGTAGAGTACTGCCGATGTGGAAATGGCAAGCAAACATGACAACAGACTCTCAAGATATTTGCGAAGTACTTCGCAGACCGTTGTAGCTCACAGGAAAACTTCGCATGGTCGTCAAGAAAGGTTTCTGGTATACTCTAACTCGACAATCGATGGTTTAGTCGAAGGATTCTAAATTGTTCGTTGTCTTGTACCATGATTGCGTTTGCGCGAAGTTTCTGACGAAAAAGCTTTTGTGTAATGCAAATACGATACTCGTTCGCTCACCTGATCCCTTTTCTCCTTCAACAGCATCCTGTATACATATTTCACCATGTCCAAATTCACTTTCTGCCTCCTCTCCGTCTTGGTAGCAGCTTGCTCTGCCTTCGCGCCCAACTCCCCTCTTCACACGGCCACTCGACAGGCTACCGCCACGTCTTCACCTTTCGCATTGAATGCCGTCGAAGACTACGACTCGGAAACTTACTGGGAAGATGAATACCCTCCTTCCAAGGTGTTGGGACCCATCATGTCCAAGATGCCCTCTGGCATGCTCGGTGCCTTGTCGATCATGTTCCTCAGCATGCTCGTCTTGTCGATCTCGGGAAGTGCAGCCCTTCAGCAAGAACCCGGTGCCTTCGAGAACGGATCGTGGGTCAAGTGGTACTATGTTTTGGGATCCTTCGGAGGACCTCTGGCCTGGGGAACCCACGTTGCCGCCTGGATCCAACGCAAGAACGGAATGTAAGATCTATCCACCTTTCTCCACGACCATGGTAGCTAGGGTATAGTTTCACTATTGTAGAAGTGCACCACTATTACTATTGGATTACAGACGACCTGTGCAAACACTAGGGAAGCAAATCGAATATTTTGCTACAAGCAACGAGAACATCAGCACCCCAAGCTGATAGGAAGTTGAGGCGGGAGACGTCAATCGATGGCCGGATCTTGTGCTCCTTCATTTTTATTATTTTTTTGAATGTTCAGTAGACATTAAAATTTAACAATAATTCTATGAGCTGCATTGCATTGGTGACATCTGCGTATTTCTAGTCTAACGTACGGGGTCTTCGAAAATACTTCGGACTATCAGTTTTAATGTTTGTTCACCAGTTTAGAAAAAATAATAAGAGATTATTTGTTTTCTTTTCGACGAACTCTTGCTTCTGATGACTTTTGTTGTCGATGCAACAAGAAGTGAACGGAAGAATTATTGGTATTGAAATTTTCCTATCGTACTCGTACGTGTTGCGCATTACGATTAGGAAACTGCTAAAAAAAGGAAAACTTCCATCAACTGGTATGTGTCCTGCCAAAAACTCCCATTCATGATTGGGGTATCTACTTTTTCAAATGAATTTAAATGTCTATGTGAGCTTGATAGAGGACTACTCGTATCACGTTGACTTCATCCACGTATTCTCGAGCCACCACCAAGATGCATGCTTGTTCTAGTACTATACTAGTACTAGTATCCTTGGGCATGCACCCTTACTAGAAGTAGTAGATATGTTTATACATCAATAACATGCACAAACTAGTACTAGTAATAAAGTAGGACTAGGAGCATTGCTGGCCATTCATCATAGTGCATCAGCATATACCACCATATGCTGCTGCTACTACTAGCTACTAGCTACTAGCTACTAGCTCGTCCAGGGTGTTTCTGCTGGTGGAAGTTTGCTTCTTGCAGCACGTGATATCTGAAACATTGAAGATACTAGTAGTGCTGGAGATACATCAACATGCC
The DNA here is from genome assembly GCA_037355855.1 of Pseudo-nitzschia pungens. Classification (NCBI taxonomy): domain Eukaryota; phylum Bacillariophyta; class Bacillariophyceae; order Bacillariales; family Bacillariaceae; genus Pseudo-nitzschia; species Pseudo-nitzschia pungens. The sequence continues at coordinate 1,755,978 of CM074763.1, read as the reverse complement.
AAACCCCTATCATCAACAGAAGTACAAATTTAAAAAAATATAAAAAATACTACTACTACGTAATATCTCAATAGCATTACTACTCTTCGTACAATTGTATGCCTTGTGCCGACACTTACTGTTTTGATTGTCCGTAGCGATGATCGAAAAATTGAATGCTACTACAAAGTAAGGTTAAATTCATCTTCAATCTTACTTGTAAGGTTACAGTAAACCTTGCTTAATGACAGCGCAAGAACAGCGCACGACGGTTACTAGGTGATAAATAAAGAGGCTCTAGTAAAGAAGGCTATACTAGAAATACTACCGGTACGTAGTAGTAGAACTACTATGCTACTTTGGAATACACTAAGATGCGCTAGCCTACTGGAGATAAAAGGCTCGGTCGCATATCGTGGGCATGATGCTATTACCTTGTACTAGGGTATTTTTTCGTTTTGTAGGAGTTCGTAAAGCGTGCTGGTTGATTCTACCGGTAAGGTTACTGAGATGACTGAGATACGGTGCGTAAACCTTACCTCCAGCAGTGGTGATGCAACGCGACCAACAAGCACTTACAATAGAATAACCTTACGATTCATTCCTGTTGATGACGATTTCCAACGCAACCGATACTGTAAGAGGAAACCAGCGAGTCTTTTTTTTAAGAATCCGCCAATGAAAATCGGAAAATAGTTCTCGGAGCATTCGATAGAATACCAGTAATTTTTTTACTAGTAAGTCCAACGGCTTACCGGTAGGAAAATTAATTTTAAAAGTACCGGTAATTACGGTACCTTACTTGTACTCGTAATCTCATGAGGAATTTGGAAATGATCCCGTTCATACCGCTACGACTACGAGTATTTGTACGTTTTACTATCAGTACAGAATAGGGGAGTTCGTAGTTTCCTTCAGTAATCTTACACCTCATTTTGTCGCGAAGATTGTTGTTCATCTCAAAGGACCTCTGATACATCGAAACCTCCGAAAGAACACAATAGTTGCCACGGTGCGAAAGCATACAAGCCCCCTATTATTGCTATCATCATTATTATTATCTAAATCAGCACTTCAGCATGTTCGCCAAGACCGTAAGCAAGCTTCTGTTGCCCACCCTCGAACGAGACCTTACCAAGGCCGTCAGTGCCGAGCTCGCGTCGGCTTCGAAGATGACGGATTGTTTCTTGGCTCCGACCGTTTACGGCTATGAAAAGACTTCCGCGACCAGCGGGATGGGACACGCGACTTCGGCTTTGCAGCAACGGGAAACGACCACCTCCGTCTTTGAAAAGGTCCACTACCCGGTGCCCAAGCAGGGACTGTTTGAGTAGGGTTCTCGTTCTCTTCCACCGAGGCAATCTTTGCAATGCGGCGAAAGCTTGCAAACATACATAGATGGGAAGGGAATATCACTACCAACACCATGCGAGTCAATGTCACAAACGGGATTCGTCGTTGCGAAGCTGTGTGCAAATCCGCTGGAAAGAATGAAAGACAACACAGAACTGAACAGAAAAAAGGAAGGAGAATCACTGAGTGCAGTAGCGGGATGAGAGAATTGTGTACAAATCTCGATTGAAACTAGTATAGTAGAACAGTGATCATCCGCAGAGAATGCCCTTCTCCTTTCGAAACAATCCACAATTTCAATGTAGTATCGATCATCGATGGCGAGAATCGCAATAACGAGTGGACGGAAACAATTCGAACTCGTCCAATCTTTTTTTCTATTTCAGTACAATACTTCACTTACCTTATGTACAAGAAACACAACCAAGACTTAATTATACCAGTAATATTCAACTTGTTAGCTACATACTATCTTCGTACAGGTAATACTGCTTTGTGGGAGAAGTTTTCCGTATGAGGCAGATGAAGGAAACGCAGCGTTGATTGTACTCGACTCGACAGATTCTGAACATTTCAGTTACAGATAGGAAAGTACAGCAAGAAAAGGTAAACAAGAGACTAACCGAGCAGAATGGAGTTCAGCCACCAAAAACAAGACGCATTTCAAGTACAAGGATGTCAGAGATTAAACTACAAACTACTTTTGCCTGTGACAAAGGAATAACTTTGGGATGTTAGATTCCGGTACGAGTCATTTGTTGTTGATGTTACGTTGCTTTATTTCGCTTCAGTAATTATTACTTGTACCAGTTTTCAGACCAGTTTTCAGAGTTGGAAAAGGTCACTTTTGAAAGACATATATGAGAGGAAGCTAGATCAGCAGAACTGATCTTATTTTCAGCTGGGGTGAGTCAAAAATCTTCCAAAATTTTAAGGTTCCTCGACGGCGTCATCTTCGGCGATGGCATCCATCTTGTCGGCGGAGTCGAAGCGCTTGCTCGCTGCCTCATCAGCGTTGAGACGAGACATGGATGCGATTTCAAGCTTGAGGGCATGCTCAAAGGCAGCCTTCTCGTCGTCGGTGGTGGAGAGTCCGATTTGCTCTCGGATTGCCTTGATGTTGGCAAGAATGTGTTCGCGGCGGCTGGAGTAAGTCTCTTGCATGACAGAAAGAGGCTTGAATCGAGCAGCCAAGTCGTCGGCTCCAATGGCGTTGGCAGGGAGGTAAGTGGCAAGGGGCAGGTTGTCATCGGCGTGGTCGTTGTCGGCGAATCCCTTGGCGGCACGTTCTTCGGGGGTTCCAACGTAAACTTCATCGTATTGGAATCCCATGACCTTGCGTTGGCACCAGGCAAGGAACCAGGCGGCGTAGCAGATTCCAGTGGCCTCGAGGAAGAGAGCAGCTTGGAGGAAGACGAAAACAATAGGGTTGCTCAAGAAAGCAATAGGGAAGCTGGAAGCAACCAATTGCCAGGCGATGGATCCAAGGATGGTGGTGGTGATAGCTCCCATGAATCCCAAGTTGAGCATCTTTTGGATTGGATCGGAAACACCGAAGATGTTCTCGTCTTCTCCGATGACAACGTTGACGGTGGTGACACGGGCGATAACGAAGAAGCACAAGGTGACAGTCATTTGACGACCACACATGAATCCAGGAAGGTTACGTCCACCATTCTTGAACAAGCATTCGCAAGTGCGGAGGGCCATAGGGGAGGATCCACGTTCGGACTTGGGGAGCTTAGGCGACAGTGAAGAAAGCGATTTGCATACCCTCAAGGAGACCGACGCAGCACATGAGGAGGAAGAAAAGCAAAAGAGAGACAGTCTCAGGAATTCCATCCCAGGCAGAGGTCTTTCCGCGGTAGAGAGCTTCGATGGTGACACCAAGAGCGAATCCGAGCACGGCAAGAGAGAAGAGAACACGGAGCCAGAAGAAGGCAAAGGTGATTCCGGTCTTGGGAGGTTCGTTGGATTCAACAGGCTTTCCAGCGGCCCAGTAAGCCATCATACGGATCAAGTAAGAAGTGTGCATGACACCGGTAACTTCGATTCCGGCAGCAACCCAGTAAGTGAAGGTCATGAAGTGGGTGTTGATGTAGTCAAGCATCATGTGGGAGGCGTTACATTGAGAAGTCAACTGTCCAACAATAACGTTCTGCAAAACCATGGCAATACCGGATCCGAGGAAGATGGCAGAGACCCAGTCAGGAAGTCCGAGAACCTTGGCTCCGGAGAGAGGAGCTCCGCAAAGACCGATTGTGAAGTTGATGAAGATAACCATGAACTGACGTCCCATGAGGTATCGGTCAAGGTTGTCTCCCTTGTGTCCCCATCCGGTGATCTTGTAGGTGATAGGGTGGGATTCACGGTAGAGTTCACGGTCGATAGGAGGAAGACCGACCATGGAGCACTGTCCTCCTTCAACCATGGACATCCAGATGATAAGGGACCACATGATAACTCCGGCAGCAGCAGGGTGAATATCACGAGCGAGCTGAGTGTTTCCGGTTCCAATCAACGCCAAAACGACGACGATGGAGAAGACCAAGAGGACAAGGGAGAAGACGATACGGATCTTGTCCAAGGGGGGAACTGATTCCGTGGGACTTAGAATCGGCGACCATGTTGACAGTTGTTTTCAAAGCAAGCTTCCGTTGTTGTTCTTGTTGTTGTTGAGTTCGAAGTTTTTGCTTCAGTGGATTGTGAGAACATGGAAGTCTATTTTTGATCCGAGTGAGGTTTCTCGTGCAAATCGATGTTTTACCAGAGTTTCCTTGGATGATCATCGGATGTGTGGATGCAACTTTTTTCCTGAAAGTCGGAATTACCGTTGCTTCCGTTCATGACGTGTGAACACGCACAAGCATAACGAGGCGGGCACATGATTCGGCGACGGCACGCGATCGTGGAAAGCGTTGGCAACCATATTTCCACGACTGGTCCCGTGTTAAAGTATACTACGAACCGTAGAATGAGAACTTTCGGAATAAATAACGTTTACGGTTACTATTGTAACAGAATTTCTATTTCGCAGTCGCGATCAAAATTTCAAACAAGCGCGAGCATCCATTTAGATTGTCTCGCTCGGCTTTCGCTAGCATTGAATTAACGGCTACAATTTGTGTATGTGAATTTGACGTAAGTCAATGTGAAATGCTACTAAAACTAGAAGCAAGATATGTTTTATGTGACAATGCGAAACACTTCCAGATTTTACCATAGTAAATACTTAAAATGAGTCGGGCGATTGTATTACCAAAGAGTTGAACAATGGACCGAGCAATTTCTAAATTTGAATGGGACAACTCTTTTTGAATTGCTTCGCTTCGTTGCTGGACCTACCCCGCGGTGGTAATAATCGCATTGGTCGAAATCAAAAGAAGATGACAAGAACAAGCTTTGAATTGCTCTCTTCTGAAGTTTCCCCGCGGTCCAGAAACAGACTTGGCGATGCCATATCTGGTTTTAAGAAAACCAATGTCATCTACGTCATCATTGATTGGAAGGTGGCTAGAAAGGAGGGTACATAAAGAGCAAAATAATGGTGGAGATACTGACAACATAAGTTAAGATTACCGTACGGTAACCTTACGTACAACATACAACGTGCTCGACACACAACATACGACACACAACTATGCAACGTACAGTAGATACAGTAGAGTGCGTTGACGTAAGTTACTGTACTGTACTCCGTTGTGTTGAGCTTCAACTCTCCTGGGACACTGAGTTTTCAAACATCATCTAACCTGCAAAATGTACGTATGCTCTCTACTGTCGATATAATCGCATGTATTTAGTAAAGAGTGAGGTATTTATTCACTATCTATTCGGGATTCATCCTCACACTGTTGTGGTCATCACAAGAATAGGTAAACTCATTTTCTTTCAAAGTGAACTCTTCGGTGAAACTCATGGAATGGTCCAAATGCCAACCATATACCGTACCATTAATGATTTAGATAAGGAGTCCTTGAGCAAAATGATAAGCGGAGCTTTGATAAAAAATGACAAGAAAAAGGATACTAGTACTACAAGTAGTAGTAGTACTTGCAGTAGTTCACACTAAGCCAGAGTGGAGTTTCATTTGACAGTCGAGCACATACTAAGAAATATCATCTGTTTTCATTACCAGATTTGCGTACCGAATTTATCCCCATTTTGGTTTTTTACCCTAATAGCGTACCGACCAAAAAATTTTGACTCCAAATACCCTATCTGCGTCAGGGGTGATCTGCGTTCCCTTCGACTTCGTTTGTCGTATCTGCGTTCCGACAAGCAACAATTGTTGCTTTCTGTTTTGTGTAGGTCCGTTGCAAAATGTTCCGTCTTCAGCACAACAATCATACGGTAAGGAGGACCACTCACTGGATTTCGTTTTCCTACCGTAATACGAAGTAGTAAGGTTACTATCTTACTACTAGTTTGACTAAGTTACTACTACTACTACGTAGTACTACCGGTACCGAATAGTACGAAATATCATGCTTTCACATCAACGAGGATGATATTGTACTAGTACTAGTAGAAAAGTTGAAACCTATTTGGAATCCCCTGCAATTGAATGCATCTCCAATCATGGCATTGATTGATCATACTAACTGCTATTTTTTTAATGGCGATCGCGTCAACAGAATGGGCAAGTTCCTACTAGACCGACAGCCAGAAGAAAGCCCAAGATCAATCACCTGGTGGCTCACCACCACGAAGCAACAAGCACAAACGAAATCAAACAGCAAAGAATGACATAGCAGCCGATTCCATCGGATAGTCTAAGACAAACCGATGATGCAATTGTAATGCTCTATCTGAACCCTACTGCGATGCATGTGGTGGGATCAGCAATACGTAGTAGTGCAGCAGTGTTTCATAATATGATTAGTAGTATGTAGTGCTGGTGGTGGTAGTAGTATTTGTGGTATTACGACAACTGATCGATCAAAGAACTCCTCATGTCTTGCACAATGTCCATTGGTTGCATGGATTGGTCTTGTCCTCGGTTTCGTTGGAGCTTAAAGATGGATTCCACCACCGAAATTTCCGTACCGGTCGTGTCGAGTCCGACAAAGGCCGACCAATCGTTGACAATGAATCCCCCGCCCAAAACATCGGAAGCCGCGATTGACGGTCCCCGCTACCAGGGGAATTTGTAGCAGAGAGGACAGTTCTTCCATGTCCTGGACGGTGGTTCGGGGATGAACCATTCCACCCTGGTTGGAAATGTTCATGTAGGTACCGACGAGGGCCTGCCCCCCGACGGTTTGCCGAAAGACCTCGACGCCCAGAACGTCCGAGATGATCTCTTCCGTTTCCCGATCCGTGTCGGGATGTATGAGAGCGACGTGATCGTTGGTACAAATAACGTTACCGAGAGCCGACAATCGTTCCTCGACGCGCTGGAACCACGACCTTGTCGGGCAAGGAGTTTCGGAGGTGCTGCAATTCCTGGTCCGTGGTGGTGTTGGGGACCAACAGCCCCCGGACGTTTCCCACCGTGGTTCGTCCCACGTATCGTCCTCCCCCGATGGTGGCGTGAATCACGGGGATGTGTTCGATCAGCTCGGCTTCGAGGGTCGAGTAGAAATTCTCCGAGCCTCCGATTCCGGCGAGGGCATACGAATTTGTGAGGGCGCTGAATACCCCGATCTCGGGGGAATTTTCGAATGCACAACGGGTTGCCATGTTTTTTATTTTGGAAAATAGATTTGTTTCTGGAGACTTCGGATTTTTGGTTGGATGGATTCCGGAGATTCGTATCTCCCCGTCTCGATATGCAGTTAGTTAATTAATGAATTCGATGCAGTAGGTAAAGTCGAGGTATTCGATTCTCTATCTAGCTGCGTTTCTCTTTTTGTCGTCTAGCCTTGTTTCTTCTATTCGTTCAATTTGTGACGAGGAAGGTAGGAATTTGTTGATGTTGTTAGAGTACGTGATGTTCCGGACGATACTCCTTCGAATGGCCTTCGTTGATAGTCGTACAACAAGGATGAATGGAATAGGTCGAGACGATTCGAAACATGCAGAGAGTAGAAGTACGAGTAAGCCTACGCCATTTTTCAGTCTTACAGCCAGTGTTTTGATGCTTCTCGTGGCGTCGCGCTTCAAAATATCCCATGTTTGGAACGTAGTAGTAATACGGTTAGTTACCGCACGTACAACCGCACCAGTACGGGTAACAGTACCCTGTGGTAGGAAATAGAAAAATTTGCAAGTTGTGTCGGTGTTGGGCGTTTGATTGGTGTTCGTGATTTGTTTTGGAAGGGCTCAGAACCTTTTACAGCAAAAGCGCGAATTCGACTATTCGCGACTGACTGACTGACTCCTTGGGCGCAACCCCCTGACAACATGCGTGATGCTTCGAAGAAGATCTTCTCCGAGAAAAAGGATCTAAAGAATGGAATGAACAGGATATTATTATTATTTGTACCGTACGTACGAGGAAGGCTACCTGGTATCCATCACCGACCAGACCCTGACAGCAGTCATCTGGTGTCTGTTGCGCAAATTATGGTTGATTCCTTTCCGGCACCATCCCAACCCGCTGAAGTTTGCACACATGTCTCGGATCTCGGATCGATGCATCAGATTCCAAAATAATACGAAGTAGTAACAATCGCTACATAACCCGAAAACCAATAGCAACAACGAGAAGGAGGACCGCAATGGGGGCATTGGTGGCAGCATCCTCGTGGTTGGTACTGCGGCCATTTGGTCGCGGCGGGAACCTTGGCAAAAGCTCCGCCGCAGCTCGAGCAATGGTCCTCTTGCTGCTGGGCATTCTCTCGATCACCACCACCACTACAACGAACCGATCGTCCATCCTGGTTGCCGCACAGAACCAAAATTTGTTTTCGTCCAACGTCGTTGCGCTCACGTCTTCCAATTGGAAGGAACACGTTGTGGACAATCCGCATCTAGTGTTTGTGAATATATGCCGAAAGGGGTGAGGATACTGCCAGCTTCTCCAGCCGTAAGTCGTTTTTGTGACCGTGTCGGTGTTGTTGTCAGTACGAAATATCTAGCGGAATATTTATTTGGGTTGTTCCTTCATTTTTGGATCGATCCATGATAGTTTTTGCACATTGTTACAACAATTGGCTCGCTAACTTATTTTTCGATGTGTACAACCTTTTGTTTGGATCGGATTGCATGGCTCGATTGTTGCGTCCGTCTATGCCACCCGCAAATCCTTGTCTTTTGCTCTGCAATATTCCATCCACAGAGAATGGGAGAAGCTGGCAGCGTCGGTAAGGGGCATGGTCACCATTGCCTACTGGGACACCGAGGGCGGTTCCCGGCCTCCCCGATTGTTGGGCGAGTATCGGGGAACCCCGACCATCCGGTTGTTCAAACCCAAGCGCAAGCAACGCCGCAAGGGATCCAGCGCGGAAAAAGACGTGGTGGACTACCAGCACGGAGAGCGCAACCTGAGGGACATGCGGAAGTTTCTCGAGTACCAGCTCCCCAGCTTTGTCGAACGGGTCAAGGCCGGAAAGCCCGACCTCGACAAGGCCTTGGCCAAGGCCGACAAGTACGGATTGCCCGTGGCGGTCCTGTTCACAACCAAATCTACCACGTCCACCACCGTCAAGTGGCTGTCGGTGGAAATCCGCCGCCGAATGCTGCTTGTGGAGATTCCGCCCACGGAGAAGAACCAAGGGCTGCGAGAGCAGCTGCTCGGAGACAGATTCCGGGACGGAGAAGGAAGCCTTCCCTCGCTCCACGTGATTCCTCCAGGGTCGTCGTCGCCGTCGTCATCGAGCGAGATCCAAACCTACGACGGTGATAGCTTCAAGCGCCGCAAATTGCAGGATTTCTTGGAGAAGCACGCCCTGAAGAAACCGGTTCTGGAACCTGTTGTTTCCGCAGCTACCAACACCGAGGAGACAAAAGGTCAGTCAGCCGAGACCGAAAGCAGTCAATCGCCACCACCGAAGAAACCACAAAGCGTGGGAGGCGACGAGTTTTAATCAATCAATACGGACGTCCTCAAACACCATCCAATGGACGGAATGGATGTGCACGACTATTGAATGGTTGTATTTCGTCAGCAAAGGACATATTCGTGCGATTCGACGAATGACGATCCTACTAAATCCCGTGCAGTCGAAGCCGACGCATTGAATGGACGACGGATCTGAGCCAGATCGAGGCATGAGCTAAAACCTTTCCTACGAATGTACAACATTCTCCTGCATATCCAATCCGCCGGTTTGAGAGAAATGTTGGAGAAACTCCATGTTCAACAGAAGAGTTTCAAGTTTTCTGTAGCTAACACAAAATTAAGCTCTTAGATCTGATTGTCTTAGCTAGTTCGATAATGCGTTTTGCGCAAGTGCAAGCCGGACGGCATGCGGTCGACAAGTTCGTGGTTTGGGCTTTGGGGCCAACTGACGACGACAAGATGGACGGTCGAGGGGATAGGGTACGATTTTTGCGGTATTCATTCGGCGCGCCACACTAGTAGCAAAATTCTCGTGTCAGAATGCATTCCGCTTGCTTCATTGCGGAATATTTGTCAGCGAATTCAATATTGTAGGTTTTTGATGTAGCACGCGGACCTTGAGCACTCCAGAGCCCGAAAACACGCGTAGGAGAGATGCTCCTGTTGTCTGCTACACGCACTATTGCCCGCAACGCACAATGTCAAAGACACAATTCGGTTCCGGAGGCGAAGCGCAAAATGCCACGAATGGTACCAAAAACGAAGCGATCAACAAAAAGAAAGAAATTAGTGTGTTGGAAACTTTTTGAATCGAAACATGCAACGGAAGAATGGCTCGTTCGACGACTGTTATAAAAAAGTCCGTGCGCCGGGCAAAACGCCCTGGAATGACGCGTTCGATTTAGCAAGACATTTTGTAAAACGGTGCCAACGAGACCTCTCGGTCTCGGCACGACGCATAGGTGATTGCAGAAGTCTTGCATGGGATGGGATGGGATTGTATGTGATAGAAGGATTGCAGTTAAGTGCGTGATGGCACCTCTCCCTGTCTGCGCTGTGCACTTACCAGTCTTATCGTCCATTCTGAGCTTGCGATGAAGCACCGAATTGAGTTCCACAGCAGCAATCCTAGATTCATTTCCATCCAACGGATTATCAAGGCGCCTGTTTGTCCAAATGCCTTCGCATCACTTCAAGTGATCTTCTAGGCATCATACCGAGACACGAAGCTTGCAGGAAAAGATAGCCATGGCAGGATTATTGATGCTCTGTGTTCTAGTATCAGTATTGCAGCGGGGAGATCTGATCACTTCCTTCCATTGTTTCTTTCCGTCACTTGTATTTATATCTCAAGTGAAATGTCAACCGGAAGAAAGTAAGGAGTGTCAAAGCGGTTTGGGATGCAATGGATAAGTTATAATTATTTTTTGTTAGGAAATTGTGGCCGCTGGATGTCGTCGACGATGAAAAAGAACGATGAGATTTTCTGATTGGATGGATCTTGTGTGGCTGTCACAGAAAATCCAGCGGAAGCGGTACAAACACCCGTCTGTCATTTCTCCGTTTTGATCGACGCAATGTCTCTCTGCCTTGGCCGGGCTTGCTTACTACCGGTACAAAGTAACCTTACTACCGTAGCTCTGTTGTACTGTTTTTGGCTGCCAGGATGATAAGATATTGCTCGTCAGCAAGAGTGATAACAAAAACAACAGCAGCAGTAATTTTGTTGCATGGAGCAAGAATGGTTGACACCTACAAAAGGTCGCTGCATAATAGTAATATAGTTGTAACAAGAAATCATAACAATAGGAGGCAAGCCAGGAGGAGTCAGCAAGAGCAAGAGCACCATAAGTAGTAGTAGTACTACTACTAGTAGTAGTACTAGTAGTAGTGCTCATTCTTGCTTCTTGTTGGTACATCTCCACCACCACTGGCATCACATCCCCCCACTAGCAAACTAAGAAATTAGGAGTACTAGTACTAGTACTAGTAGTATACTTAGTGCTGCTGGTGGTACTTCTAGTAGTACTTCTACTACTAATAGTAGTAGTACTAGTACTACTGCAATGATTGAAGGATAGTTCATTGCCATCATACTGTCCCTCCTGTTGTTCGTCTTATCCAGGAATAGTCGCATGCCGTGCCCATACCATGGTGATGAATGATCCATCATTATGTAGCATTTTCAGTCAACAAAGTACAAGCACTAGATGGGTGCTGTTTGTCGCTGCGAAATTCTTGGTGGGGACGAGGGTGCTTCTTGTTGTTAGTGGTGCTGGCGGTTACTTCGTCTTCGTTCTTCTTGTAGATAGAGCCACCACGAGATTACACAACAAGTGACGAAGTTCTCTTATTTTTCTACCACTCCTGTGTACATGTCCCATACTCGCCAGTCGAAGAGATATTGAGATACAGATACTAGATATCCATTCGTATTGTTTTCAAACTATTGTGATGACTATATTTACAGGTACTAGTAGTAATAAAGATGGTGGGTAAGTTTCTTGTGAAAACATCCCGGGGAATGGTCTCAAACGGTCACCTCCTTCAGAGTGTTGTGACTTCGGAGGTCGTCTTGTTCGTAGGAAGAACCGTCACTGCTGATATCTTGACGAGACGCTGCTGTGCCCTTCTCTAGGGCTTCGTCATCGAACATCGCACCAAATCGTTGCTTTAGTTTCTCTCGTGCCATGTAAAGAGCGAGCCCGATGGTCGCCAAAATGAGAAGGGGAACCAAAATGCCAGTAGCAATCTTGGATCCCTTCTGCATGCCTTGTTGTTTGGAGTAGTCATTGGTCCAGGTATCAGATGGGTGCTTAGAAACACTGTTCCTGTCGGCTGCTGCTGCAAGGTCTTCGAGGTGGTGGAGCTCGTCCTTGGTCCATTCGACGTCGTCGTTCTCCCACTGAACGTCGTCATCCTCTACGACATCGTCATAGAGATCCCCTGGCTGTCGTTCTTCAGAAGGCATTTCGGTAGGGAAGACTGTTTCTGTGCCAAAGGTGATGGGTTTTTCAGTGTTAAATGCTTCGACATCATCGGTAAAAGCGCCATCGTCGTCACCGTAGTTGTCGTCCCAGAGTCCAAATCCCGCGCCGTCGTCGTTCTCATTGATGTTAAAATTCTCATTGTCATAATCTCCAAAACTGCTGGGTGGAATTGTGAATTGGAGGTCCAAGTCGTTGTCTTGTTCATTCTCTTGAAGGTAATCGTTCACGTACTCGCTGACTTTCTCGACATCAACATCGCTGCCTGTGGACGCTGTATCTGGCTTTTCTTCGGCGTCGTCATTGACGAAGTCGTCCTCCAGTGAATCATTAACATCGAAATCATCTACATTTTCGTCCTCAACAAGGTCCGGAACCACGAAGTCGTCTAAATCTTCGTCTTCGTCTCCGAATCCAGATGATTGACTCGGTTCTCTGTTGTATAAGTCCTTCATGTATTCCCGTATTTCCTCGACATTGTCAATGTAATTTGATGCCTGAGAATCTTCTTGATCACGAATACTGGTCTTGTCGGCGCCGCAGCTTCCAAAGGTCTTGGTGAGAACGGCGAATTCTTCGCCTGTAGCTCCATTGTATTCAAGGAGGGGTTCATAATTGCGCTCGAGGAAAATATATCCCTGTGGTTTGGTGCCATCGGCCAGACCAGAATCGGTAACGTCGACATCGGAGGTCAATCCATTGGTGTCCCCGTCTGTGATAACAAATTCGCAGCAGACATCCTTTGGCAGGCAGGTTTCTTCCTCGACAAAAGCACCTGCCTTGGAGAATCCCTTGCCGTCCCAAACGACCTCGTTGTTGCCTCCACAGATCAATTGGTAGGTGGTATCTTGGGGCCTATTGTCGAGCTGCAATGCCAGATAGATAACGTCTTGGCAGTCTTCGTCGTTAGTCTGAAGTTCTTGGGGTTTCTGGTCGCAGTTCGGACCTACGCAGTACGTCAACTCCGAAAAGGCAGGATCCTCGAGGTTTTGGTATGTTCCGACTGTGGTTGCTCCGTGCAATAAAGCAAACCACCCGGTGAATGAATTGCCGTTAGTGGTTCCTCCTTGGAGGCCATCCCCACTCGCATCAAAAATGCGCATGGTGCAAGTGGCAGAATCGGGAATGCAGACTTCTTCGAGGACGACCTCGGTGCTTCCTTCGTATTTGAGAGATCCAATGGGAGTCTGCCAAAGAAGTTTTGGAGAGGAATCATCACTGTCTCTACACTCAAGGGTCCACCCATTGTCTTGCCACGATCTGCTGTCGGTGAAGAAACGGAATTCCAAAGGTCGTTCGCCTTCGTTTGAGCAGCTATAGGCAGCGACGCCCGTAGAATAGTATGAAAGGAGCATCAGGAGCGACGCCGTTTTGGTGGATGTTGATTTAATCGTCATATTTGTAGAGAAAGGTTTGCTGTCAAAGTTACGGTTATTGTGGTCGTTGATATGATGTTGTAACTGCGAATGGATTCGTTCCTCCTTGTCGTCGTCGTCGCCGTGGTTTCTTTCGAGTATTTTTTTGTAAATTGTGAAAAGTCGCTTGTGATCGAACCGATGGATCGATCGTGGCTTACCGTTAAAGTATTAATGGATGAAAGATAGTCGTGTTGAACTCTGTGATGAGTCGTTGCTTGCTTTCGTTTACAAGAACAGTGTTTCAACTCTATTTTTTGTGAAAACAACATGCCGAACAGGATTTGGATGCATCGAGATACGTTTTGCTTTCGAAATTCGTCCTTACACGTTTGGAGGTCGTATGAACTCAGAGTGCAGCAAGACAAAACACGTTTGTTCAACGGACAGCACCTATGAGAAACTAATTGATTGAAACTTTTATTTTCACAGAGATAAAGTTATGACACTTCGAAGTTATGTTTATTTTCAATTTAATCGGAGACGCTCATGATGGTCTAGTTTTCGGCGACAACTTTTTAGGTGTTCAGCGTTCAACTTACTCGGTCGAAAAGCATAGGGGACTAAGGTTATCAGTGCTCGTACAACGCGTACGAACTCTTCTGACCACGATTGAACCCACTGAAAAGAAACTTGTATCCCAGGTCGCAGACCTCGTATTTTCTACTCGTACTCTTCGGTGCAGACTGAAACAGTACCGTATGCTTCTAGGGATGGTGTCGCTAGGTATCCAGTACTAGTACAGATCCTACACAAAGGACCCAGCATACTAGCCGGCAGCATCCCATAGCACCCTGTTACAGTTGCTTGCTGAGCCTGTTGCTAAGCTTGTTGCTTAGTAGCATACATTCAAGGACCTTGTAAAAAGTTCTGGAGGATTAGGCCAGTAGCCCTTGTACAGTTCCCTACACAGGGGCCTTAGCATCCTCCATACTAGTAGCATCTTGAATATCTTCACACAAATCCAAGAACACAACAACGGCCCAGCAGCACACTAGTAGTAGCTGGTAGCCTCCACATAGCAGTCTGTTACGGTCTAGCATCCTTTCAACTGTTACTGGGAGCTAAGGGATGTAGCTCTGATACAGATCCCTACACAGTGACCCAGCATCATACTTACTAGCATCTTCCACAGCAGCAGCACCATAGTGGATATTTTTGCATAATGCTAGCAAAATAATCTCATGCATCATTGACATAAACTCCTACTAGGATTACAAGTAAGTACACCAGGGTCCTATTCTCTGATGCTATGCTTCTTCTTGCGTATCTATCCTAGCAAACAAACTCAAATACCAGAATTATTACTGGACATGCTAGTAGTACGTCACAACATGTAGCATCCAAACCCAAAGAGATATGGCAAATTTGATTGATTCCACTGTATCTTGCACCCGAGAAGAAAATGATCACGTACTTAGATGAAACTGCAAGCCAAGAGTCATCACGACTTTTTGATCGAAATTTCATGCCTACTAGTACTGTGGTAGTGACGAACAAAGGCAGCTGGTACTTGATTTCTCAAGAAGGCTCTTTTGGAAACAAGAGTGATGATGATACTATTTCTACTTGTTTTTGCATGTGTTATTATTGATTTTAAAACGTGGGACTAGTATGGTAGAAACATGATGCGCTTGCCCCCACACACAGGAGAAAATTTGGAGGAACAGCAGTATTCATCATTGAGTCACTTTTTCCATGCTATGTGGTAGCCAGCAGTCGCGAACTCTACTCATGGATTCAACACTGAAAAGACAACCAAGTAGTTGGTCGAACCGGCAAATCGGCTTCCTAAGGAGTTCGCTCTGACCTCGACGCTGGCTGGGCCCTTTATGGTTTGGTTAGTGAGGTTTTTAGTGAGGGTGACATTGCTGGGTAATTTTTCTAGATCCTCGCTGTGGTGCTTCACATCGACAACCTTTGGGCTTATGAGTCCTTCCTTGCTTTTGGCGTCAAAAACGGTGAATGCTGCACCAATTGTGGATCGAGTGTACACCGCGACCTCTAATTCTTCGCCGGGAAGAAGATCGAATGTCGCAGAAGCGGTTGTTCTGAGAGGATTAGCGACGGAGAAAACGGTGGGAATGTGAGAGAATCGTTCCAAGAGAAAAATGCATTTGCAAACCTAGTATCTTGTGTGAGAAGAATAATAAACAGTGGACTTACCGCAGGTACAAGACTTCGGTGTGCAAGCGCTTCAGCTTTCCAGTAAAGCATTCTTTTTCCATAGTGGCTTGGGTGAGAGGCCCCTTTCCTCCATAGTCCGACGGCAGTTGATCCGCATCGATGTAGTCCAGCAGGGATTTTTCCCACGTCTTGCGGCTGCTGATTACCTCGACCTTGTTCGCAGTGCGAACGTCTATCCATTTCTTGATGATATTCCAGCTGGCGGAAAAGAATCGAGGGGTGTTGATAAGGTACATCTTGTTGAGAGATTCGGGAAAGCAGAGAGAATCAATGGCAAGTTGTTCTTTGATAATAGCCATAGTCTTCGAGTTCAACTGTCCCATAGTCAAGTTAGCTAGATCCAGAATACAGACGCATTCATATACATTGAATTCTGGATTTTTCTTCTCATATTCGCGCAACCGATTGTTGTAGTCATGCATCTGGACATACCAGTGGTACTTGACAATGTTGCTGATGGTAGTGATACATTCAACGGCATCAATGTTGAGGACTCCAACCTTGGAATAGAAGACCGGCATTCCGTTCTTTGCAATTCCACTGTAGACCTGAGGATATTGTCGGTTATACACGGCCTCGGGACACCCCAGGGCTTGTGCAGGGTCGGCATAGTATCCGGCCTTCTTGGCTTCGGCCTGGCACTTGGTAGCTTCCTCGACCATGATCATGACGTCCTGGAACACATATTTTCGTGCACGGAGCCATCGAGTCAAGGCATAGACTTCACCTTCCTGCTTTCCGAAGCAGTAAACAGTCTCTCGAAATTCACCACCGCGCAGGTCGACAACTTCTTTGAATTTAAGCTATTTTTATGTTGAATTCGGGAATAAGCAAACGCCATAATTTCATTTTGGTACCGTTGTTCATCACGCCAAAAAATCAGAGGGAAAGAAACGAAAGTGAGCGTCGATTTTTGATACCAAGTTAAGCGAAGAGAACGAAATGTACCAACAAAGTCCCGAATGAGGATGCACGTCCTTTGAAACAACATGAGAGATTTGATGCTTGCGGAACAGATTTTGCGAGAAAGGAGTGAATTGTCACTTCGATTTACGAGTGCCCGTTTTTCGTTGCTTATCCAAAATCGTCGAAAACGGGGACCACCCTTCATTACCTCCGGCCGCCGGAGCAACAGAATTGAAGAAATAGACGACGATTTCCACAAAATGTCGTCTCCCGTTTCCAAAGAGATCGTTCAGTTGCTGCAATTCTTTCATTCAAAAGGCTGCTCCTTCTTGCTGTTTTTGAAACATTCTTTTGGACGGTCTCCATTCAAATCCAGCATTGCGAGATAATCGTTTTTGGTATCTTGTGGCAGAATGGTTCTAAGGATCCTGCCTCACTTCTTCACGTCCAACCACACCACCAATGTGTTCGACACAACGACAGATTTGTAGTCATTGAAATTTTACTTACATAGGTATCCGCTTGAGCGTCTGTCAAATGGCCCGGTCGTCCCCAAAGAGCGGGATCAATGCCCGAATCCTTTGGTGCCTTGGCGATAGACTTTCGTTTCTGAGCGCCAGGGGAAGAAACGGCCAATTTGGATGCCGTTGCCTCCGGAAGTCCCTGGTCAAAGGTGACCGATTTCCCCGTGAGTTGTTCTTTCGTCCAGTTTGAATTCGGACAGCTACTTGTGCCATTTTGTTCCTCAGTGCTGATGCTCATTTTGAATGCGACGTTGAAAAAATGAATGTCACTAACCGCAATAAAAATCCAACGCCTCTTTTGATTTTCTCTTTGTAGCCGTTCTGAAACTTCGGCCTCCTTCACTTATTGGTTTCAACGCTTGGTTCTATGCCAACCACGATTAATCTTGTGCACTTGTTTAGCTTGTTGGAATGGACGTCGAGGATAATAATACAAGTAAGTTATGATGAATCTCGTACGAGGTAATCTTACCCGGGTAATTACGGTAACCTTACGAGTAAACTAATCGTATGAAAAAATGATTTTGAAAACCTACCGTAAGGTTACTTGTACCGGGTACCGCAAAATCATGGAATGTCACTAACGCATCTATTCAAAAAAATTCTACTACTACTACGTAATTCCACAACCCATCATTATGACAATGACCGTTCACGCTGGCATGCGTGTTTTTGTGGCTGCCTCCAATCGTAGCCGTCGCTTTACTACACCGACACAAAAAGACTCAAGACCAGCTCCAAAAACCGACAGTACGCACCTACGTATTCACCGTACAAGTACCACGCTTGGTGTGGTATTTCGATAACGTGTACTTCGTATGAAGTAAGATTACTTCGTAGTAATCTACTTCGTATTACGTACGGTAGTACGAAGTACTTCTATTAATTTACTCTACCGGTACCGGAAATTGAGATCTCGTACTTGTAGTTGTACCAGTACGTACATCGTACGTACTTCATACTACAAAGTATGTCGAGTTCGTAATTTTTGGACGGGAGGGAGCTTTCTCCCTTTCACCAGTCACCTTTCTCCAGTCAGTAGACGAAAGTACCATACGTAGCGTAATAGGGTATAAAGATATACTTCGTACGTATTTTTCTTTTGAGGCTTAGGACCGATTGGGCGAGTTGGCCCTGCCGTGTCTGCTGACGACGCATCGGCATGTGGCTCTACCGTACCGGTACCGTAGGAATCGGTAGGTGCGGCGATTTTGGACCTTGAACCGGCACCAATTCAAATTTCAAAAAAACGAGGTCGCCGACGTGTAATCCGACATCAGTCACACCACCACTAATTGAGCTTACTTATTCGAAGATCATGAGTATTCGTTCGAAATTGCACCGCATCGGAAATACGAAAAATGAAGGAATGAACCACCATACAAGTATCACTACTACTTACAGTATGTAAGCAGTTGTCTGATTAATCGGCACTCGTATCCAAAGAATGAAATTCACTGAAAAACAACAGTAAACTGTCGATTACGAGTATCGTACGTGCACCGGTGACAGCTTCCCACACAAAACACTAAGTGAAAAGAGATTTTCTTTCTTTCATCAATAGTTGAGACGAAAGCGGCGAAAGAACAGAATTGTTGCAGTGTATTCAGCCCTACCAGGGAATCATCACACCGCGATAGAACTTTGATCACTATTGCACCGCAAAACAACGCTGCTGCCCGTACCACCACGCTTCCATCATCGAGAAGGGCACCTACACACAAACATGGCACGCAGTCGCAACTCCTCCCGTGCACCCGTGCAGATCCTGTCGATATGGATCCTGGCGCTGATCTTTGCCGTCCTACCCACTGCCCAATTGTTTGCCGAGGCGAAGAAATTGCCAATCTCTGGCGTGACCTTTTCGGATCCTCCCCCATACAACAATGGTGGAACAAGTAGCAGTACCAGCACCAACGCCAGCACCAACGACCAAGACGACAAGGAACAAGACCTAAACACTCCCCCAACAACGACGGTGGGCGGTCGCTTAATCGAAGATCCCATGCGGATGCGTCCTAATCTCCCTCGATTTTTGCCGACTGAGTGTTCCGAGCACCTGGACGACCTCCTGCCCTGCTGGCTGGATAATCTCGAGGAGTGCGCAGGATGCGTTCCCGCCGAAAGCGAGAGTGAGAGCGACGAATCATCTTCTTCCTCGTCGTCACTGGGCTCCTTTTTGTACTACTTCAAGCCGCCCAATATGGAGACTCTCCTGATGGAGCAAGACGATTATGGCGCTACCTGTTCGCAGCTACAGGCCCCGATCTGCCCCGTCACCAATTGCTGTCCGAGCTGCGAGGAAGCCATCATGGAACTGTACGAGTGCTGGTTGCTGGTCGACCTCCTGGAACACAACGAACCGGACCGTAAGGAGCACTGGGCCAGCGAGGATTCAGCCCCCGTGCTCCCAACAACGACGGCTGACGATCTGATCCGGTTGCTGACCGACGAGTGCACCCTGGAATGTACGGACTCCTACGCCGCTGCGGGGACGAATGCTACGAACTGGGAATGAGCCGAGCAGCAGAAGAGCCAGGCTACGCCACGCCGCATGGAACGATGCAAAGCAAAGCGAGAGTGCGGATGGGGTATGCCATGCGCGGGTATTTGAGAGTGTCGACATCGAATGTAGTGAAGCGTGGCACGCAAGAGGAAACCAACGACCATCATTAATCACACTGCCCGAACCACAACATGGAATTGCAATGCTGTACCTCCGCAAACGAACGAACCAACGAATAGGGAGTCACTGTGCAACGCCAAATACATCTTTTTGAATGGGGTTATATTATTATCATCATCTTTATATTAAGAATCTTGCGATTATTATTCTTTGTATCAAAGTACACGTATCATAAATACTCCGTACTCGACAATAATAGATTTCACACTCTTAAAATGGGCATGACTGAAAAGAAAACCACCTTCATTCAACCGAGTGTCACGATTTAGATCCACAATCGAGAATGCCTCATTCGAAGACGAACCACACTCGATTACATTTCCTTGGAAGGAGATCCATATTCATGAACGTCTTGTTCGAAGATGATCTAAAATTGAGAATCTCTCCTTCGAAGGCGATCGATACTCTAGATCGCTCCACTTCGAACATGATCCATACTCAAGAACACTTCTCTCCTAAATGATCGATAATCGAGAATGTCTCTGTCGAAGACTATTGCTGCTCATCAATGATCCCTTTCGAAGACGATTAACGATGGACGCTCAAGAATATCCCCTTCGGAGACTTTTGTGGATCATCGCTCGACAATGCTCCCTTTGATCGTCCGTCAGAATATTCAGTTCGAATACTATTCTTACTCGACAATGATCCGTTTCGATGACGAATAGCTATCGACGCTCGAGAATGCCCCCTTCTAAGACCATTGTCGATCTTCGTTCGACAGTGTTCACTGCCTGTTGACGACGATTCTTGATCGAAAATCGAGAAGTGCCCCCTTGGAGATGATCGTCACCCAAGCATGTCCAGGCCTTCTTCAATGACAGTTGGCACTGGAAATGTAGCCTTCAGAGACGATTGACACTTGAGCACATCTATTTAAAGAAATCCTGCCCTTGTGCTCTGCTCTTCCCTTTCAACGACTACCCAATCTGTACTCCTGCTCATACTCATACCCAATGAAGCAGAGCTCCATTTGGTCAGATTTTGTTTACATTAATTGACGTGACACTCTTCTTCTATTCTCTAATATTTTCCTTTCTCTCTTACTAAGCAAATTTTGTTGCTATTGTTGCTGTGTTGATTTGCAAACAGAGGTGCAATTGTTTCAAAAGTGTTCTGTTTTCAGCAACTCTACAGTGCGGTAAGAAATACAGTTTTGAACTTGATTTTGGTCTACCTGTTGCCACCATATCTACTTGCTGCTTCATTGAACCCAATCAATTCTTGATATCAGTCATTTCTATTCTACTCGGTTCTCATTAATCAGAAGTACATTTTCAACTCTTGGATGTGTCCTTGTTGCGACCTTCCTTGCTCCATTCTGCGCGGCAGTTCTGCTAAGGTGGATTGTGCTCCACGTTGCCCGTGCGCTCATTCATCGCAATCAATTCTTGGAATTCAATTCAGGATCACGTGTCCTGATATGTGTCAAAATCGAACTGCCCCGATGATGAAGTGTTGGGATGTGTCAGGTGTGTTTGTTATGAGTAATGCTTTTCACGGATTAAATACCTTCAGTGACCCTTTGGAGTGTTGGGACGTTTCGAATTTTCAAAAGATATCAACACTGTTCCGATTTGCAGATGATTCCTTCTTTCAACCAGCTACCAACGCATGAAACGTTTTGGACGTGACTTCTATGGAAGAAATGTTCGCATTTGCAGCTTCTTTCAACCAGTCCCACAACGAATGGAATGCTCGGCAAGTTGAATACAAGAATGGGATGTTAACTTTTCGCAGCGTCTTTCAATCATTCCCTCAACGGATGGAACGCTTTCAAAGTTTAAAACAAGAAGGAAATCGTTTTCAGAGGATCAATCAATACTGTACTTGTTTTCTTGGGGTGACACGATATTTCCACAACTGAATCATTGGGTGTTGCTCAACGCCTTTCGAAATTCTGGGTGTTATTTTTTGATCCAAAGCATGGTTCTGTCTGGTGTAATAACGAGTGTCCAAGCTCTATTTCGAGCTCATTTCCCAGATACAGGATTGGCCAAGCTCTGAAACGAGCTCATTTCCCGGCGCGATTCCTAGCTCTTTTCCAAGCTCCAAGCCAAGCTCGCATCCATCGTCGTCACAAAGTATGGGGCCCAGTTTGAATCCCAATGCTAATCCAAGCTCGTTGCCCAGCTCTCGGCGCAGTCCCAGCTCGGAAACCCAGCATGTATCCATCATCATCACCAAGCATGAGTCCCAGCTTGAGTCTCAGCACTGGTCCAAGCCAACTGCCCAGTTCATCTCCACGCGTACTACATCTCAGGTTCCAGGTCCGGTCCCCGCTCGAAGTTCCAGTATGTCCTTCGTATTCCGGTAACAGCTCGAAGCCCCGCATGTATCCATCATCATCACCGATCGGAAGGCCCGGTTTGAGTCCCAGACAAGTCCGGACTCGTCGCCCGGTTCATCTCCGGGTCGACATCCCGGTTGCGGAGCGGACGCGGGGGCACCCGGCTCCGAACGACCGCCTGTGACGACCCACACGCGGGCGCAAGGACGCTCGAGCTCGTCGACCTTTGCACGGGAATCCCAACACCCGTCCTCGGGTTCGCGCGGGCATCGGTGCCTGGACTTCCCGCACCTAGCCGCTCGGAATTCCGTAGCGCGCTACAACTATTTGCCGCTTCTCTTCCCAATACTTCGAGCGAATGCAACACACGCACAAATAAATAATAATAATGGTTGCTGCTTCACCTACTCGGTGCAAGTTATCATCATTGTTGTTACAGTATTATATTGTTCTATTAATTAAAATAACAATAAGTATTGTTCATTTGTGGGTCCTCTGCAGTGCAATCGTATGTTTTGCGAACCCAATAATGGTGCACCGAAACCATTATTACTATTATCTACTACATTTTGTATCCGCATCTTAAACACTGGTTACGCCCGCAGATGCATCACAACGAGGCTCCGTTGCAGAACCTAACCGACCCCAACACGCTACGGCTCGGCACCCCTTGCGCAATGCGCTTGGATCCCTCTTCGCGTTTTGACCATCTCTGCTTTGCAGCACGGTACGGTACGGTACGGTACGCGCAATAGAATCGAACGACAGCAGTAGCATTCGCAATGCGGCATCGGAGAGATTTGGCGTGGTATGAGCATGAGTAGTAGTAGTAATAGTAGTATTCGGCGAGCGGGCAAGGCAACCGGTTGCGTGAGTCCAAAATGCGTGAGTCTTGTTGTGTTCTTTTGTCGTGTTGTGTTGTGTCGTCGCGATGGTTTGTTTTACTTTCCCAGCATGCGTTTCATCAGGGCCGCCTCCTTTTCGGCCTTGGTTTTTTTCTTGCGCGGAGGATTGTTGTTGTTGTTGTTGGCGGCGGCACCCGATTTGGAACCGGTGGTGGCACCCTTGGCAGCGGCCGCAACGGCCACGGAGGTGGGCATAGCGGCCGGAAGGTCCGGAGTGGAACCCAGTCGCTCGGGCCGCAGGTACCACCCCGGCGAAGAAGACGACGACGACGACGACAATGACGCCGGTGGTTTCCTCTTCCATCCGACGTAGATCCTGGCCGCCGGGACGAGTCCCAGCTCGGTGAGATTCTTGCATGGATCCAGTACGGTCCGGGGTGGGGTTTGGTAGAGTTCCAGCAGCGACGACGGCGATGCGGATGCCGACGCCGACGCCGAAACCACGTCCGGCGACAGCACCTCGGAGCAGAGGCCGTCGAGGACCGCCGAGATTGTCTCTCGCGTTGCGAAATTGGCCTTGATCACGACCGCGTCCGGAAAGGCCAGGGCCAGCTGCGTGTGGGAATAGACCTTGGTCTTGCGGAGGCGTTCCAGGCTCCCGCATGGCCTTGGTGGTGAATCCCCTCTGTTCGGCCGCGGCCCGCGAGGCGTGCTGCTTTTGAAAGTGGGAGGCCAGGAGCTGCGAGTCGCCCCGCGTCGACTGGCTGGAAGGCGCGGTTGCCGCCGCTTGCCCGGGGGATGCGGCCCGCCCCGGCATTATCACGGTCCATTGGCGGTCGAGGGAAGGGGTGCTGGACTTTGAATTGTTGTTGTTGTTGCTGCTGCTGCTGCTGTTCTTCCCCCGTTCCGCCAACAATTCTCGCTGGAGTTTTTCCTCCCGTCGCTTCAATTCGGCCAGCTCCTGTTCCGTCTTGGATTTCCAGTTGGCCGGTGCCCCCAGGTTCGTTCCCACCGACGCCGATTGTCCGTCGAACCGGTTTCCCTTGTAGACGTCGAATCCTCCGGAAGGTCCACCGGAGGAAGGCGACGACGAGGACGCCACCCTTTCCCGGGGAGGCGGGGGTCGGAATTTCGGCATCGTTTCGGCCTTGGCTCCGAGTTCCATCACGGCGATTCTTGCCAGTGTGTGCCGGGCTTTCACCAGGAGCTCCGTGTCCTCGCGATCCTCGCGCAGGACCAGTTTTTCTTCCGGCTGCCGGGTGCCGATGCCGGTACCGATGCCGGTAGCAACGCCGATTCCGCTCGGTGCGGGCTCCAGGACAAAGACGAACCCGCAGGCCAGCAGGACGTGGTGCCCCTGCCGGTCGACGATCCTGGACCGAATGGCCTGGTTCTGGGTCCGCAGGGTTCGGACCTTTGGATTGTGCGGCTGCTGGAGGACGTTGTCGAGGATCTTGAGCAGCGTCAGGAAGCAGGTCTTGGAGTCGGCATCGAAATTGTTTTGGAGGACGCGCTTCACTGCCTCGTCCAGGGCTTTGAGAGACGGCGACGGCGAAGACGACGGCGAAGACGACATGCTTGGGGTTGCTGTCAGCGTCGGGTTTGTGGTGATGATGGATCGTGCGATGCTGCGGTACTGCGGGGGAAGGGACGGGGCGGTTTCGATTTCGATTTCGATTTCGGTGCTCTTGTTGTTTGTGTTGTGGGAATGGGTTTTGGAATCACGATCCATCCACAAAAACTTCCTTCCGATGAATAAAAGTAAAATACTAATACTAATGCCTGTCGTGCGGTAATCAGTCAATCACTCGGTCAATCAATCAATCAATCGATGAAGCAATCAATCGATGAATCAAAGTGAGGGAATGAACCAATAGTTAGCACTAATCACAGTGATCAGTCGCGGCGACGAAGAAATAATGCGAAGCAATAACGCTGCGTGCTATTCTTGGTGTCCGGTGTCGTGTTTGTTCCGATGTTCGATGTTCGATACCCATCGATCACTATCTTCGTGCTTATTGGACATCTTCAGCTCCGACTCGACTCACTCACATCGTTTTCTCAAGAAAGGGGGACGGTGGGATTTGTTTTTTTTTCTGCTACGTACCGGTATTACGTAAGACTTACATGTAACAATAACAACAGCCCTAACAATGCAGCTTGAAGTACGTACATTGTACCAATACCAACTATTCGTACGTCCTTCGTACGTAACAAGTTAACGCAAGAAGATCTTTCAGGAAAGAGAAAAGATCCACAATCATCGTGTCATCACAACGATTTCGAAATAAACTTTACTTTTGTGTGTACGAAGTACGTCGTAAGATTACAATACCGTTCCTGAAACGCTTGTACACGAAGTAAGGCATGACTGAGAGTTGCACAATAGATGTAGCCGTCGTCATCACCAACGCAAACCAAAGTCTTTGGTTGCTTTCATGGAGCCAACGACCAACCACATACTCGGACGAACCACTGGCGCCACGAACTACGGTACGACACGGGCAACGAAACAATGCCATGCCGCAACAAGAGGTGACGACACGAACCACAATCCAACTCTGGCTGCTGCTGTTTCTACTAGGCATTGCCGCAGTACCAACGACAGTCGGTGGCTACAATCACCGTTCCGGAGATTGTTCTCGTGCCTCTGCATTTGTGAGACTCTCTGCCACGCACAGAACGACCATCGGTGTCGATTCCTCGACCAACCAATACTCGTACCATGGACCCGGATTCGGATTCGGATTCAGACGCAGACACCGACGCGATCGCGGCGGGAAATCCGACGCCGGCGGCTCGCGCTTTTGGAGCAGCCGCTGCGACGATCCGGACGGAGACGGAGACGGAGTCGAACCCGATTCTTCCGCCGCAATGCCAACCGGGAGCGGCAACCGTCTCCCGGCGCTGCTGGAAACCGCGGACCGTCTCCGGCACGGCCTCCGGGAGCGGACCATCCGGAGTCCCTTCCGCGCGCTGAACGAAGACGCCTACCTCGCCGTCTTGGAGGCCTACATGGATGCCTACAGAGAAATCCAGAGCCAGCGGAGGCAGCGACAACGGCAACGACAGAGGATCCAACCGGTCGAGACGCTGGCGTCGGCAACAAACCGCATCGTCGAAGGAATGACGGAGACGATCCGAATCCTGAACCGCCACGATCGATCCGTTGCGGAGGAACGCGGCGGCAGCGAAAGCGGCAGCACAATGCCCCCGGGAGGCAGCAATGACGAAGCAGACGACCAACACCAGGACACGACACAGAACGAAAACGAGAACGAAAACGAGAATGACGAACCGTCCCCCGCTGCTCCAATGCGGCGCACGGTGGAACCCTACGCAACCGTGATCCACCTTCTGCTGGAACTGACGGGGCAAGAAGAAGCGGAGGAGAAGGGAACTCCGCCCGGCGGTCCCCGGGAACGCGCGCTCCGCTCCCTCGAAGTACTTCGAGCGATGGAATCCGACCCCCGATTGACCAGCGTGGAAACCGAAGCGCAAACCAACACCAAAACCGCTCGGATCCTTCAGTACAACAAGGTCCTGCAAGCCCTGGTGTCCCACCCCGGATCCATTCCGGATGCCCAGTTTTTGTTGGACGCCATGATCTCATCATCCTCATCATTACCACCGCCACCACCACCACCACCCTCGTCGTCGTCACCGTTGGTTTCGACCGGGGGGAACCACGACTCCGGAGGCGCCAAAAACACCGGCGAGAGGCTCGGCAAACGCCCGCGGCCGGATTCCTCTCGGACGGGGTTCCGGGCCGGCCCGGGCGTCGCACCGAATGCCAAGTCCTTCGCGCTGGTGCTGGGAAGCTACCCGTCGGATTCTTCCGAGGTGCGGTGGAAGGAGTGGCGGCTCGGTGGCGCGGACGATCCGGAGCGCGGGGGCCTCCCCGCCGGAGAGACATCGACGTCGACGCAAACGCCGACACCGATCGCGATCGACACCGCGGCGATGAACCGGAGCGAAACCGCGACCGCGTCGTTTCGGCGGTACCTGGAGGCCGCCCGGGGCCTGGGAGTCTACGAGGGATACCTCCACAACTACCTGGCGCGGAGGCATCTTCGGGAAACGCGAAACGCGACGCTGGTGCCCGACCCTCCGACGTGAGAAGCAAGCAGCGCGGGTGGAACCGTGCGCCGGCGTCTTTGTCACGGGAAGAACAGCGCGCGGGAATGCAGCGAAAGCAAGGGCCGAAACCACCACAACCTCACCACCGCGAGAGGCGCCCCATTTGGGAAGCTCAATGATACGCAACTCAAACAAACAAACAAAAAACAAACAAACAAACAAACAAACGAACACACCAACTGGACCAGAGAACAAGGTTCGAGATGATGGAGCGGACGAACACCAAGCGAAGATGCCGGGACCAGGGCAGATGGCAGGTAGCAGATACCTGACGGACCGGTCGTGACAGTTGCAGTTTTTGCGTCCGGGGACACGGGCATGACTCTGCGAAAGGTTGGACCCGTAGGAAAGAGGCAATGCCAAACGGGTCTTCCGTGCCGTGAACCAGTAGTTCCTTTCGGTCGCGCCGAACGAAGCTGCTCGCGGAAGCGAACGGCGCGAGGACGGGTTTCGCACGAGGAAGCAGTAAGGAAAGACGAAAGAAAGGCGGGCCACGGAAGCAGCGGCGCGAGGGAGCTCGTTCCGCGCAAAGTAGTATACACGGATGACCGGACGCTCTCCCGACGACGGTCGAGGCCCGCATCGCTCAAGCGCGCGAGGAAAGTCGCGTCTGCCCGGAACGGCAAGCTCCCGCTTCATGCGATACAGCACAATGTAATACAATACAAGATAGTGCAGTGCAATGCAATACAATGCAATGCAGTGCAGTGCGTCGCTCCACTCCGTAGGATAGTGCTATTCATTAGTATTGGAGAAAACTGAATAATACTAATACGAATATTGTCATCCATTATATTTGAATAATATTGTTCATTGATCATTCTAAATTTTCTGGAACGTTGATCTGTTGTTTTGTTGCCTAAAATACATAAAATCCACAATGGAATGCGGTGTGTCCGTATCAGTTGCACCAATCGCAAGCGGCGCATTCCGGTTCGAAACCCAATCTCGCGATCCCGATCCAATCAAATCAAATCCAATCCGATCCAATCCGATCCGATTCACCGATTGCCATCCCGAGCGACCACTCACTAAGTTACTTGTTTTGCATCCTGTACTTTTTCTAACTCTTTCCCAGTGGTTGTTGTGTCATGCAAATCCAACCAATATAGCAGCAACGCAATGACATTCCCCTGCTCCGACATTGGACCCTTTTTCATCTGTACCATGCCGTGCTGCACTCCTCTGTTCCCCACTTTACATCCAAGCCAGCCAGCCAGCCAGCCAGCGAGGCAGGCATCCACGCATGCGCTATATCTGGTTCATCGAATCGAATCGAATCGAATCGAATCGCATCACAATTCACTTCAATCCATTGCATCGCATTTCATTGCATCGCATCGATTATTCATCGGGTCACGCTTGTTGCTGCTACGCTTGCATCCGAAGGACCTTGACGGGCTCCAAGAGCGCGAACGTGCCGGCCCATCCCTCGGGCAGGACGAGGACATCGCCGCTCGAGACGCGGAGTGGTTCGTCGCCGCCGTCCTTGCCGCCGCCGCCGCTAGCACCCGTTCCCTCCACCAGCATGGCGCCTTCCAGCAGGTAGACCAGTTCGTAGGAGGACACGGGTCCGACCTCGATGCGCGTGTCGGGCGGCGCCACCGGTCCCGGCCTGTTCCGTCCCGGGGCGGGATCGTAGGGCGTGTGCAGGAGGCAGCTCACCCGCAGCGGCGCGCGAGGCCGTTCCCGGCGCTGCCGCTCGTCATCGCGCTCGCGCTCGTAGAGCACATTCTCGGATCTGTGGACCCGCGCGGGAATGTGGGGCGGCATCAGTTCGTGGTAATGAATCACCCTGGCTCGCACCGTGTCTGCATTGGCATTGGCATTAGCGTTGGCGTTGGCATCGGTTGCGGTGCCATTGGTTTCGGCTTCCTTCACCTTGTGCTCGAACCATACCTGCAAATCATTGTCCAAGGGGCAAGAGCGATGCCACGAACGAGCAGAATCGGGTGAGTTCCCCATTCGCTTCGCTTCGATTCATGTTACAACACAACACAATAGAAAGAGTTCGTCCAAAAGAATCATCGTCATCATCATCATCGTCATCACCATCATTGTGATTCGGCACGCGGTCGCTCTCCTCTGCCTCGTTTGCGGGCATTTCATTGCATTGCATTTCATGTCATTTCATGCCATGTCATGTCATGTCATGTCATGTTCCACGTTTCCATTCCATTCCATTCCATTCCATTACGTACCGCATGCAGTTCCTCGGCAACGTCCCATCGTCCCGACCAGCCACCGGGAACAATCAGCGTGTCCCCCGGACCAAAGTAGTGGCGCTCCCCGTCTCGATCCGTCAGGCAGGCAAAACCCGTTCGGACCCAGTACACCCTGCTAATGGTACCGGCATCGGCATTGCCATTGCCATTGCCATTGTTGCTGCTAGCGTGCCATCCCCCCCGGGTGCACCGATAGGATCCGCACGAGAGGGAGATCGTCGCCGCCCTCGCCGCGGACGTCGTCGCGTTGGCACCTTGCGCGGCATCGGCATCGGCGGCAGCGGTGGTTCCCGCCGCATCCGCATCCGCTCCGACTCCGCCCGAGGCAAAACTCGCGAGTTCCCACCGGGACGTCGACGATCGCGGGTCGCCGGCGTCGGAGTTCGGTTCCGGTTCGGAGGGATCGGTCTCTCCCCTCTCCAGCGAGTCCCGGTCCATCCAGCGCGGAAACGGAGGCGCGTCGGCCCTCGCCTTCGATTTCGATTCCTCGTTCGGTGCGAGGCGGCCGGCGTTTCCGGTGGCCGGAAAGGAATCCGAGGCGGCGGAGATGCGGTGGTTTCGCGGTTTCGCCCCGACCGAGTCTCGCTCTCGTTTGCGCTTGCGCTCGTGGTAGTTGGGAACCTTTTTGCGCAGGGGATCCAGGTACCGCAGGATGTGGTTCCCGTCCATGGGGGAAATGCGCTCGTGTTCTCGGAGCGGATCGATGTTGGTGAGGGTGATCCTGTCGTCCTTGCCGACGACAATGATCATGGATTCGGGAGTGTCCTTGT
Organism: Pseudo-nitzschia pungens; assembly: GCA_037355855.1. Classification (NCBI taxonomy): domain Eukaryota; phylum Bacillariophyta; class Bacillariophyceae; order Bacillariales; family Bacillariaceae; genus Pseudo-nitzschia; species Pseudo-nitzschia pungens. Next base: position 1,725,723 of record CM074763.1, on the reverse strand, counting down.
TGGCCGTTGGCGTTGGCGTTGGCGTTGGCATTGCCATTCGATTGCTGCAAGCATTGGTTTTGGAATTGGCTTTGGAATTGGCATCGTTGCAGTAGTAGTCTTCGTCGTCGTCGTCGTCGTCAAAGTTTGCGTCCGGATCTCTTCGCGGAATCACGTCCTTGGCCACGAACAACGGTGCGTTGGGGCGCGGCGCGCTTCGTCTCGGTCTTTGGCGAATCGGTGCCATCGTTGCCGGGTCGGGTGACAAAAAGGCGTCGACGCGGACCGAAGGGCGAGAAACGGCGGCGGCAACGACGACCGCCGCGACGATCGCAAAGAGAGCCGCGACCGGGGAGCGTGTTTGGTTTCGCATGTTGTGGAGACTTTTGCAATGGATTTGAATCTGGATCTGCGTTTGGATCTACGTGTGGATCTGGATTCGATGACAGTAGTCGTACATTCAACACAAAGGACCTTGCGTATCCATCAGTTCAAGCACGATCTATTCTTTCCTTTCCTTTCCATCAATCAATCAATCAATCATCAATCAATCAATCGATCGAAAAGCATCTCAATCAAAATTCAGAACATCCGATCGGTAGCACCGGCACCACGGACCACCGAAGCTGGAGTGAGGCCGGGAACTACGGTACAGCAACAATCGGAACCAAAATGGAGAAGGAAACACCCAGCAAGGAGAAGGAAGAAGGGAAACGAGGACGAGAACGGGGACGAGGACGAGGACGAGGACGAGGACGACGGATCTTTGCAAACGAAGAAGAAAGAAGAAACGAAGAAGAAAGAAGAAAAAGAAAGAAAAAAAAATCCGAACTCCCGAACACTGATGGATTGAGATTGATGATTGTTGATTGATTGATTCGTGCGTAGAAGAGAGGAGTCGAGTCGAGTCGGAGTCAAGTCCCGGACACGACTAGAGCAAGGCAGCGATTGGGCCATTCGTTTTTTTGTTGTATCAAAATACGAGTACCTTACGTGCGTACGTCCTCTCTGGAGAGCAATATTCTTATTTTTCACTTCGTCTAGGCGAAGCTCAGTCTTAATTAAGAAGCTCCCGGAATAACTCTTGATTTTGTTCTATTTTTTTCTTTTCAGCATTCCAAAGGACTAAGTTACGAGTAACCTTACGTGTCGTATGAAGTACGTACGAGTACGTACGAGTACCGGTATGCAAGGAGTAAGGTTACGAAAAGTGGTCAAACTCACAAATTTTGCAAATTGTGCAGCATCATTGCAATTTTTTTCCCGATCGAACTCACCAAAGCAATGCAGTTGGCAGTTGGCTCCTAGTACCGTAGTAGTAGTAGTAGTAGTAGTAGTAGTAGTAGTAGTAGTAGTAGTACGCACCATCGCTCTCGCTGTTGCCGAGTCGATCGTTGTCGGCTCGGCCAACACCGCTTTTGTTCCCCATCATGGTCGCAGTATTGCAACCCTGTGTTCCCTTGGTTGCAACCACCACCACCACCACAAGCAGCACTACTAGTAACGGTACGACTGGTATCTCCCTCGAGGCATAGGTGGACGGCGCTTCTGTCCCTCCCAGGCTCATCACCACATCCAAGAGCACCGGGGTCCTGGCTGTCGAACGCCCCGGCTGTGAAAGCTCCACCCCCTCCCGTCCATCACGACGACGGTGGATTGTCTCCACCAACCCTCGACAACACCACCGTCATCGACATTATCGTCATCGTCAACAACGACAAAGCCTTCCCGAGTTCCGTCATTCAATCGAGCACGAAGCCCCGCGTCCCATTCTTTCATGACGAGTAATTACGAGGATACCAACGAAGAAGAGCGCATCGTTCCGTTCCTGCTCGAGAGGACGAGACGGGCAAGAGGTGGCAGCCATTCGCGAAGGATCCCGGTGTTCGGACGAGTCGACGGAATTTCTGGGGACCGTTCGCGTCCCGAAATACAACGGACCGCGCTCGCCCAAAGACAACGACAACGACAAAAAAACTTCACGCAGTACCGGAAGTGGATTCCTCTTCCGCTTGCCGGAGAAAGGAACGAGCCGGGTAACTTACCAACCAACGCAGTGCTTGCGGACCGCAAGTGGTACTACTACTAGTAGTAGTACGTCCAAAGCGTCTCGATGAGGTATTTGACGGATCCTTCGACGGAGGAGTGCTTTTCGTGGGAGTCATTCTGCGAGGGTGGAGCGGCACCCGCTCCATCCATTGCGCCCTCGTCATGACGGAGGCAGGCAAACCCGTGGGCGCGCTCGGCTCGACTCGACTCGACTCGGATCGGATCGGCTCGGCTCGGCTCGGCTCGACTCGACTCGACTCGGCTCCGCGGGCGGCAGCCCTCGTCGGAAAATTGCTTTCCTCGACCCGTCTCGACGAACCCGATCCGGGCTTTTCTTGGGCCTTCGCGGTCCATGACGAGGGCCTCGATGCCGGGAGCTACTACACATATTTACAGCAACGATTACCAGCACAACAGTGAGTCGCAACTGGCTGGGAACCACTGGGATCTCTAGTAGCAAAGCATAAGACGAAGATGTTGTCAAGGCATTTCATCATACCAGTAGTACTACTACTAGTTACTTCTATGTACGGTACACGCACTCTATGGTAAATGAATCAATCACTTTGGGTAGTATGGATTGATTCTTAGATGCATATACCAAAAGTGCTGGCATGGACCTACGGTTTTGACAAAAAAGTATTATGAAAAGATCTTACTCATTCGCTCAACGTTGCACTACGAGTAAATTATCATTGGTATGAAAACTACAAACCGATTATTTTCTTTACAACAAGATTTTTTTATTTTTTTTGTTTTTTTTTGTTTTTGAAGTTCTTCGTTGAAGTATGTTTTTGTGTCGCATGTCTCGCGCCATAATATGTGATACAGTAATGAAAATCTTGACTGACCCCTCTAACAATCTTGCCACCACCGTGGAGAAGCCACTCCGAAGAATGAATCCATTCTCGCCATAATACTTTCTTGTGTCATCGTTCCACTGTGTACCAAGAACGGCCGTGTGCCAAACCAATCGGTTCGTTCGTTCTCGGACGAATGAATCAGCAACTCAACCCGGTGAACGACGCGCAAGCGGGCGTTAGTTGCCGCTTCCGATTCCGCCGCGGAGGAGTCGTCCCCGTTTGCGTCGGGTTTCGATGGTGCTTTGGGGGACCGCGCAGAGCTGGGGGTGGCACCGCCAGCCACATTCCTCGGGGAATTCTTCGCTCACTCGTGTGCAGGCAGTGGTCTCGTCAAAGGGGCCAGAAGTGATGCCAACGCTCAACAGCGTCGCCTCGTCGGAGTCGCGCAAAAACGAGATGCGATCCCCGCAGGTATAGTCTCCCGCCATTGTTCTCCAAACCTCTTCGGTACATGTCTGGCATCCACAATAGGAAACGGTGTTCGTTGGGGTCGACGACAACATTTCGGATGGCATGGTGGATGGCGCAGTCGATGGTGAAGGGGAGGGAGGAGGGGTTACAGTACGACCATCGGGACAGTCGCAGGTGCAAATATCCGGAAACTCGTCTGTTACCATCTGGCAGGCTGCAGCTTCGTCAAAGGGGCCAGAAGTGATGCCAACGCTCAACAGTGTCGCCTCGTCGGAGTCGCGCAAAAACGAGATGCGATTCCCGCAGGTATGGTCTCCCGCCAACGTTCCCCAAACCTCTTCGGTACATGTCTGGCATCCACAATAGGAATCGATGTCCGTCGGGGTCAAGGACGAAATTTCGGATGGCATGGCTGACGGCTTGGTGGATGGCGCAGTCGATGGCGCAGTCGATGGCGCAGTCGATGGTGAAGGGGAGGTAGGAGGGGTTACAGTACGACCATCGGGACAGCCGCAGGTGCAAATATCCGGAAACTCGTCTGTTACCATCTGGCAGGCTGCAGCTTCATCAAAGGGGCCAGAAGTGATGCCAACACTCAAAAGTGTTGCCTCATCAGAGTCGCGCAAAAACGAGATGCGATCCCCGCAGGTATAGTCTCCCGCCAACGTTCCCCAAACCTCTGCAGTACATGTCTGGCATCCACAATAGGAATCGTTGTCCGTCGGGGTCGAGACGGGGGCTTGAACAAAGGGAGCCGGAGTGGGAGCAAGCTGAGGTGTGGTCGGAACGGTCAAAATGACGTTCCCATACTTCTTGTAGGTGCAAAAGCCCTCGTAGGGGTACTCCTCGCCGTCGCTCAGGTAGTGACAGCCACCGCTTCGGAAGCACCCGAGAGCAACCTTGCCGGGAATGTCCGAAGCGCACCCAAAGTACGGGGCGTTTCCACCGGCGCAGAATCCCGAGCAAACATCAGCCAGATTTTCCTGGCACATGGACCCGGAGTATCCCTCGTCGCATTGACAAGTGGCCTCCGTGGCGCTCACGGCCACGCAGGTTCCGTGACCGGAACATCCCTCGATGCCAAGCTGCGCGCACGGATTAGTGTCGCAGCGCTCTCCCTGCCACGATCCCTCGCAGACGCAGGCCTCGCTACTGTCCGGCGGGAGGCTGCCGCCGAGATACCGGGCCGAGCACGAGCCATGTTCTCCGCAATTAGCCTGCGCACACAGATCAATCTCGCAATTCGCACCCGCAAACCCGGCCTTGCAGCGGCAGGTTGCGGTACCGCAGTCGCAATACGCGCGGGCCTGATCGCAACCCCCGGGGCATTGCTCCGGGCATTGGGTGGCCTCGATGGCACCCGGCGGGTCTTGTTCGTTGGTGTTGCTACTAAGGCTTCGGAGGCCGAGTTCGTTGCCACAATCGATCGAGGGTTCGTCGGGAGGCTGGATTCCCGAGCCGACACACGCGCCGTGATTGAACCAGGCTTGAGCTGCGACGTAGCCGTCGAGCAAATCTCCGGCCCAGATGAACTTGCGATCGTGCTGGCTGGTCACAAGACCATTGTTTCCACACTCTCTTCCGGCAACAGTCAGGAACAATTCGTCACGTGACCAGCGGTTGCCGATCACCGGATCGCTAAACTCAATCACCCAATCAACCGGAAGGTCTCCACTCGTCAGCGAGATTCGATACGAATGGTCTCTACCAGGAATCACGGGGACCGAATAGCCCTGCTTCGCTGAGGCAAAGTCGGACCCGACCTGGTGAAAGCCGATCAGTTGCGAGGCGTCAGGGCCTCGGGTGCTCTGCTCGTTGGTTCCGTTCGTTCCAAACCAGATCTCGACCCTGAGCTGCGGTGCATTACCGGAGCGCAGACCTCGGGTGTAAATTTTGAGTGCTCTTAGCTCCGTCTTACACAAAATACCATTGTCGTACAGACCTCCATAATCCAAACTGCTGTCAACGCAGCGATTGTTCGGAAGACCGAGGAGATACGAAAACTTGTTGGATACCAAGGAAATGTACCCCGGTGGGAAAAAGGATCCCTCGACAGCTCCGCCTGCTTGGACCGTTGCCGCATCCGTTGGAGACAATGTAAAAATCCCACCCTGTTAATATAGCAGACAAAAGAACGCGATATGAGGGTTTGATGAGCACCTATGATGTTAAATGTCGGAAAATTCCATTTGTCGTGAAGATCGGACATAGCTGCCGTAATCAAACACATGACTTACGTGATTCTGATCATTGTTGTGGGGCTGAACACTATTGCTTTGGAATTTCACCCATTTCTGATTTCGGTTGCTGTTGTTCCATCGGACCTTGTGCAACATATATGTCGGCATGCATAAGACGCCAGTGGTTCCAACGTTGCAATGATGATTTGCCTCGAGCTTTGTGTTGTCTCCAATGTGGGTGTTTTCGATGATGAACGTTGCCTGGTCGGGCAAGGCAAGGCTACCGTTCGAGTAATAACCGTCGACGAGGTGCGCACCACATCCATTCTCAAAAGTTTTGGTTTCTTTCCAGTACATAAGGTTGTTGTTGTCGACACTGTAGTGACCGTAATGCTGCAGATCTCCAGCACTATAATGACCAACAAAGGCGTTGCCGTAATCGACGTGGTTCACAAATGATCCCGAAATTCCACGAGTATTTCCGTTGGAATCGAATGGTTCACATAGGGCCCTGTCCGTATTGTATCCGTTACTTGCCGGTGACTGGTCTGTGACCTTGGGATAGTTAAATCCAAGCGTATACCTACAATAGGAACAAAATGAAGCAGAAAATGGCATAAATCAGACCCATGTCGACTATTGTGACAATTCCATTTCGATTGCCATTCCTACTTACGTTCCGAAGCGACCATTTCCGTGCCAGGTGTTACCCTCCATTCGACCCAGTCGTGCTGCCGATTCGCACACTTTGTCGTAGGCCTCACCGCGCCCGATGCTTCCTTCGGTCAAAAACATTCCGTTAAAATGGTTGGCAGCTCTATTGCCAATGAAGTTGTTGGAACCAGCGCGAGAAAAGAATCCGGATTGATTGTCGGAGGTATCGGCAATAAGATTCGATGTTCCTGGAATAGTGCACCCGTGGTAAGTAGTATCGGAAAACGGGAAGGGACAAATTGCGACGTTGTAAGCCAAAGTGTTCCACATCTCGTTTCCATCTTCCAAGTATACGTTTGCCCCACGGACGTTGTACAATACATTTTCTTCAACTCGAGTGTTGTGGGTGCCATGAACAATGATTCCTCGTTGTTGGGAGTTTTCGATGGCGTTTCCTTTGAAGATGCATTCTGGACATTCTTCCATTTTGTGAAAATGCAAGCAATATTTTCCTTCAATACCTAGAAAAGTTGATTGCCGTTTTCAAGTTTGAGGTGAGAGACATGATGAAATGGTAAAAGTGACGAGAAAGGCATGAGCTCACGTACCTCGTTGACCGCACTTTTCGATGCGAACGTTCTCAATCTTCGCCAAACCACCGTGCATTTGAATTGTGTGCAATCCTACGTGGCACTTATTTCGAAAGGAAGAACACCTGCACCCAAGAACCGATGTCTGCTCTCCAATAACAGATTCTGGCAAATTTGCATCGCACGAGATTTCTTCGAAATCGTCGCCGGTGATGATGATGTTACGACTTAAGTTCACTACTTCTGCTGAAAGCAAGGCTGGTGATGAATTGTCAGCGTGTTCGTTCCCAACCCTGAAATCCGCACGATGGTAATTGTTTATGTTCTCGTTGAGGACTATAGTTCCGTCATTTAGGATGTCCACAATACGAGCATGCTGACCCCATCCTCGTGCAAGCGATTCTGTTGGGGAAATGCCCAAGCGATCGCCTACCTTCCATCCCATCAATACCGGATCATGCATGAGTTTCATCACGTTCGTTCCAGGGTTTAAGGGTTTCGATAACAAACTCCAGGTCCTCGACAAATCGCGCCCTCGTATTTCCATGATTGGATTCTCGTCGGAGTAACGTGTTTTGAATGAGCCGAAGGATCTTGATCGCAGTTTAGAATGAACGGCACCGTTGTTTTTGATGTAGATCCAAGCATTCTTAGTGTTGGCGTCGTTTGAATTCAAATCCATTCGGAAGGAACCATTGGTTTCGACCACAACGTACCCACCGCAAAGATATTGATCGATGACTGATTGGGTGGTCGATGTCCATTCCAAAATCCCACGGACAATGAGGGCACCAACGTTGAGATTTCCGTCCATGGTAAGTGTAGTCCCCTCAGGAATGACGCAAATCGTGTCAATATGACACTGAGACTGGACAGAGGATGCCGAGACTGTTCCTCCTCCTCCTGCATTCACAATGACTTCTTGGATTGGATTAGCGTACCCATGGTTCTTACACTGATTCAATAGTTCCGGGGGCGGTTTGTTGAGGTTTTCATTAGCTATGTCATCGACCTGTGAGTATGAAGCTTCCATAATTTGATTGAAGTTGGCGACTTGAATAAAAATAGTGAAAAAATTATCCTGGTAAGGTTCGTGCATGATCATTGGATTTTGTAGGTTTTGATGCCGACAAGCGTGTACTTACGGTAGATGCCCTCTTCACCTTGCGACACAGCGCCGTTGACGACGGAAACGGCACAGAAGCCGTAGAAAAAAGCCAATGCAAGTGGGATATACTTCATTTTTTTTTCTGTTTCTGTTTGGATTGCGCAAACTTGTATGTATGTGATGATGTATGTAATGAGTGCTCTTTGAAATGAATAGTGAATCGAAAATTTAGATAACGAAAAGATTTGCCGAAAATTAGGAACTCAGATTTTTGAAAGAAGATGAATGTTGTTGATAAACTTTGACTGCAAAGAATTGTGAGACGAAAAGATCTCTCGATAGCACCAACTCTGGAGTCGACCGTATCTCTTTCCTTGAAAAACGAAGATGGCTTCTCTGAGCAGGAAAGTTCACTACGTGACTTTAATCTTGGATTGGATATTGATATATTTTCATCGACATCAGTTTTGGTTGATCTACCATCCAAGATGTACAGCAACGTCGCGGATGTGGACATTGCATCGGGTGAGGCAAAAGCTCGCGAAGCATCATGGTAATTATTCTATCCAAACGACAGCGCGTCAGGAGTCATCTGATTTGTTCTTGAATGCTCTCGACTGTAAATTTTTCCATTGTGTGAACACTGCATGCAATGGCTCAACACTTCACTCAAGAGGAGTGACCATTCACAATAGCTTAATGACTTCACGCAAGACGCAGTGACGATGCACTTCCGAATGGTATTTTTTCCAACTTACACAGAATTGGGTGAGAACCATGGATACGAATTATGCGCAAAAATCGGGGTTTTGCAGAAACTCCCTGGGCCATCTTGGAACGTTATCTTCACGTCTGATCGTGAATTTAAAATTTTGCTTCCATGTGCTATGCGTATGAGTCCTGTTGAAATCGTTGATCACGAATTAAGTCGTCCACGATTGAAAAAAAATCGTCGGAGTCGCGGTCACGGTTGTTCCGACACACATGTACCGGTAATTTGTACCGGTACGAACGTGCAGTAAACCTTACATCGCACTACAGGATTCTGAAACTAATACTCGTACTAATTGTAAACCTCACTACTACTGAGAAGGCCAACACCATCACAAAGCAAGAACAAGCAAGATTCTACCGATTTATCCTCACAGGCCCAGTAACAAAACATGATAACATCGTGTACTTCGTACGGTAAGGCTAACCTTACTTTGTACAGTACCGGTAGTTCTTTGTACTAGCAATTTTTCATCGAATCAGCATCAAGAAGTTGCTTCAGGATTCATTGTGCTGCCCTGCAGTGGGAACCACCAAGCACCACCACCAACATCATTGGCATCAATTGTCCTCATCCTCGTCACACATGTGCTGGTTCTTGCTGTGGTGGTGGTAGTAGTAGTAGTACTAGTAGTACTTGTACTAGTAGTAGTACTTGTACTAGTACTAGTAGTATCAAGAAGAAGTTACTAGTTCTACTACTACTACTATACAAGGAAAACTTATTACATAGTAGTACATATTCCTGGTGTGCATTGAATGGTGGATGGTTGAATTCATACTACTACTACTAGTAGTAGTAGTTTGGATCATTTCAATGGTGAGAGATGCTGGTCGTTGTGCTGCCTGGCGAGCCCTTTCAAAAAATAGACAAACAGTTACTGAATACTACTACCACTAACGACTAGTAGTACTAGTACTAAGTTTGCAAACATTGTACTAGTAGATGTAATTGATTAGCAGGTATGTTCATTTGGCAGCGACTATCACAAGAAAGCAAGAAGAATATGCAACAGAGAATGATGCTTTTTTGAACCCCATCATTCTCTAACTTCGAAATCCTTTCCTTGAGAACAGTCACAAGAGGGATACAAACCCTTCACAGTATTAGTATCATCATCATGCACTGCAGGCTCCTTCTGAAAAAATGGTGAATTTTGATTTAGTATTAACTTCTGGCCTAATACACGCCGCAGTACTTTTTGGCGAGAAGGAATCATGGAATTATGGTATTCAGTGGTGGTGATTTGCACTGGGTATCATGCACATTGCAATAGTAAAAAATTGTAATCACGTTCGTTACGGATGGTGGTGCAGGTCTGTACTCGTACCGAAGTATGGGTATAACTCACATACGCTGGTTCCAACGTAAACTCCAAACAGCAAATGATCCATTAGTAGTAATAGTGATCATGCATGCCTTAATGATGCTGTGGGACTCCACCGGTTCCGTTTCGGCTTCTTCCTGCGTTGGTATTCTCTGGTTCTCATCAATTGATTCCCCCTGTGACCGCCAAGTCGCCCGCCAAATGCTTCGTTCCGTTTCACTATTTTTTGTACTATCAGCATGAATGATAAAAGCACAAAGCATTTCATTATTGGACAGTTCGGTTTTCTTTTTCCCTCCCCGAAGGACGAGCAGACCGCCGTAGCTTCGAAGATGCTTCACCACTACGGCTCGACGAACTCGTGGATTTCGATACCTTCGACATACTTCCAAAGTGCTTGTCGATAATGGCATCGGCGTCGCGAATCCTGAAGTTGACTGGATTTGGAAGGTTATTCACCCACTGGTGGACGAACGCCATATCTTTTTCGTATTGTGCAAGGAGTCGTTGACGTCGTGCCTCGTGACGATCGGACGAAGTAACGAGCGAAGCAGAAGACGATGTTGTCAGTCCGTGTAGACGTTCTTGTTCCTCTCTCTGTTGTCGCTCGTAGTCTCGCTGTCTCTTGGCGGTGATCTCCTGATCGGTGGCAAAGATCATGAATTCATCGTCATCATCACCATTGTCATAGTCGTAATCCCCTGATACCGGTTTTTGTTGAGCGGAATGTTGCAGATTGGATGATTTCGAGTTTTTTGATTTACTTAATTTCGAAGAGGATTCTTTTTGCAACATAGACAAGAGATCCTGACTAGCTTGGCGGTTAAACACTGGAGGATCATCATCTTCTGCAAAGCTTTGGACATCAGCGTCGCCGTCATCAGACCTCGCTTCCTCCACAACATCTCCCCAGGGTGTAGCACCGTGCTGACTGAAGAAGGGTTGAAGCCCATCGTCGTCGTCATCGTCCTTTCGGTTGCGCACCAGTGGCTGGTAGTTGGCCCCCGCATTCGCCCCCACATCGGCGAGTTGGTCGCCGTGCTGCGAATTCATGAAAGATCCTCCTACGACCCGGAAAGAATGCGGATCGACTCGTTTTTGCCCGGTCGCTTCATCGTCGATCCCGAATCCCTTTTCGGCAAATTCGTGCGGATTTCCGTCGTATTCCACTACGCGACCGCCCTGAAGTTTGGAATTGGCGGCAAACATTTCTTCCGCTGTCCACCGGGTCGAATCACCCATCGACGTCATCAGTCCGGCATCGACGAGTTGCTCTCGGTCTTTCTTCCGACTGGACCGCTGTCGCGACGACGACTTGTCCCTGGCATTGGATTTGTCCCGGGATTTGGGGCGGGATTTGGGTCTTGATTTATTCTTTTTGCGGTCTTTTTTCTTTTTTATCTTCTTATCTTTTGTGTAGTGTGTTCCGCCACTATGTCGGCGTTTGATCCATTTTTTCAGTTTTCCAATAAATGGCAAAACAGCGAAGGACTTGTATTCTTTGATGTCTCTAAGGTCGATCCACTCGATGTTATCAACTTCCTTTCGGCAGACCGGTTCGAATGGAAAATCCTCTGGAACACCGCAGCAGACGTCTGACAAAGAAATCGAGCAAGCAATTCATGACAGGAGATTTTGAGGAAAACAAATGAATGCATTCTACACGGAATAATACAATGTGTTTCGTTGCATCCTTCTCAAATGACACTACACGGGTAGAACACTTTACTCACAGCATGTCCGCCGTTTTCCGCTCGGTTGTTCCACAAACGCAAGGGCGTTTTCGGGATTCAATAGAGGATGCTCCCAAGTGATGTAATCGGGATTCCCGTCCTTCCACGACGCAGTCAGGCCACTGTTGCAGTGGGGATCAAAGCCGGTTTCTTCGTAGGTTTCGCGAGCCGCCGCGTCGACGCCAATCTCGTTCTGGTTGATCTTTCCGGCGGGAAAGGTCCATACATTGCTCTTGTAGAGTTTGCACAGCACCAGGTGCGTGCAGGCTTCGTTGAGCAGGATGCAGCCGTAGGAGGAAATCTTACGCTTGTAGGTGGTGAATTCCTTCCACAGGGTGTCAAAGTCCAGGTCTCGGAGCAGTGGGCTGAAAGCAAAGATGCGTCTCGAAAAGGGCTTAAGGTTGGAAAAACGGGGGAGAGGACAGGAGCCCAGATCTTCTTCCAGCTGGTCGCAGATCAGATCCTCGTAGTACCACCATGCCTGTTCCAATTGGAAAAATATTCGTTCCGAAGTGGACAATTCCTCGGGCGGAACATTCAACAAAAATCTTGTGTGCACCTCGTCGAGGGAATCCAAAAAGTCTTCCGATTCCTCGTCTTCTTCTTCGTACTCATCGCCCGACTCTTCGGTAACGGCACCCGCTGGTGGTTTCTTTTGGTGCAATTCCGCTTCCAGATCGACGGCAAGTTTCAGATTGTGCTCCGCCACGATTTCGTTTTCGCAGTACTCGATGTCGAGCATAGCAGCCAGTGCTGCCGAGGCAGAGCTATTCTGAGCTGACGTTGCTGTGGTATTTGGGTTGTAGCTCATGTTCTCTGTTTCCCCACGCTTACTTCGATGGGAATTGTTGCTTCGAACCTTGTCGTTCTTAAAGTTGCCGTTCCTCGTGCTCTCGGAGGGTGGATCGCCGTAGCCCTTGTAGTCGTCTTGGATGTTATAGCCAAGCGAGGCAAAGTCTTCGAAGTCACTGTCGCTGTTGTTGCTTTCGTCTGAAGAAGAAGATGACCCGCAGTAATCGGCAGATGATGCCTGCTGTTTCTTTTCTTTCCGTCGTTTGCTCTTGAGGCTCTTGAGGTGGGTGGAAGAGATGCTGTGCGAGACGGTGCTGCTCTTGGTCAGTCCAAAATCGAGAACCATCGTGAAAACAAAAAATTCAGCCGTGCACGCTGCTTGTTTCTAGTGGTAGACGAAACAATGGTTGGGACACGATAATATTTTGAGACTTGTGTTAATCGGCAGTTGAAAAACTTTTATGTCAAATCCGGGGTCCATAGTTTTGGAACTAAGCTCTGCAGCTTTGCGCTTCCGTCAAGAACATTCTCTGTCCTATTGCTTCGTATGGTACAACGCATTTTAAATCGGAATGACAATGACGTAGAACGATTGGGCCTATTCCAAATTCTGCTTTTTCTGATACAACATTAAGTACTCGAAAAATCAGGCAATAATAATTTTTACTTGGCAATTGTATTTGAAAACAAAGATCCCTGGTACACTTCTGAGATTCTTGGGTCGATTTAAAGATCGGGAAATCTTTCGGTTTTTGGATGGAGGAGACGCTTTCTTCATTTTTTGTTTCAATTAAGTTTCCCTCCCCCTGTCTTTCCTGTCGTGTAGATAGTCGCACTGCAAAGTAAGATTAGCACCCGTTAACAATGGCTCTGTCACGCATCATGCATCATGCATCATGCATCATGCATCATGCATCATGCATCATGCATCAAGTATCAAGTATCACGTATCACACATACTAGCAATTGCTACTACTAGTAGTAGTTCCCAAAAGATCCAAAAAACTTTGTGGGAACCGAGAATTCAACCTTCTCTCCTTCTCTGGCGAACAACATTCGACAGATCAATCGACTGCCTCCTTAAACGGAGCAATTATCACTGTCTTTATTCTGTTCTTTCTTCATCGCGCTCGTCAACAGATTGCATCCGGTCCAATGCGACACGACATGAACAGTCACTGCCAGTGTTGTCTGTGCTTGAATTCAATCGTGGTGGTATTACTACTACTACTAGTCTGGTATAATCGATTGGAAAAAGAAGAACAAGAATGTTCAGTGTTTTGTTCCTGTTCGAACGGCATGTGGAAATCGAATTCACCACTGGCATTTGATGCTTTGTTTGCGATTTGTTGTGTGCATTGAATTGTATCGTTTAGGTCTTTCTTGCTGAAAAAAAAAAGAATGAGAACAAAAGTGCAAATATATTCTTAGTAGTACTAGTACTACTAGTACTACTACTAGTAGTAGTAGTAGTCTACTACTACAAGTAAACTCGAACGGTACTTCTCCACTCGAATGCGGTTCAATCATACTACTACGGAATTCCTATCACCAGCTGTCCCCGGGCTTCCGTAGAAATGAGTAGTTGAGGATGTAGAACCGGGGGACAGCTGATAGGAATTTTGTAGTAATAGCATTTCAATTCTTGCTTCTCATGTAGTAGTACAACCAGCAATCATCAAATGCCCTCCTCGTCTCAACTTTCGCAACCCAATCGCCCTCGCCACGCAACAAACTCCTCGATACATGCGAACAAAGCGAAGACGGCCGTGGTCATAAATGGCGGCGGCGACGGCTTGCTCCTTCTTCTTGCTTGCTGGTGCGTATTCTTGATTTGCCAATTGGCTGCAACAATAGATGCTGTTTGTTTCGGCGCGCCTGGAGAATGGGCAAACATACACCGCCACGACGAAACGAAGAAGGAGATACACTTTGACCGCCCGATTCGCGTTTCTACTATCTTTCATCCGACTCGTCCATAGACTCCTCTTCATCACAACAAGAACCACCATTCTACACGGGCTACCACCATTCCTCAAGTTCAAAAGCCCATATAACGTTAGTAGTAGGAGTACTAGGACTGTAGTAAGAATGACTCTTAAAACCTTGCCGATCACACTGTTGCTAGTACTACTACTATTAGTACTGGTGCGAGCAAAAATCATCATAGTAGTAGTACTACTAGTACTACTACTAGTAGTACTATCATTATTTTATTCATGGTGTTGGTACTACTAGTACCACCACTGGCTTCTTTGCATTTGCTTTTTTCAATTCCAGCAAGTAAGGCTTACTTTAACGAGTAGTAGTAGTACTAGTAGAAGCAACTAAAATTCTGGTTGCTTAACTAGTAGTACTGCTACCACTCCTCCTCCTGTTGGTTGGGGGTGGAAAAAGTTGAGATATCTTGCCTGCTGCCAGTATCACCAGCAACATCACCAGCCCCCCATGTCCAAACATGGTGACCACAACTACTAGTAATAGTACTACTACTAAGTACTAATACTTCTTTTACTATTACTATTAGTACTACTAGTAGTAGTACTACTACTAGTAGTAGTACCTGTAGAATGAAACAAGTTTCTAATCGTTGAAATACTGGCTGCATAAGCTTCTTGATAGTACTAGTACTAGTACTACTACTAGTTACGATGCATTGAAAATGGGCTTCACCGCATGGTCAATGGAATCACAAGTTAGTAGCACCAGTAGATGGTCGTTATTCTACCGACGAAAAATGTTGACAACACGCGATGAGTAAGATCTTCGTACTTTTCACAACAAAACTAAGTAGAAGTAAGTTAAGTTACCGTACCTTACCGGTAATGTTCTTCACGCCGCTTTGTTTCTCTCATCATCAACAAAAACTATCTCCCGCTTCTGGTAGATCTGAGGTAATCTTACTGTACTTTGGTATCATGATACCGGTATGGGGCAGAGCACAGTCTCGCAAGACACGGTCCATCCCTTGACAATTTTACAGAAGGACGAATTACATACACTGCTTAATTAGTACAATTATTTATTGTCTCAGTCTCACTATCAACATTATTTGTTTCCAAGATATGGTCTCAGATCTTGGGGGCATATCCGAAAGCCCAAATGTATGCCTCTCGCAATTACCGAAAATGCCTTCATTTTGCAACTTTTATCACCAACATTTATCAAGATGTAATTTTTTTCGGATTCAATTTTTGATGAATTTGGTGAAATTATGAAATTTGGAAACAATTTCACGGCGGTCACAACACTCCTTGCCTCTTTCTGCACTCTTTCTCTTTGAACCAAAAGCTTGACTCTATCGTATTCTCCGATCAGTGTTCCATGCTGGATCGTATCTCTTGGCCGAAAAACTTTGTCACAGAAAAGTATCATACGTCGGATGCCCCATAGTCTTTTCGGTGGTGAAAACCGCCTACAAATGTTTCTCAATGAGATCCCGGGTTTCCGCGTTACTATTAACAGAAACGGTAACTCTTTTGACATTTCTTTCCGGACAAGATATTGAACTTTGTCCATTGGGGATATCAAGGAAGTATACTTATAAAGTGGAGTAGATCATGTTAGTATCGATCCAAACGATTGCTCTATTTCCCAAGACCATACTACAAACAAAGAACCAGATCAAACCAAAATATCGTAAGCGCACAACTATCAAAGGCATCGAACTCCACGCCCTAACATAGAACAAAGACACAGCAGAAGTAAAAAAGAGAGTTGCAGCTATCATGACGAGGTTTAATACATTGTTACTAACGATGATGATGACGCTCCTGGCGTCCTCTTCGGCATCTTCCACCGACGCCCTCAGCGAAACCATCCGTCAGCTGAAATCGTCCAAATCAGGCAAATCAGAGTCCACTCCTCGGCCCACTCCTCCACCTACACAGGGGGCAATCGCCACCAACCGAGAAGGAACGTTTGTTCCAGCTCCAACGCATGGTGCCAAGGGGTCCAAAAAGGTAAAGTCGAGTAAATCACCTCCGACAAACTTGCCAACCCTACCTCCAACTTCGCCTCCTACGACGTTGTCTCCTACGGCAACACCCACCCTCATTCCGACAGAAGCTCCCACAACCCGGGCTCCCACCATGCCACCGACCCTCAGTACCGAGGAGAAAAAAGAAATCGCTCGAAAGAAAAAGGAAAGGCTCAAGGCGCTAAGACAGAAGAGAAAGGAGAAAAGACAGGAGAAGAAGGAGGAGAAGGAGGAAGAAAAGAAAGAGGAAGTAGAGGGAGAGAATTCGGACGAAGAAGAAGAACCATCCGAGGAAGAGAGTCCGGATGAAGAAGAAGAATCATCCGAGGAGAGTCCGGACGAAGAAGAAGATCCATCCGAGGAGAGTCCGGACGAGGAAGAAGAACCATCCGAGGAAGAAGAGGAGGAGTCAGACGACGAGGAGACAAGCCCTCCCACCATGACCCCCAGCATGGAACCCTCTGCTGTCCCGCTTCCAACAGTTGCACCATTCCCTACCCCATCCTCGGTTCCCAGCGATGGCCCATCCTTGTTAGGCAGCAATGCTCCCTCCGATGGCCCAGACGGTATTCCAGATCTCGAAACCGAGGATCAGTCCGAGTCAGAGAGCGAAGATGAGGATGAAGACGATGAGTCTGAGTCTGAAAGCGAAGACGAAGAATCTGAGTCTGAAAGCAAAGACAAGTTAACCGATGAAGAGAAGCAACAGAGGAAAGAGGACAGGAAGAAGAGGAAAAAGGAAAAGAAGCTGAAAAAGAAGGAAAAGAAGGAAGGTGACGGAGACGATGAAGAAGAATCCGAAGATTTGTCAGAAGAAGAGACAGAGGACAATGAAGAGGAGTCCGAAGATCCGTCAGAAGAGAAAGAGGAAGAAGAAGAAGGCAAGGACGACGAAGAGAAGGAAAAACTCATAAAGAGAAAGAAGTTGAGAAAGAAACTGAAGAAACAGAAACAGAAGCTCAAGAAGAAACTCAAAGATCTTGACAACGAGGAAAACGAGGAAGACGAAGACGAGTCACCATCGGGATCGGAAACCACCGACGAGCAGGAGGTCAGTGAGGAACCGGTAAGCGTCGATGAGGATGAGGACGAGGAAGAGACTGTTTCCGAGTCTGAAAGCGTCGATGAGGACGAGGACGAAGACAAGTTGACCGAAGAGGAGCTACTACTCAAGAAAGAGAGGAAACAGAAAAGAAAGGAACTGAAGCTCAAACGAGAGGAACGAAAGAAGCAGGAGGAAGAGGAAAAGGACGAAGACAAATCTTCCGAAGAAGAACCATCCGACGAAGAGTCATCCGATGAAGAAACGTCTGGAGATGAATCCTCCGAGGACAAGGTAGCGAAGAAAGAACGGAAGCGACTGCGTCGTGAGAAGCGAAAGGAGTTGAGATCGGAATTGAAGAAAGAACTCGAGGAAGAAGAGGAAGAGGAGGAGAAGGAAGAAGAGCCAGAAATTAGCGAGGGCAAGGTGATCTGGGATCGGTATGCTTACCTCGAAGCTCGCAGCAAGACTCTCAAGATGAGGCGTCCAGTAGACGTTTCCAACTGGTTTTAACCTTGCTGCCCTCCCCCCCCAGCAGAAAACCGGCGTGGAGAAGAAAAGGGATCATCCACTCTGTGACTGATTAATTGACCATTCCAATCTCTGAACGACCAATGGAACGAACGTCGGTTCCAATCCTTTCATATCTTGTATGTACATTTGTGTGTTTCAGTAGATGGAGTCCGTCGCGCACCTGTGTTCAGCTACTTACAACAACTTCCAAAATCATAAAAAATACATAAAAAAATTTAACAAAAGTCAACAAGAAAAGAAAGTGTTCCCTATTACTATTAATCTTTCTAGTATTACTATTAGTAGTAGTACTATCACTACTACTATAATCGCCGACTCTGAATGAAAATTAGTGCACATACTAGTATGTGTAGGTAGCAACAATGAAGACAAAAGCAGAGCCAGCATGATGGTGACCAACAGTCAGTACTACTAAGTAGTACCATTTTTAGTTTGTTGAAATAATAATGATAATTCATGCATCCGGCTTGCATGCTGGTGGTTGCTGGTGGACAGCAAGGACTCCTGGCGGTGCTGGTGGTAGTACTAGTAGTTACAACTAGTACTAGTAGTGACAGCTTCTTAGTTTTTAATGTGCTAGTACTGTTACTACCACACTTTTAGTAGTAGTAGTTCTTCTTGGTGTTTTGTTGCCTCCTACAGCAGCAGTAGTCCTACCCTTCATTTTTGTGGCAGGAGGTTGATTCTTCTTCTCCTTCTTGTTTCTTGCTTGAGCAATCGTCACCATTACAGCGGTCAGCCAGCAATGCTCCTGGTAGGTTAGTATCTTCAAAAACTCCTCCTCCTCCTCCTCGTTCTTATTATGATTGTTCCTCTTGTCACCACCACCAGCCTACTACTACTAGTACAACCGACAGCAGATGTATGTGACAACAAGAAGCGTGAGCGGTGGGTTGCGGTTCTGGTGGTGCTCTCTCCGGATTGCGATGAAGTAGTTGCTACTAGTAGTTGTTACTGCTGCTGCTAGTAGTAGTAGTGGGAGGAGGAAGAGTAGTACTACTTGGAATGAAAGCAACAGCCACCACCATCAGGAAGGCGGATTGGTTCAGTAAGATTACTAGTAGTAGCAGTAGTAGTAGTAGTAGTTGTACTCCTACCGGTAATACTAGTACTAGTACTACTACCAATAGCTAATTACTACTACTAGTGCTTCGTACTAATTTTCCCACTGCTGGTGCTCTGTTGTTCAATCAACAACAAAAAACATCATCGAGAACGACCAGCCGAAGGCTTCAGATTTTCACGACCGACCGAACGAATGAAGAATGAACGAATCATCAACAATCGAATCAATCAATCAAAATCAATCTCAAAATCATCATTCATTTTTTGACACCCAAATTTCGCGTCTGAAATTTTTTTGACAGAATTGAACCGAAATGTACCTAACTAGTCTGTCAGCGTCCGTAAGTACTATGGTTCTACAAAGAGACACAGTTCGGTATTTTTTACCGAAGCATCTGGTTCGCAATGCAATATTCAGTTATCGGAGACATCTCCGGACGAGAACAAACGTAGAAGCACATTCAATGCTTCTTTTTGCGGCTGTATCTTACCGGGTACAGCAAAAGTACATGTAATTAAAAGCTACTGTACGCTACCTGGTACCGGTATGCATTGCTCCTGCGGAGATTTCAATTGATGTTTGCCTAAGGGTACTACAAAGTTCCTATCAGCTGTCCCCCGGTTCTACATCCTCAACTACTAATTTCTACGGAAACCGGGGGACAGCTGATAGGAATTCCGTAGTAGTAATTAGTGGTATGCCAGTGTTGACAAAGAGCTGTGTGTACAAGTGCCCTACAATACGACGATAACCTTACTCGTGTTGTCTCGCACATGGGATCCTCCTCCGCCTATTCATTCCATACCGGTAAGGTTACTGTACTCAAAATGTCAAAACCGTACGTACCCGTTGCATTCATTGTAAGAGTATTATCGTAACCTTACTTAAAAATAATTGTAATGGTGATACACCCGACTAAGCCTTACTCGTTCTCTACCGGTTTCTCTCGCTTGCGTACAAAACAAAATCGAACCCAACGAACAACCACAGCACACCAAAGTAAGTTACTCGTAACCGTCGTCCGCTTCACTTCCAGGAAGTATCTACCTCTAAACTATAACGTTAAGGAAGAAGAACGAAAGCATTTCCGTTTTTGAAAGCCATTGAATTGAATTGAAGCCTCGAAAAAGAACAAGTCCACTACAGCAGCATGGACTCCCAAACAACGCAACAATCCGGTAGTACCCGTACCCCCACAGCAACCTTTTCCGAGTCTCAAGACTCGGTGATATCGGTGAGCTCCAACCCTTCCCCAACACGCCGAAAGAAACCCGTCAAGCCCGCCCTCAAGTCCAGCATGGACGACCACACGGACGACGACGACGAACGCATGGATGACGACAGCAAGCCCAAGGCCGTCGTCGCCACCAAGAAGAAAAAGAAAAAGAACCGCACCCTGAAATGGGACGAGGCCAAGATCCAGGAGCACGACCAGTTGCGCGGCACGCGAATGAAGATCGAGGAAGCCAACACGCCCTTTGCGTATTACGACAGCGGCAGCGAAACGGACGGCTCCTTCAACAGCGCACGTGGGAATCGCCATGGCAACGGTAGCAGCAGCAGCAGCAGCAGCAAAACGAAACAAAAATCCGTTGGCATCAGCTGGGACGCCCTCACCAACAAATTGGAAGCCCACGCTGCCGTTGTCCAGGGCCAGGTCAGTCCCTCGTCGAGCGTCCACTATTCTACCGACGAGGACATTGCCACCGAACACCAAAAACGAGAACGCCAGCGGCAGGAACTGAAGCGGTTGGAGTTTCAGGAACACCGAAAGCGGCACTACAACGAAATGGAGGTCCTGCGGAGGTTCCGGCGGGATCATCCCGACGGCGAGCCAACCTCGAACGGGCACTCGGAGGAGGACGTGGACGAACACGAACCCGAACACGAACGCGAACCACGACTCGGACGTCAACGACACGAGCAGGATTACGACGAAAACGATGGCGATGACGAAAACGAGTGATGACAGCATCCATGCCGTGCAGATGCTACGCACGTACGAAACAGTTGCTTCGTATTTCGAACCAACGGGAGGTTCACTTTTTTTACTTTTGCCGTTGCACAGGATGCGCGATCCACGTCTTGTTTTCTCCAGAGCGACAAAACTTTAGACGACAATAAGCTGTTTGTTTTTCTTTTTGTCGCACGAGTTTGGCTTTTGATTTTTTTTTTCTATGTTGGAGCGTGTTTCTGATGTGTTCCGAACTAACTGTTCAAAAGGAAAGCCATGTGCAAAAGTTGTAGCCAAAGCGAGCTCATCGATTGTTGGTTCCGAGGATTGTGATAATTAGTAGTACCGTAGGGTCAACAGAACATGTCCATTCACCTACTACAATAGTAAAATTTTACCGACATGTTGCAATCCAAGCATCTAGGACTATTAGTAGAAGTACAACTAGTAGTAGTGGCTGTGAACAAAGCGGGGACGGGACAAACGGTGTACAGTTTCTTCTTCTACTAGTAGTACTACTAGTAGTAGTAGCCAATACGAATGCTCGTTCCTTCTCATCAAAACTGACACTCATATTCCATAGCAAGAACAAGAAGTGGTATTATTGTTTGGGATTCGCCGAATGTTTGATCAGGGAGTAGACTTTCCAGAAATTATTTGGTGGTTGAATGCTCAAGGTAGTACTAGTAGTGGTACAACAATGCTTGCAAGCAGGCAGCACATAGTACTAGCTTGTCGATCTTCTTGTTGTCACTGCTGAGCATTCCAAAAGCTCCCAAGAATTAACAAGTCACCAGTCCTAGACCACCACCACCTGGACAATTTACCCATGTAGTAGTAGTACTAGTACTTGTACCCAACAACTTTCAAAATCATTGGTACGGTAGTACTAGTAATGAAAATGCAACCAAAAATGAATCCTACTAGTACTAGTACTAGTACTACTCTTTAGTTTTTCAAACTCCCTCGTCAGCACTGTCTCAGGAGCTTTGGGCGATGGGATGCCACTCGTAGTACTACTAGTAGTACTACTAGTAATAGTAGTAGTACAACAATTCTGTCCTTCCAACAACAAAAGATAGTAGTAGATGTGAAATGGGCAACAAGAACGTGTTGGTGGGGAAGATTACAGATTACAACTTCTTTGTGCAGTAACCTTAACTTACCATAAGGTTACCGTAAGGTTTACGGTACGAGTAAAGCTTACTTGGAAAGTCCCTCTCTGAAAAGAATTGGTGGGAGCTCTGGAGTGAGTGAGTCGACTCGGGAGGACGAGGAGTTCCCTTGATACATACATAAGATCTTACCTTACCGTAAAGCTTGCATGAACATACCGGTTACTACTATGTGCATACATACCTTACTCACAGGTCGGACATGCACTCTGCCCCCAACCATAAGTGTGAACTGTGAACCGTTAACAGTGAACTGTGACCCATGACCCCTGCCCGTTGACGTCGCGAATGAACAAGCCTTCCCCCTACGGCTTAAGTTCTTCTCGGGGCGTTGTGTGCGTCGAAGCCGGTCGAAAGACGACGTCGCATGTGTATTACGGTACGGTAGGTAACTTACGAACGATGAGTGAGTCGAACGAACAATCCTTCTAGCTTAGTCGTACGGTATTCTCCCAAGCCCCACCGAACATTCCGATTCGCGCGCTGGACACGACACGTCATGTTCCGGGGTGTCACAGGGAGTTTCTTCTACTGCGACGAACGGAGGACCCATCGTAGAGATGCCGAAAATGCAAACTAACTACATCCGAGCAGATGTTACGCCGCCAATCACGGATTCGAATTCGGCCTCGGGGGGTGCCAACTTCTTCGTCGTCCCGGGAACCTTGCCTCATCGTGTTCCACGCATCGCCAAAGGTATCTCTCGTACTACGTACTAAGGAACGATTGCAGTACGGTTACGGTTGGGGATGGTACGATTTTTGTTTTTTACGTTTAGAGAGGAGAATCCGAATCATCAACCATCATCACTGTGCGAATCGAATCTCCCATCCAGTGCGCTTCCTCTCTCATCACTGTGGGACGCAACCATCAGCAAGTTTGGATTGGATTGCCCTCACACGAATAATAATTGCAGTTGAGTAAGGTTTAATGCGGTTTGTTGCAGTGCAGTGCAGTGCATGATGCAAAAACGCGTAAGCCTTACTTCGTATTTCTTACTAAGGTTTACTCGGACGAACCAAACTTGTGCAAGGTCTTGAAAACAAGACTCCAACACTTCATCTTTAAAAATCACTGCGATTGGACGAACCAGTGCATAATTTGTAAGTGGTTGTCCTCGTCATCGACAAACTCGCGGTTCAACGCCTGCCCACACTACGAGTACGTACAAGTACTACAACATCCTATCCATCGTTTTCCATTCAGTGCAACACACAAGCTCTCCTTCTGTTGCTCTTTCAAACAATCGAGAGACGAAGAAGAAGCAACGAAAGCAACCCAACCATCCCGTTGCGACGAAAAAAGCTTCGGTTTGATTAAAACGTGCCCGCGCCACCACCGAGTTCTCGTTATTCCTTCTGTACACGACTCATCCATAACAAATCATGACAGCGATTTGCGCCAGCCATCATCGGAACCCCCTCAACGAATGGGTGGGCCTGAAGCATCACCATCCCAACCGATTCCGACCGCGACAATCGAGTCGCAGCGCC
Organism: Pseudo-nitzschia pungens; assembly: GCA_037355855.1. Taxonomy (NCBI): domain Eukaryota; phylum Bacillariophyta; class Bacillariophyceae; order Bacillariales; family Bacillariaceae; genus Pseudo-nitzschia; species Pseudo-nitzschia pungens. Next base: position 1,702,022 of record CM074763.1, on the reverse strand, counting down.
TTTTACAAGCCGGGATTGGTCATTCCCTCGGTTGCCGATCACAAGTACGAACGCGAACGCGAACACGCCAGGGACGCTTCGAAACAGCAAGAACAAGAGCAACGTAGGTCGCGTTCCGATGCTTCCACCACGCGTAGCAGCAGCAGCAGCAACGGCGACATCGACAGCGACGGTAAATGGAGCTTTCGACCCTCCGCTCTGCAGCGCGACGAGTACGGAACGGGAGCCATGAGCGTGAACCAGCTGGTGGACCTGTACGTGAGCGACAACGAGCGAGCCCTGCGAGAGGGAGTTGTGGTCCCACCAAAGCCCCGCAGGAGCGAACAGCTCCGACCTCGACTCGCGCTCGCCCAGCGGCAAAACGTTGCCACGGTCAAGGACGCCCTCTTTTCGGCATCCTCCGCGTGCTCGGGCTCTCTTTCGTGTTTGCGTTCGCGTTCCGGCATGTTGTCTTCGGCATCGTCGTTATCGTTATCGTTATCGTTATCGTCGGAAGGCAGTGTTTCTCGCACAGTGGTGGCGAGCCAGCTCCGGTGCCTCCAGTGGAACATCCAGGCCTTTACGTCTCCCCGGGACGAGCGGAATCTACACACCGTAACGGCCGGAATGATTCGCTCCATTTGCGACACGGATTCGGACGTTTTGGTCCTCAACGAGATCCATTGGAGGGACATGGAGCAGTTTTACGGGACGGGTTCCAGCATGTGCTGCGAGCGCAAGCGCAAAGCGATCCACTCGTCACAGTCCTTGCTGGAAGAGGTATTGCGGCTGCGGGGCTATCACTTTCTGAGGGTCTCGGAACACGGGGACACTCCCACCCTGATTGCCACCCGCAAAAAGGTCTTGAGGTGCGAGGAAGTGGTGCTCTCCAACAATCGGTCGGCCCTCTGCGTGCTGGTGGAGGATTCCACCACCAGCCACCTGAGCAGTGTTGGTGGCAGCCTTGGCACTACCAGCAGGCAGCATCCCTCTCGGTGCTGGGTGGTTGGAACCCACCTGGATGCCTTTGACGCGGCGCAGCGGCGGACCGAGGTTCGCAAGCTGCTCCGGGCTCGCTTTGCCGTTTCCGATCAAAACCACAACGATCTGCCGATGCTCATCATGGGAGACTTTAATCAGCAGCGGGCTCGCGATTATGCTCCACGTGAGTGGCAACGGATCACCGGGAGTGCCAATCTGCGAAAGGTTCCACTGGACGACGGGGTGGGTGCGTTGCTGGAAGAAACGGGCTTTCGGTGCGTCCTGGACGACGTCCGGGTGGGTGCCACCGCGACTGCAAATGCGAATGCGAGTGCCAATGGTACTGCCGATGCTACCCAAGGGGACGCTTCGTCGGCCACTCCCACCGTCCGATGCAACTGGAACCCACACCAACCACCTCCCTCGACCCACTGGTCCGGAACTACCATTGACTACACCTATTACTATTCCAACGATACCGATAACGACAACGACAACTACAACGGTTCCGGTAAGAAAGCAAGAGGCGACGACAGCGTTGCGACCACTTCCATTGCTCCCCACGGAGTCTACGTGGGACCGGCGGGATTTTCCGATCACCGCATGACCGTCACCGACTGGACGCTCGCAACAACAACGTCGGCGGCGGTGGAAACCGACAAAGACCACCTCTCGCACGCTCGTTCGTCGTCTCCATCGCTTCCGCCTCCCACCAAATACCTGGACAAGGAACTCTTTTTTGGACACCTTCCGGCGGGGAGACACCACTCGTGGTTCGTTCGGGGATCGTCCGACGAGCCCTGGAAGCTTCCAAAGCGAACCAAAGGGAGCAACGACAATGACAAAGACAAAGACAACGACACGGTGTCGACCGTCACCACTTCCCCGACCTCCTCCATTGGGTCTTCCGATTCCGAGGGTTCGTCGTCGTCGTTGTCGCAAGGTGCGGAATCCCTGCAGGCATTGTTTCGGGTGCAGAGCGAGGCCGTCGAATAGAGATCCGATCACACACCCGGATCCATCCAATCATCGAGTCGGATCGAATCCAATCGAATCCAATCGAATCCAATCGAATCCGATCAAATTGCATACACACTGCACAGCATCAATTGATGAACAAATCCAGTTCCGTCTTGTCACATCGCATCGCATCGCACTAGTGCTAAAATATTAGAAAACAATCCCATACACTTTACTGCTGTACCGCAACATACTACCCATCTATCCTACTCTATTGCACGCGACAACACCAACGCGTGAGTCAAAGGCTTGGCGCGGCATGGCACGCACCTCGGTTCGTGTTCCCGGAGTTCGACCAACCGCGGCCCAATTCAATTCAATTCAATTCAATTCAATTCCATGCCGCGCCATTTCTGCTGCGGTGTGGCTTGATTTTGGCACCACGGAATGAATCGGACTGCCGCAAAAAGGTATGGAGTGAGCCAATCCGGCGTGGAACGGAACGAAGATTCCACCGCATTCTTGTGGCGTGCATGGCATCGTCGATCGGCACGGACAAGGCACGGTACTAGGAAAAGCGCGGGGTATTAAAGACGACAACAGTCACTCCCTGGGATGACGCTTGCTATGGATATCGCATCTGTATCATTCTTTATTATTTTTTCTTCGAGAGTTAGGGTTCGTGATGGAGTCAAAGCAGTTCTCGGTAGATCTTAGTTTCGCTTTTCTCTTTGCAGTACAATATTGAGGATTCGTACACAAATTGCATCTATTGTTTCAGCATCTGTGTAGCAGTCCGGTTGTAGGTCCGGTTTTCGCTCTACATTTCACCTGGTTAAACGTAAGATTACGTAACGGTTTTTCCTTCTGCAAAATAAGGTTACCTTACTTTGTTTTCATTATTTTCTCTTTGGTCGTGAGTTCGTAAGATCACAACACAAGTAAGGTTTACGGTAACCTTACCGGTACCGTACGATACAGAAGTTGTTTCGATTATCATACCGGTAGACGAACACAAATCATGGTACGAGTATTACCTTACTCGTACCCGGTACCAGGTAACCTTAACATTACTGCGGATCGAAGTAAGGTTTTAGACAACACCAATTTGAACCCATTATTTGCAACATTTTTTGTTTGGCGGGCTTTGAAGAAAGTCCCGTGAACGGGGGAGAGAGAGTTGAATGTGACAGGCAACTTAATTTGGGGCTAAGGTAGTCTCTCATTATTGCCTCCAACAAATTCAATCACGAGTGGTGGCATTCGTGCTCGTTATGCTTTGGCGAGTGATCCCTCTTATGGATTACGGGGTTTAATTACGGGTTTAACGTTTCCACATGCAATTTACTTACTTACGACCTGAACGTTGAGAAAAATCCACGCCCGACGATGTGACGATCTAACGCATCTCCGTCGATCGTATCGGGAAAATCCATTTCCTACTCACAATTTAGATTCCCTCTCCAACGCTTGCGTCGGAGGTAGTAATGTCCGGCCGAGTGTTAAGTGGCAATTTCACCTATACGCTGCAACTCCTAATTGTTTCCTCGATCGACCGTAACTAAATTTTTGGCCGGGCATACGATTCCAAGGCATAGTATGGTACCGTACCGCGTCATATGCAGAATTCTGTACAAATAGTACAACTCGGATCCGATCTACTTGGAGTGATGGCTGCTCCGTCCAGATCTTTTCCATTCACGAAACCCTAATTGAATTTGAAATTTACGAATCTCTCAACGCTTGTCAAACAGTCCGCGTCCGTGTCTCCGAAGTAGAAACGGTCGGACAAAGAAACTTTGGAAAAAATTTTAGAATCCAACATCTATCGGGGTTTTATCCAGGAGGTGCACTCATCTAAGTTACTATGGGAATTCCTTTCGTAAGAATCAGATCACCTTGGCGATACTCTCCTAAGTTTTTGGCTATTGGATAGTATAAAAATTCTAGACAGCGGAACCAAAGACAACATTTCCTACAGCAAACGAGGTACTCAAAACGGAATGCACTGCATAACTCTCATTTTTCTCTTCCCAACCCGACCCGAAGTAGAACGAGTCTCTCTTAGCCACGATGCCCATGCTAACGTACCATCAGGCAAGGTCCGAAGCCGCAGCGGACGAAGTGGAACGACGAACGACAAGTCCAGAGCACAAGAGATTGCTATCGGAACGGGGGGAAAACGATACAATCACCACCGAGCCCACGAAGAGGCGGAAGCTGTCCGAAAATCTCGAGGCGGAGTTGGTTGTCACCAACAACACCGACAACAAACCATCCAAGGTCGTCCAAAATCAGAAGGAAACAATCGATGGTGTCACCAACAATAAGGTAGATCCTACGGAATTGGCTTCAGCGTTTGCTCTCGCATCCCTTGCGAGTCTGAGTCCGGGGGGAAGCAGTGTGGGAAGTGCTGCTGAAGTAAGTACTCCACCACGGGAATCAAGAGAAGCCAATATCATTCGGAAAACGGATTCGAAACTCGATGACGAGGTGCGAAAAGCGGCGTCCTTCGAATCGGAAACGCGTTCTCCAAAAGCCTCCGAGCACCCTCTGTCTCCAGAACAGCAGTCTCAAAGAGATCGAGAGGAAAACAGTGCATCTGCTGCAGCAATTAATTCTCCTACCGAGAGCCCCAACCGAAGAGTATCGTTCGCACCTAACACTAAGGAAGGAGAAGAATCAAGAAATGCTCCGTCGACACCAACAACATCTTCGAATAGCAAGGACGAAATCATTGTGCCAGCCCCACGTCGATCGCTGGCAATGCCCCAGGAGTCTCATCGGGACAATAACATCAAAAACGCAAACAACGCTACGAACGTGACGGCGAGCCCTAACGGAATGATGCAAATGAGTCCAAGACCACATCGGATGTACGGCGGACGAGGTCTACCACCCTTTGTCAGAACCCCACCGCAACCACACCAGATGTCCAGTCAACGTCTAGATTATGGAACTCCTCCTCCTCCACCACATGCTCCGTATCATCACCGGCTTCCTCCTCCTGGAGTGAGTGGCTCCATCCCCCCAGGATCATTCCGCCATGGACCCCCGCTTCTTCACCATCGGCAACAATTTGCATACCCCGGGGGGTCGCCAGCCCATCGATACCATCCGCAACAACAGCATTTTCCTCCTCGTTACCTAATGCAACCTCCACTGATGCATAGAACGAATAGTTATGGAATGGGGATGACAGCAGTAGGTCCGCCACCGAACCAACAGGGAGCCTCGGGGACTACCAACAGCAACCAATGGATTTGCGATTATTGCAATGTCGCGTCCTTCTCATCTTACGAAGAAGCCTGTGCTCACGAAGAGATCTGTAAAAAAGCAGGTCCCAAAGCCGCGGCTCAACTTCTTTCCATGAGCCGCAGCTACAGCTCGGCTTCCATGGACGAAGATTCCGTTGCGAGTAGTAACATATCGATGATGATGGGCGCTCATCACCTTCCTGGTCATAGTCCCCATATTCATCCCGGTTTCGGCAACGCTATGGAAGTGGCTCGACGCCATCATCATGCCAGCTTAGCACTTAAGATGGGACATCAACAGCATCGGATGCAGATGGATGGAGCCAACGGCATCAACATCAATAACGGGACCAATCGATCAAGTAAGACAACAACTGTTTCTTCCGGTAAGGGAAATACACGTGAGGAACAACAGCCAATGTCAGAAGAGGAACGCCAACGCCAAGAAATGCATCTCCACTCATTGGGTGGATACATTGTATACCCTAACGACATTGAGATGATTCCACCGTACGTGCACTTTTTGATGCGCCAAGTCGAACCGTGCCTGTTTACTGAAGCTGATCGATTCGTGGCACGCTCCAAGGGACCTGTGGGATATCCAGGATTCCAATGCCGTCACTGTCACGGTCATGCCGGCCTTGGCAAGTATTTCCCTGTTAGTTCTAAATCTTTGAGTACGAACTCTACAAGCCAAAATATCCATGCACATATGCTGAAATGTCGCAAGTGTCCTGAGAATGTGAAGGAGCGCTTGGTGCAACTTAAAATCGAGAAATCGCGTGCAGCACGTTTGGAACCTGGTTGGAGGAAAGTGTTTTTCGACAAGGTTTGGAAACGCCTGCATCGCGAGGCTGCGGACGACAACGTCCAAGCCAAGGGGAAAACTGAACCGAATTAGATAGGAAACCAACTTGAAGAGTTAGAACGGAATCATGAGAAAGAAAGAAGTAAAGGGGTCGAATGTTCGTAAGGAATGAAATCAAATGTGGAAATGTGTGGATGTGGAAATATTATATAATGGGGTTACTTGTGACACAAAATGAATACAAAACTAAAACAACGGGAGCAAGCAACAGAATCGGAGTCTCTAGATGTCTGTCCGATGGGAATCTTGGACCATTGCACTCTAGAGACTTTTCTTGCGGTAACACATGGTTCCAGTGTGCTGTTCATGCACTGGAACAGACTTTTGACTTCTAGATGAGATAATACAACTAAGATATTTTTTCGGGTGTTATTATACATGTCTTCCATCCTTTAATTTTAAAATAAATCGATTGAAGCGTATGGCTCTTGTTACATCTACATTTGTTATCCCGTGATACACTATTTTAATTCTAGCGGAAATCTCAGCGGTAGAAGATTTCCCTACTAACGTTGAAGTAGTACTGGACAGCAATATAGTGGGCACCATTGGTTATTCTACTCTCGCCTTTCGGCAACCGACCCCGTGCCCGGAAGTCGATGAAATTCTACGATAAATTCGACGTCATCGCCAGGGACAACTTTGTGGTACCGCTGGGGTTCGATGATGCCATGCTTCCCAGGCGATAGAATCAATTGTGTCGGATATGCGACGTCATCGTCTTCCTCCTCAATTTCTTTTCTCATGCTGTTTCCGCGTGGTGCCACCTTGTACTCTAGTGTTCCCTTTAAGACTTTGATAACGCCCCAAGTTCCGACCTTGGTATTGTGTCGATTCAACAGTCCTTTGGGAGTCGTAGTCGCGGTAAACACTTTTGTTTGACCGGTGGTGGTATCTACCTTTGGGACTTGAGAGTATTTCACAGCATTTGGAGGAAGGATGGGCATCCCATCCTCGTCCTCGTCCTCAGATGGAACCACCCTTTTTTGCACTAGGATTGTACCAATAACGAGGGCAAAGATTGTCGCCGATATCAGTAATCTACTATGATTGGTAGTACATTGTGAAGAAGTCATGCTTAGGTTTCGATTTCGATCTTGCACTCTCGCATACACACCAAGATAGCATGGGTTTGATTTAATCAGACGAGAACTGGAATACGATAGTAATCAGAACATGACGCTCATCAGTCGGTGAACTTGAAATCGCAAACTGAAAGGTGATAGGAGAGTGAGTAAGATGTTCGCTTTCCCTTCTCGATTATTCGGGAATACAGTAAGATCTTACTCATACGGTATTCGTACAAGTGCGTGGGACAGTTGTCCGTAAGAATGGTTCGAGTAAATCTAAAGAAAGAAGATTGATGGATTGTTGATTCGTACTCGTACGGTACGAAGTGATCTTTCAGTCTTATCTCGGCCCTCTCTTGTGACAATCCGTACCGGTACGAAGTACACGTACAAATACTTGTACGAATAATTACTTCGTATTCAACCTACCGGTAGTTTTTCTAGTTTTACGAAAAGTAAGGTTAACCTTACCGTGCACAGTAATTTGGAAGAAAAGTGCACAGTAATTTGGAAGAAAATAATATTTTGTTAAGAATTCTCAACATTCTTGAATATACGGTAAGTTAACCTTATGGTAAGTTAGTATTGATACCGGTAAGCTCTGATGAATTTTGGCGATTAGAAATTTCTCCTCTTGTTTGTTGTACCTGGTACCGGTAGTAATACCCGGTACCGGTATCAGTAGTATTGATATCCACCAGAAGAGACTGTGGTACTAGGAAAGTTTCTTTGGTTCTTTCATGTCATCATGTAGTACTAGTCTCCAGAAACTACTAGTTGTAGTAGTACAGTCATCACATTCCGGAAGAATGGTAATATTCTCCTGAAATAAGGTACTATATCATCCTTGAATGCTGCTTCTCTTCTCTTCTCTTCTCTTCATCCTTGTTGAATTCCAAAGCTCCTCCTGTAGCTTCAGCAACTACACCAGCACGTGAACAAAAAGAAATTTAGAACGACAAAAAAGGTAACTTTTATCTCGAAGAAGGGGGTCGAATTGTAATACTCCTACTACTAACACCATGACCACCTCCTGTGGCCAACTCAAATTTGATCGTTGTGCCTGGATTTTGTTTATGCATTCTCAAGCTCTTTCGGGATCCAACTACAATGATCTGCGAAGTATGATGAATTCATTATAAATAAATACTACGTAATAAATAAATACGAAGTAAGTTCCTTATCTTTTTTCACTTCCTTTCGCCGTTGATTGACTTTCCTTAAAAAAATTCGCTGTTAAATTTTTTAATAAATACGTAGTAGTAGTAATACTACGACTTACCAATGTAAGGCGACGCGAAGTAATTATTGGAAGAGATGGGACATATTAGCTTAAATCTAGATTCAACTAGGTTACCTCGTACTCGAAAATCGTAGTTGATGTCGTAGTTGATGCGAGCCAGAAGCGTATCTTTTTATTTTTCTGAAAAGATAGTTCGTCTTTGTCACGTGTATTCAATAATGCCTCAGATGATTATGCCATGATAATACTTTTGTCTTTCGAAATGGTTTCTTAAGGCTATTACCATTATTACTATTAGCAGTTTCAAAATACGGTATTTGAATAGTGAAGTGGAGTGTTGAAATAATAATGATGTAGTCTGATAAAATTAAAATAGTACATGTTGTTCCCATTTTGGTACCTTTTTTCTTCGGGAACGTGAGCGAAGTGAGTAGAGTCATGGAATCACATACTACAGCTATTGAACACTAGTAGTACGGCGTTGACAAAGTGCTATCTGCACATGATTGCCGTTCTCTAAGGTTATATAGGAGATTCCGATGGAGGAAGCATCGTGACAACCATTTCGTCTTCAGTGTCTAAGAAGATAGCCCCTGTACGGATTTCCAAGAAGTGTGCCAGCAACGCATTGAAAACGCAATCGATGCAATCATGAAACACCATTGAAGTGTTTGAATAACACTGGAAACAAAAAGTTGGCTTCGCATATACTTCAACGTCAACTTCCAAGTCTTCATGATCGTAGTTGTCACTATAAATAATTTGAGTAGCATCATCAACATTCTCATTTACATCATCTTCGTTGAAAATGAAGTTGTTGTCGTGCAGCTCTTCAAGTCGACATATTTGGGCACGAGCTTCCGCCGCCTTCTGGCTTTTGATAGTTTTTCCTAGTGTTCTGTAGACTTGTCGTATGCGCTCGGGATCTATAATGCCACTGCTGTAATTGTTACCAGAAGTTCTTGGAATGATTTTTCCGTAGATTTTGCGACAGATCACACGTTGACGGTACTGTTCCTGTAGTACGATATCCAGTGCTGTTCTTTTGTGCTCCGCACGTAAATGATGATGATTGATGCATCGTTTGCCTGACGTCGCCTTCGTAGAAATTGTCGATATTTTTTCTCTATTAGGACTTTGGTTCGTTTGTAGGATTCTCTCTTTATAGGCATGGTATTTCATAGATTGCTCTTCATCTCTTGTGTACCATATATTCTCTCTGTCTTCGGTGCTATAATCGGAAATCGGAGGTATATCGAAAACAGTGACGGCGTCGAGGAAGCCTAAACACAGTGCTCTATCAATCCTATCCGATTTCAATATTAATGTTGGAAAACCAGCAAAAGTTACCTCTTTTCGCTGTCGTTTTCTCTTGACGACTACTTTCGGCTGGAGAAATTCCGATTTCTTCGTGTTTCTATCATCCGGTTTGGAATGAACTGCCCATACTGGCACTTCTTTTCGGCTACGCAACAATGGACTATTTGCATCGCTTCTTTCCTGTTCCGTGAGCCCGTGTTCTTCGTCCTCCTTCTCCCTGCCTTCAAATTCGATGTTCGTTGAATCGGAATGCAAGCGGGATTGACCATACTGATTGACAGGAATTGAATCATTTAAAACGGACCTCTTGTCTCCGCACTTCCGAGACTGTGCATTGATCGGAACAGAGGACTCATGGATGCTATGTTTTTTAGCGTGACGGGGTAGAAGAGCGCTGGCAGTTATTGTAGGTTGACATCGCCACTGCGTTGCAAACAAATCATCACTACTAACGATTGCTCGATTGAACAATCGTCCAACTACTCTAGCTTTGATATTAGTACTACCGGTATTGGTTATGATCATCGTCAATCAATCGCGTAGTTACTCGAATATCACGGTGCGCAAAATAATACGAAGTACTTCGTAATCTCCTAGCCGTTGGAAAAATTCTTTGTTTTTCTCAGCATTTTACTCATTACTCATCGAAATAGTGCAAAGTGTTCAATCAAAGCATGATATGATATTGATATATCTTCATTGTGCTTCGTGAAGAACATGGGTTCGTGTGGGATTGATTCTGATGATGACGTTTTTTGAATATAGAACATTTGTTCCGAGCATGTGTGCAGCATTGAGGATCACCCGGCGATATACACGTAATGTATTTTAAAGCCTTATTCAACTTTTGCACCTACTGCCGAATTTTTTCTTTGAAGTTGATGAAGAAACTCCGAATATTCCGGAATATCGGTTTGACAATCAAGTTTTGTGACATTTCGCAAGTGTTTGGCATCAAAGTACTGGTATCGATACGTTACGAAAACAAAAACCATAATTCTATGACTGACACAGATGGCACACTAAAAAAAAAACTTCACTAAGTACAACAAAAGGAGTGACCCTTACATCATTATCATAATAAGAAGGATTAGCAGGATAGGGGGATTCATTTTTTTTTCAGTTATTTCTATCGTACGGTTAACCTTACTGTTTCGTACGACAGAAAACAAGTGAGTCAGTCATTGTGGGTTTGTTCACTACTACGAACTACGAAGTAACCTTAATTTACCTACAGTATTTCGTACTTTGTACCGTAAAACCTTACCGTAAGGTAAGTTGCTGCACTATCAAAAAATTCATCCTCACACCAGTCTAGTAATATCGATAGGTTTCCGTGTCGGTGCGCCATTTCTGGTCACGTGCCTGGACAAGAAGAGTGCTTGGAGGACCGATACAGCAGCGAAGACTCAAAGATTAGCCATTGTTGGTGGTACTAAGAACAAAATACTATTCTACTACTGTGATCATTGCAGTTTAGAATAGTAGAGGATCGTGTGGTTGTACTAGTACTAGTACTACTATTACTACTACTAGTAGTACTACTAATGGAGGAATAATCTTTCCAAACTGAGATCTATACCAGTAGTAACTGCTGCTGATGGAAGAAATAGGAAAGATTGGATTTTGTCCTGGTTGCTGCTCGTCTAGCTAACTACAAGGAGTGCTTCATGTGACTGATAACTAATGGGGGTAGGAAATCAAGATGTCACTGATATTTTCTCGTTTCCAGATGCAAACGTTGTTGCATTTTTTGGGGAATCTTGTAGAATCATTAAAAAAGACAGAAGATTTTACCGATTCCTACTGAGAAATGTCTTTTCCAATACATTTTTACCATTCTTAACAGTTTCTTACTCAGAGAACATACCAATAACATTTCAGTGACCATTATCCTCTTGCTGCTGTCTTCAATTCCATTACTAGAACCTACTATTCAACTGAGATGTCTTTTCAAATACATTTTTACCATTCTTAACGGTTTCTTACTACTCAGAGAAAATACCAATAACATTTCAGTGACCATTATCCTCCTGCTGCTGTCTTCCTCACCTCCATTATTAGAATCTACTACTACTAGTAGTATCTCCAGTACGAATCGTCAGTTCTTGTTGCTGCCATTTAGCCCATCTGAAGCAACCAATTTGATCATGCTCTCAACATGAGGTATCAGGCAATGACCGACACCACCACCACAAATTTAATGGAGATAAAGGAGGATCCCATGCACGAAGGAGTAGTATCGTGATTTAACATTTCAAATTTCAAACTTCTTGCTTGAGATGTACTAGCTATTTTTTTCCGCAATTGATTTCCATGGGATTGCGTGTTCAACTATGAGGTAACACTAACACTCGTCGTCTGTAACTAAAACATAAATGTACTTCGTAGTTCCTGTTGTTTTTTCACGATCACAGGACAGATGATACATCACAAACGAACAGAAATGGGGTCCGTAGATCAAGCACGAGCGATCTATTTTGGTATGTAGTACCGTTTTGCTATCACGTATTTCAATAGTGTTTATTTACAGGTATCGTTTAAAATGATTTCGTTCTCGTGAAACATACAATAGCGTGCGACTACAAAGAGAGTTCATCCTCGTTGTCAGTGTCAACATCGGTAAATACGCTATCCACATCAATATGATGTTCTTCATGGAAAAGACTGTGATCGATGTCGCTTCGTGTGATTTGGCTCTTGATGAAAGGCTACGATTTGGAGTTGGAGGATCAATTTCAGTTTGGTTCGTAAACGATTCGATTCAGCCCCCACAGAAAAAAAGAACGAAATAAAGAAAACAATAATGAGGTGTGGTGGCAGGAGGCAGGAAGTTTCCGTTCTCCGAACTCGTACAGAAGTCGCTATTCCAACATCTCTCGATGTACTTACCATGTATGATGTAGCGAACAGCGAGCAAAGAGATGCCATCAAAATCGGTGGAATGGCCATGGGTTCTCCGGGGAGCATAGCCAAGATTAGAGTTGTCGCCAGCGACGTTCGCGTAATGGCCACGTTCATTGCTGCGGCCGTGCATAAGACCACGACCTGCAACGGAACCGTTTCTGGCAACACAAAATATAGGAGGCGCCCAAAGGCGGATCCGGAACACATCAGTGGGAAAATATATCCTGTACGACGGTGGATTGAAACACAATTGGTATAAGAGTGATAACCAGCCAAATTAGAAACCATCCGCACGATTCTTTTTGAAGAAAAACAAGAGAACAAGGATCGACGAGAACAACTCACCACCACGAAGTCCACCGGCCACGGTAAACGAAATGGAAATCAATTTGAAGCACCCAACTAAAAACACCTTGAAGGGACCGTCCATTTCGAATCCAATGAGTCCTGTTGGTGGCCAGATGTTAGGTAGATCCTTGGCCGGTCCCATGGTCGCCACGACTTGAATTTCTTCCTCACCCCAGAAGGCTACATTGATTGTCATGTATTAATTTTTGATAAGGTTTGGATGAGGTGGTTTTTCACACCATGGTCAGTAGAAAATGGTGCCGGAAAGCAGCAGCGACACTGTCAGAAATCACATGGAATGCGATGTGGGTAACAATCTTTTTTTGCTTATGGAACTAATGAATTTCACGCTGGAGGTCCCTGACACTTACCTGTGTGCGGGATGAACAGACTGATAATTATGATAAAGATGGTTCCCATCCAGGCTCGATAGACGGCCCGTGAATTGTCAAGTAGGTTCATTTTTCCAAAGAATTCCATATTCTTCCAGTGGAATGAAGCAAAAAAGTAGGCCAGTAGCGCCCCGTACAATCCGATGAAGGCACCAAGGATGATTTGCATCGGTTCGCATTCCATCATCCGTGGGTTCATACTGGATGTAAAATTCCAAATCGGCTTGATGGGAAGCCCCGACAAACTCCGAAAGACCATTAGACAAATCTCCCCGCAAAAAATGCTTTCGACCAGGTGCTCAAAGTATTCGACTCCGAAGCGGGAACACACCTCTAGGGCAAACAACGATCCTCCGAGGGGGATCCCGAAAAAGGCGGCAAGGGCACCGGCCATTCCCATGAAGGTGTGTTTTCGAACGACATTTGTCGACGACTGGCGAAAGATTCGGCGTGACACAAAGCCCCCCAACGCTCCGCAGATGGCAACCAGCGGAGCCTCCGGTCCCAGAGAACCACCACCTGATATTGAGTAGTTAAGTGTTACAATCAATTATTTGGGTTGTTTACGACGGAAATGGGAAAAAAAAGATATTGGGCAGCGAAATAAAATAATTGTTGAGTCATGACATAAAAAATAATAAATTCTGAAATAAAAAATTCGTCGTCAATGACTGCAATGTCGACAGTGTAGATGTGCCAAGCAACAACAATGTTATCCCATGTGCCCGAACATCTTGTCGGCTTCGATTAGTCTCATACTCACCCAAGATGGAAAACATAGATGCAAAGACCATCGGACTGACATGATCCATAGGAATGTAGGCCTCGCAGTGGACCCGAGATATCGTGTAAGGCAAATCCCCCGGTTCTCCCATGTAGACGACAGTCAGTCCCACCAAGGTGCACATGGCCGAGCAGACAAGTGGAATCCACGCCCAGTAATACTCGGGCGACCAGTTCGGAATGACGTACTCTTCCGGGAGGGTTGTCCACAAATACTCTAGTCCGAAAAAGAGGACCGAATAATACAAATAGCACGCGATCCCACAGACTATACCAATGACAATGGCTAGAACGACCGACTGGGGGATTGTCCCCTCCGCCAACGATTTTGCATCCTCGAAAAACGATTTCTTAATTTTCTTGAGATACACGTTGGTCGGTCGTTTGATTTGCTGCTGGTAGACCTTGGACATTCGGGAGAACACTATGCCTCGCTCGCTCTCGTGGAGTCCAGGCGGTTCCTTCTGGGTAAAGCCCGTGGTACCATTCTTCGTCCCGGGGGAACGTGCAGGGTAGTATTCGACCACTACCGGTTTTTGCAAGGATGACTCCGACAAATTCTTTTCAATTGGGGTTTCCGGCGCCACCTCGAGCGCCATGGCGAAGGAGGACGATCGGGATCGGGACCGTTGCCGGGTCGTCTGTTCCTTGGCCGCGAGGTTCTGTTCGATTGAGTTCTTGAGCATGCTCGTCGATCCCAGGAGGGTCTGAAAATCCTCGGCGCTTTCGTACTTGCGGGACAACGACGGATCGTTATGGGTGACCCGTTTCATTTGCGAAAAAGAATCGCGTCGCCGGTTCAGTGTGGGAAAGGCCTCGTCGTCGGCTTCATTTTCGTCTCCATTTTTAATGGGAAGCAAATAGGAGTTCTCGGTCGGCGTAGTTGTCATAGTTTTCGGCTGTCGATTTTTTTCTTCTTTTTCTTTGTGATTTTTTTTTATTTTTATTTCAGTTCCAATGATGGTTGGAAGAGTAACCTTATTGTAGGGTGTGTAATGGTACGAAGTTTCCCTAACCTGTATCACTGGGACATTACGAAGTGTGAATTGGGAAAAGTGAGCGCGGATGATTGGCGCAACGAGGGGCGGGTGGCAGATGGATCAATTACAAAAATAATCGATGGCCTGCTTGCTTGCACTTGCTTCTGTTCTCCAAAGTCGAAGTATGTCGAAGGGACAATGATGATGAGTCTGCGGTTGTGGAACCGTCGAATTGGTGTTCTCCGTGGAAGCCTTCTCTTAGAACAAGTCGAAAAGAGGAGATTGTTCGATTGGTGTTCCTTGGTTGGAAAGATGAAACGATGTGCGTCGGTAGTGTAAGGTTGTCACTCAATCTACCAAAACGTTTTGGGAATGGCGAAGAAGGAATGTGGTGTCAAGATCAAACTACCAGCTCGACGTGACGAAAGATGTATGGCGTCGAGGCAGTGTGTGTGATTGGGATTGGCAGTTTGGAGGATTGGTTCGGTAAGTCTCGTGGAAGAAGGAATCAGGGTGCACAAAGACAAAACCCTCAATCAGTTAGACGGTTTGTACGCAAAAGAGCCAAAACAACCACCGAAGGAAATATTGATGACAATGATGTGGTTTTGCCAACTACCAGTTAGATTTTGGAAGCAGGACTCGATATGGATGGAACCAAGCAATGGTTTTTCCAGTCGTAGTTTTTGTTCCGAGGGATCGGCAGTTCGAGATTTAGTTCTGTGGAAAGCTTGGAAGAAATTGTTTGTGTCAGTGTAAACGCAAGTAACGACATTCTATGTAAAAAGCATGTTTAAAATCAACTGCGTTGTATCCAAATAAACGGTGATTTGTCATTTGTGTTCTTCAATACGCTAAGTCGCCGAGATGACATGCGATTGGCAGTGTGCGGTACTGGTACATTATTGGGATAATTGTGCAGTTGCAGACTGGTATATTATTAGGATTACCAAGTAAGACTCTTAGTTGCAGTTGGGCAATGCCGGGTCTGACACTTCCAGCGGCATTTTGGAGACTACGGTACGTGTCTTTTTTTTGTGCTTATTTTTCTTCTCTCAATTCATTTTACGTACGTACCGTTCTGCTTGCCCACAACCGGGAATGTTAACTTCAGACCCATATCACAGAACTTCCATTTTCCATGGAGAGTTTATTGGTCGTTGGTCGACTGACTGCAACCTGGAATGGTAATCGATGGTGGTCCTTGACAGAGAAATGAACAAAGGGAAGATGCTCTACTTGGAAGTAATCCATTGAACTTTATAGCCCTTTCAAAACCACTGGAAGCGAGGTAGAAGTACAACAGGTCAAAGAGAACATTCCTGACTTGGCAAATGGGTTTGCGTCGTTCAGTCTGACATTTTTATTTCTAAGACAGGAAAAAGAAGCCAATGAGACGCATTCTCGAGAAAATGTGTCAACTTTCTTAAGTCACACACATTTGTGTACTGGACACCATTCTTGCAAGCAAAGCCTGATTTACTACACGTAAGCCTCTTGAAAAATATTTTCTTTACTTCTAGTTGAAGATTTGATTTGTACCTTCCGGAAGACGAGTCGAATTTCCAGTCCGCAAACAAATTAATTGAATCTGCTGCCTAATTAATCAAGACATAGTTCAACCATTTAGGAAATATGTTCCTCATTTTTTGAAGAAGAATCGAGTAATTTTCTTCTTTCTGTTCGATACCTATTGGCATCGTAAACGTTATGTGGTCGCAATCGGTACACGACTGCGTGCAACGAACCGCAAAACATGCCGTTCGTTCCGGAACTTAAACATTATTTATTGTTTTTTTTCTCATTACACATCACAGATGATGTACGTTCGAGGTGTCTGACGGCATTGGGGATCGAAAGATCCGTTGGATTTTCGGCACTTCTTTCGGCAGATGCAATCCTCTTCTATAGTTATAAAAACACTTCCACCTAATTAACTAATCTAGTTTGAATTTGACCCATCCCGTCTCCAAAACTACTTCTCAAATTTGAAATGCAGTTTGTCGGATTCTCATAAACTGAAATCGAGAAAGATTGCAATTGATCAAAACATTCCCTTTTGGTTGCAGCAGCACTTTTTCATGGACTCCGCCACGCAATTTGTGCCTGATCCATCGACGATAATCCAACAACCTAATTCTTATCAACATCTGTTCTCATCTACTACGTATTAGAAACACCATACGCGATGACGACATTCCCAACGAACTCACCTAACCGCCACAACGAACCGGGAAAGGTCTTTAACAAGAGTTGCAGCAGTTTCGACCTTGATACATTCTTCCATCAACAACAGCGCCGAAGGCTTTACGAGCGATCGGCTTACCATGTAGACGACCTTTCTTCTGTGATGGTCCCACCCTCAGACGCTTCTTACAACAAGTCCCTTGGTGGAAGCCTTGGATACAGCCCCGTTTGTGTCCAAGACATCAAACAATTCGAACCCCTCCACTATGAAGACCCATGCATCGAGGATGCTGGTGGCGTTGCCATTGATCTCTGCCTACAAGAAAATACGAATTACAGCGTCGACAGCGATGACCTCAATAGCTACAGCACCACCAGCGACATCGAAGAGGATGATGACGATCTCTTGCTGGGATTGGAATTGGACTCCGAAACTCAACCACAGCACCACCTACAGCACCACCATTCCCTGAGGCAGCCACTCGCACCCATTCTTGAAGAACGCAAGGTAACCTTTGCCGCCAAGCACGTGGTACTGAAAGTCGATGATGCCGACAGCTGCGCCATCGATCAACGATTCGTCCACCAGGTCTTTGACGCCGTTCAAGTTTGGTTCATCCCTCACTACACCGAATACGCGGATGATGAACGATCTAGCATGTGGTATTCCCCCCAAGAAATGGCTTCGATGAAGGAAGAAGCTATTCAAGCCAAGTTGGCGAAGCGACAGGCAAAGAACAACACCAAAACCACTACAGCACAAGTGTGCGAAAGCGAGCTCAATAAGTGCTCGTTTGCTCCCTTGGCTGCGCTGCGTGGAAAGCGAACGCTCCCCTCGATTGGGTACAGCAACCAACGGATGGACTGCGAGCAACAGACTCAACAAGCAGATAATTGTTACTACTCTCGCCGCTGCCGCTATGAAGATATGATTGATGCCGTTCTCCTCGAACAATACGAGCAACGCCTCATGTGCTTTCGTGTGTACGGCCGCGTTGACCCAAACTGCAGTGGAATTATTGACTCCGATCGATTGGCCGAGGTGTACTCGATCGTGGGAGACACCCAGCGAGCGCACGAACGGGCAGTGGAGAAGGCCAAAAAGTTCGTCTCTGAAGAAGACCAGGACGAAGACAATTCGGTTGTCTCCTCGTCTTCTTCAGTCTCCTCCTCAGACAACAACGAGAGCGAACAGGGCAGTCAAAAGACATCAAACGTTGCACCTAATGCGATGAAGCGAAGTCCTTCGTTCAACGAGAAAATGGCCTTCGAAACCTCTCTTTGCTTCGACCGTGGCGTCTCTTCTCTTTTTGAGGTGTTGCTGACACCTTTTATCGAGATCCGCAGCGGGGACTTGTTTTTGGGTATTGGAGAAGAAATGTCCATTGCTACACAGTAAACGGAACAGCTAGATCCGCAAACTACGGCGGTCTCCGCTATCTGCTAAATTTTTCTACACAACCATCTTACCGATACTGGAGTGACAAGTCGGCGTTCGGTTTGGTGCTCCAATTTTGCTATTTCTCAAATTTTGCTATCTTGTACGATCCGCTATTTTGCTAATGAAAAAATCACAATCAAAAAATAAATAATAATTGTAAATTACAGTGATGTTCAAACTAGACGTACGTAGATGCTACTTGTAATTACTTATATTATTGTATCAGAAAAAAAAAAGCATGACTGTTAATTAATAAAACATCTCTCAATCATGTTCCATTGGCACTTCAGACCCGGGTAGCCATATTTGTTGTCGTTGCATGTTCTCCAGCAATGAATCATCATCGTCGGCTATCTTCGGTAACTGCGGATGACAGACGGGCATTGCCTATTGGCAACTGCACTGCATTCCGGTTTTGCTGCACTTCGAACTTGATGTGATACGTGCAATGCACGTTATCCCCGTACTCGTACGGTATATCATTGTATCACTTTGTACTACGTACGTCGTATCTCTGCGAAGTACGTACCGTACTACAAAGTTCCTAACAGCTGTCCTCAAGTCCACGTAGAAATTAGTACATTGAGGCGTAGAACCAACGGACAGCTGTTGCGAATTTTGTAGTATTATTTTTTTTGAAAGTGGCAGGATGTAAGATAGAGAATGATCTCCTCTGATACGGTAAACCTTAACTTTACCTTACGTACGGTAGAACGTTCGTCATTTTCCACTCGTATCGAAATGTTCTCTTACCGTAAGCGCGATGATTCTCGATTGATCTGTGGACGGTGTTGAATGGTTATCTGTATGACAAGAAATTTCTATTTCACAGAAGAGACAGTAGAAAACCAACGGCTGGTGTTTTGTGTAGAGGACGTATTGGCATCCCTCATTGAAGGACACTCATGCACACATATGATTACACTATTTTCAAAGCTACCTCGTACTACAATCGCTCAGAAGGATCATCTTCGTTTTGGATAACACCTGGTATACCACTCGATTTTGATACTGTTGGGTTTTCGAATGAACTAGCCTACGAGAATCTTTTGTACGGTAGATATTGTCGTCTCTTGTGCCAAATGTACTATGCTCTCCTACACCCAACAACCCGTTACATACTTGTTTAGCAATGCAACCCCGAAAGCTTGAAAGGGAATATAATCTCTCATCATTATTTTAACTTAAAAACAGTACCAGTAGGTAAGTTACCGGTAGTACCTGTCAAAAATTAAAATGAAGCACGTTTTAGTGACAGATGATTCTTGTAAAGTTGATTATTTCCAACAATGAGTGATTCCCGAAACTAATATGTGTAATATCATATCCTAGATTATATGCCTTCCTTGTTTTTGGCGCCCCCAACGGACACCAATTAAAAACGGATGACAGACAGGCATGCAGAAGGCCTATTTTGGAATTTGGAATCTTGTTTCGAAAAACAAAAAATGCTCTTTTTATTCCCTAATTGCGCGTCTATCGACAATTTTTAGCGCATGATTATTGTTTTCAAGATTCCGTTAAAATATGAATTGGTGTTTGAAATCTGGAGGAAGCAAATATGTCTCCTCCAGATTCTGAAAAATCGGTTAATATGTAGTAGATTCTTATTTCTGTGTGTGTGAGCACATAGATGTATGTGTGCCACGTCACGAACAATGTAATATTACATATGCATATTAGTTTCGGGAATCGCTCAATGTAGACATTGTTACATTTTCTACGCGTACCCATACCATGTGAGTGACGGCATGTTGACAAAAAAATTGTTGTTCTTCGTATTACTGTAATCGTAATACTAGGACACGTAAGGTTACCGTAGGAATTGCCTAACAATTTTGAAATGAACAGACGCTAACCCGAAAAAAAGAACACCACCATCCTTGTTACTAGTAGTAAAAATTGAATTACTCTCTATTAGAGATCACCTTCACCCCTTTAGTCGTCGTGTATACCGCAGTATTGCGCGCATAATTTACCTCGCAAGCCGGAAAGGCAAGGACCAATGCAAAGCTGTCACTCGAAAAACTCCCTATTTTTGGCCTTTGCGTTTCTATTGTTGTGTTGGTAATTCTCCAATGGACGCTCATGTAGGAGAACTTATTTCTTGTGAAATCACGAGAAGTTTTTTTTGTTTCATTGACTTCTAAAAAAGCCATTGCGATCACTTCGGTAGAACGGAACGAAATACTCTTATGAAATACGTACTTCGTACTTCGTAATACGAGTAAGGTTACGTAGCTCTTTGTAATACTGTAAAGAACGTACAGTAAGGTTTACCGTAGTCGAATAGTTTCGCATTCGTAGTTTCTTTACATGGCGTTTCAAATAATAATATTATCATTTTTTTCCATCGAGCTTAAGTGATACTTCGTATTTGTTTATTGTACTATCACCTGATGTCGTTTCGGCTCTTGCTCGATGATAGGGTTTGGATAACGATTTTGACCTCGTGGTAATAATACCGTCTAAGTGCTTTTCAGGCGCCATGCCCAGACCAGGAAATAATGTCAGAAAGGATTTTAGTACGCGTAGATGGTTCCGGAAGTGTGACTATCCTGCGTCTGCTTCACGTTAGCGACAAAAAATACTCAATTAAAATTTGTGTCGGTCATTGGGCTATAACATAAGCCTTCCTCGTTCAACGGTGTGTGCTGACTTTCCATTACAGTACGGTAGTTTTTTGCCTACTCGGGTGAATTTGGACGGAACTGGGATTGTGAATTATTATTTCCTACTACACGTACCGTACCGGTATTTAGATTTTAATTTTTTAAAACTGAAGACCGCATGAGCAATTTTCACCGTTGCGGGTGGGTCTCTGTGCACAAAATCAACAAAGACACTCACTTGAGTTCTTCGTTAAAATGGATTTCTCGAACAAACGAAGGCAAAAAAGAAACCGACTGTTGTTTCATAAAATCGCTTAGTGTTCATATCACAAATACTCAGAATAAAAAATAATAATAAGAACAACCCACGCACCAAGCAAATCAGACTACCAAACCTTTTCACCCAATGTCCCTCGCTTTGTCACTTCGTTCCTTTCACCGTGGAAGGTAACTCCATGTACGGAAGCGCTGCTTCGAGTTTAAGCGGCGACGACACCATCGATAGCAGCAGTTGTAGCACACTCAGTTTGGCGTCGTCTTTGCGGTCGCTGACAAGCAGCAGTCGTCGTCGCAAGGGCCGCAAACCAAAACCTGCGGTCAAGATAGTCAAGGTACACGAAGTGGACGACGACCAAAATAAAAGCCTCACTCGTGGTCGCAGCACCACCAATAGAGCGAGATCCGGTACCCGTACAGGTCAACGACGACGTCGAAGACGAAGTCGCACCGGAAGCCGCACCAAAGAGGTTCGAAGAGAAACCGAGGATTCCGTGACCGAAATCAACAATGCTTCCAGACGGTACAAAGTACGCAGAACAAAGAGCAGCATGGGTACCAAGGTCAGGAACACAGAGAGCAAAAGTAAGAACAAAAGTGGCAGCAACAGCATTAGCAGCATTAGCGGACACAGCCCTTCCGATCATGGCCGCCGCCGAGAACGACGCCACGGTCGGCAATCGGAGGTTGCGCCGAGACGTGAATACGCCTCGACCGCCTCGTTTTCTTCGTTCCAACACGCTACCCGGACCGTGTCTCCTTTGCGAGAAGCTTTTTTCAGTCGACCTACGTCCTTGGGTTGTGTTTTGGAGTGTCAACATGCTACATCCCGATCCCTCCGAAGAGGTCGAAGGCCGACACACTCACGCCGTCCAACTCAAGATCGTTTCTAATCGCGAACCCGTTCCCGCTTCTTGTCACGGATGACTTGAGTATGCTCGAAGATGAATCCGGGGTCAACTGCCACATCACTGTGAGGTTTTTTTCATCACAACTTTGGTTGATTGATTCCGTCGGTGGTGCTTATCAAGAATCTACAAGCGAACCAACCACTCTTCCGGAGCACCATCTCGAGCGTCCGGCACTGGCTGTCCGTGTGGCCAGAGACATTCGACCATTGCACGTCGGTTGTGACCGCGAAATGCAATCACGATCGACCGGGACGAAAACATCGCCCGCCAGAACAAAACCATTCGTTTGTTTAGCGATATCGAAACCGAAGATATCGATACTGGCAAACGCAATGGCAACGGTACCAGGTGCTTTGCCCATGTTATCATTTTATATTTAATCTCCCTCATCAGGAACAGAATGCATGTGCAGAGGGACCCATTTTGATGTAAAAAAAACATAATAAAAATAAAAAAAACTCCATTTTAAAATCATTCTTTTGCCTTGCTTATATATTGCCTCACTCCACAACTCCAGAGGGTGAACGACTGGAAGCGTTCCTCGGATAGAAACCACCCACCACGTTTCGCCGCAATTAGCCGCTCCGAAATGAGTGACGCAACACAGTCCTCGTTCCTTACCGATCCGTGCGGGATGGAACGGATTCTCTCGCGTTTTTGGCGGTGGAGTTCTTGGTGCTCACGCTCGGATCATCGCTAGCAGGGACGACGACAGCAGCAGCACCCACCCCGACCGTGTGGGCCCAAAGAACAAACCTTCGAAATTTCTGTTCCTTGCCGTACGAGTCCGGGGACGACGCCAAGATTCCCGCACGGCGACGCGAACGATCGGCTCGGCTCCGTTCGCGGTTTCGAGCCACGAATCGCAGGGCCCAGCGGGTCTTTTTGGGGGTCCGAAGGCACGCGGGGTGGTTGGTGAATGGATCGCACTCTCTGCCAGTGGTATCCACCTTTTGGTGTTGGTTGTCGTCGGTGTCGGTGAGGTCGCTGTGGTCTTCCCAAGAGCGTTTCGCTCCGGCGGTTGCTGTTGTTGTTGTTGTGCCGGGGCACCCGGGCGATTCGCCTGTGCTGCAACGCTTTCGAAGGCGAGCGGACAGTCTCGTGTCCCTGGAAATCCGGCGCTCCGCGCGAAGCGGAAGATGAATGACGGTGGGTGGCGGTGGTGCAGCACGCTTGGAATCCGAAGCATTCTTGTCGTCACCCTTCGAGTTAGCACCGGCAGTTGCCCCTGTATCGGTGTTCGACCCGCAGTCCTCGCCATTGCTGGCGCTCATTGTTGTCGTCGCAGTGGTTTCATCGGGTTTTGGAACGCAGGGATTCCTCTCGGAGTGCGAGTGCTGCTTCTGGCTTGCAGAGGCTCGGGAGGCGAATCCAAGCGGGCCTCCACAGAACCGCGACGACAAATTACTGGGAGAAGACATCAACGAAGCAACGCCCGTTGCGGAGGCGAGTCGGTACAGAGATGACGGTGGATCCGATTGCTGTTGGTTGCTGTTCCCGTTGCCCGCAGTACTTGCAGTTGATTTGCCGAGGTCGCGATCCACCACGAGCAAAAGGGTGGCAGTAAGTACCGTGGTGGTAGTCGTCTGGAGCCGGACTAGTACGGTGGAGGCAAATGCACATACCAAGTTGCAGGCCGCTTGCAGAAATCGATGGAAAGGAATCGCGATAAAGTTCATGGTAGTTTTCAAAGGGCTTTTTTGTATGAGTGGGTTGGGTCCTGCGGTTGGGATCAATGGTCGAGAATCTTGGTCGATTCCGGTTCGGATCATTCGAAAGTTGTGAGCTTTCAGGAGATGCAGCGCAATGGTTGTTTTTTGCTATCGAGTTGATTGATTTCTACAGAAAGAGCATTGTTCGACCTTTGGATCGCAACGATTATTGATTCTCCATAACAAACAAAGCACTTTTCGTTTCAATTTGCGGAGATACGTTTCGACTTTATTCCGCTTTCGTTTTGACTTCTGTTTTCTCAGTTTCGTTTCTTTCATGTTTTTTTCTTCATCCATGACCTTACATTATTTGTTTCAGTCTACCGCCTTTCGGGTACCTCACCATACAACAGTGCCAAGAAACGGGCATGGACAAAGAAAACGAATCTGTCACGAAATGTATCTGGACGCTTCGACGCCAAAAAACAACCTTGTCTGTGGAAGCACGAAATAAATAATGGTTTCATCATTCATGGTTCATTATGTTTGTTTGATCATTATCCTCATCTCCCGATACAGCGCTTGTCAATAAATCAACAAAACCTTTAGCTGGTTTGTTTCCGGTTGGTAGAATACCGGTAGCAATGTAGTGTGACGCCGGCCTAGTTTCTGTAATTAGTCCAGCGTACCGGTACGGTACTGGTAACCTACCGTGTAAAGTAAGATTACGGTATGAGAGAGAATGAATCACGAGCTACTGGGACGTACGAGTACGAGTAACCTTACTACGGCCGACTACAACAACCTACCCGCACTAATTTTGAGTCTTGAAGGACGTCATCAATCATTCGGTCCCGAGTAATACGTCATCTGATGGGCAACATCTATCTTCTTTTCTAGCACTAATCCTGGCCGCATGTGACGAGAACGACCGAGGGACGAGTGGAGACACACCACTGCACCTTACATGAGAGAACGAGTAAGGCTTACTTGTACATGGACAACTACAAGCGTAAAGCACTTACGGGTAACCTTATCTACCTGGTACGTATGTAGATTCCACCCGTCGGCATCACAATGTTTTCGGGCAAATCTGATATCTCATCTCATTTCGACAAATGCGACATAAGATTACCGTAGGACATCGGCTTTGCCATATCCACAGAAAGCAAAGACTCAACACCAAAAGTTGACGAACGATCGTTGCTAGTCCACTATGATAAACCGCCGACGACCCTTTCCTTCTCGATTGCTATTGACGCTGGTGGCAGCGTTCTTCTTGGCCTCGCAACCGAACAGTCCTCTGTCCTTCTCAAACGCATTTGCGCAGGAGAGAACCACGGGTCGCCCCGACACCTGTCTCAAGTCGTCTTCCGCAAACCAAGCATCTCCAAAACCAGAGCTGGTCGACCAAACCGCCTTCAAGGCCGCAATCGATCGGATCCAGGACGAAATCGAGGCTCAATACCAAGCCCAGATGGCAATCGAACCCACCCCGGAGGGTGAACGATGGCTAGCGGATCGGGCCAAGGCCAAGGAGGAAGACCAACAGTATGTCTTTTTGGTTGGGAAACTCGACGTGGCCCTGCCGATCGATACCCAACCAGAATTGGATCTAACAGAATCGATCGGACCCCTGGTTCTGGTGACCAATGTGTGGGGACGGACCGCCGAGGCCACGGGGATGCAATCCTTTGATACCATTACCAAGGTCGGCGTCGTCGGTGACACCGAGAACGAACCGCCATTGGAATACAAGACCCTTGGAACTCCCCTGCAAGAAACCGCAGGAGCCCTCACGGCGGCCGCACAGCATGCCATAAAGATTGGCAAGACTGAAATCCAGTTGGAGGTCCAACGCCTTATCAAGGGCTATTATGCTCCAGAGGACAGCATCTAGGCGAAGGCTTCATCGAAGCGAGTATTGAGTATTGCAATCGAATCGAAACAAGGCTTTCTGAAACAACGTTTTGAGTCAAACCAACTCGAGGCCTGCCGATGGACTGAAACTGATCGAAACGCAAAGCTATGCTGATTCGAGACAAAGCTGGATCTTCTCCGTTTCGTTCTTGTCGGAGAAGCTCGCCAACAATTGCACAATTGTAGCACCCGACCGACAACACCAGGCTGTCGACTCGAATCTTACCTCTGAATCGGCAGTCGTGAATTTGATCTTTTCGACCGTGGACTAAACTCCTAGTTTTCATTCTACCCGCTTTGCTCTTTTCGTCTGCCATTGATACATGCAATCCTTTACTATTCGTTGAAAACCCAAAAAGGATTGGCATTTTGTTTTCAGAGCACTACAACTAGTAGGATCAAGTAGGCACGTCAACCGCCAAATCATGGCTGTCGATGCGCGATACGATCTACGATTCTTTGTCAGCAGCACACTAAGTATGAGTAGCATTGTCTGAGTCTTTGGTCAAGCCTGGAGATTCAGAGTTCAATGAGCAGGCTCATTTGAACCGAAAATGATCACTTAATCGCCGATCGTAGTCACTTTCAGTTGAATTTTGAGTTTAACACCAGTACACTACTCTTTAGCAACAACTGCAAGAAATCACGACAGTTTGGGAAGAACAAACAATGACAGCAACAATGATATGGGGAATAAGCCGAGAACACTCTCACATGTGGCCACTATCAGAAGTTTGTGTCGAGTTTGGATTGTTGTCAGGAGCACACCGTAGGTTGATTGTGTCTACACAGCAATTCTAATCTCAATGTTATTGCTCCTTGTAATTCTGAAGATATTTCACCTCGATATTATGGTACTTACCGTCGGGGTATGGTCATTGTGTACGATTTGTACTATAACCAGATACCCAGCCACTGCAGTTAGTTCACGAGCGAGCGAGTTAGCGAGCGCATCGATTCAAATACAGGTGTCAGTAGAAGGTATGGTCAGTACGTTGAATTAAGTACTGGACCTACCGTACGTACCCTGACCATTTACCGACATACGAATCAGCGATTCGGAGCTCCATCCGAGCTCTCACTCTTTGGAATTTACTCAGTTTAAACCTCTAAAAGAACACATCATGCCCGGCATCGATACTTGACATCTCTAATGTACCTCTAGAGTGGTAACTAGTGTGCTCATGGTATATGCAATAGCGCTTGAACAGTATCCTCTGTAGTCTAACCAACTGCTGGCACTCCGTGCTGTACTGTATGTTGCTGCTCTCCCTATTGCTGTCGACGGACGAATATCTTTACATAATACGGTACCGTACCAGGTAACCTTACCTAACAAGTAAGTTACCACGATGATTCGCTCAAAATGACTACGACCCAAACCTCTAGTAAGGTTACGAAGTAAGATTACTCGGAATACTAGTACTACTATCAACTAAGAGTAAGAAGAATAGTAGTGCTGGCAGTTGTACTAAGGTACTACTAGTGCCAACTACTACTACCCAACTTGTTTGGAGGGTTCACTACTACGTAGTTTCAGCCCATATTCAACATCCACAGACAGAGGAGGCTTACGTGTCTACCTGTCGGCGGTGGGCATGCTCTTCCCTGACAATCAGTCATCATACTCGTACTCGTAGCCTCGCAAGCCTTCTCCCGTCTTGTGCCTTATGTCTCGCCTAAAAGTTTTGGATTCACATATTTGACTGATATTTAAAGTGACTCTTACTTGTACTTCTACATACTTGTACTCGTTCTGTAGTACAAGTAACCTTACTGGTACCTGCACTTACTTTTCTCATAAGACAATCTGGAACACCCGGTAGGACGCGCAAGACTACTACTACGTACGACATACTGTACTGTATTTTCATGCTTACAAGTATGGATCGGGCCCAAAAACTATGTGAATGACTCGATGACCTTCCGTGTCAGAACGTGTCAATCCCAAGAGTTCTGGAGAGAGAAAAAAAAAAGTGCATGCGCAGCAGATGGGAATGAATAGTTCGCGTTTTTCGTTTGGAACCGTCTGGTCGTAACTTCTCTTGTCTGAACTGTGTGCTGCGGGAACGAGTGACACGACTTCTTCCAACTGCCGCCAATTAGAACGGATTGGAAATACTGGTGTTACCACTGTACGGTAGGTCTCAAACATGTATGCACCAAGGTTTTTACAGTATGCACTCGTATGTGTAGTCCGTTAAGTCTCAATATTGGAGCAGCGTTTTCTGTACTCCTACCGTAAGGCACGCGTGCTTCGTGGAATTATTCCAGAAGTGTCAACGACCAGCGATGATGATTCCCGCTTGGTACTCGTACGCGAAAATTCACTTTTCTTAGAACATTCCATTCTGGTTGTGGCCAATAAATCAACAAACTATTGAAACAGAAAAGACCTCTCCGACGCGATTCTTTGCTGCGAGAGAAACACTTTTATCAAACAACGAATTGCTCTCATAATCCAAATACATATCGACATCCACTTCCATATCGACATCTACGTATACGATCGTAACTTGACAATGGGTTTTTCTGTCGATACTCTTCCGTGTCATCCTTCTCCTCCGCATCTGCTGCAAAGTACGGATTTGTTCTTTGGTCGGAGCACAACCATGCCCCTCCATCTCCAACACCATTGCCATTATGATGACGGTGCGACCGCATCCTTTTCGTGGTCGGATTTTCCTCTCATCGTTCAAGGCGAAGACTGCAATGATTGCTTTGCTGTGAGAGCAGCACCGCCTACGAATTGTCCCAACTTCTCGACCGCACCGTTCTGCGCATCCTTAGCAGCACCAAGAACCATATCATCACAGACACGTACGACGAAAAAGAAACCATCCAAGATTCAATTCGCGGCATGTGTCGAAATCCGAACCCATTCACTGGTCTTGGGAGAACATCCATGGTGCGAGGATGGGCTGGCGCTCGACTTGGGATGGGAATACACCGACTCGGTGGTTTCCAGGGTCAACCAGGAGCATTCACGAAGACGCCACGAAAGCAACGTTCCCCGCCGACGCTCCTATCTGGAGCGAAAGCGTCTCTTGTTGGAGGTCGGAGGTTACACCGAAAACGAACTGAAACAGAGGAACAATTTTGGCAGTGACACGGTTCATTTGCACCAGCATACTAGTAGGTTGTCGCGAGTTGGATCGGTCACGGAATACCTCAACGGTAGTGGAGTGATCCATTAAAGTTCATTATACTAAGCTAGGCAAATATCAAGCTATCAATTACTACTGCCAAACGATATTATGAATAGTAGCATCGTGTAATTGTCCGTTATGCCGTTGTATACGTGTACACGTAGTTCGCATTTATCAGATTAATTACTTTCTCTGAGAAGACATCTGTTGTATCGTAGCAACCGTGTGTGCTCACCTTCTCGAAGAAATCTCACGTTCTCAATGAATTAAGATCATAGGTAGAGTATAGAATGCCGAGCAAGGCAATCCCTACTACTACTACTACTACTACTACTACTACTAGTAGTAGTAGTACTATGGGCGGAACGGTGTGAAAGCGTGCTACTACCACCGATCAAAAGTGCAACTCACGGCAAAGTATATACATTACTCGTATAACTCGGAGAACGCAACTATTGATATTGAGATCAAATATGTTTTAGGAACAGCAATTCCCAACAATTATTCACTCCACACATGTTGTATTCTCATACTTCTTTATTACTGGTTTGTTTGAAAAAATATACTACCGGTAATAGTAGTACAAAGTAATTTTTGATATTCAGTACCTTGTACGGTAAGAAGTTACAGAACTACTAGTAATTAAGGTTACCGGTGCGTGTGTTCATGCGACAATGGAAGAAATACTCGTACCGGTATTGATATTCCCGACCGCAAACGACGCAATTCATACACATGCCAATTCGCCAAAAATGTTAAAAAAATGAATCATGTCTGAAGTTCTTTTATCTGCATTTAAAAAAGCTACGAAGTAACCTTACTGTACTTGCACGTTCACGTCTGCAACGAGGTTTCGTTACGCGCCGGAACGATCATAATTAGATAGCCCTCATGCGTTCCAACGAAGAAATTCATAATATGCTACTACGTACGAAGAATTTCTTTCTTTGAAGTTGTCACAATGCGACAAAAATAATCATGCCCTTCTGATACAGTATTGAATACCGGTATTCAACAGGAGGAATTTCTCATCCTTGTATTCATCGTAACGGATAAATGCCAGAGTGCGTGGACTCAGTCTTTCGAGATTTATTGTTTTGAGTTGAACACGTACTTACAAATAAATGACGTACTGTCATACTGGGCATGCTAATTCTTTGGGATCGTTCATCGTCTGACATGAGAGCTGAAATCAAGCGGGATGCGGGATACGAAAACTCCTTCGCGATCCTCTTCCTCGTAATACCTGGTGCCAAACGAAACCCGTTTGGGAATAATGATGCAACTGCAACATCATAGAGCAATTGCGAAGAACATATTCATAGTCCAGTAAGTTACGAACCTTGTAGATCTGATCTTCCGATCTTGTACCGTATGTCTTTTTACGTCATTCAGAAAGCAAACTTGACCACTCATCAAAAATAGAAGTAGTATTTTCCAGGGCCCGGTTTTAATCGTCCAGCAAAGGCTACGACATGCCAAAAGTTGAAGTGGGTAGATTCCAGAAAACGGAACGATCGCCAGCCAAAACAGTGCTGCTAAAACGCTCATCACCATTCCAAATCCAATTGCTCATTCCGAAAAACAAAAAGAAATACTACGCTGCGCAGAGCGCGGAAGGATAGAACGGAATACCGTAGAACGTACTAGCGCACAACATTATCATTATTTCTCAAATAATGGCCGCATCACGCGTCATGCGCCACTACCCACTGCAGCCACTGCGATGCGGACAGACAACGCACAACCGTCGCCTGCTCCGGCGACTCCGTCGACCGCCTGTAGTATCACCACCGGTAGCTGTTGTTTTGTCCCCGATCAACGAGGACAGGGAACTGGAATGCAGCGAACCCAACGGAGCTCGCCTCGATCTGCATCGAAACTATAGCTCTCACTGCGTGTTTTCCATTAAGACGGAACCGCGACGTTGGTATTGCGGCGGGTGCTGCAACCCCGAAGAAGAGGAAGAGGAGGATTGGGATTGTTGTACAGGCTATCAACACCAACACGGGGATGTGGAGCCGTGGAGGGTGACCCTCGCAACGATGGTCTTTGTTTTCTTTTCCACGTTTGCAACACGCAACGCCGGGGGCCGTTTCCAGGTCTCGGCCATGCCCTGATTCAATTGCACGAATCATGGTCGGGCCTCTTTGTTGCTCAACGGCGAGAAAACCAAACGCTATGACGACACGGACGACAACTCGATCGGACTCCTGCTTGAATGAGGAATTTTTGGTGTGCCGTGTCGTTCCAAACTCTACGGGGAACAGCATCCAAGATTTGAAGCAGACACGAATGCAACGTGGACATTTTGTCGCTAGCGACGACCTGCTATGGGATTTCTGACAACGATTAGTTGGCAAGCACAACCGGGTCGAACCATAGTTGCATTGCTATTGCGATGGTGATGGTGATTATGAATGTGCCCGTGATTGAACCGAGAGCATTTGCATCGACCCTGCCCTTGAGCGACTAACTCTTTGCTCAGTGGTAGAGCCGGGGTGTTTTCGAGCTCATGGTCCGAAAGCTGTGGCAAAAGCGTCTTTGGAAGGACTCGATAGGGACACCCGCAACAATCCTTGGATTCGATCAACTCGTGGGAACAGTTGTAACACCGAGGATTGATTCATTCGATCGATACAAGCTTGCGTGGAGTCGTGATCGAGTGCGGAAGAACGATTGTGGGAGTATTTCGCTCGAAACAACCCATGCCTGTGAAACAAAGTCCTCCGTAACAATCCGATCACATGACTCCGTTGTCTAGAAGCACTCCCTATTCGTTATCCATTGATAACACAATGCACGTGCTTCCAAACAACGGAATAAAGTAGAACAATACGATGCGAAGTACAATTCAGTACAGTAATAGTTCTTCGATTCAAAAGTCATGTATTTATGTTTATGGATGATTTGAAGTGTCCGTGGTTATGATGGTAGTGTGAATGTATCTTTTGGTGGGGGGTTACAAAATTTCACTCGAGGATAAAAGTGCGAGGGCATTGCAGTCTCTAACGATAGAGAACAATAGCGATGCTACGTTTGTGACCCGTTGGTGTGGAGTGATGGACTGGTTGTTGGTCGATGCTGTATTGTTTATTCGTCCCTTGTATTATACGTAATGTGTTTCTCTCTGGATTTTCCTTTCGTGGTATGATTCTTGTGGTAGTAATCGCGTATTCAGGGTGTCAAAGGCAAGGCAAGGAAAGCATGCATTTCATTGTGTTGTATTGTATTGTATTGTATTCCGTTGTATCGAATTGAATCGCATGATTATTCCTTGTCCCTCTCTTCGTGGATCGGTTTGTTTCGTGGTTGGATTGGTGGTTCCTTCCCGCCGTTCAAAATGATTGTTTCCATCCCTTGGAAAGTCAAAAAGTCGCGGAAATCGAAACCAACCCCAAACGGCAAAATGTGCGATTGTGCGGGGACTCTTTTCTGCCGAAATCGTTTTCGACAGATTCTTCCCCCAAAATCAGAGTTGATGTTTGCGACGGAGTGACGAGGCGAAACCGCGCCGTCTCGCTCGTGGTCTTTGATCGCTTTCTAGGCCCGCATGTGGGTCACAAATCCCAAAAGCATTTTCGTGGTGCTGGATGACTGCTCTTGGCCGGATGAACGAGGAGACGTTCTCTGGCGGTGCGGAGACCGAGGCCATCGCTGCTGGCGTTGCTGCTCTTCGCGGCGCGCACGGAGGAGCAAGGTGCGACTCCCGGCTTCGGCCTGCTGGCGACGATCGAGCTCGTCCAGGTAGTCTTCCAGCGCGGAGACCTCGCAGCTCATGGATTCCCACAGCTGCTGCATGCGTTCCCGATCCTCGATGTCTCCGGAACCCTCGGTCATTTCCTGCGAGAGTTGCTGGTAGACTTGCAGGGCTTCCATGTAGGCATCCCGAGCATCCCTCCAGCATTCGGACTCGTAGCAAACGTGGCCAATGGCGGTGCTGAGACGGGCCAATTGGAGCCAGCGGTTGTGCGTTTCTTCCGGGCACTCCACCGAAAGAGACGAAGCTTCGTCGTTGATCGATCGGAGGAGCTCCTGAGCCTCGAGGAGCGCCTCGAGAGCCAAGCTTGGCTCGCCGGCGCAGCGGTGAACGTTGGCAATGTTGTGCAGAGTCGAAACGATCTCGGCCGACGCCGACGCGGCCGCTTCGTTGGAGTGGCGGGGACTTTGTCGGTGGTGATTGTTGTTGCTGTTGCCGTTGTTGCTGTTCCCGGTACCTCTTCCGTCTCCCGGCATCGATGCCTCCTTGGCCGCACGCTTGCGCTGCTGCGCCTTGCGTGCATCGAGTACCATTCCCAGGGCCTCGCGTGCCTCCCCGTATCGCCGCAGCTTTCCCAGAGCGATTCCCCTATTGTTTTGCACGTCGGCCACCCGTTCGTGAGACGGTCCCAGCAGCGATCGGTAGACCTCGAGCGCGTTGTCCCAGCACTCGAGAGCCGATTCCCACAGCTGCTCCGGTGAGCCGTCCCGTCCCCTGCCGATTCCCATCTCTTCGAGAGCCCGTGCCCGCTCGTCTTCGGCGCGGGTGGCTCTCCCGGCCATGTCGAGACCCTTGGTGTTCCATCCCTTGGCCAGCGTCAGGGATCGCTGGACGATGGTGAGCTTGTTGCGCCGTTCCCGGCGATTGATCTGTTGCTGGCGCCGACGCCGTTGTTGCTGCTGCTTTCGCAGTTGCTCCTCCGGATCGCGGGTCGTTTCGTCAAACAACTGGGGACAGGAGTTGGATCTTCCGGTCGGACTGACGTGGTTGCTGCTGCTGCTGCTGCCGCTGCCATTGCCGCGGGTCGGCGGTGGCGCTTGTTCGTTGCGGCCGATGATGCCATCGCATTCGCCTTCGCCTCCCCACATCGGCGAGGGCGAAGGCGGTGCCGACGATGGAAACAGGATTCTTCGCTGGGCAGGAGGGGAAAACGCGATCGAATCGGCTGCTGGGTGCTCTTCTTCTCGGAACTTTTGGTCCAGATTCACGGGCACCAGGAACTCCGAACGGAATCCGGGGTCGCGGGAAGATTCCTCCGCCCGCCGGGGTTCCAAGTGATGGCGAATCCGGCAGGCCCGGCGGTTGCTCGACTTGGGCGTCGATGGCAGCGGGGGGACGAGCGACGGATCGATGACTGCTGCGTTCGCACCGGGAGATCGAAACGATGGGGACGTACACGGCGACGAGTAGGACTCGTTGCTGGATGCATTGACCGCGGGAGAAGCCGGACGGCCTTGTCCCTCCGTCGGCGTCTCGAACGCCGGTATGGTCATTGCCCCGAAGACTCTTCCCACGGGCTGGTTCGGGCTCCGAGAAGAAGAATCCGCTGTTTCCACCGTATTGGTTTCGGTCCTGTTCCAGAGCCAGGGCAATAGATGCTGGACCATCGGAGACGCGGGCGCCGGTGCCGGAGCGGAGGTTTCCCGGAGGAGTTCCGCCAGATCCTGCGCCGTTCGATCCTCCGGCACGAGTTCGTCCAGCATCCAATCCAGGACGAAAAAGGGCTGTGGTTGGTGTGTATTGGGATGCCTATTGGAGTCTGCGTTTGCGTTTGCATTTGCGTTTGCGCTTCCATTCGTGCGTCCCAGGCTGGGAAGCGTGGGAGGAGGCGTGCTGGGACGAGCTCCAACGTCCACCTCGAGGTCACTCTCGCGGTGGTAGGGTTCGGAATGCCTTCGTGGCCAGGATTGAGCCGTTCGGTGTCGAAGGTTTGTCTCGTAGCCGTAGTTGCCTGCGTCTTCGTCCACGAGGCCCGGGATTTCGTCTTCTTCTTCTCCTTCTTCGTAGCGCCCATGTTGGTGTTGGCGTTGGTTAGGGTGTTGGTGCTGCGCTTCGTGCACCAACGGCGAAGGAACTCGGGATCGTTGCGGCGGGGCGTCGGCTCCCTCTCCGGAAGCAGCAATGGTACCGAGGGGAAGGAATTCCTCGTCGCGCGATTCCCTTCGTTGGTGGGCGGAAGCCGAGACGGGTCTCTTTCGCAGCTTGCGCTGCACCGAAGGATCGTCTGCCGCAGAGGAGGAGGGAGAAGACGACGACGACGACGTTCCCGAAGCAGGGACCACGCTGGTGCTGGTGGATGCCGGAGACGAAAGCGCCATTCTGCTGGTGGGAGACGACGAAGCGCGCGAAGCGGTCGGAGTTGTGGATGCAGTGGAATCGGGAGAAGAAGCAGCCTGTTTGTGGGGACTCCTCGCAGTGGGGTTGCACATCGGTCGGATGTGCTCTTTTGCAGTGATTATGAAATAATGATACTGTATCGTATCGTGTTCTTTCCTATTGTGTTGCCAGCTCCCCTTGTGTGACAGCTTTTGCTTCCAAATCACAAGACAACGGGTAACCAATCAATCAAGCAATCAGTCAACCAATCAGTTAATCAATCAATCAATCGTGAAAACGAAGAGGTGCGGTTAGTGATGGTATTGGGTTGGTTCTTTTGATGAGAGAATGCTTTGGTGACTGTTTTCGTTTCGTTTCGGTTCGGTTTCGTGAGTTGGTTGCCTCATTGAAGAAAGAAGCAAGGAAGGATCGATGAATGAATCGCAAAAAGGTAAAAATGAGATTCCTTGCTTCCCTTTCCGAATGGCAGTGGCAGAGTGGCAGTGGCGATGGATTGGTTGCCGGGCGGGCCGAGGAACGGTCGATCGCGGGAAGATTGATGGATGGATTGATTCCTTGATTATTCCCACGTTTGTTGGTTGGTTCACTCAAATCAATCGAACCTACTATCTATGATGATATCCGCAATCAGTCAACAGCCACTCCAAATTATTCGCATGCGATGCAATGAAATTCGATGCGATACAATTCTCAACAAAATAGATCAGAAAGGGCGGCAAAGCGTTCCGAATGAATATTCCGCGGCGAAAGGATTTCGAGCATTGGTGCCATGGAGGGAACAGAAAAACAAAAACGATCGCTTAGTGTTCGTGTCCGTCTGTGGCAGCTGTCCAAATAAATGATGGATGGCAGATGTGAAGCGTTGGATGTGGGAACAAGATTTCGAATTCGAATTTTGGTGGGCACTTTCGATGGATCGTGTTTGCTGGTGCACGTGACAGTTCCGCAGCAATGTGATGTGATGTGATGTGACGCTGTGCTTTGATAATAATATCTTGCACAATGACGATGCACTAACTTACTACTCGCAAGCTGTGCCGTGAAAGGTGCTCGGTGTGTGCTTTGCTTGTGCCTCCGGGCAGATCGGTAACAGATGCACAATCTGCGGATGCTTTCGAAAAATTGGCAGCGTCGATCGAGAGTATCCGTTGTGGGAGAACGTGTGGATACTGCCTTTCGGAAAAACAGGTGGCGAGGAACAAGACAAGACAGGTGTGGATAGGAATTGCTGTGTGTTGGGGGCCTCCGATATCCGTTGCGGACTCTTTTTTGTTCCCTGCAGGTGGCGGAAGCAGAAACCGTTGTCCAAAACCCGGACAGCCTCACTCTTCTCCTATTCGTGACCTGGGAATCCGTACAAGCAATGTGTTGCGGTAAATCTTACAACCAGCAGTTTCGCTGTATTTGTAGGACATCCTTGTGCGGTTCGACCGAAAGTATTCTGATTCTTTTTTGGCTGTTGTCGCTTTTTCTTTCGATGTTGCGGTAGGCTTGTCCGTCAATTGGACAAAGGCGTCCGTTGTGTGCGATTTTATTAGGTACAACTCTCGTTCCCCAAAGCGGACCGATATTCGTTCTCCTCCAATCGAATACAAAGTTCCATTTGCAATTGCGTTGCTGGCACCGAAAAAAATCGCATCGCCGTGCGTGAAACAATTAATCTCGCTTAATAATCGTGAGTGGAAGAACCGTCGTGTTGCACTTTGGGTTCGATGGCTTAAGAGAACTGATGAGATTTTACGGTACTCCGAACAAGAAAGAAGGGGCAACGACTATTGACGCACTTGCACTGTCTTTGGTGTATAATGGCGGTGCACCATAATTGCAGGAGCCGGAACTTTTTTCGGGTACATAACTTATACTCGTAAAAAAACCGAACACAGCGTCACTGGTACAGATGATTCATGGGGAACCTTAATTCTCCTACCTTACTATATCACGGAATGAGTGGATTGTTTCGCCGGGGATACTATTTTTGTCATCATCAGGTCGTCGGAGTCGCATCCAG
The DNA here is from genome assembly GCA_037355855.1 of Pseudo-nitzschia pungens. Taxonomy (NCBI): domain Eukaryota; phylum Bacillariophyta; class Bacillariophyceae; order Bacillariales; family Bacillariaceae; genus Pseudo-nitzschia; species Pseudo-nitzschia pungens. The sequence goes on along the minus strand of CM074763.1, from coordinate 1,664,681 downwards.
TCATCGGAGTCGCACCACTAAAATTGCAATTACAATCGGGATTGCAAGCAAACTTCGAGCAACACGGAGATCTTCAATTAAAAAATCTTGCCAATACCGTACGTAAGCTACAAGGTAATTTACTCACACAACATGAAGCACACAAAGTCTTCATTCACCAAAAAGTAACCTTACGTGTGACCACCGGCGATCGAAGGATGTGCACATCACCACCCATCCACCCGATCTCGCCGAAAAAACCGGCCAATGGGAATTCAATGCCAGCAGCAATTCATCAATGATGCCAATTCCGGATGCAGTCCGAATGCAACAAGAATCTCATCCGAATGCAATCCATCACCACCAGGAGTGCGCACCTGCTCCTGACCGGCGGCAAGGTGCTCCAGCATGGTGACTAAGGTCTTACGGTAATTACTTGTATGGCAAGCTCGTCGGTTCTTTTTGTTGCTTGCTGGGACCCAAATTGGATGGCAATCATCTCTGTATTCCGTACTAGTACTACCGTAGTACTAGTACTACTACTAGTACTAGTACCAAACAACAATAATCAATGAAAGCTACTACTGTAGAGAGGTACAACTACTAGCTCGTACAAAGTAGCTAGTACTACCATCATGTTCTGTGTAGTAGTATTACGTTTGTGCACCTTGCTCTTGTTGTAAAACGGACTGCCCGGGTTGTGGCTGCAACATTTTCGTCATGATACGCCGTGTAATGCGTGTAAGGAAGAGACCCGAGGAGTTGCAACAACAATTCTGACGAAACAATGATATCTCAAACCCGTAGGAATTTAAGAGTTTTGGATCACTGCAACGACAAAGTCTGAAAAAATAAATCACAAAATCAAAAACTTCAGGGCGTGAAGTGATGTGTTTGAGGCTTCTTCGTGGAAGAAAGAAGCTGGCTAGTACATCCTCATTGCTGGATGACAAACAAGCAAATTACCAATTAGTTATAGTACTAGTCTCATCTTATCACTACTACTAGTACTAGTAGTAGTAACATATGGTCGAAGATGGTGTAGTAAAGCAACATGATGGTGGTGATGCATTGTGGTACCAGTATTACTACTATGGTGGCACTTTGTTCTTGTATCATTACTACTATGCATGTTGTACGGGAAAAAAGAACAACTGCTGCCGGTGTGCGAGTAACCCAACAGGAGAAAACTTCTTCGATTACAAATTATGGATCAATTCATATGCAACTTTTCTAGACATCTTGTTCGGATTGATTGAGAATACATGTGGATTACATGTGGTTTGATAGCGGTATTGCATGTAAACTTTTGCATTATTTAGGGTCAATGATAATACTACTACTAGTAGTAGTAATCATACTCGTAATATGAAGTAATTTTACCGTACTCGTAGTATCTGGTATTGAATACTGGTAGTAATTACGTAAATTACTTCTTCTTCCTCTTTTTGCACAGATGTAATGACATCCTCGTCCTAATTACGGGTAAGTTACAGGCACTACCGGTAACTTCGAACTTCGTACAGCATTCACTGTTTTCGGACCAGGAAGCTTTGTTTCGAGATGACTTTCTCGATGCAATTCCAAAAAATTGCAAACCCGCATACCTTTTCACACTTCTACTAACCAGGCATTAATCCCCAAACCCGGTCATCCTATCTATTTCATGCCTTCCAGTGCAATAGTAAAGCAATAATGAAAAAGACCGAAGAAAAAGCCTTTCAAAGTGGTGAACTCCTTAAGTACCTTACCGAAATGGCAGTTCTCATGTCGTGGTCATTGGTGCTTTATAACAAACCATTGTCGAAAGTATCGAGGTTTATAGTTTATTTATCAAACCGTTGTTGAAAGTATCGAGGTTTATAGTTTAGTTTCGGACTTATATGTCAAGCTTATGTCACGCTTTTGTCACGCTTTTATAAGCAATACGTTCTTGAACGATACATCGCGTAAGTGCTGCCGTACTAATACTTACCTGCACTTTTCCAGTGACCCCAACAACCAACTTGGCGAGGATTGCTTGTTACACCGTTTGAATTTTGATCACCTTCCCAGTAAGATTACCTTACTTTTGGGAGTATTGTACGTTGTGCCTACCTTCGAAGCAAGAATTCCTTGCAACTACAACCACCGTTGTCGGAAGGAGGCAAGGAAGCAAGGAAGGGGGATCTGTTATGTGCTCCTCCCCCCAGGATTGACGAAGTCCACATCCTTGCTCATTCACATTCACATTCGTATTGTTAATTTCTCCGTAGTCCGCACGTTCCAGAACCCAACCTCTCTCCAAATTCCACACAGAATACGGCCTTGTACTTGATTCTGATCCCAATCTCGCAGCCGCAATGGTTGGCTTGGGCCTGCGCCGACGCGGACGCGGACCAACAAGGGACAACAGCAACAAATACCAGCACGGGGTGCTACCTCCCTTTCTTCACCAAAGGGCTCCGGATCCCACCACTCGGGATTACCACTCTGATGGAGACGTTAATGTAATCCACGAGCATCCCCGGATCGTTCGGGGAGGCCGGAGGCCCAAGCGGCGACCGTCCTCTCTGACCTCGCACTCCTCACAGGTGTCCAACAGCTCATTCTCGCACCCACAGTGGTCCTCTCCTCCGCGGAACTACGGCGGGCAGCACCAATATCATGAACAGCACGTGTATGATCCGGATGCCCCGTCCCACGATCACACGACTTCCAACGACGACACTACGCGGACCTCGTCGGGATCACGGGCGAGTTTCCAACCCCACCCGATTTACAACACTCCCGCCTACACTTCCCTCGGGAACAGCTACCGAATACGGGATACCATGAAGAGCAACCAAAAGTATGCGTCTAGATCTGAATCTGCACTCAATAGCCAGAATTTTTCTTCGCAACCGATGCACGGCACCTCCCCGCGTCCACGAACCAAGAGCGATGATGGATACAGCATGGACAGCTTTATCACGGCCGGTCACTCGAGCGACCAAAACCAATCGGACAACGACGAAAACGAAATAGACTACGGATACAACGAATACAGCTACCCGAACAGAACTCCTCACCCCGCTCCTAAAACACCGAGGAGCAACGAGAACGCCGATACCCTCCGGAGCCTAACCCTCAGAGATCAGAATGCTAGCCTGCGACTTTCGGCCATTAGCAGAAACCCTGGGGACGAGCGATTCTCGCACGTGGCAAATCGGTCCCACGCGTTGTCCTACGGGGGGAGCACCTCATTTGAAACCGACGACGACTTTGTGGTCGACGACCACCACGACGACGACGACGACGACGACGATGATGATGATGATCCAAGCGAGACGGTAGATTCATACGACCCTTTCGCACACGACGACGACGACGACGACGACGATGACGATGACGATGACGATCCCTTGATTTGTCGAAGCCAAGCGTACAATAATACGATGCGCACGCGGATCTCCATGTCCCGAAGTACCCACCTCCAGCTCCGGGACCAGGTAGAGGCTCCTGAGACGACGTACGAAAACGACGGCGACGACGAATACGATTCCGTCGAATATGATTCCGACTTCTCACAGCAGAGGGGCCAACGCAATCGCGACCAAAACAATAGCCACGACGAGTGGCATTCCGATGCTGGCGAGTCGTTGTCGAAATTCCGCGATCATCGCCAGCAACCAAGAGACTTGGCGGCGCAGCACCACAAGGTATTGGAATTCCTCACGTCCAAATCGACGGGACAGCCCACCTCTCCATCGATCGATCCCCCTCTTCGGTCGGAAAGTGTATTCTCCGATCCCGGCGAAACCTTCGAGGTCTTTCCGGTCTACGCCTACCCGAATGTCCGCCTGACCCGAAAGCAGCTTCGAAAGGAAACCAATGCTCCCTCCGCCTATTATCACGACCTGAGGAGCGCAATTCATTCTTCACCGCTGTTCTCTCAAAAGTCACCGTATGTCGGACAGCTCCGATTGGAGGTCCTACAGTGCTTCGGACTGCCGACGATTTCCTTCGTCAAGGAGGCCTCGGCCTATGCAGTGGCGGTCCACGGGAGTGCCGCCTTTCAGACAGACGTCATACCGTCCACCGCGAATCCCATGTGTGAGTACAACGTGTGCCTTGCTGCATTGGGTGACCTGCCATCGATGCACTTTTGTTGTTGGAGTGTGTGTCTTTTGAACTGTCTGCGCATGATACAAACTCGTTTGGGCATTTTCATTTGGTGTATCCTGGAAGGGGTCTGTGATAACTATTGTTGGTTTCCGTTCCGACATTCCAGCAAGATAGAATCAGTCATACATAGATAACTTACCCATTGTCTTTCTTTTTGCTTTGGTGTATCTCGTTTTTTGGACATGGTGATTGACTGGGACATCGACTCGAAACGACACGAAATGGTCCAACCACAGGGCTTTCCAAAATGCGCCGGGCATGTCTGTTTCCTGTCGAAGAAATGTATTCGAAGCTCTATGTGGGGATCTTCGATCTGGAACCACTGATCGCCGAACCGGACACCATCATGGGACACCATGGTCACCCAGGATGGGCGCCCCGCCGCCGCTGGTCCGGCTTTGGTGGCGATCGAAGGCTATCTCCGGCTCTGGGACGATACGGCAGCACCAATAACCTCGATGCCAGTCGGAGGGGGTCTCAGCTGCTAGTGGGTGGCGGAGGAGGAAGTATCGGTCATGGACTTTCCAAACATAACCATGGTAGACGGCACCCAAAGCGTTCACAGTTTGTCCCTTCCAATCCGAACTCTGGCGACGAGGACTCCGATCTGGCGGACGACGACGACAACGACGACGCAAGCACGATGGGAATCGAGTACTGCACCAAGGCCGAAGACTTTCTGGGTCACGTGGTAATCGATCTGTGCAAGCTGCGTCCTGGAAGTACCTACGACGTGACTCTTCCTTTGCGAAGAAGCACCCACGTTTTTGCGCGGGAATCGCAGGGGTCCGTCCGCCTCCGACTGCATCTAGTGTGGGATTCCGAACGTAAGGCGGTCATGTCGTATCTACCCAAGTCCTTGGGGGGAACAGTCGACTGGACATTGTCGTCCTCGCAGCGACAGCCGAACACCAAGCACGTCGTGCACTGCGTCGACGATCGTGCCGCACGAAATGTCGCCCATGCTATCCACGGGATTCACATGCCCGGAAAATTCGATATAACCCTGGTAAAATCCACCCTTCGGGAAGTCCATTGGACCCGAATCCACGTCTTTCGGTACCTACGCAAAAAGGAACTCTATAACCTGTCGAACTGGGTCTACCCGGCCATTTCTGGCTTTGTATACGTTGCGTGGATGCACGCCGTCTATTGCAACACAGTTCGTTTCGTGCCTGGGCACATAGTTGTTTTTTTCCTTCTTCACCTCCTCAAAAATTATGCATATTACGCCATGGATTCGCCGCTACAAAACGGATTCCTGATGCCGACAATCGAAGAACTTTACTCCGCAGTGCTGCGTGGTGGCGGAACCAGCAGCCGCCGAAAGCGCCGCCATCACAAAGCACCCAAACCGTGTATCGAACCGTTAACCGTCGAACGGGAACCTGATGACACGACGCCACACGCAACTTCGGAATGGGTGAGCCACCGGGACAAGAGCAACCGCGGTAGTGGAACGATGGACGAGCTCTACGATGACAACGGGAACCTGGTGCACATGTCCAGGTTTCCCCTCGGGGAAATTGCGGACGCCATGCGAACGAAACTCACGGTGCAGCCATATCGGAAGGGATTCACTTTCTTTCGATATACATTTCAGGGCGACGACGCTGTTGACTTCCTGGTTAACAATGGGTTCGCCCTAACAAGACCGGAAGCCGTGGCGCTGGGGCGCCGGCTGGAGCATGAAAAACGTTTGTTTGAACACGTCGAGAAAGAGGTCTACTTTGAAGATTCAGCGCTGGTTTTCACTTTCACTGACTACAATAGCGGGAGGTACATCGTCCAAAACACCCACATTCCCAGGGGTCGTCGATTGCTGAAACTCCTTGGATTCTACGTTCGAGGCAATGACAATAATTTGAAACCCAAAAAAACGTCGAGCAACAACGTTGATGAGCACCATCAAGGAACCTCCGATCCAAAATCGTGTGTGGGCGGAGCCGACATTTTACAACCCCGCGAGCACATTGAATTCCCATTTGCCACTGGAATTGATCATCCGCGGTTTACCGTGCTGGAATCTCTCGCAATCAGGTCCCCGGAAGAACTCAGCAAACTCCAGAATCAAATTCAGGCTCGAGATGTCCTCGGGACGGCAGAATTCGGAATCGTCCCTCCTCCTTCATCTGTTCCTGGAAACAAATTTTTCCAGACCATTGGCGGATACGATTCGGAGAGCGGGACCAAAATGACTGGTTCAGCCCGCCGTAATCTCCGGAGATCCACTTCCGTGACCGACATGGTCCACGTCGGCAAGCTGATGAACGAAGCCGTGATCCACATGGCGATGGGAGCGAACGTTGTAGCCGAAGGATTATCAGGTGCCATCAAGGGACGGCAACAGTCGGCGGGTGTCACTGGTACTATGCCAGAGGTAGCATGGGGAGACGAATTGTATAGACGATTGCGAGACCAAGAAAATATCGAATTGGATATAGCCATGGAATTGCAGCGCAAGGCGGAAAAGCATGATCCTTATCAGTATGACAGTGATAATGACGTTGGAAACATCCAAAAGAAAAAACGCAAAAAGTACGTCATCCTCGAGAAACACTTGAAAAAACCAATGAGCCAGGAGATTGGCGGCGGCAAGTACGGCCGCCAGCAATACGACATGTCACTGGCCAAGGTCTTGGGGCAGTCTCGCTGGCAGGTCCACAAGATGTTTAACCACATGTTTGACGATCCGGTGTACAAGATCGATGAGAATTTGTACCCATCCAAGCTCGAGGAAACAGCAAAAAAGGAAACCAAGAAGAAATCGAAACGAGGATTCTTCAACCGTCGAGTTAGCAACGAGGAAATGAAATTAGAAGAAGAGCGCCAAAAGCGATTGCAAATGACTCCGTACGAAAGACAGAAGGAAGAACTGGATAAGGTCTTGTTGATGTAAGTTAGTTGGCTGATTCTAATGCCTATCCAGGTATTGTGATTCGTGTTGGTCGATTGTATGTAACATTTCATCTCGGTTTCCTTTTGATCTTTCAGTTGGAAAACCACAGTGCTCTAATAACCTGCATATTGTTCCTTCATTCTATTTCCCACCAAAATAGCAACGCTTATTCGCATTCGAATCCGTGGATCAATCGCGTCGCAATCGTCCTTCAGCCCCTCGTTGAAATGGCCCAAACATTCTTGTATTCCATCCGCGCCACCTTCAACGTGTTCACCTGGCAGGATCCTGTCTTGTGTTTTTGGTTGTGCCTTCTGGGGTTGCCACTGGCTCTGATTTTGTATCTGTTACCCTACCGAATCTTGTTTTTCGTTTGGGGCACGTATTGGATCGGGCCGCAAAACTACCTGCTGAGGATTTACAAGGAATCGAGGCCGGGTTATGAACCGCCCGACTTCGACCTTGTTGTCAGAAAGAAAAAGATTGAAAAGATCGACGACCTCTCGGATCCACAATTCTTCTCGAGTGAGGCCCCCGGAAACCAGCAAGTACGGTTCCGAAACATTGATCCGACCCATGTGAAGCAAATCGTCGTGCCATCGAATGTCCTGACACACAACCGATTCTACGACTGGCCACCCGAACCGGAATACGCACGGGCATACGCGTCGCCACCGCCCGAGAACCTTGAGGAACCCGGCTTTGTGGACGATCCCGAGAGTGTCCGCAGCGGTTCCCGCCACCACCACGAGGGCGGTGAAGCGATTTATTATTATGATCAGGCTACCCGTCTCAATCCAACCAATTTCAACAAGAAGAAAAAGAAAAAGAAGGGCTTCCGAAAGGTCGCATCAAAGATGAAGCGTGCGGCGCAAACCCGGGGGGCTGCGAAGGCCAGCACTGAAAAGACGGCCAAGATCTCCTCGAAGAACGCCAAGAGGACCAATAGGGAAGCCGAAAGGGCAGCCAAGGGAACAGGAAATTTTCTGAGGCTGCGTCGCCGCAAAAAGGCAAAGTCTGACTTCGACGTTGATGATGATTATTACATGTAAAGCACTTTGTCACTCAATTTCTCGAACCTGAAACAACCCTCGAGCGTTAGGGGACGAGTAGTAAGGTTGGTTAAACAGAGGGGTTCATGAAGTTTGGAGTCCCAAATAACGTGCAGAGTGAAAGTGATTCACTTGTGATCTTAATTTATGATATTGAACGAATGATGAATCGTGTGGAACGGATTCATTGGGTTGTCTTATTCATAATAAGTTCAAACACGTCTTTGCTCCTTGGAATAAAAATGATGATAATAATAAACTGTCAATATGAAGAATAAATACGTGTAACCACTTTGTAGTTATCAATGCGCATCGATCCGGGGAACCGATCGATCCATCTCTAATTCTGAACCGGATGTCGACTCGGGGCAATGTAATAAATTTTGAAACACGGTGCCTATCTTCCCAACTCAAGAGTTGGATCGAAACTGAGCGGCCCTGTGTTACTAGACGCATCGACAACGCCGGCATCACTACTGCACCGCCACCATTCGAATGCTCTACTAATTGCGACGCCCCCGACGCGATTCGGAGCCAATCCCCGTTACTTGATTAGTAATACTACAGTTGTAAGATTATCCAATGCTATGGACTTCTAATTTCTTCCATTGCTGTACTCGCAACCTTTTTTAATACTACCAAAGACAACATGTTATAATATTATTACTATCATAACTATCTCAAAAATACAAGTAACCTCACTAAAAATCACCCTGTTCAAAATTGATTTGGGATCCGAAAGTTACGGTGGAAACAATAATATTCGTGACTGACTCACTCCTGACTAAGGTTTACAATTTGGTTACGAGTAGACTTCTCTCATTCGATCGTCGAACTTCGAAACACATCCAATCGGAGATCGAAGATACGCGCGCGTTCAGTAAGTTACCGTATCACCGCTGGCTAATGCATAGGGTTTACCGTACGGTAACCTTACCCGTACGGTAGTTCGGACTTCGTGATTCGTGATGAATAACCTTACCACAAAGCGCCAAGCGATCGGAAATCCCGATTCATTCATGTTACAACTTCTATCCACAGCGATAACCTTACGAATGGTGAACCTTGTTCCGTAATTGTGCCAGTAATTACTCAATTTACTCTGCGAAACACAAATCGAACCACGAGCCAACAGCGCACGCAGCACACAAGAATGGAAGATTCTTCCAGCGCGAAACAATCGACAAATCAGCCAACGCTGCATACCACCTACCCCAGCATTCTCGAGCAACTCTGCCGCCAAATGGCACCGCCGCAACCATTGGTGGAAAGATCAGATGCGGACGAAACTATTTCCTCCGATTTGTCGACAGAAACACCAGCATCGACATCGTCGGTGTCCCTGCAAAAAATCCTAACTGCCTATCGCAACAGCGGTCGGATTTGCTCTACGGAAACGAATGACGAAGAAACCAAACACGACCAGCCGATGCCCTTCCGGGAGAGTGGAGTGACCGATTTGCTGGTTGCCAAATTATTGCTGAAGGACTACGAAACCCAACAGAAAACCGATTTTGTCGCGTGCTTGTCGCTGACACGAACGCTGGTAACAATCCTTCCCGCGTGGTATCTTCCCGCTCTGTCGCAAAGCGTGTCCGATTTGGTTTCGTTGGCACCCCAACGAATTTCGTGGCAGAAGCTGGCCCACCGCGGAACTCATGGCAACGACAATCCCACGGTGTTGCAGCTGTGGGTCTCGCTCCTCGCGAACGGATCGGCTCCCCTCGGGGTCCACGACCAGCTGTCCGGAGCATTGGTGAAAGCACTCTCGGTGGACCGCGCAACGGAATCGTCGCTCCTCCCGACCCTCCGACACGATGCCACTGCTGCGTTGGTGGACGAGTGGAGAAAACACCTCGCCGATGCTTCCGTTGCTGCTGCTGCTGCTGCTGCTGCTTCTTCTTCTTCCAGCGGGAAGGTGGCCTCCGTGCGTTGCGCAACCGTCTGGATGCGAATGGTTTCTTCCTGGCGGCTGCCCAGAGATTCCATCGGGGACGGACTCGGATTGCTGCTGCCCATGCTCCGCGACGGGAGTGATCCGCTCCAGCAAATGAGTCTGCTGGATGCGATGATCCAAGACCTGGACCCGAGCGGTGGCGATGGCGATGGCGTTACCGACGGTGTGAGCAACGATATCTCGGCAGCCGAATGCTGGTCGGTTCCCGAACTCGTCGAGGTGGCGGTGTCATTCCTTCGCGATCCACTCCTGTCCGACGCTGCGCTCCGCTATCTCGGCGGTCTTTCCTCGTCCCACCTCTCGCCCGATGCGCAACGCCTCATCGTGGAGCACGTTCGCGGGGTGTGCGATGCGCGGGGAGGCAGGCCGCCCACCCGTGACTCCGAGCGATTGCCACTGGTGCGGGCCCTCTACCACATGGCGAGCGCGAGCGCACCGTCGTCGTCGTCGACGGCGGCGGCCCGCGTCCTGGACACCATCCTGGGAGATCCCGTCCTGCGATCGGCCTGGTGGGATCTCTCCCAGACCTCCAATCCAAAGCTGCGGGCCGCGGTCCTGGTGTCCGTGGCCCGGTGCCTGCCCCGCGTCGCGGGAAGCGCGGGAGGGGGATGCGTCCCGCGCTCTGCGCCTCTATCGGTGCCTCGGACCCGACAACACCCGCCGCGGCGGCGCCACCGGCACGACCCGCTGGCTGCTGGACACGGCGGCAACCTCCCCGATCCCGGAACCCCGCATCGCCTCCCACGCGCTGCTGGCTGCCATGCTGCGACTCCCCAACCACCGCGCGGAAGTCACCAACGAATTGGTCGCGGACCCCTCGGCGACCCTGTCGCTGGTGCTGGACGTCTTGCTCGCACCGACGCACGAAACGACGACCCCCGACGCGCAGCGGGCCAGGTTCGATGTGCTGGAAGCCTTTATGGATCATCACTGCGGGGGGAACAACGAGAATAATGACAACGACAACGACAACCAATCACCGTCACCATCACCGGTGCTGGCGGCCGCGTGCGGGATCACTCCTTCCATCCTCCGCAAGCTCCGATCGCAGCGTGCCCTTGGACCCTACGGGAAACAAGTTGTCCGCTACGGCGTCGACGACGATGTGGCGTGATGCAATCCAGTGGCTCGGAGTAGCACGAGGCACAGCAGAAGATACGGCACATCATCCGTGAGAATGCTTTTGGTTGCGTTGCGTTGTGGCACCTGCCATCGAGGGATTGCGCTTGCCAATTTCCTTTCGGTTCATGTCATGCTTAGCACGTTGACCAATCGCTTGAGCAAGAGGAGTCCCGATCCAATGTGCCTTTCAGGTTATCCGAACACTATGGTAGGATGTAGTGATGTAGCGTCTGATGAAGTATTGTTCAGATAAGCATGAAGTGTCTGGGGAAATTCAACTGCTGGTCTGGACCAAGAAACAATCCGCAAGAACCGCAGCTCTAGTTATCATTCTATTACTATGCGATAATGTTCGTAGCAGGACAGAACAACAAGAACGAATAGAACCTCTCTGATTGAGACGAATGAGCAGATATTCACCGGAGCTATGGTGATATGGTACTTTGCTCTCCGAGATGCTGGAGAGGTGCTGGATCCCAGTGTAGGGATCTGTGCCGGAGCTACGTACCCCAGTTTTTAGCAGTCGATGGAACAGTACGGTACGAAAAAGCAGCCAGCACAGAATCGATGCTATGCTGTATGCTGTACGGTAAACGATGCTACCGCTGGGTGCGGATCGTTCGTGTGATGATATCTAGAAACGGATGCCTGGCCCTGCACAAGTAAGCACGCTTCACACTTCACGCAGCAAGCAAGTCTTACAGTACAGCGCTCGCAGCAAGCCTGCGGTAGGGATACAGCGCTCCGCTCAGTTCGGCTCTCTTTTTTTCATTTACACCTGATTAAGACACCCATCGCATCCAACCGATCGTTTTGCAGTACCTCAAGGGGAGTATCATGTATCTTACTAGTGTACCAGTACGCAATAGCATCACCAGCAGGACAACAGCGCCAGTAGTACAACTATCTCCTTTAGTAGAGGGACGCACTGTGTGCCAGCACTCCGTGTGCCACTGTTGTCATGGCTGATAACGTCGAAGGGCAATATCAAGCTACGAACTGGCAATCATTGTTGCAACTATTGTAACCTTACTCGTGGTCCCACTCAAAAAATAAAAAGAAGTTTTTTTACTGCTTCCCCTTGTAGCCGGACGGACGTTAGTCCGGGACTAAATCCTTACTGACTCAATGGAATGAAATTGATGGACATGGGATCGACGTTTGTTGGTTGCTCTCATTTCAATCAATCAATCAAAAACCATTTGTGGACGACGAAGAGGTAAGGTTAATCTTAATTACCAGGTATCAGTACCGGTAACCTTACTGCTACCAGTAAGACTTATGGGCTTTCATGGATTGCATCGTGTCAACAATTGCTCTTCGGACGAGATCATCGCTCAGAGCCGTCTATTTTTCGTTTGGTAGGTAATAATATTGCTCCAAGAAAACCGACGGCACTAGTGCACTAGCTCTCACAAATAAACGGATGATGTTAACGGATGATGTTATCTACCGGTAGTTCATTGCACACTCCTTCGTAAAGGATGGTTCACCCACTGAAGCTCCGACGAAGCGTTGCATTGTGGCAGGATGTTGCACGCACCTGAGGCAATGGAAAGCCGCGGTGGTCTGAGCAATGCAAATTTACCGGTTGTCCCATCATAGACTTGGATCGCATCACAACAATTTGAAACAACTTATGGTTATCAAGATTCCTGCGAACTCGCAAAGCGTCAAATCAAATTAATCCACATCCAAGGTATGTTTCCTGAGTTGATTGAGTGATGGCTGTTCACAGTGCGGAATGATAGCGATAGAGGCTGTACCTTGCGCGTCGATGTTGAATAGAGTAGATTGCAGTCTAATGACGAACGGATACTACAGATTAGACTCCTTGACTGTATTTTCCCTCATAGGCCGAAATATGCCTTGGCGGAAATGCCGATACCATCCTTGCGTTTCGGAACGCTCTGAAGATTGCACCTCTATGAACCCGTCGAAAGTGCGCTCCCATCTGTCAATGTATTGCTTTATACCAATGCCTCGTTCGCAGTAACATGACAAAAGTCACTCATTCAGCGTCTTGTTTCCTCGGTCGTATGTTACCTAATTTATTGATTATTTGGACAGTCGAGTCGAATCCAATCCATCGCATTATGATTTTCCTGCGATGATGAGAAAACGAAAGTCTCGTGTACGGACTACCTTGAAGGATATGCATATCGATATCTACAAGTCGACAATTAAGGTGACTGCAATCAATTACACTCTGAGTCGAGCCGAGCTCTAGCATGAGCTTGGTGATTGGTGAAGCCACTCACAATTTAGCAATCTATCAATCGACTGACCAATGTTTCGGGACACTAAGAGGACTCAACGAGTGCGGCAGCAAATATGTGATATACTGTTTGGAGATATCCCTATCACTAAAGTCCACCTCGGGCTTGGTCCGTTGCCCCTGTCGATGCAACGCACTACTTTCCTTCTTGGATTGCTACGCCACAACGGCCTCAAAAAGATGCTTGACGATTGGATCAATCAAACACCTACATTCTTCGCCCTAGCATTTTTTCGATGTGAACGCGACACTTCTTATGATGATGTGGGAATCATACGAAACAGTCATTCAAAACATTGATTCCGCTAGGCTTCTGAGCTGCATGCACTGCAATCTTAATTTTTAAGGTCGGTTTAAATTATAGGTTTGGCGAGAAGTATGATACGGTACTGGGGAATGTCAAAATGGAACGAAGTAGAAATGTTCCTCGGTGGTACGATTGTTGTTGGATGCATCCATTGAGTCTCTGTCATCAATCATTTCACATCAACTCGGGCGCGCCATGAAGTGGAACATCAGGGTCCTATGTTTTCAGTTCTCATCTGAGGCGTAGTTGGACTCCATTCAATTGTAGTACGTTGAGTATTCGAGCAAGTTCGAGTATACAACTGGTTCCGTGATTACCATTGTCCGCATTATGTCATTGATACTCTTTTCCACCTCTGTGACTCTAAATCTCGAGAAGGCATCAAGGTCCTCAGCGCATTGCTTTGCCGCAAGAAATGCTCCAATCTTTTTTGCGCGTTTCCTTAATTGTAGTCGCGTAAGTATCTGGAGTTGAAGCAACATTCTTTCTTTCTTTGTAGCTATGGTCAATGGCATTCAACGTTTCGGTTGTCTGAAGTCCGCATGTGTTGTGTGTTGCAGCAAACATTGCAACTTTGGATTATGATGTTGAAACGAATGGAATAGTACTATGCTCCTGCCTTGCACCACGAAAAGAATTGAACGATTTCATGGACCATACTTATTCGGCTGCTCATCATCATGTATGCGGGTGTGTTAAAATTGGCATCCTACCAATCTCACTTTTGAGTAAATAATGATTACCAGTTCATCGCTTCTTCAACAAACAGTCTGGTGCTCAATCCACCAACCACAAATCAATCGACGCCCAATTTCTTCTAGTACTACAAATTTAATCGCTGTTTAATGCTCAGATTGTTTCTTGCGTGTTGAAGTAGGATGATAAACAGTTGTCTATGACATTGAAGTTCTCGATTTTTTTTAGTAGACTGAGTTAAAACACCATGAATTCCCATCTGCAGTGAGAAAAATGAATCTCCGTGGTTTTTAGTGCCTCTTGAGATTGCTTCAATGGAACAGGTTAGGTTAATAATAATAGTATCATTCAATAGTATTCATAATAGGTGTACTACTACGTTATTGGTAACATGAACTTCAATAATTCTAGTAGTAAGGACGGAAACCGTATTAGTAATACCTTCTAAAAATAGTGATAATGATACAAAGAAAAGAGATACTTCGTAGTAGATCAATATGTTGGCAAAAGTATGGCGTAAGATTACCGGTAGATAGGACAAGATAGATGGAGTAAGTAGTGTTTCATCTTTTGAGTCAGTCCTGACCGAATGAACGAACTTTTTTTTGAAATGAAGGAGATGAAGAAGATACCGAAGAACTGTCTGATGATATCATGATACGCAGATTTCGTAATATCTGAATAAGTTTGCGTATTTGTGGAACATAGTCTATGACTATTGACTTCTGCTTCCTAGTATGAATACCAGGAGCCTGTTAGTCAATGTCCAATTGCAGGGGTTCAACGAACAAGAATAATCACATATTAAAATAGGATGTTATACACGGCAACACACAAAAGTTGATAGCTCAATCATGGGAATTGCTGGCATACAGTTTCCTTTCGTAGAAACAATCACCACCAAATCTCAAAATATGTTTCAATGACACAATTATTTGTTGTACCGATGCAACTATTCTGAATCGATTTGCTTTCTTCTTTCCCACCAGCAGTATCTTTGAGGTTAGGAATGCGTTTTCTCTTCTTTTCACTGATTCACAAAAACAAGAATCCCAAATGGATAGAGAAACATCTGAAACAATTTCTCAACTGCGTGTTCTGTTGGCCATGAGCACTACAAAGACCCAAGCAGTTGAACCAACTAACGATACAATTACTACACCCGATGTCTCCCGCTTCATGACGGGGAAACGTCCAGATGGAACCGAAGAGTACATCATGCAGCAAACCATGATACGGGTCGAGGATCCAATTGAATCGCTCAAGTTTTTTTTGTGATGTGTTAGGTTTTCGACTCATCATGCACCGCCAATTCCCACAATGGAACTTCAATGTTTGTTTTCGTCGCGCCCGTGGATGCCGAACACATTCCTCCCGACAATAAGAAGGATGCCCGGAGAGACTATTGCACGAGGCTCCCCGGCTGCATCGAGGTTCCCTACAACTATGGTACGGAAGCAGAGCACGGTTTCGTCTATAATACCGGAAATGCCGACGAAGCAGGTGTCATTCTAACTGGTGCAGAGAATGCTGCCGTCGGTGTGACGGGTGGCTTCGGTCACATCGGTATCACCGTACCGGATGTGTTCGAAGCTTGCGAACGCTTCAAAGATTTGGGTTGTGAATTCAGAAAGACACCAAACTATGGAGGAATGAAGGGAATGGCCTTTCTGAAAGATCCCGATGGATACCTCTTCGAAGTGCTACCGCAAGGACCTATGATTACAAAACCAGTGGATTGTTTTGGAGTATCTGCAGAACGTGGAGAAGGATACAAGGATAATTCGAAAGAAGAGCATGAATGAATAAACCAAAACTGCTACTCCCTACTAGATAGTTCTGTGACCCATGTCTTGATTGAACGTTTCGTGTCTTGTTGTCATGATTGTCCAAACAGCGGTTCCTACGTGTCTGCTACAAAGCGCAAACAATATCATGACTTCGTGAGAGGAGCTTCACTACACGTATAACATAAGTCGGAGGAAAAACAACACTAACACTACATAGATTCATCCATCGTCGTTTCTTGCCACGGTCATGCTGTTCAAAGGGATTATCAATGCGTTGAGTGGGTGGGAGGGGATTCCTTTGTTAATTATTTTGTGCATTGGCGTAAAACGAAACTCTCGACGATGGCATTGCTTGACAGACGCCACCGCCGAGCTTGCTTCCATCCTTTCCTCTTTTGCTGTTTTTTGCGAGGGTTTACAGGATTCCCGGCTGTCGATTGGAATGGTAGACCAGGTCGCCAGCGGTCAGAGAGACGGTGGAGCGAGTCATTTCTCGGAGAGCCCAGGCGTTGTAGTCGTCCGCTAGATAAAAGTGGACCGCCTGCAACAAAAAACACGCCGCGGTGAGCACCACCGCGGTTCGGAGGATCCGGAGCGGCGTTCCCACGACCACCCCCCAGACCCAACGGAACGCAAAGGAGACGAGCATTCCGAGAAAGACCACCAGAACGTCGGACGAGGACGATGCCGGGTCTTTCTCGGGTTGCCGCTGCTGCTGCTGTTGCCTTGGGGGTTGCTGCTGCTGGGTAGCTGGTTTCCCGCCCTGTTGGGCAGCGACGGTTCCTCCTGCTCCCGCGTCCTCGGACGGAGGCTTGCGAAGGTCGGGAGGTTGTTGTTGTTGTTGCTGTTGTTGTTGGGCGGGGGCGGCGGTTCGGACTTCCGGGAGTGGGGGACGTCCTTCCAGACCGAGCGCCGTGCTGGTGACCGTTCCGCAGTATTGCTCTCTGACCAAGAGCGCTTCTTCCAGGATTTCGTCCAGGGAGTATTCCTTTTCGTTGGCCGCGCTGTCGATGTACGTGACGTGTCCGAGGGGACGATCCAGTGCATCGACGTTTTCGTGGTGGACCCACTCGTCGTTGGGATTGGTTCGGTACCGGATGCCGGCGCCCCCAAAGATCAAGACGGGAGTGTGGTCCGCCTTGACGATTACCGCCACTTCCAGGGTGGTCTGGTCCGAGACGTGAGCCCGCTTGGCGTACATGATGCCTTGATCCAGGCCTTGCTGCTGCTGCTGCGTGGAGAGTGGCGGTTGGCAGTGTTCGAACAACCCCGGGTTGGTGGGGATTCCGTAGGGCCGTCGAACCGTGTAGGTGGCCAGATCGGAGGAGAATTCAAAGGGGACGTAGTTTGCGGCTTCCCGAAAGCTTCGCAAGAGTCTGCGTTCGGTTTGTTCGGGTGTTTCGTTGCCGTGGGGATCGTCGGCCGTGTCGGCGGGGTGGGGGGTGAGGTGCCGGCCGGAAAAGCGGGCCCGTCGGAGGGGGGAGGAGTCGGCGAGCGACGACCCCTTGCGTCGGGGAGTCATGGGTTGATTGACGCCCATGCCCGTGTGGAATCCCCGCTGGGATGCCAGGCGGGAGGGGGAAAGGGGACCGTCCTGGAGTGAGGTTTGGGCCCATTGCAGGGCGGCCTGGGGTCCCTGGGTTTCGGCGATGGAGAGGAGTTGTTGGAGGTCATTGCTTGGACGGGTCTTGGACTTGACCGACTCGGACTTGGCCCTCTGAATGTCCTCCTTTGCTTTTTGGGAGAGTTGGTCTTCGAGCTGTTTGATTTTGAGCAGAGCAGCCGTCTTTTCTCGTTCCGACTTTTGGTAGGCGTCCTCGAGTCGGGACTGAGCTGCGCTCCGCATCGAGGGAGCCGCCAGGGTGGATGGTGGTGGTCCATCCGATGCGGCAAGAGTCTCCGTTGGTGTTGGTGTTGGTGTCGGGCCGGGCTTCGTCAAAGTCGTGGAAGCTCCAATGGCCCTAGCAAAGGCTTCGGTGGCGGGAGGTCCGCTGGAAAGACCCGTGGCAAGATCCATGCCGCTGCTTCTGCCACCAATTGCAACGGAGGACGGCGGCTCGGTTCGGCTCGGCTTCAATTCGCTGGCAGCGGCCGCCTGCTCTCGCATTAGCTGCAGTTTTTGGCGCCGAGCCGAGGAACCACTGGAAGGAGGGGTTTTGCTCCCGCTGCCATCGGAAGGTTTCGCTTTGCCCTTGGCCGGGAGCGGGGTTTCCGCCACCAATGGGGGAGGGGCCATCTCGGTGGTATCGAGGCTTCCGACTCCGACAGCAGAGTCGGTGGGAGGCGGACCGGTTTTGGCAGCCGCAACGGAAGGATCCGATTCCGATTCCGATTTCGAATCGTCGCCGAGAGACTTGGATCGACTCTTGACGATGCTGCTGCTTCCGCTGCCACCGCTGCTCTTGTTGCTCGTGTCGAGGGTGGGAGGAGGCTCGACACTGGCAGCAGCAGCAGCAGCAGCAGCAGCAGCAGCAACCTCGGAGCCAACGTCGGTGGTGGCAAGAGTCTTCGTCTTTGTCTTGGCGTCCTCCTCGCTGTTGAAGTTGCTCTTCTCTGATTTGCTCTTCGGATCCTTGCCCGTCTTGGCCTTGGAGCGCAATAGACTGGACGCGGTCACCGGCGCGGGCCGACGATTCCGACTCGGTTTGGACGCCGCTGCTGGGTTGGGAGGACCCCCTGGAGGAGGACCGGGTGGCCGCCTGGGGGGAGCCGACTTGGCTCGGTTCTGCTTTGTTTTTGCCATCGCCCCACTTGGATGGGCCGCGCTCTCGTGCGACGATGAGAGGGCACCCGTGGAACCCTTGCGGCGGATTGCGGGAGACTTGGAACGGGCCCGTCGTGGAGGAGGTGCCGCCCTGGGAGGTCCCGCCTTGGTGGTGGTAGTGACGCTGCTATTGCTATTGATATTGTTGTTGCTGCTGTTCGGAAAAGCGCTGCCCGCCACCGTCTTTTTGCCGGACGGAAACTCCAATCGGCGACCGACGGCGGGGGTGGGAGGAATCGCGCCCACCAGCGGGGTTTGCGGTGGAAGATTGGGATTGGAAGATGCGCTGGAAGCAACGGTCTCGTTCACGGCTGTAGCGGCATTCACACCGGGATCGTTGCTGTCGTGGGAGGAATTGGTAGCAATGGCGGGAGGCGGGACTCTCGTGGCTTTGGTGCCCGGAACCACCGCTCGCTGTTCTTCCGCCCTGGTGGGAATCGGAGGACCGGAACCCGTCGGCTTTGGGGGAGGACCACCTGCTCTTGCATCTCCCTTGGAATCGGTCACCGCGGCCCGGGTCTCCTCGGCCTTTTTCTTGAGGCGCCGCAACTCGGCACGGCGGCGGGCAATGCCATCGTCCATGGCCAGCGACGCCGGAGAAAGAGTCGGCTGTTGCTGCTGGGAGGCAGGGGGAGGAATCGGTGGCGGGGGACCTCCCCTGCTGCGGGTTCGAGATCGAGCGCGGATGCTGCCGGGGGTGGAACCACCGCGTTGCTTCTTGGCAATGGGAGGACCGCCTCCGGGGGATCGCGGGTAGTTGCTGCCGGGTGGCGGCTGGGGCGCGGGGTTGTTCCTGTTCATGGTGTGTGTGTGTGTGTGTGTGTGTGTGTATGTGTTTGCTATTGTTTGCTATTGTTGCCCTTTTTGCCCTTGTTGAGATCGCTTCGTTTGTGATTCTTCTTGCTGCTTCGAGACACCTTGTCGATGGGATTCCTCGGTTCCAATTTCAAAATGACTCCTTCTCGATTCTCGACTCGGTTTTTAGTTCTCCGAAGCACTGCTGTAATTGGTCCTGTACCGACCGAAACTGAAACGGTCACGGTGGAACAAATGGATACAGTATTGGTTTTTGATGCCAAGTTTGATTACTTTCCTTCTGGATTCCGGAGTTGGGGTCTGGTGCACCGTAACTTTTTTAAGATTACCCTTTCTCAGAGACGCAAATCGGACTCGACTTTCCAAACCGATTTTGAATGCCTCGATGACACTGCCACACAGCGATGGGATGCGAGACGATGCGATGATAGTAATCCGATGAGGAGATCCGATGCTACGTAACCTTACTGTGCCGTACCGTACGGTAACCTTACGAATAATGCCAACAGTGAAAGATCAGTTAGTAACCTTAACTTACTTGTACCGTACGAACTTCGTGCTTTGTACAACCTAGTAAAACAGTCCGGTGTGCGCATTGGCGAACCATCGCAGTGTACCGGTAGGTACGTAACGTACAGTACAACAGTGTACGAAGTACAATGGAGACACTAAGTATTCGTACGTACGGAGTGATAGTATGTCATAAGTTTGGAAGGTACGTACTTACCATGCATCGCCACTTAGTTTCAAAATGTACCATGAAAGGTAAGGTAAGTTACGTAAGGTAACCATCACCGTACCGTACGATACAATTAAAGGTGTCAGGTGGGTAACCTTAAAACACACCGGTATGCGGCGTAACTTATGACTACCCGTACTGGTACTACGGAATTCCTATCAGCTGTCCCCAGGTTTCCGTAGAAATTAGTAGTTGGGAATTTTGTAGTAAGTGTGCAATGTGCAAGTAGTACAGTTACGTACTGATATGCGAAGCAGAGCGGCGCACCAAACAGCAATTTGGTCTAACATACTACTGTAGGATAAGGAACTTATTGTACGTACGTGGAAGAATTTTCGCCAGTCTTCTTTCGTTCGATACTTTCTTGCTTAAGGTACTGTACCAGATACCGTTTACAGTAAATTTTGAGCTTATGGTACAAGTAACCTTACTTGGTATGGTACCGGTAACCTTACCGGTAAGGATATGTCTTTCTTTCTCAATCAACAAAACTCAACAAAAAGCACCATTTTGTGTCTGTGCGTAATTACTAGCTGCATGCACCGTAGCACGTTCTTGGATCTCATCTAAAAAGCTACCGTACGAAACAAGCAAACACCAACAAGACCACTGATACGGTACTGATAGCGTATTACCATACAAGTATTTTACCGAACGCAAATCAATTTTGTATTGTCCAAAAAAGAGTGTCAAACCCCAACTCGTCGTCGATTCAATCAGCACCAATGAGAAGAACTAGGAGGATTTTCATGCTGCTGGTGGCAGTCTCATCACTCCGCTGTCATCGTACGAGAGGAAACAGGAACAAGAAACACGAAGAAGAACAAGGAGACGGATGACGATATCACGAATAGTAGTCGTGAGCGACAGGCTTGCCACTATGACAAATGTTCTGAAGTGAAGACGTTCTTGTCGGTCGAAAAATGAGGAGTTACGAAGTGGGTTGTGGCAAAGAATTTCAACAAAGAAAAAAGAAGAATCTTCGAAGGATACTCTAGCACTTTTGATTGGTATTGGAGCCGGATCGTTACACTCGCGCATGCAAGGCTCAATGTATCATTAGTTTGATATTAATCAACTCACGGCGTCAAGTTTTCCCATGGACGGCTCTTCTTGTACAAGGGTAAGGAATAGTTACAGACGAGAGCATGACTGATTCGTGTGCTGCAGGGATTTGCTGACAGCCGACAGTCTCTAGCGAGAGGCGCTGTATTGAGAACCAAGTACTTGTAATACAAACAGTACTGTATTATTATTGTTATTTTTAGACAGAGAAATCGAAAGTTGGTCGGAGGAAGCTTGTCATTGTTCGGAGTCACCCACACTTTCCGTGCCGGGTGTATCCTGCAATAAACTTCACCGAT
Source organism: Pseudo-nitzschia pungens (assembly GCA_037355855.1). NCBI lineage: Eukaryota > Bacillariophyta > Bacillariophyceae > Bacillariales > Bacillariaceae > Pseudo-nitzschia > Pseudo-nitzschia pungens. The sequence goes on along the minus strand of CM074763.1, from coordinate 1,642,772 downwards.
CCACAGGACAAATAGGATACCTTGATGCATCTTCCATTCCGGAACAAAGTGAACCGTATGTATACTGGAAGACGAATCTAATCTTGGAACATTTAAGAACCAACATGGGACAAGTTTTGGTGAATGAAACAAAGGGAATAATGTATGTGCCCCCTATCGACCACTAGTCGGCATCGCGTCGAATCACTGGGTGCCCAAACCATCGAACGGTCCGGCACAACTCGGCACGACGTTTAATTCTGGTCGACGCACTTTCCACATGTTTCGGGACAAAAGAATGACAAGGATTGGCCTTTCCACTTCTTCTGGCACCGCTTTCTTCTCTTGCGCTTTCCGACCCACTGGCAGTTGCGTTTCTTGCGATTCTTGAACCGGAGCTCGTCACTGTCGGAACAGGAGAAACCCACTAGGGTGCACTTCCAGTTGGCCATGGGCAAGACCTTTGTTCCACTCGGGTCCAACAGAATGTTGTTGCTGGGGACGGTGGCAACAGTTAGCTGCTGAATGGGTTGGGGAGTAGACTCAGGATCGTTGTTGATGGAGTAAGTGGTTCCGGTCTCGGTTCCGGCATCCCACGGGAACGACTCGATTTCGAACGAGTCGTACCAAACCATCTTGCCAGCTTCTTTGCTACTGTCGTTGGTTCCAGTAATCGGAGAGACGTCGTAAAAGCCGGTGAACCAATCGGGGCTCGGGGCTACCATAGTGATTGTCGACAACAATGGGAACTGGGGCGTCAGAACGATGTCGGCAAAGGTTTGCGGAGGATCGCTCCCGTTGAACTGGTTGCTTCCGATGACAGTCGCACCGACAGTCCGGGAGTCTTCGGCACTCTGGAGTTCTTTTTTGAGCTGACCAGTGCTTCCGGTCTATCACATCGCAGTAAGGAGTTAAATATGGATTATTCGGTGGTTTGGGGGTTGTTCGTGTTCGACATTCGTTGCGGAAGCCACGTTTGATTTCAATTCCGATGATCAAATAAAATGAGATAAGAAAACAAGAACAAAAGACGAGAGACAAGTCTGAGCTTATTGTTTCGTAGCTTGCCTGAGCAAAAATGAAATTTGTCACTTTGTGTCGTCATTCAATCAAACCCTCGAAATCACCCACTACGAAAGAAGTGAAATTCGTACCTCCGCGACGCTTTCCACACCTGATGATGCCAGGGTGTCCGGTGCCCACAGAGAGTAGTCGTTGCTGTGTGCCACGAGAACTGGAGGAGACCAATGGGCGATTCCGGAAATGCCTTCGTACAGGACGGGATGGGTTGCTTCGGACCAACGATTGGTTAGAGTGCAGGAGTAGGTAACGCTGTGACTTGCCGGCACTGTGCTTGGAACTTGCGATACGAAATTCATGATTTTTCTTTTTAGCTCTGTGACTGCTGAAATTGTGATCACATTGATGAGATCATGCCTTCAAAATTCCTTTCCCCTTTTACGTTCCCTCTCTCCGTTCTGCGCGGAGACGGATTTTTTTTAATTAAAGAAAAGATCTGATCGGACATTGATCGTGCCAAAATAAATCTTGTGACCTAGTTTGACCACACTTGGCTTCGCTTTTCAGCATTTTGAATTGTGGTGGGTCCATCCAGTGTACAGCATACGGTACATGTACGTACGGTACCGTACGTAAATCACGTGTGGCATGGGATCAATTGGAAGTAAGGTTAATCTTATTTGAATACAGAACGTTCTTTGCTCCACACTTGGCTTCGCTACTGCGGAATTCCTTTCAGCTGATCCCCCCATTTTTAATCAGATTAACTCGGGGAGTCTAGGGCATTTTGACCTTCGTCTGGTAGTAGATTTTTCTACACGGCTCTACAGAGCAGCTCCTGGGCAACTCCTTGAGAAATCTCTCCTATTGTTCAAAATTACATTTTGGCTCCTATTCAACCAATCTTGACTTGATAACACGAGATAAACCAACTCTGGGCACAAGGGTTGCATGGGCATGGGTGGCATGATTACAAGTCTATTGCAACTGCTTCCAATTCAATCACCATGGTCAGGAGGAGTTGTAGCCTAATTTGTACATGAGTTTGTGTAGAAAATTGGTACCAGAGTTTCTTTCTGGGAAATGACCGAGTCATGTAGTAGACTCCAGTAGAAAAATCTACTACCAGACAAAGGTCAAAATGCCCTAAACTCCCCAAGAAGTTAATCTGATTAAAAATAGGGGGGATCAGCTGATAGGAATTCCGTAGTATCCAGGATTTTGAGAAGGATGTGATCGATGCTTTAAAAAACGTACAGTCTTTGTACAGTAGCATGTCTACGGCTTATGTACTCCTACTATTAACACTATTATTGAGAATGATATTATCATTATGTGATAATCCACAAATGCCATCTGTGTGCAATCTATTATTCAATTGGATCTCAATCAATGAGACATTCAGATGAAAGGCGTGACCCATGTTTGTCGTATTCCTATATGCTGCCAAGGAAGGACAAAAAATTAAAGGAAAAAAAATACAGCTCTTGACTGATAAATTTTTAAAAAATCTGATAAGTCTGTAAACATAATTGTAATACAAATGGATATTCTCACACACATTTTCTTTGCTAAAAAAAAAACAAAGAATCAACATAGAGAAAACTTTGAATGGTACTAATAAATGAGACCTTTTTTAAAACTATCAATTCAGTTTGGACTTGATAAAAACAAAAAGTCTTTCTTTTTTAAAATACATAAATGATTTGTTTTCTGATTCTTGATGTTTTGAGCGATGTGGATATGAAGATAACCTTACGTGTTGTGTCGTACTCAGGACTAAGACTCACAACAAACAAATTATTCATGTATTTTAAGAAACAAACTCTAGTAGTATTTCTATCAAGTCCCCAACTCCACAAATCCAATGGACAATCTGGAAGCAAAGAAAATTGTAGATTCTTCACAAGGGAGCTACTACAGGAAATTGTGGTGGTGATTCTGTTTGATGTCTAGTAGCTAGTAGGTACTTTGATTCTGTTTGATGTCTAGAGTACTAGTAGTACTACGAGTACTAATATTATTATGATTATTTCTTCTCCATCTTCTTCAAGTTGCAAAGTTGAACCTAATAATGGAGACAATGATTACGAGCACGAGCTACGATGCACGTAGTTCCAGTTGAAAGAGTTGAAAGCGTCTACGAAAATCAATTTAATGGTGGTGGAAACAAAATCGTCTGTGTACATGCTCGTCCTTGAGATAGAAGTATTTCGTAGGAAAATTGAACATCAATCATGAAGGCAATAATTACTAGTACAAGTTTTTCGAATGCATGACGCGTTAGAGTATTTCCGGAGACCACTTCTTCACTTATTAGGTGTCTCAAAATACTGCATACTACAAAATTCCTATTAGCTGTCCCGCAGTTCTACATCCCCAACTACTCATTTCTACGGAAGCCGGGGGACAGCTGATGGTTAACCTTAGTAGTTGTTTGCAACACTTTATTTTTTCACCCTTAAATCCTTGAAAACTGTTTCTTTATTGAAAAACGTTTACACCTAGAGATGAATTTCATTATTGCTCGTGTGTTCGGAAGAGGATTAATAAGTGAAGGGTAGCATTCCACTTTGGTGTAAAATTTAGGTTCTTCTTACTTCATTGTCGCTTTCTAGGAATTCCGTAGTACCGTATATATCAAACCTCGACCGATATCCATAATGGTTGGGTAACCTTACGCTCCTTAAATTGCAGCCAGGTTGCAAACGGTACATAACGACATATACACTGTACGTGTACAGTTTAAAAAAAAAAATGTTATTGGGGCAGGTCATGTTTCTTCCGGTCCAAAGGAATGCAATCTGCTTTTTGTTTAAGCGTCAGGGTTTTGGGAAACGCCTTACATGATGTTTGAAGACATACAAGATATCTTAATTACTATGACTACGACTACATCGTCATAAATTTTGTGCAAGGTGGCTGAAACCGTCCTCGGTCCGCAAACGAAGACTGACTCAACCACATCATCTGGAGGTTCGAAAGAGATTTAATTATCTCGTAAGGTTGGCGATCAAAGGTGATTATCACTAGCTCTCAACTTTCCACATTGCACCTCCGTCAGGGACTTTGAAAGCGGCTAAGGAAGTATAGAATACATTGTTTCTTTGTATTTGGGAAGCTGTTGCTTTTACGGGAATGAGGTTGACAAGATGAAAAGCAATTAATATCAGATTTTCGAGGTACTCTAAAAATGACTCCTCCTCCACTTCCTCCTATTCCTCCGTTGCTGAACGCTACTGTGAAAGAGTTAGAACATCAGCGTCAGATCCAACAGGAATCAGCGGTGCCCCCAGATTCTTTCCCTCTTGATCTCTATGATCTACTCCAAACTATGGGGCAGAGGGATCTTGAATCTGTCATTGCGTGGATGCCGGATGGAAGATCCTTCAAAATAGACGACCACTCACGATTCGAAGAACAAATCCTACCTCTTTATTTCGATGGAATAAAGTCGTATCGATCCTTTCGACGGCAACTAAACAATTACGGAATATTTCAGGATCGTGGTTATCAGACGTACTCCCACGAGTTCCTCGTTCGAGGGCAACGTAATCTGTGCGACAAGATAGTTCGAAGAAAAAAGTCCCGATATCGTCCGTCGATAGCACCAACAGCAGGTGTAAGACCACGAGATTTGTCGTTGTCATCTTCATCTTCGAATCCACTCTCAAGTTCTGCTTCTTCCTCGAAGGCTGCGAACAACACTCTGGGTGGCGCAACACTAGCACCTTCGAATTTTGGTGAGACAACACCGTCGCACCCAAATTTCATTCATTTTGCACCAAATCCTATAGATTTCGAAACCATTGCAGAAACGTCAAATAATTATCACAATGATCCACTTCGATCTTTCTTGATGGATCAGCACTGGGGCGGCTTACCAAATAACATATCCCCATTACAAATTGTGAACGAAATCATCGCTACATTTCGACAGCAACCAAAAATACGACTACAATCGCTGGATCACGTGCCAATCACAGAACACGTTGGCCAAGGGGGTGTCAAATATGGTGAGATCGACAACGAAATTATGAGGACTTTCCAATGAAACCCTCTCCAACACTAGCAGCAAGGCACTACGATCATGAAGGGGAATCTCAATGAAATTTAGCTCAAATCTATTTTATGACTAGTTATTGTACTTGGTGCGGAGCATATCGAGACTCGGTTTCGACTCGGGACAACACACGTGTGGAGTAGTTTTAGAATATCATCTCATTGATGATAGTAATGCTGTTGATTGCAATCTAACTCTCGGCAACCTAAAAAAACAAAACAACTGAATGTCAATCGTTAGCAACTTTCGCTGAATCTCAAATTGTTGAGCTTAGTTTTAGTCGCATTCTGAAAATAAAAATTGGTACTACGTACACGTACTTTTTACGTACCGTACAAGTACAATCACATAGTTCAAAGTTCATTACGAAAAAAGTAGAAATACGATACGTAATAGACGTACGATAGTTTCTTGACTCATTTCTCAGTAAGGTTACGGTAATGATGAAATCCATCCGTCTTGATACGTCGTTGGAGTAAAACGAACGAAATTTTAGTGTTGTTTTACGAAGTAAGGTTACTTCGTGATTACTTCGGAAGCCTCTGCCGAAGGATACACTTCCCGACCGAAACTGAAAACGGCAAAAACCAAAACACCCATACAATGGGTCAAACCCTTATGTTGGTGGGTTGTTTTTCAAGGTTCAGAAGTACCATTGAAACGGAAGAAGAAACTGCTGTGAAACAGCATTGCAATTGTGTGCACAATTTTGCTTATCAGCAAGAAACACGTAGTATGGAATCATTATTCCAGACACCATGCTGCGTTGTACCATTACAAAAGAGTTTCCTGGTTTCTGCTACCGTACTACTCTGGATTACATTTAGTTTTTAAGTGGCATCCGATTGCCCAAAGCCCCTGAGACAGTGACGAGGGAGTTTGAAACAATAAAGAGCGGATACAACTGAGGTAACTTGGGTACATAGCTTCACAAAATTGGGTTGTGATAAAAAATGAAAGCTTGTTAGTTCGTTGACTGCGGTTCGTTATAAATATAGTGACAAAATCAAACCTAGAAAAAAATCTAAAATGACCAATCATTCTGCGGTTGTCGCTGCCACTGGGGTCGTTGTGGTTGTTGTTGCTGCTGCTGCTGTTGCTGCCAATTAAGGTTCGGATTCTGGCTCGGCTTTGTGTTTCCACTGCCACTGTACCCACACCATCGGTCACAGAAATCAAAGAATCGCCCAAAACATGTACAGACGTCAGGACAATCGGCCTTGAATTCAACAAGGTAGTGGTTTTGGCAGTTGCTCTGATCCAGTGAAGTGAATCGATTCTCGTGGAGAGTGTATTGAACAAGATTGTCGTACTGTTCCCGCGCTCCTGGAACCTCACCCGTCAAACGGTTGTGGTCAATCGCAAGTGCGACAAGCCGTCCGTTTCCAACAGAGTTGTAGCTGGAGGGGAATGTTCCGCTCAGAGCGTTGTGATCTAGAAACAGATGGCGAAGCTCGACAAATTTCTCGCCGAGGTCTTCAGGAAGGGTTCCTGTCAACTCATTTCGGCCAACGTCAAAGTAAGTACATTGACGCCAACGCAGGTCCAAGGGGATGGTGCCCGTTAATCGGTTCGAATAAACATTGAAGTATTCTGAAACGAGAGAAATAACGTGTGACGAAGGCCCACATTAGTATGAACTTTCACCAGTGGCAGATAAAGCAGCATCACAACGAACCCAAATGCGATTGAATTCTCGCTACGATACAATTCAATTCAATTCAATTCAATCAGTGCAACTTTCTACTTACTCAAGGGTCGAATGCCGTTGACCGATCCGCCATCGGATTTGAGTTCTTTTGGAAGAGTTCCGGTCAGTGCGTTGTGAGATAAATGGAGGCGTTCCAGTTGGTCGAATCTTCCAATGTTTGTGGAAAGCGTTCCTGTGAGATCGTTGTGAAATAGGTACAAATCGCGGAGATTCGTCAGATCGTACAGAGATTCTGGAAGACTCCCCGTGAGTTGGTTATTGCTAAGGTCGAGTCGGGTCAATCCCTTCGACAACAGCCCGATGGAGGGAGAAATGGTGCCCGAGAGATCGCTGTAGTCCCATCGAAGGGCAGAAACGACAAGAGAGGACGTTGTGTTGTCGCTGGAACATTCTACCCCGTCCCAGTCGCATTCGTCGACCAAGAACCAGGGATCGATTGGATCGGCCGGAGATGCGGGAGCACTGATTGTTGGACTTGCTGTTGCAACTGCAGTTGCAGCTGCCAATGCAATGGTCTCTTGGTCGGCACTATCATTTCCTGACGCAGCTGCCGAATCCACGGTCGCTGACTGCTCGCTAATTGCATCAATATTGGCAGATCCAGTCTCGACGACGCCACCTGGTAGGACGATGCGTTTGGCTGGAAGCACCGGCGTATTGGCAATGAAAATTGGACCGTTGGTTCCGGGTGATGTGGGAACGAGTGTTCCAACTGCCTCATCGTCATCCATGGCTCCAGTGTCGCCGCTTTGGGCAGCGAAACGGAGCGCCAAAAGAGCGAATCTTTGGACCAATTGCTCGTCGTCGTACTGGTTCAGAATATCGATAGGAACAAAGTTCTTGGGATCCCCTGGGATTGGAGCCCCACCAGATACGACGACGACGTTACCGAGTTCCTTGGCGGGGGGTGTAGTTTCGGCAGAACTGGCTTCGAATAGCGCGAGCTCCTCGTTGTAACGTTGGAGAGTCTCGGCTTCTCGGGCGAGGTAAATGAGAGCCTGGTGTGCTGGATCATCCATGCCCCCCGATGCAATGTTTTGGTCCGAAAAATCGAACGAGAATGGCTCGGCTGCGCTGCCCTCGTCATTGGCGTAGTTTTGTTCCTGCAAGAGTGCCTCGAGTCGTTCTGCGATTTGATCGCCGGCGGACTTGGAACGTGTGGGAGAATCCGTAATGGGCACCATTGTTGGCGAGGGCGACGGGACCGCGAGGGTCGGTTCGAGGGTTGGACCGAGGGTTGGAGCGGTCGTGGGATCCGCGACGATATCCGCAACGGGCGGGCTGGGATCTTTGTTGGTTTGCGAATCCCCGAAGATCTGGTCCGACTGCGAATCTTTGGGTGTTTCTTTTTCGGCAAGGGAGGGATCCAGATCCACAACGGCCGAGGCAGCATCCCCAAATGTGTCGGTCGAAGCGGAGACGGCCTTTGCTTGGGTAATCATGTAGTGGGCAATAATTGATGTAGCGGCAACCAAAACCAGAACCAGCAATGCGATGACCCAGATCCACATGCAGCGAACTTGTTTGCGGTCGTTTCTGCCTCCCCTTGTCTTGCTGGATCCCAGAGTGGGATCGGAATAGTCACTTTCCGCGCAGTACTCGTCATAGACGGAATCCTCGTGTCCGCTGTTATTTTTGTGCTCGGCATAGAACAACTTGCGTCCGCGAGTCGCCAGGCGCCCTCTCGCGCCGGAGGTGGGGGACATGGCATCCGTCTCCGGTGTGTCCCTATCCTTTTGGTCGACCGTATCGGACGCGGTCCGGAAATACGTGGGCGAAAAAATGGCCATGAGCCTCTTTGCGGCGGAGGTCGGTGCCTTTCGCGCATCTCGTTCGTCAACCTGACCGATCTCGATGTCGCTCTCGTAGGACGTGTTGGGACTGCCGTTCCCGTTCCCGTTTCTGCCGTTGCCCGATCCGCGTCGATGGCCGGAGGTACTCCTGCATCCCTGTTCATCCGTGGGACTCTGAACCAGAGCGAACTCCGGGGGCGGAAGCGGAGGAATGGATGGATCGTGCTCGAATTCGTAGGCCGCCAGCAAGTGGCTGTAGTTGTTGTTGTATTCGGCAGAACCGGCAAGATTTGTAGCAGCACCGGTTGCCTCGGCATCGTGTCCTGCCTCGGAGGCTTGTGCCTCGTACCGTGCCGGGGGAGGAAGTTCTTGCGTCGCCAAGATATGTGCAGCGGCAGCCTGTTCCACGGAGAGTTTCTTGGGCTCCTTTGCAAACCGGTTGGTGGGGGTAGAAGAAGGCTCCGATACTTCGTTCTTCTTGGTCTTCTTATTGTCCTTCTTCTTCTTCTTGGACTTGTCCTTCTTCTTGGACTTGATACCGGAAAATTCGGATTCGGCCACGGCGGCCTGGGCAATAGCTGCCACTCGGGAGTGTCGGTTGCTGATGTTCGAAAGGGGCAGTGGCACCGAGTTGGTGCGTGGCGTGAAACACTCTGCCGGAGCGTAATCCATGGCGTTTGGGGGATCGATCACGACGGCTCCGGAGGTGTGGAGTGTGGAATTGTGGTAGTCCTCCACGTCGTCGTAGTCGTCGTCGTCCTCTTCCGCGCCATCTTCTTCTTCTTGCGAGAGAGACAAGACGGACCGCGTGGGGGCCGCCGCCGCGCCGAGGGCCGATCTGGGAATCGATGAAACGCTACGATCGTCGGCGGTATCCGAAACGATCGCGGGCACGATGCGTCCGTCGGGAGAAACGCTCAGGTACGTGCGAGTGGTCTGGCGTTCGTCGTCCGAACCGTCTTGGTTCTCGGTTTCGGTTTCGTTTTCGTCCCCGCTGCTGTCGCCATCCGTTCCGTCGATGCTGTCGAGATCCACAACACTCTCTCCTTCGCTGCCGTTTTGTGCCGGCGTGAGTGGATAGGGCGATGGGGGCGGGAGGATGTCGTCGCTGGTGTTGCTCATGCGGCTCATGTCCAGATACAGGGAGTGCTCGGGGGTTGGGGCTTCGGCAACGATGCTCTCGAGAGGTTGCAACGGGGACGAACTGACGCGGACGTTGTTGCTGTTGCTGTTGCTGTTGTTGCTTCTTTTTCTAATCTTATTGCTTCCCATCGGCTCGGCCTCGATGTTTTCCTTGTACCCGTTGCTGGCGGTGTTGCCCAGATAGCGGGGCATGTCTTCGATGCTGGAGTCTTGTTCATCGACGATCGAAGAGGAAGAAGACGACGAGGAAGAAGAAGAGGTCCCGACGTCGTTCAGGTAGTTGAGGTAATGGCGGCTATTCGTGTTTGGCGTGCTCATGGTTTCGAGATGTTGTTTATAGCACTACTGCACGTCTATGATACTTTTAGAATATTATTATGATGTTCTGGCGGTTACTGCATTGGTCCGATGCGATGTCCGCTGCTGCTGGTAAAGTGGTTAGGTAAGATCTTATGGCAGAGTCAATGAAAATGACAACCAAGATGGAATGCGGGCACGACGATGCTTGTCGGGTGGCAGCTGAGATTGCTCCTCTACTGTATCGTGTAAACAGGAAGGAAGGAATCCCAAGTCGGGCTCCGTGGATCGTTTTCGGATGATCGAATTCGTGTTCATCGGCCATGAAATTCGATTTGAATTTTACGCTTGCGCCGATCCGGGGTGCGCTTGCAGTCTCTATCCCGGGTCGGAGAACATATTAGATTCATATGGCTACATACTAGAGTTCCTAAAATTACTATTGCCCTATGCAGCAAAGTAGGTGCGGGAATCAGCCCAACGGAAACACACTTAGGGACAGTCCACAGTTCGGATGCATTCAAATTTGGGCGGGAATCGAATGCGATGCAATTTGAGTGTCACCGCAACCTATTTCGTAACCTTACTTCGAAAGGTAAGATTACGAAGTTTTAACCCCAACAAACAACAACCCCAACCCCAACAAGGAACTTACGCACGGTCACGAAGAATACGCTACCGGTAGGCATGGGCTGGCTGAGAGTAACCTTACTTAAGTATCAGATAGTGTGTTCGAGTACGTATGTTGTTTAGGTCTTGTTTATGATTGATTCAAAAAAATGAATGGTGTAACGAGGCGGGCTAAGGTTACTTGTATTGCCAGATTGTAAATCCAAACACGAAGTAATGTTGAGGGTCAAAATGTCGCACGGCACGTGCGAGCGAGCAAGCTAGGTCCTACGATACGATACAGCGTTGTTCCATGACCCATACTCCCACCAATGAGTCATTCCCGAAATAGGATTACTTATTTTTTAAGTAGACATAAACATGAAACTTTGTATTTCGGAAACACACAAAAGGCTAATTTAAGTAACTGGTTACTTAAATCGCTACAGTGAGGGGGGTCTCACTGTAGCGACATAAAAAATAAGTAAGGAATTCTTGACTAAATAAAAACGAATCCCACAACGCTTGCCGGTCATTGGAACCCGCCACCGAGCATGTGCTCCCTTTTTCGAAACATGTGTTCCTTTTGTTGAAAGTACTTCGTATCCCCGACAACATGTGTTCTTTGTATCAGCAACTACGGTACGAAATGTGTGTTTCTTTTTCCTTCGAACATGTCTTCCTTAATCACTTATTTTGCTCCTGGTCCCTCCCTTGTTCCCCTTTGCTGTTCTTGTTGTTGTTGCTACCTCCTGCTCCTTTACTACTACAATGCCGACTGGAGGTGGCCGGAAAACCGGCTCAAGCAATTACACCGAGGAAGAACTAAGACATTGTTTCGGAATATTGAGGGAGATACTACCGATCGGATCAGAAGAGTGGCAACGCGTTGCTGATAGACATGCAGAAAAATACCCTGGAAGAGATGTTGATTCCATCAGGAGAAAGTATTCCAATTGTCATAGGAAACAAGTTCCCACTGGTGATCCAACATGTCCATGGGACATTAAAGAGGCGAAGTATATCAAGTACTTGATCGGTCAAAAGGCAGGAGTCGGTCAAGGAGAAGACGTCTACGATCTGAGCGCTGAAGATGGAAGAGGCGCTTTTATTAGTGTGTCTGCTCCCCCTGATCCAGGAAGTACCACACAAACCCAACAAACTCAACAATCCGCTCCTGCTGTGGACATTCCCCTTCGTCAGCCTTCCCAACTAACGGGTCGAGACGACGACGACTTCTCTGATAGTGACGCTGAAGAGGAGGAGGTGGTAGACCCTCCTGTTGCTGCTGTGGTTGCAACTCCTGCAGCAAACAACCGACCTCGCAGTCCCAGTCCTCATTCTAGTAGTAATTCGACAAAGAGATCTTACACGCGTAGAGGACCTCCGCCGGTTTCGGACGAGTTCCTCCATGCTTTGACAAGATCTCTCGAGAACCAGACGAGAGCTCTTATGCAACAGAACAAATTGCAAGAGGATGCCAATAAGGAAGCAAAGGCTGATAGAGAGCATGCCAAAAGTGAAGCAAAAGAAGATCAAAAGATGTTAATCGAAGCGCTCTGTGTTGCCGTCAGGGGTCGTCCGCGCCGCAAGCGAAACAGCAAGAGGAAGAGACGCCGCAGCGACAACAGTAGCAGCAGTAGTAGTACGGACGATAGTGGTGAAGAAGAAAGTGGATAGTCCCATAAAAAACATTGATTTATAATTTTATTTGTTATTTGTTATACCACTGTTGAAGCCTGTTATTTGTTATACCACTGTTGAAGCCTTTATTTATTGAAAGAAGTCTTCGGCCGATTCGATTGGTACAATACCATACGAGAAGAACCCTCGAGTGTTACTCGTGAAAGTGTTCATTATAGTATTGATCTGTACTTTACTCGTTTGGTAGTTGTAAAGGAGCACCATAAGATGGAAAATGATTCTTGACAAGTTGTTTAACTGGAATTATGAGCTTAGTGTTCTATCTAGCGAATCATGTGTTTTCTGTGTTAACACTCGATCGGTCTGTGTAGACTGTGTGTTAGCGATTGGATTGGTTAGCGATGATCGCTTAACACTTGATCAACGATCTCGTGCTCGTATGACTCGCTGAGCTCGTATGTATTCGTTCTTATGATGTATTTGTATGTGTTTGCTCTGTTTATTCAGTAATGTATAGTTTTGCATGGTCTTAAGCATGGTCACGGGCATATATGTACGTGACTCCATGGGCGTGGTTGGAGCAGTGCTCAATACAATTCCACGTGTAAGATTCCAGCATACTCGTGGTCGGAGCAGATATAGTGCTCAGTACGATTCCACGTGTAGTAGCTTGCAATCGCGCGGTTTTATGCGCAGTTTCTGTTTCTTATACTTAACAACCCTGTTACTGCGTTGTTCCCTCCTTAATGTGTGGCGGAATAGGAATTAAACAGGATAACTTTGAGGTACACATTATTGTTCTGGTTTTCAGTTGAACTCTATAAAATGTATTAGCTGTTACTTAACTTATTTGGTCATGAATTCGTTGATGAGGCTATGGAAGGCTGTTTGAGGAAGAGGCTTTGTGAGGATGTCTGCATAGTTGTCTTCTGATCGGATATGGTTTACAGAGATCACTTTGCCTGCTTGGTGTTGTCTCACGAAATGGTATGCCAATGCAATGGACTTCTTGTTCAATGAGCTCGCAGGGTTGGTCGAGTTTAGGACCACACTCTTGTTATCCACATAGATATCAGCCGGTTTAGTTACGACAACTCCCATGGATCTCAAATGGTATCTCAATCTGATGGCGAGGCCCACTGCATCCTTCAAGGCTGTGAACTCTGCGCCAAAAGTACTGGTATGAACTGAGGTTTGTCTTTTAGATTTCCAATATACTGGAGTGGAACCAACAAACGCAAGGAGCCCTGTAATACTTCTTCCAGTTACCAAATCGTGTGCATGATCACTGTCACAAAAGATGGTGATCTGTAGTTCTTTGACTTTTGGAATGGGGAACATCGGATCCAGCTCTTCCTTGTAGTATTTATATTGATGGGTAAAGTCTTCCATTCTCGTAGGTTCTTCGTCTATGGTAGTTCTTGGGGGCCTTGCATCAATTACCAATCCTTTATGCTTGTATTTCTTCAGGTAACCCAATATATATCTTGCCATTTCAAGATGATTCTTCCTTGGACTTGCTGAGAACCTCGAAAGTGATGACACCGCATACCCTATATCAATCCTACCGGTCAAAATCACCCATTGGCACAAGCCAATGATATGCTGGAATTCCTTGTGTCCTGCCGGATCTAAAAACTCTGAGGTATCTTCCTCAGGTCTGCATTTTGTTGGCATAGGAATTGGATTCTTATGAAGTGTGAGTCCATGCTTGATTTCATACTTTCGAAGGACTTCTGTAATGTATGAACCAGAATTCAAGAGAATCCTTCCATCTTTGATTTTCCGGACGCTGGTACCAAGATAATACTTCGGCTCCTTCTCGATATTCCTCAGGGCAAACTCCTGTTCAATTAGGGAAATCCAATCTTGGGGTTTCTTTGCAACCACAATCAAATCGTCCACGTGGGTTGCAATATAGCAGTATCCTTCACCTTCTGGCTCCTGTCTCATCCATAGGTCAGGGTCAGCGCGAGAGGGTCTGAATCCTAAGCCTGCAAGTGTATCGGCAAAGAAATCCATGTAGGCTCTGCTGCTTCCAGCCAGTCCGTATAAGGCTCGTTGTATTTCTACTTTGCTTCCTTTATTCTCACCAAATACATCGTCTGCCCAACACCACACTTTCTCTTGGTTCGGAGCAGTAGGAAATGCGTTGCCTACATCAGCTGTCATGAGGTCCAACTTCTGGTGCTGTGCAATAAGGAATAACAGGAACACTGAGAGACTGTCCACTTGACTTGAGTATGTATTGACGTTGCTGGAATCAACCAAATGCCCTCCTGCAACAAGACGCGATTTGTATCTTCTATCTTCACTTTTGACATCCCATATCATTTTCAGCTTAGCTTCTTGCCAACCTTCAGATGCAGGGAACTCAGTATCCGGGTGGTGGAATTTGAAACACTTTAGTCTCTCCAGGTTCTGCATCTCTTTCTCAATGCTTTCTTGCCACTTTCTGTTGCCTGCTTCCAAATCGAACTGGACACACTGATGGTATGTGTCTGGGATCTTGATACCAAATTTCTCTCGTTGTTTCTTTCCTGCAATTCTTTGGTTCCGGGATAACAGCCTTTTCTTCTTCTTGCTAGGGTTCTGGATGGATCTCCGGAGTTTCTTTGGGAGCCTAACTTGGTGCTGGTGGGATGCAACTGATCTGATCCTTCTGAGTCGTCTCACGATATTACTGTTCTCTTTCAAGACCGAATCAGCCCATGTCCCCAATGGACCGCTCGCTCTCCTGCTGCTGTTCTCCACGATGTACATCTTGATATATTTGGCACAAGCAACTGGTTGGTCCTTTTGTAGAACAGTGAGTGGAATATCCATAACAACTGTACCAACATCTGTAACAAACTGAGCCTTGAAAATCAACATGCCTTCTTTCCAATGGTGATTCAAGATCTTTCTGAATTCACTGGTCAAGTTTTGATCGGTGCTTTCCAGGATATCCAAATGGGACTCTGCGTTGTTGGTGCAATCAAGGTCTTTTGGTAGGGCTTCTTCTTCATCAAGTTCGGTATCCTCTTCACCGGCGATATCTGCATCCAAATCGTCTTGGTCTTCCGGTTCATCTTGGGTATCATCTTGGGCATCATCATCCTTGGTTTCTAAATTCTGTTGGAGAAAATCCTCTAAAGTGCTCGTAGAGTGTTCAATCCCATTTGAATCAGCTGCAAATTCCTCCCCTGAAACCAAGATGGGGACCTCATCAGTGCTTTCAATAATAGTGCGTTCCTTCTCAGCAACAGTCAACGCAAACTTGGACGCATTGGGATCATCCATGAAGGTTTCCTTTGTAGTGCCAATATTCTCCCTCCGGGTTCGTACAACAGATCTCATGAGGATCTGTCGCTTGGTCTTCTTAGTATCTGGTTCAGTCAAAATATAGTAGGTCATTGCGTCTCCACAAGAATCTGCAAATGCCAAAAATCTCCCCTTTAACATGCTTTCTTTTGGTGTTTTATTCTGAGGTTGATAATACCAGATGGGCTCATAGAAATGGAAGCGCAGGTGTGAGATATCAGGAGTCCAGCCATTCGAAACTTCAGACGGGGTTTTCCAATTCAAAGATGCACGGGAACAAACATTATTCACTTGGCAAACCCATTTGGCACACCAATGAGCCAAGGATTTAGGAGCTTTGAACATTGCCAGACAGTTGGAAATCATCTTGCTAAGTCTCCCCCATTCGGGTTCAGCCGGATTTTGATGTGGGTGATATGGTTGGCTTGTCCTGGATCTGGTGGCAACTCTAGCTTCCCTCAACACTTCACTCCACTTCACCCCTGTCTCAGCTTGCGCATTGTCACTGATCATTGTATCTGGAGCACCATGCTCTCTGAGATAATCCTTCAAGGCAGTGGTGCATTGGGACACTTGTTTTAGTGGGTGAAAAGACCACTTCTTGGACTTCACTCCAGAGAAAAACTGACCACCATTATGGCCTTGACTGGTTTTTTCAGAGAAAAAGGTATAGTCAGTGGCAACGGATTCATTCTGTCTGGGGTAATGAAAGCCTCTAAAACGCTTCCTGTAGTGCTTCCTGGGGATGTCCCTGTTCTCTTCTTCAATCTCTGTATAGAATTGGGTTGTATTTTCCAAAGTCTTCTTTACCACCCTCTCAGGGAGCATTGCCATTCTCTTCCTTAGTTCCAGCATGGGTAGTTGGCCGAAACTGAACTTCTGGAAATTCCTCTTTCGTCTAAGCATGGGATATTCCCTGAGATCCGGTGGCGCTGGGGAATTTAGCTCAAATAACTCCAAAGACTCCAGGTCTCCCTCCGTTGGTTTAGACAGTTTGAAAAACACTTTTTCTTCATCATGCCAAAAGGGTAAAAATGTATCCCCAATCTTGATTCCACAGTCTGGGTATTGGGGTTGGACCCCAACTCTCACTCCATGATCCCCCATGTCAATGGACGTTAACAGCGACTCGCCTTCAGTGCTGTCTCTGTCTTCCGCAATATAGGTTGCATAATGGACAAGCAATAGAACCGGATCCTCTCTTCCCGGAATTGTTGCTTTAGTTACTGCACTCACCACTGGGTGGCCATCCATCACATCACTTGACATGAAAGGCTTTACTGCTGAAGTCAATCCTGTCTCTCCTCCAACTTTAATCCAGGCTTTTTCTGTCACTGTGGGTCTGTTCCCACCTCCACTATCCATGATTGCAATATTCTCGCCCTTGGAAATTTTCATCGGGAAACGTCTGGTCGTCTTTAGGATGGATCTTTGTTTCAGGCGCTGACTGCGGCGTGGACCAGCAGCTGGAGTATTGGTTGAAACCGCTTGTGGAGATGCTGAGGCCTGTTGCTGCTCCTCTTGCTGCTGTAACGTCTGCATCTCTTCGTGTTCTTTCCCCTTTTCAACCATATGAAAGCGGATGGCTTTTAAAGGAAGGGACCCAGGGGGGAACAGTTCAGAGTCGTCGATAGACCCGAAGCTGTGGTCATCGGGAGCATCCGCCGAGTCTGGGGGCACAGGAGGACCACTAGATGGAGGCGCAGGAGGCCCACTCGGTGGAGGGGGCAGCGCCATGTCCGCAGGCTTCTCCGCTGGCTGCTCAAAAACAGGTTCCGGTGTCGTCAATGGATCCTCACCAGTATCTAATATGATTCGTCGAACACGGCGTTGTCGTCCCGAATCGCGCGATCGTACGCGCCGGGGAACATCCGTGTTCCCCATCCCGTCGTCTTTAGGCTCACCAATCTGGACTCCAGCGAGAGGCTTAGGATATTCATCTGGGCTCATCTTGTGTCTGACGGCAGTATTGTACTCAAGGACGTATTTCTGGTGGTCAGTCTTCAGGTTCCGCCAGAGGTCGGGGGGAATCCGGAGAATACCGATAAGGTTTGGATGAATGGTGCCTGGGAGGCGGCCCTGTGGTGGTGAGTCCGATTCAATTGTCCCTTCCACACGACGGCGCTTTCCAGAATAATACGTCAGTTCTTGGCGGCGTTTGGCTTCCCCTTGTCTCAGAATCCTATTGCGAAGCGCCACTTTTTCCTCGTTGCGAAGCTCCATAACAAGGTCTTGGATCTTGAGCCTGGATTTGTTTTGTTCCATGTAACGTCGAATATAATCCAGGGTTTGGTCGTGTATATTCCGAATGAATAATCCTTTGCCTTCGGATTCATGCATGCCGAATGTCGGGATACGGTTGAGTTCGTAATAGATTAACTCGAATCTGTTGATGTAGTCAGAGATATTGCCGCCTTCGTAGAGTTTGACGTTTTGCAGCTTGATACGTAGGGTATCTGCGTGGGTCTCCAGCTGTGATTCGTCGTCGTACCAATCCAGGAGTTTCTGCCATGCGCCGTGTCCATCTGTTCGGTGTTGATTGATTTTTGAGTATGCGCTTCCGTTGCAGGTTGCTGATGCTAACGTGGAAAACAGAACGTTGTTCCTGTTTGGATCCTTATCTGCTTCAATTCTGCTATCCATAACTTTCTGGAACCCTGTCCCATATAGGATACTTTCGGCCTCTGCCTTCCATTTCACCCAGTGTAATTCGTTGCCGTCAAATGGTTTCACATCTCCTACACGTAGCGACTGGAAACCGTCTCTCTCTTCCTTCTTTTCCAGGGCTTCTTAAGTTCCTTTATCTCATTGTCTCTTTCTTCTTTCTCTTTCTTCTCGAGTGCCTCTTTTTCTTCCTTTTCTTTCTTCTCGAGTGCCTCTTTTTCTTCTTTTTCTTTCTTCTCAAGTGCCCTCTTTAATTCCTTTATCTCCTTGTCTCTTTCTTCTTTTTCTCTCGTCTCGAGGGCCTTCCTAAGTTCAGCAATCTGGTCGTCGCGCTCTTCTTTCTTTTCGAGCGCCTTCTTCAGCTCTTTAATTTGTTCTTCAAGGTGATTGTTGTTTTTAATCTGTTCTTCGAGGTGATTGTTGTTTTTAATCCGTTGTAGTGCGAACGTCGGGGTGAACATCCACTTGATCCCCTTCAGCAGAAGAGATCGGTCCCAATAGGAATCATTTTGGTCTGAGTCGGTGTTGTTGAGTACCTTCAGCATTGTATTCGTATTCGTATTGGATGTTTCTTCGTTCGTATGGTCATTGGATATTTCTTCATTGGTATTGGCGGGGGGTGTTTCGACGACGGGTGTTTCTTCGTTCGGTCTTTCGACGACGGGTGTTTCTTCGTTCGGTCTTTCTTCTGACGTGAAGGTCGTCATAATTGTTTTAGGTATGTGAGTGTATTGTATTAACGTAGTTTTCCAGTAAAAACTAAAATCGCGTGTTTCGAATCGTTGAGTATCGAACAACGCGAATGGTAGAGTATTGTCAAACTGCGACTGTTAATCGACAAGTTGTTTAACTGGAATTATGAGCTTAGTGTTCTATCTAGCGAATCATGTGTTTTCTGTGTTAACACTCGATCGGTCTGTGTAGACTGTGTGTTAGCGATTGGATTGGTTAGCGATGATCGCTTAACACTTGATCAACGATCTCGTGCTCGTATGACTCGCTGAGCTCGTATGTATTCGTTCTTATGTATTTGTATGTGTTTGCTCTGTTTATTCAGTAATGTATAGTTTTGCATGGTCTTAAGCATGGTCACGGGCATATATGTACGTGACTCCATGGGCATGGTTGGAGCAGTGCTCAATACAATTCCACGTGTAAGATTCCAGCATACTCGTGGTCGGAGCAGATATAGTGCTCAGTACGATTCCACGTGTAGTAGCTTGCAATCGCGCGGTTTTATGCGCAGTTTCTGTTTCTTATACTTAACAACCCTGTTACTGCGTTGTTAATTCTTCTCTCACCACTGAATTCTAAATACATGTTGTCTTTAAGCCTGGGAAATCCTCCTTGGATCTGTCTCATGCCCCACTCAGATAATTGTCGACAACTGGTTGCTGCTCGATTGAGAACCACTTCTTCCGGCGTTTTCGGATCCATCTGTCCACTCTTAACAAGATAGTCTTTTGCCGCCACGAACGCTGAGTCCACTACCATCTTTGCATTGTATCGATCGTACACTGCCTCCATGTTGTCATATAAGCCATAATCGGCGATAGTACTATCGTGCCAAGAACCTGGGCAGTTAATGGTACAAGCTCTGATCCTTCCATCCGGAGCGAAAACGAGACAA
The DNA here is from genome assembly GCA_037355855.1 of Pseudo-nitzschia pungens. Classification (NCBI taxonomy): domain Eukaryota; phylum Bacillariophyta; class Bacillariophyceae; order Bacillariales; family Bacillariaceae; genus Pseudo-nitzschia; species Pseudo-nitzschia pungens. The sequence goes on along the minus strand of CM074763.1, from coordinate 1,622,916 downwards.
GAGTTAACATACGTCCCATTGGTCCATCCGTTGTAGTACTTGTTCTGTATGAGCCAGTTAGAAGACTTCTGTAGATTTAACTTCAATCCATCACAAGCGCCCCATACTCTGTGCTCTCCCAAGACGGGGTACTTTGCACCAATCGCTTCGATGTATCGCTCGACTTCCTGTTCGGTTGGCAATTTGACTACAGCATCCGGGTGTTTCTGTAAAGCACAAAGTAGGATACGGCGTCCGAATTTGAGCCATTTGTACATTGGAGTGGAGGTCAATCCAAACGCCATACTGATTGACCTTGCTGATGATCCCCTTGTACGGTACCAAAAGAGTACTAGACCAAGACAGCCGATAGCGTCGAACTCTTTTTTTCTTCCGACCCTTGCACCGGCCCTTAATTTTCGAACTCTAACAGATACAGACCCTTCATCGTAGGTATAGGCATGAAACAAGGGTTCAAACAGATCAAGCAATTCGTCAAACACCTTGTGGTCCACTCCACAGCAATTGAGGAGCGCCTGATCATCACCTGAGGCAAACATGTAGGCGAAAGGGGACAAACTATATCGCCGGAGGGCAATCCGGGGAGTTCTCCTGTCCCTTCGCTTTCTTTGTTCAGCTGATAAGACAGGACGGTTGTAAGCGGGACGCAAGTACGCCTGGTAATAGTAATAGATTAATTCAAGCGCCATTCTGTTGTTCTGCAGTTTCTTGTTTATGTGCTCCTCGTCGACTTCTTATTTTAATTTCTTTTTTCTTTTTTTTTTCGACCTGCTGCTGCTGCTGGGGATGAAGTCCCCCCTGTTGTTGAGGGTGTAGCAGGTAGAAGTTCAGTACAATTCAGTACTTTTACGAAAGCGAAGAGTCCCGGTTGAAGAAAAATGATGTATTTGCCCGCCAATGAGGACTTTGGAGGTTCGGCAAATGACTATACTGAGAGTTTTTGTTTTCATTCAACGGGATTCCAAATTCCGATAAAGGGCTCGACCGTTAAAAAATTATAAGAATTTTCCGTTATTGCGCGCCATAAATAAGTAACTCGGGTGTTACATAAACGATATATGTAACTTCTATTTCGGGAATGACTCAATAGCTGAGGGTAAGGTTAAAGTAACCTTCATAGTATCTTACGTTCCAGGTAGGGTTTACCTGATACCTCTACTACTTGTGCGCACCCAGAGGCAAAGGAGAAAGAAAAAGCACATCAAAACAGGCAACCTCCCTCTTGTACCAGTAAGGTTTTACTCGAGTAGGCATCCGTAGATTATTCTTTGAAATTGAAAAAAAATATAATGATTCCGGTACTACTATTAACCACTCATGTGTAGTACTATGTTGATATCCAAGATGATGCTATGGACTGTGCAAAGGCTCCTGTGTAGGGAAGTGTACTACTAGGGCTACAGGCAGTAGCATCTGGTAGCTGCCTAACAGGTGCTAGAGCTGAGTGCTAGATGTTTAGCATAAGCTCTTAGCAACAGGCTTATTCTATATGTTACTATGGGTGCTAACTCCAGGATACCAGGGTTGTCGTGTACGATTTGTACCAGTTGTACATACCCCGGGGGTATAGCATCTGCACTAACAGTGTAGCTGAGTGCTACAAGGTTAGGGTTGCTAATGCTACGAGATACTGGACATGCTAACCTACCATGCTACCATGCTAAGATACTATGCTACCGCCGGGGTGAGGTCATTGGTATAATTAATACTATGACCAACACCTGACCCAGACAGTTCAAGTTAGCACACGAGCAAGCCAGCAAGCGACTTAACGCTAGCTTGTGCTAGCGCTAGCATACCATTGGATCTAATTAAGCGAAGCTACGCTACTCCGTGCGCTACGCTACTCCGTAGAATACAGTACTGGAGCTACAGAGCTCTGTTATTCTATGAGTTAGCGAAGCGCTGTCACGACACGATAGAGCTGAGCGCTTTGGCTCAGCTCCCTCCACTATTCACTCTTTCTGTTACACTGAACAGTGTCCTCTGTAGTTTCACTATTTACCAGGACTCTACGTGCTATTATTGTTAGGGCTTTCCCCTATTTGCTGACGAGCAATATCAACGCAGTACCTTCTAGTAGTACTAGGGGAGGAAAGATGCTCCCAAACAATTCCTGCCACAGCCAAGTTCCTCCCTTCAGAAATGCATCACCAGCAGGAGAGTCGTCAAACCAAATAAAGATAAAATAACCAAAAGTATTAGTTCTACTCCTGCAGTCATAAAAGAAAACAAACAAGAATTTTCAGCAGTAGAATTATTCTTTTGTTGAGGGCACTATCTCATCAAAAGGTATATACATCTTGGCTTGTGCCCTCTTAGTAGTAGTGGTACTAGCACCGCCTCAATATCAGCTCAAAACCTGACAGCAACATTTTTCCATATAGCCTTTTGGCATTTTACAAAACCACTACACGTACAAAACAAATAAATGCTGGTGGGTGGTGGTAATCAATGAAGCTCCAAATTCTATCAAGTTTCTTGCAAGAGGGTTTTTTTTCCATTCATTGCAATTTTTTGGTGTTGCTGCACCATTGGTGCAAGAAGAATATCCAATCCACGTAACCCTGAACTTTTTTCATGGAATCAATCCTTGTTGAATGCTTCTTTGTTTTATCCCACTTCCACTAATCTGTCATATTCAAATTGATGACTCCCCACCAGACTCAAGCGAGAGTAATGTCAGTGTGCAATTATTTGTTGCCTCATTCCTCGTCCTTTGATTATCACCGTATTTATTTACAATGCACGGCATCTTGGCTTTGACAGCTTTTAAGATTCAGATCTTCTTGTCCCATCTTCTGCTACTATTATGATATTTCTTCAATGCGAAGGAGGAGGTGTTTCTGACGCTTTGTCCAATACTCTCACTATTCTATCACTGCAAATGCTTTACTACACTGAAGTTCAATGAATCCTGTTTCAATCTAACCAAATACTAGTATACAAATATATTACAATATTTTACTATATATATTTTTTAATCATTGCTCACCTAGTTTTAGCATGGAGCGTCACTCGAAACCGTGCGCTCTAGTACCCCTTCCTTCGAGAGGCTACATTTTTTTCGTTTCTATTCGTTAACTTCCGCGAGTCGCTGCCATTTTCGCTGCGGCAGGCCTATCCACAGATGATTCGCAGGGATGATGATACGAAAGAACGCTGTGGAAGCATTTCTGAAATCAAGACCTGTTGAGCGGTCTGATGAAGCCGTGTCGCAATCCGTCAACACAAATGGCAATAGTTCGATTGCTGGGTGGTCACACCGTCCTTTTAGCGTAGTACATTAAGTCGAGGATATAACTATGGATATGTAACACAAGTCTCTCACAGTCTCGTCTCACAATGTGAATAGCAGAAAGCTTCGGAGCTTTTGCCTGTTGTTTCATGCCTTGCATGGCCCTCTCCCAACGTCCCCACATGTCTTGCGGCACCAGTCAAAGAGCTTCTGCCCTTGCCATGTCTTTTTGCATCTCTTTCGGGTGGTCTTGATCCTGTCTTCTTCGTCCGGATTGACGTTGGTCTCGTTGTCATCGGCCTTGTTGCTTTTGGTTTTCTTGGTTTTTTTGGATTTCTTGCTCTTTTTGGTCGTCTTTCCGAATTTTCTAACACTAACGAAGCCACCGACCCATCTACAATTTTGATCTTCCTTGTTCTTGTAGGCTAGATCTTCTCTGTCGACACAGAAACTTGTTGGTACCACGGAAGGTGCGCTTGAGGGAGTTGGAGTTGGCATGTTAGAAGGTGTCCGACTCGGAGAAACAGAGGGATAAAGTCTGGGCACATCGTTCAACTCGTCTTGTGCAACGTCGTCATCTCCGCTCTCCCAGTCATCGTTCTGCATGAGGGAAGTTTCAAAGCTCGAACTCAAAAATGTACTAAAGTCCGTCGGAAAAAATGTTCCGAGAAATGACGTGCTCGCATAGGATGGTGCCGCGCTGTCTGTAGGTTGCGCTGTGTGCTCCGAACCCACACAAAAAAACTTTTTATCCTCTTTGCGAAATCTACATCCAGAGTCGATAAGGGATCCGTTTAGATACAATTCGTAAAAACCCTGTGATGACAAGTTGAAGTTGCAGAGTCCGTCGCCAAAGGCATCAAAAATTTTGAATGTGTAGCATCCTTTGGGCAGACACACGAAATCCGTTTTGGATGGGATCCAATAGTTTTGCATAGGCTCAAATATGATTGATGATTCGCCACTTGGATCGTAACCGTGTTGGATCAGTGTTCCACCGGACCCCTGTGAGATCAGCGACCACCCAGTCTCGAATCCAAATTCATCGGTCTGGAAATGAAGCTGGAATGATCCCTCATCCAATTCACACTCCGGGGAAAACAGTTCGTTGGGAGGGAATGTTGGAGGATAAGTTGGAGTCAATGTCGGGGATTGCGACAGTGTTTCTGTCGGAGCCAAAGAGAAATTCGGCCCCACACAGAAAGACATCTCTTCGCCAGAGTCAAAGTCGCACCCAGAATGGAACCGTGAGTCATCAAGAAACAACTCATAGTAACCTCGATGATGCTCTAGGAAGCTGGGATTGCAAATCCCATCACCATAATCGTCTGTGATTGTAAATGTGTAACATCCTTCAGGCAGACACATGAAATTTGCTTTTGATGGGATCCAATACAGTGTCAAAGACAAAAAAGAATAGTGGCCGAATTCGACCAGTGCTTCGCCAGACTCCAATGCCTTCACAGAAAAACTGGTCTCATAACCGTAATAATCGGTCTGCAATAAAATCTGAAAACGTCCTTCGTCCACACCGCAGTCTGCCGATATGAATGGGGGGAATGTCGGAGTATTCGATGGAGCCCATGTCGGATACTGCGACAGAACAGGAGTCGGGGGCGCGGTGATGGTAGGACCATGCGATGGTGGCATCGACGGGAGATCTGAGGGAGAACTAGTCGCGGAACCAGTACAAATATCCGATTCATCCTTATGAAAAAATAAATCCCCCCCACCTACTACTAGTGTGTTACCAAGGGTTACATTGTAGGAACCGCACTCCTCATTGATTTTTTCCCCAGTCACCTCGTCGTATGTAGGGATGCATAAGCCATCTCCGGCTTCATCGGTTATTCCAAATACGAAGCATTGATCTGTGTAATTGCCAAGGCAAACGAAATCCTACATACGTGTGGAAGAAAACGAATGGTCGGGAAGGTCAGGGTTGTCTGTTAGATAGAGGATAACAAAATCGCAAACAAACGGCATAGCAGATTGAATCGGCAATCTGCAAGTTTGAGAGTTCCACCTTCCACAATCATCGACTTAGAATAGCGAATGGTTCAGAAACGCGAGTCGCACTTACCACGTACACAAAATCTGGATCCGAGTTCTGTGGTTTGCGCTCAAGAATCATATTTCCGCCTCTATCTTTTAGATACCACTTGGTTTCCCATGGAGCCCAATAATCGGTAATGACGCTAATGTTCAAGAGGAAACCAGGATCGCAATCAGGAACACTTGCATCCGAATCTTCTTGCTCCACTGACGCTCTTATCATTATCTCAATTTCCGGAGTCGCCCGCACTCCGAATTGGAACAATGACAATGGCATTATAACTTCCAGGAACAGCAGCAACTTCGTCAAGGTGATCATCGTAACGGTCTTAATAATCTTCATGATGATTCCATATGATTGGTCCTGTTCTATCTGAGCAATGAAGGAAATATTCGTTGCAGTATTGCATGGATGTGTGATTTCTGAACGATAAGTCTTCCTCAAAAAAATCGTTTCAAATACGAGTCGTTTAGCAGAGATGGGACAACCGTACCGTACAATAGTAATCGATCAACAGCTTCATGATGTTCAGACAAACAAGTTTGGGTAACTAGCCGACGAATATTATGTCAAGTTATCGGCGTGTGCAGTCGCGCTGGCAATGATCGATGGTACTAGCACCGAATTACCAATTTGATTCCAACCGATTCATTCGAGTTGTACATTTTTGAAAATTTATCCTGAATGAAAGAGGTTGTATTACTGTAACAATGAACGGAACGAAAATAAATGAGTGATTCCCGGAAGTACATAACACATTACTTATGTATCCTAGAAAATGTAAGGGAACGTTCCTGAAAACATGGGGAGATATATTTAGGTTTTCAGCACATATATAGTGGAAGGGCCGTCTGTCCGACTTCCACTCGACATAAACCTAGATGGAATCTAAGAATCAAAAATTTCAGTCACTCAACGCATGTCAACGTTAACGTTCGTGGAACAAAATTTCATGTACCGTACCTCTGTAGGTTTACCTGAAAGTCTTGCTCTGCTCAGGTACAAACTATCCCTTGTTGTTGCTGCTGTTGCTGTTTTCTTCAGCTTGAACTTCTATTTGCTCAATTCAACACCGAAGATTCACCAGCAGAAAAAAATACGAAGTAGTCGATAGAGGCGCGGGTTGACAGCTAAAAGGGAATTTTTGTTTCTTTTCCCAAGATTCCTAATTCCAAAATAGGCCTCGTGCTTTGAGAGAGATCTAGGTTTTCCGTTGGGCGCGCAATTTTTATATGTGTTATGTCATTCCGGGATTGCTTATATGTATTATGTCGATATGTACTTCCGGGAATCACTCAATATCTTGATAGTTTCTTCGGTTAATTCTAAAGTACGTTTGTACTCTGAAAACATTCCAATTCTGATAGAGTCGCCACACATTTTCTACGTCTAGCCTTTCTGTGTTCAATTACTTTAAATAACGCAACAAATATACCGTATAGCCGATGGGTTCGACTTTGGGCTAATCCACCATTGCGTAGAAAAATGCTGTATGCAATAAGATACTTGACGACATGGCATTTTACAATTCAAACAAATTGATTTATTACTTAAGCTTACTTCAAAATGAAACGTAGGAGATCCGATTCGATATCGACAGTGGGAACAAGGTGTAGACATTACTGCTTAAAAATAGACTTTGAATATTAAAATGAGATGCACTTATATGTAGCTCTTAGTCCTCACAGAGTAAAAAATAAAGAGACTCTGACTCTCTTCAATATATTGTATGATACCTAAGACTTACGTACCGTCACAAACTTTTGAAGCACGTTTTAGTGACAGGCTGTTCCTTTGTTGCTGTGTGGCCAAATACCTCCCCCAAGCAACCGAAATATCCTCAACCGGAATTACCACTTCTAGAGTATACTTGTAAACTGACTGTTTGCAACAACTCCTGTTCCGATTGGTGACTTACATCCATAGCTTTGGTCACCCTTAGTTAGCCATTTTGTCGCCAAATTCGAAGAAGTTGATTGATTCATTTTTGTCAGTGTAGTAGAAAATGCTGGTAGCATATTTTCGACATGGGACCACATAAATAACAGATGCGTCTTTACTTTGAACAGAGAGGTTGTTTGTGCAGAGGTTATCACCGAAGGCAAAAATTCTGTCACGGACTTGCTTCATTTCCGAAAACTTGCTTCATTTCAAGTTCTTGACGGGTATTCGTATTACCGATACTTACTCTCAAAATACAAAATAAAATAATACTTCGTACTTCGTAATAATAATAATACAACGGTATTCTTCTAATCGACAGATTGAAATCCGAGTTAAAATTACGAGTATTGTTACGAGTAACGTTACTCGTATTATTATTATTTACTATGTACTTTGGAATACTACCAGTACGTACTTCGTACTTCGTAATAATATTGCTCGTCGTATTATCAAAATAATAATAATGAAAAAGAAAGGACAAGTTCTTGTACGAAAGCCGTATCGATGTCGATGCAAGTACTGTTTTATTTTGTTGTTGATCTAACAACCTGATAGTTGAGAGCAAGGATCCATGCGACCGCGTGCCAAAAACAAACCAAACCAAACCAAACCAAAACGACCGCAGACTTGATTCGGCAATACATGATGAAGGAATTCTTCCTTCTGGATAGCGGCAGCATCGGCAGAACGCAACTCAAGCACACCACCATATCAGCCGTGATCCATTTCCCACGGAACGGAAACCAGAGAAATATTGGACGGAGTGAAGAAAGTATTCTGCTTTGCTATAAGTTGGAATGACATCATTGTCATCCTCGTCACATACCTGCGAGGGGATTGAAAGCCCCAATTCGATGAGTGAAATTGAACAGGAACCGGAAAGAATTCAATTATCACCGAGAAAATAACTACGGCGTACCTTCCATTGCGTGTAGCAGAGATACAAAATAGCATTATCTGACTATGTTTGATTGATGGACGACGTCCAGTTACAACCCTGCCAAATTTCAGAACAGGAAGGGAACGTCTACACTTCGGCCGTAAGAGTTGAAATCCTCCATTCCATCCATTCGACGTCTCTTTTTTTCGTTTCATGGTTTAATGTGTTCCACATCACACCACCATCACTGAAGATTGTCAACACGGTGCGATTCGACAGATAACCATTGCAGGAGAGCACACATGCGGTTTGTCTGTCTGAAACACAACCAACAAGGAGCCAATTCAGTTTGGATCAAGTAAACTTTCGGGAATAACTACCAATCTAATTTATGTCAAGTGCAATGTGTATGGTTAGGTCGGTGGTACTCGACCGGAGTGAGCAGAACTGCTACCGAGCGGCTCAAATGTACCAGCAGCATATCTTTTTGCTGCGCGTCACACGGTAGACAGCGAGGGCAAGAAGCTTTATCGGTATGAACTGCTTACAATTCTCCAACGATTGGAACGGATCCTCCCAATTGCTCGTGGACCATAAGTCCGAGGATTCCCATCATGGCGGCACGTCCGTTGTTCAATTCGATGGCACGCTTGGAGAGCTTGGTCTCTTCATCGAAGGTATCCCATCCGAAGTCAAGGGCTCCATTGCGGAAGTCACCGACGAACTCGTTTCCGGTTCCCTCAATGTCCTTCATGACACCAAGTTCAAGGGCAGCAATGAAGGCAACAATCTGGGCCAATCCAGCGGAAGGGATGGCGTCAGGTCCGGAGATGGCAGCCCATCCATTGGGGTAGGAGGCGAAGGAGTCACCAGAGTAGTCGATGTCACCAGGAAGGTGGACTCCGTAACGGGTGGTGATCTGTCCAAGGAATGCAAGCATACAGATACGTCCGTGCTTGATCTCAACATATCGAAGACGGTCGAACTTTTCTTGGTCACCATCCTCAACAAGTCCCAAAGGATCGAAGAATCCAAGAGGAGGCTGAGATCCAAGGGCATCCTCGAAGGCCTTGAGGGAGGTAGAGGTGGCCTTTTGCTGAACAGGGGCGAAAGCAGCAGCGGCGGCGATGAGGGAGGCAAAGATGGCGGACTTCATGGTGATTGTTTTGTAGCAAGCTGTTTTTGAGTTGTGGTTCAAACCGAATTGTGAGAAAAGGGTGCGGTTTGTTCGAAAGCCTAGAATTTTTCGATTTCCAATGCTTCCTTCAGAGTTCGATCGATTCTTGACGAGATCATCCGTTCAATTCCGAAAATCCTTCGTTCTTCTCGTAGAAATCCGAAACGGGAATCTTTCCAGAGGAGAATCATCAACTTCACTTTTGCTTCAAGCTTCAACCGGTTCAAGATCCGGTCGAATGCGCGCGATTTGCACGCGCTCGGAGAAAAGTCCGTGTTCAACTTGGAATCTGATAGTCACGGATCCTAGTTTCACGACCTACGATAGGTAGTACGAAGTACACTTTTTCTCGACGAACAAAAAGAACACGTCTTCACCATTCAGAATTTACGATACTAGTCAACCACTTCAAGAGAACGCATTAGATTGGTTGAGGCTGGTCGTGGAGACCAGTGATTTCACTTTCGTTCGGTGCTGTATGGTACGTTCGTACTGGTAATCTTACTGTCCCACAGGAAAATACATTGGCCATTCCTTCCTACTAGTCACACTCAGGGGTCATAATGGTCACACTTCGTCCAGGTTTTGAGTTCCGGTTTTTCGAAACGGGAGCGGTGCAACCCAACTACGAATTACAGATCAATTGAAACGCGAATTCAATTTGCGGTTCTAAACCAAGAGTAACGGTTAATTTTTTCTTTCCGAGTAGAATCTGTTACCAGATCATAGACTCTAGAATGACCGAAACAAGGTTCGGAATCTTGAGAGTAAAGGAACGGATTGCTGAAGATTTACTTTTTCCGCACACAACGTGCAAGTACGAGTACGAGTACGAGTACGGTGATCTACAAGAAATAAGTTGTTGAAAAACAAGTTGCTTTTCCTTAATTCCGACCCAATGTGTCACTGTATAGAACTGTGTATCAGTTCGTTTTAGCACCTACTTAACGTATCGGAAATATGGTTCAGAACCCCTAACTCTTGGTTCTGAACTGCCAATTGAATTCGCGTTTCAATTTTTTTGATTTGAAAGTCGTTGTTTGTCTAATCGTCACATAAAATGAAAAACAAAGATTCAGGAATCTCATTCGCATCGAACAAAGCCAATCTCAGAACATTCACAATGCGATCTTCCCCGTCCGCCATTGGCAATTATCTCCCTTTCACAGTTACGTCATTTCTCCTGGCAACTACTCAGTATTTGGTTCCTTTCGAGTGCTTTGCAGCTACTGTGAACGAGGATGAGAGCGTGGACGTGATACCGCTCCAGCATCAGCATCTACGGCGATCACTCAAACCGCAACTTCTTGTTGAAGAAGAAGCAATCAAGGGTCCTTCCGGTGTTGCAGGCAGTGAAACCGTCCAATGCATCCTGTATCTTTTGGACAACATGCAATTTGCCATTGCCGATGATGAGGAGTATCGACCATGGGGCGCTAAAAAGAATAAGAACAGCATTGACATCAGCATCAGCGGCAGTACTCGTCACAGCGAGCAATGGTATTGTGAATTCGACCGCGACTACGCCACTTCGCAACTCGGATGGAAGGATCCCATGGTTGAACTCGATCTCGATTCTGCAATGATGCCACTTTTTGATTCCCTTGACAACGGGATAGAGAGCGGAAGAAACGCGCTGGTATTGGACCCGTATAGGATCGCTAAGAATGTGGTCCTCCAAAACCCACAACACTCCTCATATACCTTCAAGATGCTTCTTCATGATCCCGGTTTGGTCCGATCCATCGTCACGATCGAGGATCAGAGTTCAAGAACAGCAGCAACAAACTCTGCAACAAAAAACATATCTTCAAAGAAAAAGAAAGCCCTGGTGGTGCGCATCTTTTCCCACGACGGGAAACGAAAGCCCATGGTGACCAAGGACCATATCCATGCAGCTATCTATCAGAATGACATCTTCTCGACCAAGAGCCAAATAGAGGCGTGTTCTCACGGCGCAATAGAAATTTTACCCTTCTCAGGAAAAACCACCGGCAATCCCTCAATCGGACAGGCTCCGCGTAAAATCCGAAAAGGGATCCTCGATTTGTACCTTTCCCAAGAAGATTCAGAACTGTTGGTGCCGGACGGTGTCCCGTTCACGGCTATCCGCAATGTCGCGCGAATCGCCACCGAGGATCAGCTTGGAAGCCTCGAGGAGCAGTTTGATTTCGTAATGTTCATCATGCCTGAGAACGTGATCAACTTCCAGGCCGCCGCGATTGTCAACAAGGTCACCTCGTACTACACCAAAAATATTATCAGGTACCCTCCTGTGCCAATCCACGAGATGGGTCACAATATGGGGCTCAAGCACGCGGGGATTGCAGGTGGCTCCGACACCGGCGACACGGTCGGCTACATGGGATACGGGACCACCAGGATCACCGGACCTTTCAAGTGTTTCAACCCTGCGAATAGCTTCCGTTTAGGCTGGTATGGCCCACAGACAGCATCCTACGAACCTTTCCTCGAGCAGCACGAACCGCAGCGATCCCGAAGATTCACCCTTCATGGGGTAGAGGACTACGATCCGAATCTGAACGATGATCGACTCGTGGTCCTACGACTCGTCCCGGGTCATGACAATGGCGACAGCGACTTCTACCTCGGTTACAATCGAGCCACGGGACGTAACGCTGGGACCGAACTAAGCAAGGGACAAATCATCGTCGTCCAAAAGTCCTGTCCACCAGAGGCCACCTGCGTGACCATGAAACAGGACACCTACCTAAAGCGCCCGGGGGATCAGTACGAGATTCCCATGCCCCATGGACAAGGCAAAAAGCGCCGCGGCATCACGGTGTTCCTGGAATCCATTTCTGGTGATACAACTAATGCCGTTGTCAGCGTAATCTCGTCAATAGCTGGGGGAGGAGATACCAACGGTGCCGACAAGGCCAATTTTCGCTACCAAAAGAAACCCCACAAGGATTGCTCGTGGGTCAAGAAGCGGCAGCGAAAGCGCTGCGCACTGCGATGGAAACGACATATAGTGGCCGATCACTGGTGCCCGGAAACCTGCCGCGATGTTCTCGAGCAACGACAATAAACTCATCGCACCTTGGGATCGGTTGTTGAAGGGCATTGCGGGGCAGAGATCTGCAGTTGATCGTGCTATCACTACCCTGCCAGAAGAGGAGGAGCACAACCCAGAAACATTCCAAATAATGCGTTCGCTCATCACCAGATTGAGTAGTACGTTATTGATTTCTAATGAATATTTTTTACCGTGATAGAATAAGTTTCTTCTATCGAAATGACACTGATAATTAGTGTATAGCCAACAATGAAGTAAGGCAGCCACGCAGTGCCTGGGTCTGCTTTTGATTCGAGCCACTTCGATGCACGGCGGGTACGCTGCTGCGTTTGGAGCCATTGTGCACTTTTCCTAGTGGGCGAGGCGCCTGTGTTCATGCTCTGCCACTACTGTCCTGCGTCCAAATTGGAGGCTGCGCTTGACAGCTTTGGGGCGCAGTTGGGTGTGATACCTCGGGAAGTTTTTCAGAATCACCGTGTTGCGATTGGCATCTTGCCAGTGTGAACCCGAAATTGCGAGGTCTCACCGTTCATGGAACCGGACTGGTCGTTTCATTCTCTCTTTTTCTTGGATCCGGCGCTATTCATGAAATGGTTCCCGGCTGTCGCACATGCGGTATCGAAATGATTATTATTATTTGGCTCCGTCGATCGTCGCGTCTCGCGTCTCCCTCCCCTCTCGAGTCGATGAGGAGCTCACGATGCTTAAGTTGTAAGTTGTAAGGTTAAAATCTTACCTAAGACCTACCGTATCTTACGAACCCGGACTTGATCCACAAGTCTTGCGAGGAGCTCGTGCGTTGAATCCAGAGTGGCGTTGAACATACAGTACGAAAACTCGAAAGTCCCCACTCCCCGCTTTCGCAATGGCCATTGTTCCCCTCTTTTTCTTTTAAAAAAAATCCGACGTGCCCAACAAACTTTTTACCTTTTACCTTTCGACTTCCGATCCTTGCATCGGAACTCTGCCGCTACCGGGTAACTTATGTAACTGTGAATACGAAACTGTCACTACCTGGTAAGATACTTGTACCTACCGGTAAGATTACCGTAGTCGTGACAGAAAGATGGTTAATGGTTAAGGTTTACTTCGTACTTCATAAGATCTTACCGGTAACTTACTGTACTGAATACGTTCTGGATTAGCGCTATGGGGGTAAGGTTTACCGTGCGAGTAGCAGGTACGAAGTAGAAGGACGTACAGATCAACTGATACAAGTATCATCATTGAAAAGGAACAAGTTGATTTTCGTTACGTCGTCACCCTGTCACCCCCGTGTGTCATTCATCACCAATGACGTTTGACAAACGGATTGGCTCTGTCGGGATGTTCAGTCGTGCACTCATTAATTAAAATCTTCAAAGAAGAACAGAACATCAAACAATAATGAAGTCAGAACGCACAAACTGTCGTCTCGTTGGCTGACACCGGAACTTCGCGCATGGTAATTGTCAGAGGACGACACTCGATCCCAAAGACAAAACGAACTGAGAACGCGACGAAAGGAAAAATACCTTCGAATCGAGAAACTTTGGAACGAAGGAGAAAGACAAGACAGAAAAAGATTAAAAAAATAATAATAATATTCTTTCGAAAAGTGCAAGCGAAGACGAACAAAGTCGAAACAAAATTTACGCATTTTCCCTGTGATTGTGTGCTTTCACCTACATACCCATCTACTTGTAGCCACCCATTCATCATGGTTGTGCCGATGAATGCTTCCGATGCCAGCGCGGTAAAGCATCTCCTGACGGCCACGCAGCGATCGGTGCTCCCACCGCCCGCAACCGAGGTGCAGGCACAACCCCGTGCTCGGAATCACCACCCGTACCGCTACCGCTTCGACGACTTTGAGGACGACTATGACTCGGAAAGCGACGACGAACGAGACTTTCGCGATCTCTCGCACTACGCCACGATTGATCCGTCCACTGGACGCGTCACCGAATTGTGGCTCGGGATCATCGACGTGAACTATTCTCTCCACGAGAACCAAACGACGCGGCACTGGACGCTCTCCGACACCGACTGGGACTGGCTCTCCCACCTGGACCAACTGGAGCATTTCAAGGTCAGCGGGTGCGGTGCCCTTCCGGTGCGCCAATTGAAGGGACTGGCCCACCTCCGATACATTTCGTGCTCCGAATGCGGGAATCTCACGCAAACCGCAGAACGTCGCGAAGGCGAAAGCGAAACCGAAGGCGAACTCGATGAGCCTGACGACGCCAACGACTGCATTGAGGAATCGGTTGACATGAACCTGCCCCAGGTCCGAAGCATCTCGTTGCGCTGCGGCTTTCAGCCAAATCCCTCCGGGGTTGCCGCACTCAGGGCAATGATGGACTGGATCCGCAACCATCTGTCGGGTTTGGAAACTATCACCATCTGGAGGCTCGATCAGCAGCAGCCCTGGACGACAACGGCGGCGGCAAACAGGGGAGTATCCCACCATCGGTACCTAAGGCTCCTCGTCGAAGCACTGTTGGACGGTTTGGCCTCCTCCGACGGAGATTCTTCCCTACAACGCACAAAATCCAATGTCACGGTCTTGGAACTGAACCGATGCGGTTTGACAACGGCCGATTTCCGACGATTGCTGCTCGAAATCGTCCCCGATCGATTTCCTTGTCTGGAGCGATTGTCCGTGTCGAGCAACGAGATCGACCAGCTTCCAAGGGTTGACATCCATTCCGAGCGTGTGGCGCGTCGTGCTAGCGCCATTTACCAGAAAGAGAACGAAGCGGAAACCGAGGAGGAACGCCCCGAGTCCATTCGACAGCGCCTCGGTCGACTGCGACGGACACTGCGCCAGCTCCATCTGTCGAACAATCCCATTCTCGAATTCTTGGGACAGAGCGAGTGCGACGACGACGACGACGACGTCGCCGAGCGAGGGGTGGACGGGCACGATGCGATCCCGCAACGACGCTTTCGACGGATGGAAGAGCTCGAGCGCCTCAAGGATTTGTTGATTCTCTTTCCGCGATTGTCTCACCTGGGATATGCCTCGTGCATTCACAAGGTGTTGCGATCGTCCGTGGACGATTGGATCGTCACAACGACTCCCCAGGACAACGACAACGACAACGACAACGACAACGACAACGACAGAATCATCGAACGGATTCCGTTTGCCGAATATTCGACGCACCTGCAGAGCCAAATCGAGTACTACCTCCGAATCAATCGTGGGGGACGTTGGCTCGTGGAGGGCATGGGAGCCGACCCCGGCGATCCAGATCACACGCGAGCCGGTGACCTCCTGAACTGGTTGGCGGTGTGGCCGAACATCTTGGAATGGTCGTATCGGACGTCTTCCGGAGGTTGCTTTTTGATTCCCCTTCCGCCGCTCGTAACGCGGCCGTCGTCGCAAGCGTCGTCGTCGTGGAACAGCAGCGCCGGGAGAAATCCCGGCGTCTTTTCCTGCCACGGCTACAACCATTGGAACAACAACAGCAACAAGAACGCAACCGCAATGTATCGTCTCTTGCGGGATGGCCCCGCATTGTATGGCGGTGGACGATTCGAAGATCAATAACCACAGCGGCAATGGCAACGGCATCCGCAACGAGGACAACAGCGACAACTTTAAGCACAAATGTACATATTAGTGCCAATATTACAGCAAATCCCAACGGTGAAGACCAAAAATGAAAACTAGTATACGTGTTACAACGGTTTGTTGATCTCTTCCATATCTGCCAGAGTTTTTTTTTTTGGACTGTATTGTGCGCACTTGTAAACGTTTACAGCTTATTTTGTTTTAAGTTTTGTGAAGTCCGCACTTACAAATAGCCAAATCTCCCATCTGCCAAAAGTACTCTCCTCTGGCAACGACTTTCTACAACGAATCTTGTTGGACATCATAGCCAAAGAGGCTATTGATGTAGGAACCCCGGTCAGTTCTATTCTATCACGTGACAATTGCAATCGGAAGCAATACTGTGTAACCGTTCAAAGCTACCAACAAACAGCTTGATCGGAATTGGACGTCGAGAAGCTGCTGCGTTGTTCAACATCCCCCCCTCCATTGTGCCCCATTCTCCCGTCTTGTTGTCATTCTCTCCACCACCACCAGGCTGTTTTGTTTTACCTATCACAACCAATGTCAGGCTGCCAACTCCGTCACATCCTTCCAATACAATGGAATCCATTCCATGGATTCGAAACAGATACGGTACCATAGTTGATGCACTGTCACAAAATTTTATTTTTATCTCACCCACCTGCGTCAAATGCGTCGTGACTGATTCGTGAGTCGTGAGTATGAGGTAACCTACGACCTATCGATACGACCTAAGATTCTAGACTTCATACCTATCATAGATACAAATGATAATCTGGTCGAGTATTGTACGGTACCGTACGGTGACGAGGACGGACCCGAAACGATGATGCGAAACAGTTAACAGAAAACAGTGAACAATGAAGGTGACAGCAAACACCAACAGTGAGGTCTGAGGTCTGAGGTCTGAGGCATCACATCTGGAGCAGCGTAAGATCAATTTACAAGGTTACTAATCCAAGAACTACCTCCAACCGCGATTTTTGACTGAAACAATGGAGAAATCGCAAAGTGCTTGCTGAATCGATAACTGCTCGTATGTCTTCCTGGAAATCCACATAACTTCGGCCTTCAGATTACAGTCTCATTGACCGGACACGCACGCGAGGATTTCATGTCGGAGATAGGCGACCTTTCCGAAGATATTCCGCTCGTTGGTGCCGGAAAGGTTGATCGAGTACCCGCTGACGCTCCCAAACCATCTGGATCATCACCATTGCCATCGCGATCACCGTCCTCAACAGCGATAAGCAGGGCACTTTTGCTCGATCTTCCAAACCTCGAGGACTACCTGCTATCGTTGTTGTCGAACGATCTTTCCGATATTTCCAAATGGACGCAAAAGACCTGGAACCAAATACTCGCGTTGTGGAATGGAGGCGATGCGGCAACGGGGAACGCAGCTGCTTCTGACCAAACGGTCCAATCACGGGAAGAACACGTCGGGACTCTATTGCTTGGAAGGGTTTTGGCCATGGCGACGATCCTGGCCGCTTCCGACGTTTACGGCACAAATGCATCGACCGGACCGGCCGCTGCCGCTCTGGGACTTCATCTGGTGGAGGCGAAGGAAAAGACGGGATTGCAAAACAACAACACGCACGGCATTGCTGCTCGCCGTCGTCGGTACCGCCGGCGCCTCTGGCTCTATGCCTTTTTGAGGATCCTCCTTCCCGAACTCTACACCATGGCAAAAAACAGGGCTGCGCCCATAGCACACGAAGATACCGACGAACCGTCGGGGATTGTAACCCGGGAGCAGCTGGCCTCGCACCGCAAGAGGCTGGTGCTCGGACGATTGTTCCGAGCCATGGACGGGGCAATTCTCCCCGTGATGCGATTGGGACTGTTGCTCTCTTGCTGGTTGTCGTCGTCGTCGTCATCGTCATCGTCATCCTCGTCATTGGGTCACGGGGGAAACCTCTCGCTCTGGTGGTCGGGGCTCTCCTACGAGGCGAGCCCAACGGCGGCTGCTTTTGCGACCGCCACGGGTTCGTCGTCGTCGTCGTCTCCGGTAGCATTGCATTCGTTCTTTGTGCTGTACGCCCACCGGCGTTGGCTCAACCGCATCGCTCTGTCGCTCGCCAACACCTCCGCGGAATCCCTCCGATCGACCTACCGGGAAACGACGGACCTGCTGCGCCGGCAGGTCGGAGCGCTGCGGGAAGAAGGACGGCGATGGCAACGACGACTGCGACCGCTTCAGCGACAGCGATGGTGGCCCGGAGCCCGCAAGACGACCGCGGTTCCGAGAGAGTCGTCCTGCCGCTGCCGGATCTGTGGCGCATCCGATCCGACGATTCCGTACGGATTCAGCTGCGGACGAGACGCTTGCGACAACAACAACAACGACGACGGCAACGACTTTGTGGCGTGCTACACCTGCCTCTGGGAGGCCGTGGCTTCTACCGCGGCAAAACGCAACACCGAGACGGTCGTGCGGTGCCCGATTTGCTACCAAGAAACCAGCCAGGGATCTGCCACACCCATCTGACGGGAACCGAGTCTGCGGACACAGTCTTACCGGATCGGAAAAAAATGAACGACACCGGAATCATCGATGCGACGAGGGAGAGTTTCTTCCGATCGGGAATTTTGCGGTCGGAATGCTTTTGCCTCATTTCGCCTCGGATTCCCCCCACCGGTACCTGACTGTTCCATCCAGCGTTCATTCACGATCGCACCTCACAGAACCGTGCTTCCAGCGACCTAAAAAGATTCGTTGACGGGGAAAAGCAATTCGACGGTAGGTGGGGGGTTTCCAAGGAGCACGGGAATAAGAAACAAAGGCAGTTGCGACAACCAATGGGCGCAACCACGGGGATTGACAGCCATTGTTCTTTTCCCTTCTTCTCGGGGTCTTCGATGATGACTATCTTGTGTTGAAGCGAGGTCGAGCAACAAGTGGTGGAGGTGACAAAGGGAAACATCTCATGGAAAAATCGACCGAGGTTGGTTTCTTGCGATTGCGATTGCGATTTCAAGAATGCAACGTCAACGACGCCATCAAAGCTTGGAATGAAACAGTCAATGCCCAATGCGCAACCCCTGTTTCTGTATTTGGAGCGCCATCGATTAGGAGGCATAAAGACAAGACTTTTGATATCTTGGATCCTTTTTCCCACCAACAAGTTTTCGCAAATTAGGATTGATTCGAGGTTTTCACTCCGGCAGACGCGTTGCTAATCGCTAGGACGTCATTCATTGCCAAAATTTTTCCCATGATATCGTACAATGCGGAAAAAAATGCTACGGGGTGCTTGGGCTGCTTCAGGTAGGTATCTGTAACTGGTACGAATCCTACAGAAGGACCCGGCACACGAGTTGTTAGGATCCCAATCGCAGCCTGTTGCAGTGTCTTGAGTCTTGCGAAGCCTGTTACTAAGCCTGCTGCTTAGCACACAGTCTAGCATCCTGCTGGAGACTGTTACTGGGAGCTAAGGTATGTAGCCCTGGTACATATCCCTACACAGGGGGGCAGCATCCTCCTTAGCATACTGCATAACATCATACTGGAAGGGGTGAATAATCAACATAGAAAATGCAGTACTACTGATTTGAAAATCATTACAACCAAGCAGCAACGAGTAGTACTAGTACTAGTACTACTACAACAAGCGAAGCAGGTCCAGGACAATTGATTGATTGATTGATTCGATCATTCTTGATTCCTTCCAACCATAACTCCAATCTCAATCCCAAATCCAGCTGGCTTTGATTCACTTTGATTCACTTCGCGATGGTTTGATGAGAATTTGCTTGAACCACGAGGGCATCATTTTTGTTTCTCACTACGTTCTCCCACGATTTTTTGGTTCCGGACAGTAAGATTTATGTGTGGGCCCACGGAAGATTTCAAGTACTACTACTACTATGTCTCGTACGGTACTGTACTTGCACCGGTAAGGTCATTACGAAGTTGAAAGTATTGGATCGAATTAGTAACAGTCGTTGGGAGTTTTTGTACTCTAACCGCAAATACAGTAAGATTGACAACTTCCAGAAAATCTTCATTGAACGTGAACCAGGCGCCGATACATACTGGTATTCACTAACCTTACCTACCCCTACCGGTACAAAACAATCCGAACATACCATAATTACTCGTAGCCCTTACGTAACTCTCACGCCAATCCTGGCGCAAACTACAACTACAATACCGGTATACAACGAAAGGCGAGCCCAGCAGCACAAATAATAACAATACATAACAGTATTAGTGTGGACATCGCAGCGCTGCCATGTCATTGTCGGTAGTGTCCTCCAACAATCGATCCGATCGCACCCGGAGTCCGAACCAAGACGGCAGTAGTGAGAGCGCCGTCGACCCGGGCGCTGCTTCCGATTTCGAAATCGGCACGGAGGCTTGCGCTGCGAGTGTTGCTGCCATTCTTCACTCATCGACTCCAAACGCTGCATCGAGCGTGAAACTCTGGGTCTCTGCCGCGCCGGACAACGAGACCGATTCGTCACCCTCGGTGGAAATGTTTCTGTCGCCACCGTCAATGATCTCGGGCGAAGGAAGCGGGACGCTCCGGCCTCTTCCGGACGATATCCACAACAACGGGACATATCACACCCAGACCGACACTAACGCTGACACTAACACTCAGACTCAGACTCACAATTCTACTGTCGACGACGGCGCAACCCCGCAGCCGATCATCGATTCCATCCTCCCCCCCGTCACCGACGAACTCCGAACCCAGTACGCTCACTTTCTCCGAGCAAAGCAGGAGCTGGGCAGCGGAAACCGCAACGCCAGCGAGAGCGACAACGCCAACGACGGCGAGAGCGGCAGAAGCCTCGGGGAGCTGCGCGGCCGCAACAAAACCCCCCGGAGCATTTGTTGCTGCCTGGTGTGCGGAGTTCCGACGCTTCTGTGGTTTTGCCTCGTTGGCTTTGCCATTGTCACCGTCGTCTATGCCGTCATCACCGCCGTTGGTTTGCGGGAGGAGGATGGTCCCCTGGTCCGGCCGCCCTACGGGTCCGCGGTGCCGACGCTCACTCCGACCGCTCTGCCGGCGTCTGGTTGAGGGAGGCGGCACCGCAATGCGATGCGATGCGATGTCATTCCGTGCAATGCAATGCAAATGCAACGCAATGCACTCATCGCCGGTGGGATGCGCCAAACCCACGGGCGAGCAATCAAGACACAAAACGACTCGAAAGTCTGTCACAATCCTTGCTTTGTCCCGACAGAACAGCGCATACAGGCAGGGAATGTTTCGACAAGCGTGGCATCCGCGGTACCGATGGAACAAACGAGAGCACGACGAACCGACGGCGCATGCGGATACCGGGAAAACTCGTTAGGAGCGCACAACGAACGTCGTCATCGACCGATGGAAATCCGAGACGGAACAAAAAGACGTGCGTTCGGCGTCCCACTCTTTGGGTGCGACGGATTGGCACGTACCTCGCGGGCGTGGGGGCCGTTTGGGAGGGTTGGCGATGTTGCTTTCTTTCTTCCTTTCGTTCGATGGGTCGAGTTCCTTGTCCGTGCACGCATACACATGCGCACACTCGCACGAATCCCAATGCGCACATCCATGCTCGTGTTTCGGATCTCATGGCATCGCATCGCATCGCATCGCGATGGAAATACAAACACGCATTTGTTCGTTGCGATCACAACCTTCCGTTGCTTGGTATGGTATGATATGCTAGGGTGGGGTATGGTACGCATCGCAAATCATTGAAACGAGAGCACCCATCGGGCCGCGTCGCACTGCCCGTCACCCGCGAATGTGCGCTTCGGCACGCGTCATTCGGTTCCGTGCGAGGAATGCACCGGTATGCACCGCGGGTGCCGTGGCGGACCAACGGGGCTCAGGCGCTGGGTTCCGTGATCGACCGCGTGCGTCGGGTGCGCAACGCAAGACTCGGCAAAGAAACCCGGGGTTCCGCAACCGAATCGCTAGAAATAGTTTAGTTTAGAGAATGGAATAGCAGTCTCATACATACTTTTCGTTGGTGGTCTAGGTTCGTATCATCGGGTTTAGTTTAGTAAGTAATACGAAGTAATTGTTACGTGTTTGTTGTAGGGAACACGTTGGTGATGTCCAACGTGCGGTGTCACACTCTGTTGTCGCTTCATGAAATACTTCCCGGCGCAATCGTGCGTGCCACTTTCGGAGATGAATTCGGTTCCGGCTTTCGCTTTGACGAGAGTGTCTCGCTCGTGCATCAATCGTCTCGTGTTTCACAGAATGGAGTGCATTGCTTTGGTTCGCGTTGCCTGTCTCTTTTGAATGAAGAGAAAAAAAAACTATGACTCACTACACGCATGTGTACTCTCCGAGCGCTGTTTTCCCACATTCTGCGGGGGCGAACCAAACCTATCCTCTCCGATCCAGTTTTGTCGAGCGCACGAGTCCGTCACCAATATCAATACACGGATGCAAGAAGAGACGACGAGACGAGACGGCATCCAACCGTGACAATACCGCAGCGAGAGAGGGAACCCGTGCATGCGCCCGGGTCGGGTCAAATCACATCCGCATTACTTTTTCTTCTTCTTCTTCTTCTCTTCCTTTTTCTTTCGCTTCTTTTCCTTTTTCGAGGATTTTTTCTCTTTTCCCTCGTCTCCCCCCGAGGATTTTCGCTTTTTCTTCTTGGGTGGTTTCTCGTCGGCATCCTTGTCGTCGTTCGTTTCGCTCTCGCTGATGTTGTGGGTGCGGGACTCGGCTTCCACGTCCTTGGTGGTTGGCGTTGTTGCCGATGATGATTTCGTCAGGAGCACCTTGGGTGCCGCCATTCCGTCCCATTCGGTCTTGGCCTTCGCCTCCTTTTCTTCCTCCTCGCTGATCTTTTCCTCGGCCCGGTTCCATTTCCCCTTTTGTTGCGTCTGGGCGCGCATTCCGAATCGCGCTCCCCCGGTGGCCGCAAAGAGTTCCTCGTCGGTGTATTCGAGCTTTCGCTTCTTGGTTTTCTTGGATTTTTTCTTCTTGCTTTTCTCGCCGCTTTCGTCGCCGCTGTCGGATGATCCGTCGCCGCCGCGGCTCTTGCGCTTGGAGGATTTCTTCTTGGATTTTTTCTTCTTGTTCTTCTCCGCCAGCCTGGCGAGCGTGTTTCCCACCGAGGACTTCCACCACTGGTCTCCCGTGACGACCGGATCGAGCTCGATGGCCGCCGCGGAAGCCCCGAGCGCCAGTTCGTCTCTGCGCTTGGTGACGCGAATGTGCTCGGCCCTCCCGTCGCGGTTCTTCCCCAGCCCGGTGCCCTCGGTCCAGCCCAGTTTTTCCAGTTGCTTGCGGGCGAAATCGCTCGGTCCGGTCGCGACGGATTCGTTCAGGTTGGCGCCCATCTTGGACTTGTGCTTGCGGCCGCACAGCTGCAGCAGGGAGGCGGACGTTTCGTTCGGGCTCATGGCGGTCGGTCTGGATTGTTTGCGTGCGCGCGCGTGTGTGTGTGTGTATTTGTGTGTTTGTATTTATGTTTTGTCTGTGTGAAATACGTCGTCAACGGTTGGGGACTTTGTGCGATGTTTGCAAGCAATCTCGTTCCGGAACTACTGGTACGGTATTTGTCTTCGTTCTTCGCAGAGGTACACGTAGCGAGCAATCCTTGGATCGAATGAGTTGTCTTGTGCAGAACACAAATCGTTTCGCTGACAAAAGAAAGAGCAACAATGATAACCCGCACTGAGAAAGAAAGTTCAGAATGTTTTGCGAAGTAACCTTACTGTATTTTTTAAAAAAGAGAGGAATGAATTAAGAGGTACTGTAGTAATGATTTCAGGGTGCAATCAGATCCGAAATAATGAGAATGAAGAAAGCCAAGTTTGATGTTGGTTGGTCGAAAGACATGATTTCAACAAGGGCAAGCGGCTAGACGATGCGTTTTGAAAGTTAACCTCGATACGGTATTATGATACATATGTCGTAAGTTTACTCAATAAGTTTAGTAAACATACCAACAAAGTAAAAGCATTGATATTGTAATTGCTCGTGAGTGAGCGATAGAGAGTAAGGTTCTTACTACTACTACTACTAGTACTAACAACATCAACAACAGCAGCACGCCGAGTGCTGGCAAACACTGAGTCTACAGAGGACACTGTTCAAGCGTTATTGCATAAACTCAGGTACTACAATATACTTCCCTCTAGAGGTAGTACAAAGGAGTCGATCGATACTACTACTAGAGTAGAGAGGGCATGATTGGGTGCTTACTACTAGTAGTACTAGTACTACTACTAGTAGTAGTAGTACTAGTACTCCTACTACTAGTAGTAGTAGTAACAATTTGTTGTTAGTACTAAAGGAGAAAAGAAGAAAGAAGTGGGAGATTCGCCGTGACAGCAGCAGCTGTCTCGCACTGAATATATAACGCTATCTTGTACTGAGTATTATCAATGCTATTGAGAGCTGGAGAGACTAAGAGCATGCTGGCATCTCAATCATCTACTTTCATTACTTCACTTCTAGTAAAAATCCGCAATAAAGTCTCCTACTACTATCTTCATTTGTTTTAAAATACAATTTTCATATTTTTATGCTGAAACTAACAATACCAGTATGAGTATGGGTGTTGACAAACTTAGCCACAAGGAAATGCTGGCTGCTACTGGTAGTAGCACTAGTAGTAGTAATGCACGTCCTATTACTACTAGTAGTATAAGTGTAGTACTAGTAGTACTACTACTCTAGTGATGGTGGTGGTGGTGATATGACGAGTAGTTCACCAAAAAACGAGAAACAAGAACAAAACTGATGGTACAGCACCAGCACGAAGAAACTTGGGTAGCACTACCAGTACTATCAAACGCATTGACTGGTGCTACTACTGGTCGCCCCTAGTAGTTCTTATAGTGCCATGCGTACTTGCGGGATTCCAAAAACTTGCAGCACCAGTTGGTGGATCAAAGTCGGATCTCAGGAAAGTTGAATTGGTGTTCAACCTTTCGAGAAGTAATGGCCCTCCTATACAACATGGTAGGACGGCAGTCATCCATTTCTAGGCATCAAAGGGGCGTTCCTCTTTTCCTTCGTCGCTATCTTCAAGAAACAGATAACGGGGACTTAGTGACGGCGAAAAGCCAATCGTTGTAAGAGGTATGGTAATACTCTTCAGCACCATAGTGGTGTTTCTTTCTTCTGGGGTTCGATTTCGTTCTTCGCGAATGTTCATGAACAATGAAGACGACGATGATGAAGATGACGACAAAGATACGTTTTGGTACCAGATAGTATCGGACACCTCCGAATCACATTCTGGGGTATTACGTTCTTGCTTTGGAACCGACGCGGAGGTATTCGCAGGCGGGAACCAAGTTTTATCTGTGTTCCAGGCATCATCTTCATCCGGGGCAATATCTTCCCACTTTGTGCAGTCCTCACAATAGCATCTCTGATAGGTCCGATACGGCACCCTTAGATTGAAATTGCGAGGGCGACTGCTTCGGATTAAATGATTAGTAGTGCTTCGACCGCATGTGTCCAGCAGACGAAAACGATCCCCGTCGCTGTTGTTATAGTTACACATTGGAAAACTGATTCGATAAAATTTCGGGTAATCCGGACCGTGCTGGCATTTCTCCTCTTCTTGCTGGTGATTATTGAGATAGCTGTCATCTCGGGATTTCGGCATTGCTTCAGCAAGAGTTTTGGTCATGGTCGTGCCAACCAAGCTTTCGTCGTTGATATCTTCGACCGTGTTTGTCAGACTACTTTTCTCGGTCCTCCGTTCTAGATTCGTAGCATCAAAACAGTCTTCACAATAGCATTCGTTGCCGTAGATCTTGCACAGTGACGAAGACGATTTCGCATGTTTCTGGCCGGAACGATTCGGCGCAACAGCGATGGAATCATTCGTCTGTAGCTCTCTACTAGAAATCTTTCCATTGACTCCAATATCCGAAGCTTTCGTAGCGTTCTCTTTAGTTATTGGTTTCCCAATCACGTGAGATTCGAGTCCTGCTCGTGCTACCGTCGTTTTAGACGGTGCCGTCATATGCTTTTTGTCTTGATGTGAAAGAAGGTCCTGCTTTCGTCTTCGTCGATGTTTTTGCTGCTGCTTCTGCTTCTGCTGCTGCTGCTGCTGTTGCTGTTGCTGCTGCTGCTGCTGCTGCTGCTGCTGCTCTTGTCGTGGTAATGGTGGGATGGAAGACGTAGACGACGGAGACGATTGCAAACCAAATGGCCGACACGACTCGGCTTTCTTGCTAGTGAGATTTTTGTCCGCAGAGAGAAATGATCGGAACTGAGGCTGTAATAACGACGATATATTTCGAAGGTCTGTGTCGTTTTGGGTTGGTTTTCCTTTTGCTAAAACGATGTCTGTCGCTGCTGCTGATGCTACCGTTGCTGCCAGCATTATTTCTTGTGCAGTACGCCTCGGTCGTGGCGGTCGACGATTTTTGTCTCGCCCTCCAGGGGCGGGGGTCGATATTGGTGTTGCTGTCGTTGCGATTCCATCTCTTTCCCCCGCAAATCTCGAGGATTTGGGTTCCACCATGCTCTTGGACTTACTCGCAGGCAAATTGGCATTAAAGCTCCGTTCGTTTGCATCATCGCCTTTTTTTCTGTTGCGATTTGGTCGGCGATTGTTGGTGTTAGTCTTGGCGTTGGTCTTGGCGTTGGTGTTGGTGTTGGTGTTGGTGTTGGCGTTTGCGTTTGCGTTTGTGTTTGTGTTTGTGTTTGTGTTTGTGTTGATGGAAAGCTTGCTGCTGCTTGCATGATTGTGGCTGGAAGATGATAAGGAAGACTGGATCGCACGCGCAGAACGATAAGAGTTCGACGTCTTCTTTTTCTTCGATGGAGACGGCTTGTCCGAATCTGCCCAGCAGGACGTGAGTTCGTCGGGTTGCCGCATTCGACCGCGGTGACGTTGTTGCCGTTCGTTCCGGAGGGGCATCATGGCAGATGGATTTGATAGCAAGTTATGATTTCTGTGTCTTGTGTTTGTGTCTGTATTTATCGGGAGAATCTTCCATTCTCTCTCGCCTCCCCAACTCAAAATCGATCGATCGCGGGAAAAGTCGGTTGTTGTTTCGAAGAAAGAACGGT
The DNA here is from genome assembly GCA_037355855.1 of Pseudo-nitzschia pungens. Lineage (NCBI taxonomy): Eukaryota > Bacillariophyta > Bacillariophyceae > Bacillariales > Bacillariaceae > Pseudo-nitzschia > Pseudo-nitzschia pungens. The sequence continues at coordinate 1,596,004 of CM074763.1, read as the reverse complement.
CTCGGTTTCTAATCCTTTCAAAAAACCAAAAAATGAGAGCTGTGCATCGAATCTGCCATAAAAGCAACGGCCATCACTCCGTGGTTGTGAGTCTTGGTTGGTCTTGGTCATGTTGCTTGTGGCCGAATTCTTTCCCAGGACTACTCTAATAATACCGGTAAGTTACGCACGTACGGGATCTTTCTCTGACAACGTAAGGTTTTTACCGTAAGGTTACCGTAAACCTTAATTACCGGTAATCTAACGGTAGAATGAATGAATTGATCAATCATGATTTTGATTCATCCGATCCATGTTGCGCGCTCTCTCAAACAGAGCCGTTTCTCGATTGGAATTTTTCATATTAGAGATAAGGATACTGTATCCAACGCAAATGCTACAACGCGTGCGACATCTAACGGTCGTAGTAGTAGCATACCGGTAACCTTACCGGTATTAGTCCGGTAAGCTAACTCGTAGTTTTAGAAAAAAGAAATGTAAGAGGCATGTTTATTGTGCACGCCGTAATTCAATCTTAAAAATTACTACGGTACGTATGAAAAAGGATGAGATTCCCGCTTTTCAAATACAAGCGTAATTAGAACGAAACAATAAATACCAGTAAGGTTTATTCAATACCCGTAATCCGTAGTACGAATCACAATTTATGTGAAACAAGCAATTGTTTGTGTCATCAAACGCCCCAATTATTCAGATACAATAAACAATCCAGTAATCTTAGTGATAGCGCAAATTGCGAAGATCACACGATCGATTCGTAGTTCAAATAAATAAGTAGTAATATGTAGAGTGAGAGGCGCTCACTTCGTTATGCACAAAGAACACCAGTATCTAAAAGCGTCTAAGGGTCTCATCAAAATAACATCGAATAACATTCAATACCATTCAATCACCGACGTTTCTGGCTTTGGTCATAGGATTCAACACATTTCTTCGCTGTTGCTTTGATCAGCCAAACAAGGTACACTGTCCTTTAGCTTGTAACCACAACATATATTTGTCAATCCACGGCATCAAACGGAGCAATCGTGGCCCCGAATTCTTACAACGAAAAAAATCGCATCGAACTTTCCTCCCAATGTTGCTGCCACAAACAGGAGTGTCTTCCGTTCCGCTCCTTGGTCGACTGTTCATATTTATAGCACTGTCTTTGCCGGCCGTGCATGCGGCACTATCAGCTTCCGTTGGGTCCACCATTTTCGAAACGAACGAGGGCGAGAATCTTGGTGCCGCATTGATTCCGGTGCAAATCGGCAGCGGCCACCGGCAACGACGCCTCGATCAGATTTCCGAAGACTACGATGTGTATGTCAATTTTACCGAGGTTCTAGATCCCAGCACCGCGGAATCGTCAATGGCCGCGGACCTAATCCAACAGGTGCGGGCGTATCTGAATTCGACCACAGAAAACGACGAGAAGGGAGAGGGGGATTCTTCGTCGTCGCTGGCCGTGAATGAGTTGCTGCGGGGATTCTTGAAGGAAGACTCGAACGATAATGCCAACGGGGAAAGTAGTTCCTACCTGGAATTCACTATTGGCGGTGGGTTTGGACTGGAACTGGGCGCGGGAGGGGCGACCGCTGTGAACGTCACAAAAGTCAAGGTGAGGGGACTCGATACCTTTTACCTACTCGATGCGTTGCGTCCAACGGTGCCGGACATCTCTGACAGCAGCAATGAAACCACATTGGAGGAAGAGGATGAGGACGAGGAAGACGAATCCGATGAGAACTCCTCGACGATCATTCAAAATTCGTTTGCCCTCAATGAGCTCGTACTAGAACTGGAATACACCGAAACCACGGGTGATACGACCATCGAAGGGTTGGTGGTGGCGCTCCCCTTCGAACAGGTTGTCTTTACCAGCGTCCCGATTCGCCTTGACCTTGGATTCGACCGACTCCAGCAATTCCCACTCGGTGCGCTTCTGCCCCACGACAACAACGGGTTTTATTTCTTGATGCCATGTCTTCGATCCGTCGTCGACCACATGGAGATTCTGGAAATGGAAGTTGAATTTGGTGCGATTGGGATGCCCGTGCTTCTCGAAGAGGAGGAGATCGCATCTCCCTTCTACAACCTCCTGGTGACCTTCTTTGTGGGCCTGCCGGCCGCGGTTCCGATTTTCTTTGATAGCACCGTCCGGGGTCTGCTCAACGATGTGATCTGGGACAACATGGTGGAAGCGAAAGAGGATACAGAGATTACTTGTCCCTACGCGTCAACGATCAACGACGATATTGAAGACAATCTTGTTGATTTTCGATCGTTTTTCGCGAGCGGACTTCCTGCTATGCTCAAGAATTTGATCGATGATCAATTGCTGACGGTTTCCGACGATGCCGCCGATGCCGACAGCACATTGCTAAAGATCAACGGGGTTCTCGTCGAACCCATGATCGAAACCATGGGTGGAGGAACGAGTGCTACAAATTATTCCATGACCTTTGGGAGCATCGATGATAGTGCCGACGAGATCTCAAATGGGTTGGTGGATGTGAACACGACCATTGCCATCGGTGGCCTCGATGCCAACGTCCGGGTCGTAGTAAGCGATCTCGTCATCGAAAACATCAACACCATGAAAGCTCCCATGGAACTCCTCGAACCCCTGGCCGACAAACCCCACGAAATCCACAATCTGATGACCATGGGACTCGGAAAAGAGGAGGGTGATCGCCCCGCACGAGTCTCCGCGCGAATCTTTTTTTCGGTACAAACCAGCAACGGAGGCATCGAGCACGACGTGACGATCCAACTAGGGATGGAGACGCTCTCGATTGCATTGGACGCGCTCCTGAAGGTAGTGGGACCGAAATTGTACGGATTTCCCGTCCGTGATATTGCGAACCTTCAGTGCTGGTTGGCTACCATACAAACACCACTCGTGGACGCTGACGATTTGAATCGCAACCCCACGGCAGGCATTGCGCAGTTGGAAGCGGCTCTGGAACGTCTGAATCTGAGCGTCGATTGCAACCAACTCAGTGATGACAACCCAAGCAGATTCGACACGGGCAAATGCAACAGTTTGCAAATGGAAGAATGGACGACCCAGCTCCTGCCCACACCCGAGGCCCAGAAAGAGGCGACCGAAACAATGAATTCGATTTTGGAGTTCGCAACGAGCATCTTGTCTGGAGATGCTCTGCAGGTTCCGATCGACCGAATGCTCACCGAGGCCGCATTCCAATGCCCCCACAGCCCTGAGTATGATCCCAACTATGAACCGGTCTCTTCCTCCGACGCTTTGGAACCCATTCCACCCTATGAATATTCCGTTGAGTATTTAGTTCTTTGGGGAAGTGTTGCTCTAGGATTGGTCGTGATTGTGGGTCTCGTGGGATTTGTAGTGAGGTTTGTGGTACGCCGACGGCACAAACAATGGCTCGAAGAGTGCTCGGAGGAGCAGCGACTTGCTCTCGCAGAGCAGCACGCCGCAGACGATGCGATGGAAACACGACTGAACGCTGCGACGCGTTCGATGTTTTCGAGTCCCGAAATCCCCGTTTGGATTCGCTTGGGAATGCCGATTATTATACTCGGAAACATTGCTCTGTTTCTGAGTGGTCACCTGAACCTCGGTGCGACAGTCAACATCGAGCTAATTTTTGCGGGAGAAACGATTCGCGTCGACGATTTCTTTACATTTTCCATTGCCCGATCCACGATCGATATCTGGAAGGCAGGGGGCAAGGAGCTCGCGATTTTGATTTTGATCTTTTCCGGAATTTGGCCCTACACGAAACAGATCTTGACTCTCGGCCTGTGGTTTGTGCCGACGAGGTGGTTGTCGGTTTCGAACAGAGGTTCAGCCTTGTTGTGGATTGATCGGCTAGCCAAGTGGTCGATGATTGACATTTTTGTGATTGTCATTTGTATTGCTGCATTTCGTGTTACAATTTCGAGTCCAGAAGTGGGATTCCTTCCGGAAGGTTTCTATTCGGTCGATTTACTGGTTGTCCCTCTGTGGGGTCTGTATTCGAACATGACTGCCCAGCTCGTCTCTCAGGTCAGTTCCCATTTCATCATTCATTATCATCGCCGGATCGTGGAGAAAGCCACGGCAACGCTCGAAGCAAACGACAACTCGCTGGCCGCTATTTCGAAGGAAGGCGATCAAACTTGTCATCCTGTAGAAGACGAAAGCGATCCCGATCAGGAGTTGCTCAGAACCCGTCAGTTTTCTCGTCCACATCGAGACTCGAGCGAAACATTGATCGTTCGGGATTGGGTCGCTGCTGCTATGCTCATTTGCACAATCCTGGCCTCGATATTGGTGATTGTAGGATGTTTTTTACCTTCCTTTTCGCTTGAGATCCTTGGAATGATTGGAATTGCAGTCGAGTCCGGAAAAGAATTTCAACCAGCAATCACAAATCACAGCGTCTTCTCGATTGTCAGTCTCCTCTTTGACGAGGCCAAGTTCTTGGATACTACTTCTGCATATATTGGAATCACGATTCTCTGCTGTCTCTTCCTGGGGACCGTCTTGCTCTCTCCAATTCTTCAGAGCATTGGCTTGCTTTATCAATGGTTTGTTCCGCTAGGAAGGAAGAAACGCCTTCGTCTGTCCATATTGAATGAGATTCTACAAGCATGGCAATACATCGAAGTATACATCATAGCGTTGTTCGTTGCGAGTTGGTAAGTGGCAATCGCACTAGGAGGGATTCTTCGTTTTGTTCAGCATATGCATCGTCTATCGTCTCCGTGTTTGTGACACAAAAATTGATCATGGTTCCGCAATTGCTCACAAATTCTGCTTTCCCGCTGGACTTGCTTTCGTACAACAGGCAACTGGGGCCCGTGTCGGAATACATGTTCAACGTCTATTGTGGATCGCTAGATGGATTCTTTGCGCAACTGGTTCAGTACGGTCTGATTGAGGAAACGGATGCACAGTGTTTCAGCGTGCAGGGATCGCTGGAACCTGGCTCGTTGACGCTTGTTTTGGCGGCGATATGGCTAGCGCTCTTGAATTCCTTCGTTACCAAAGCCACGAGGCAGTGCGATTTCGAACAGAAGAGGGCAACCTACGACCACAACGCCGTGGCGATAGAACAAGCATCCTCCCCGAATAGTCCTGCAGAAGCATCGGCAGAAACGCTCACAATCCGGCACCTTCCTGTCCTGTTCACCGATTCGTATCGGTGGCTTCTTCGGGGAAGTTCCAACGAAGGGGAACCTAACAAGCTACCTTCCGAATCTGTGTTGGTAGATCCGGATTCAACTGAAGCCGGAGCGGACGCAGAACCATAGAATGGCGGAAGGTTCACTGGTTGATTATTTGCCAGTCTATATCGACTAATTATCGAACCGAAGGTGGACAAGATTGCAACAGAGGAATGACTTTTATGGATTAAAATAATTGCAATGTTAAATGCAACTCGAAGGCCAATTTTGCAACTGAATAGAACTGTAGCAACCTCACGAGGAGTCGTCATTCCTCGCTCAATCAAATCATTCTTCTTCACTCAGTTCAGAAGTATAATTTGCTGCTGCTGTGTCTCTTTCTCGGTGGAAGTCGCTGCCGTAGTAAGTCAGCCGTGATGGGATCATCGCTTGAAACACAAATTCCGAGCATAATATAAAACACAGACGTCCCCTTCATACCAGGTGCTGCAACTGAATCCATAACAGAGCAGGCAAATGGGAGAAGCAGGAGTTATTACTGTTGCCACTCCACTCTCTGTCATCCACAGACATACCAGTGTCGACGAGGGCTGCAAGACAGATCTGCATCCAACAAGTTGGAACTAGTGCTGCTGTGGTATCATCCAGTGAACTCTTGATTGGTTCCCCTTCGAGCTTTCCAGCAATATTCCAGGAAGAAGTGTGATTGGAGTCAAGTGCGATTGGAAAACTATTTAGGTATTAGCTCTTTGTGATTGTCTTTTTCCAAAGTCTGCAGCGTCAATGTTTGTAGAGTTCGATGATCATATTCGCTCTTATTTTTGTTGTACCGGTTGGGTCAGCGAAAGAGCTGTACAAATTTCATTTTGAAAATCTCAAAACAACATCTCCCCCGGCGCGCCGCAGGTACGTAAAGCCGATCAATCAAAGTGTATTCAAAATACGACACAACTTACAGGTGTTCGGTTCAAAATCGAAGTATTATTATTGAAAATTGATGCACGTTTGACCCGATACGTACGTACGACGAACATGCGGCGACATGCTTGTCCATCATACCGCAAGCCTGTTGAGTTGCCGCTCATCAACATCACTTATGTGAATGTCGTGAATTCTTCCGCTCTCAAGGAACCGGATCGGTAGTAGGAATCCCAATAAGTAGCATTACGAGCAGTGTCTGGGCCTTACTCTTCGTCGTGAATCTAGCTCCAGAATCCCGATCCGGCAGAATACAAACACACCGCATCGCACTTTGCAGAGGCATCTACCGTAGGTGCAACAAAAAGTGCAACACGATCTGCCAAACACGGAGCTTCGGCGACTTCTGTTCTCGTGCGTTGAAAAGGAACCAAGTGCCTTTGTAGATCTCGCACATCCCCGTTGCTTCGAAAGCCAATCGCTACAATGACATCAGGAAAAATGATCGGCGTTTGCAATCCTTCCTTCGCAGCAAGGTGCATTGCTTTTCTTCTTCTTGCTTCACCGGCAATCCTACAAATATCCAATGCCTTTGCTCCTCGCCCGTTTTCGGCCACAACGAAGGGAACCACAACTAGAACGACGACCAGCAATGCAAAGACAACATCCAACACCGCACTCCACCTGCGGGTGGCGTACCAGGGCGAACCGGGAGCATACTCCGAAAAATCCACTCGGGAGCTATTGGGCGACAACGTTATCGCTATCGGAAAGCCCAACTTTGAGGCTTGCTTCCGAGCCGTAGCATCCATGGAGGTCGATTACTGCTGCCTGCCGGTCGAAAATTCCCTGGGCGGGTCCATCCACGAGAATTACGATCTGATGCTTCGGTACGATCTCACCATTTGTGCCGAACACGAATTCCGGGTGCAGCATTGCGTTCTGGCCAAACCCGGCGTGCGATTGCCCGATGGCAAGAACGACAACCAAGACGACGGAGAAACCACCGTGGCCCGGTTCGCTATTAGCCACCCACAGGCCCTGGCACAGTGCGACAATTACCTTCGGAGTCTGGGGATCATCCCGATCCCGACCTACGACACGGCGGGAAGTGCCAAGATGATTCAGGACGACGATTTGCCAGACCGGTGCACACCGGAGAACACAATTGCGATTGCGTCGGACCTGGCCGGAACCACATACGGCATGAATTGCCTCGCCAAGGGAGTCGAGGATGACGATTCCAACTTTACGCGGTTCCTTTTGCTGGGACGGAAGGGCGTGCTGGAATATCTTGACAAAGACGTTCCATCGAAAACATCCGTGGTCTTTACCTTGCCCAACACAGCAGGGGCATTGTACAAGGCCTTGGCCTGTTTTTCACTTCGTGACATTGACTTTTCCAAGATCGAATCCCGTCCAACCTCCGCGGCCCTCTTGAACTACCTCAAGTTCCGCAAGAGCCAGCAGACATACGCAGAGCAAAAGGACAAGTCGAAGCCATCCGTCGACGATGATCTCCCCCGTTTCCGGTATTGTTTTTACCTCGATTTCTTGGACGGACAGCTCTCGAGAAACAGCGAGAACGCCCTGTCCAATCTGCGGGAATTCACGGATTTCGTGCGCATCCTGGGTTCCTATCCCCGCAAGTCGCAACTGGTCGGCCCGGTCAAGGATGCCGCGGCGGAAATCAAGATCCAGCGCGTCCCGGACGATGCCGACGTTGCGGTGGACGTGGGTCACGACGGCGCCACCGTCAACGACTCTCTTCGCATCGGATTGGTGGGATTCGGCTCGTTTGGTCAGGTCCTCGCTGCGCGAATGATCGACGACAACCACGAGGTCTCCTGCTTGGACACGAACGATAAGGTGTGTTTTTAAATGTTGCACCGGTGTTGGTCTTGTGTTGTGTTGTGTTGTGCTTTGCGTGCCGAGGAGAAGGGGGGGAATTCTTGTCGCCGATGCAACAACGGCCGAACACATAAAATCCTGGCGCGCTGTCTCACCGACACGATTTGATTTTGTCCACCGTCCTTTGTTCATCCCAGTCCGAAGAGGCAGCAAAACTCGGCGTCGACTTTCATTACGATGCCAGCAACTTCTTTCGGGGACTGGATGTGGTTGTCATGTCCGTCCCTCTCATCCGATTGCAAGAGGCCGTCGACTCTCTCCCGATCCATGAATTGCGGGGGAAACTCGTGGTGGATGTCAGTCCATTCAACGACCGTCCCAAATCGATTCTGTTGCAGGCCTTTGCCAGCTATCCCGACATCGATGTGTTGGTGACGAATCCGTTGCTCGGAATGGTCCCGCGCGAGGAAGACGGCACCCACCACGTCGTCCGCGACGGCAGCGGCCTCTGGGAAGGCCGGAAAATGGTCTACGAACGCGCCCGGGTGGCCAACATTTCCCGATGCGATCGGTACCTCGAGATTTTCGAGCGCGCCCGCTGCGAGGTCGTGGAAGAAATGGCCGGGGTCCACGATTCGGCCGTGGCCGATGCCCAGTTTGTGACGCACCTGATCGGTCGGCTGCTGAACCGGGACCTCCTGGCACCGACTCCCATCGCGTCGAAGGAATACAAGGACCTGACCGCCATTTCGGAAATCGCCGCCGCCGGATCCCTGGATCGTTTCTACGGAATGTACAAGTACAATCCGCGCGCCAGGGACATCATTCGGACGCTCCGGGAAAACTTGGCGTCTCTCGAATGCGAGCTGGCGGCGCGGGGGGCCTATCTGGAGGCGAAGGAGGAATTGGTCAAGGGGGATCGGCAACGGCTTCTTTCGGAAACGAGACTGTTGTTGCAAGAACTCGCCAAGAGCGATTTTGTGGCAGACACGACGCCGGTGACTGTGAGCAACAGCAACAGCAGCAGCAGCAGCGAAACGATCGACGGTTCCGCAGAAATGGAAGCATCCGTGAAGATCGAAGAGGCGGAAGATACTACTAATGTCGACGAGGAAGATGGAAGTATGTTCTTTCTCAAATAGACTCTTTGTGTATCGGCGTTAAGAATTAACATCCGTGAACAATGATTTGATCACTGACAACGAAAACGATATACTCTTCCGTGTTTTTATATTATGGTGAAATTCTCTCAAAAAGTAGCATTGTGTCCATTCGCACAACGTTCTATACTTTGCGGTTTGTCGAACCCAGGAGTGTATAGTTAAAAAGGCACCGAAGCACTAGAATTTCAAAATGCAGCGACGGAATCTTGCTTCTTAAATTAAAAAAAGAGCAGACAACGCCAGTGATCCTAGTTAGCCCTAGTAAAGAACATGGGGAGGTCCCAACTTTAAAATACAGATGACACCGAATAACAATCCTACTTCTCTGTGCAAATTAGGCGGCATAGCGAGCAGTCCTTTCCGTATCGGAACACTTCCTGGAACGAGGATCGAACCCACTACACGTACGGTATGCAACTCTTATCTTGCCGGATTGTGCGGTGTTTCAAACGCACCAAATTCAAGTGACGACATTGGATCCCTGAATATAATACGGGGATATCGTTCGGAACGCCACACGGAGCATATTCTGGCCGTTCACCGCAGCGAGATAAAGCAGACGGACAGGGTTCATTGAAATCTGCATCAATCTTGCTCTGCGGATGGTAGGTCCTATTTTAAGAATACGATGCCTGCCATGCCTGGCATCTGTGCTAGGCTTCCGCAATTTCGAGATCTACGAAGTATTTGGATTTTGGATGAGAACCCCAGATTGATTTTGATTGATTCATTCCTACCGGGTCAGGTTACAGTATTCGTAAAACTAGTGAATTCGTGCGTGCGTTTAGGACGGAAATCGACGTTCTTCGTTTTTTGGACCTTCTTTTTTTCGCCCAGCGAATCGCTTTGTTTTTACGTCCAGATTGCACAGAAAGACAAGCGAGAACAGTCAACGGTCCATCTTCTTTAATTAAAACAATAATGAACCAGCTGCATGTTTCGTGTCGTTCGCGGTTCGAATGATTCATTCCTTCCCCGAAGCATCAGCGGCAGCAGGCAGCAGCGAGCAGCAACGAACGTCTGTTGTATCCACAAAATAATAGTCCGAACACCAGCTTGACTTCGTCTTGGTTGAAAGAAAAAAATGCCGTGATTGAACGATAAAGAAGTCGAGTCCATTATCTAATACAGTAAGCTCTGTAGTAAACAAAGCATCCACGTACGAGTAACTTACTTCAAACCGTGCTTGCCCGGCAACTTGCTTCTCGGCACTCGGCAGCTTCGAATGACGGATCGAGTCCCGAATTCCCTTCCGAGATCCTCAATCAATCAAACAAAACCCCAACGCGAAGAAAGGACAAACCATTCATTGTTGGTAAAGATCCGAACTAAAGTAGCATTCAACAATGGGATTTTGCTCCCAACGAGAGTGCCCCGCACTTTCCGAAGGCTTCCCTCGTCGTCGACATTCGAGACCTCGAGTCCGTCGGCAACGGTGGTCAGCCGGCAGAACTTTCAACCGCAGCCGGGGAGTTCCAATCGGCGTCGAACCGAGGAGTGATCTTCGTCGGACGTGCGCATTGTGGTCGCTGGTGCTCCTTTGTTCGAGCATCGGATGCGGCAGAGTTTCCTCCTGGACAACGCCAACACCAACCACGACGACGCCGTTGACCAGGGTCGGGCAGCCGCGGGTCCTTGCTTCGAAACCCGCCTTTTGGACGAAAGCTTCCTCTTCTCCGGTCGGAGTTCTCTCCATGTATCGATCGCGGAGCGAATTCGATGGCAATGACGAATCCTTCGCATTCGGAAGTGGGCGCAACGTCTCTTCTTCGACGGCAACAGTGACAGCAACAACAACAACAACAACAACAACACCAACAGCCACGGTTACCGCATCATCTGTACCCACTCCGACTACGACGTCAAAGACAAAAACAACAGAAACAACAGCAGCAGCAGCAGCAACAGCAACGACGACGACGACGAACACAATTTCCTCGGACTCTCCTATTCAAATCCATCGGTTGCCATTTGTCCGCCGAGTCCATTGCATTTCGGATTTGCACGTGGATCACCGGCTCAACATGGACTGGTGGAGAGAATACTGCAAGGGAGATACAACCGCGGAAAAAGCGCTTCACCCCCACCTGGATGAAACGGATCTGATGGTAGTGGCGGGAGACATTTCCCACGACCTGGACACGATCGAAACCTCCCTCCGGCTCCTGAAAGACACGGGTGCCCACGTGGTCTTTGTTCCCGGAAACCACGAGGCCTGGCTTTCGTCGTCGGCCGAGTTGGACGCCTATGACCAGCACCCATTTCGTTCGCGGGAGAATTCCACGTCTGCGTCCGCATCCACGCCCGCATCCTCGGACAAGCCGTATTCGTCGCTGGACAAGCTAGAGGACATTGAACAACTCTGTAAAACGCTGGGGGTCATGACCACCGGAAGTTGCGTGTGCGTGGGGGGCAGACGGAGGAGGTCGCAGGAATCACCACAACCCGAGCTGTGGATCTTGCCCCTCGATGGATGGTACGACGGATCGCTCTCGGTGGTCGATTTGAACCATCCGACCAGCGATGCGGAACCGGGTGGTGACGAGTCATCACCATCATCATCATCGACCCATCCCCACTACGAGTTGGTCGACGACTTTCGAAAATGGCCCTGGGTCGACTTTGTGAGATGCCGGTGGCCTCGACGCCCCGATCGCGAAGAACAGACGCCGGCATCGGCTTCGATCGGACTGCTGGCAAAGATTCCCCACGGTCTCGTGGAGTACTTTGTGCGCCGCAATCAGCGCACCATCGATGCCTTTCGGGAGGCGACCGCAACCGGTCGTCGCGATCGGAATCACGAGTACGATCACAATCTCGAGGACGTTGCGACTGTTGCCCCCTCCGTTTCCATCCTTACGGTGTCCCATTTTTTGCCGAACCGACAGTGCCTCCCGGATTGGAAAGACCTCGGGGCAAGCGAGTTTTGTTTCGATTCGTGGTTGGATCACGGGGCCGGGGGGATCTCTGCCAAGTTCGCCCTGGTGGCCGGCTCGGACCAGCTCGATCGACAGATCCGATCCATTGCTTTGCCGGAGATGAACCAAACCCAAACCCAATCCCAATCCCAACCCAACCACACTCCGAGAAGAATCCACGTCTTTGGCCATTCCCACCGTCCCAAAGATTTCGTTTACGAAGGAATCCGGTACGTGCACCAACCGTTGGGGAAACCCCGGGAAAGGGATCTGTACATGTGTGATCCAAACGTCCGACCGAAACTAGTCTGGGACGCAGACACCGTCGGCAGCACCAGCGCTTCGGATGCGACGGCGACGGAGGATGCCAACAGCAACAGCAGCAGCAGCAACAACAACAATACTATCATTCGGTATTGGGAGGAACACGGCGGGGGACTCGAAATGCTCCGAATACGAATGGGAAAGTCGAAACGCAACCGACGCCAGAGATACGGTCGATACAATCCTAAAAAACAGAAATAAGTCCAAAAGAGTTCCGTTTCTTTTTTTATTATTTCTATTGTTCTTGATGCTTGATGATGAATCGTTACGGTATCGATTCCCATACGGAGTGACGGATCTGTCGGTTGATTGTGTGAATACCGGGACAAGCAAACCACACTGTCGGAAAGTTGATTGTGTGCGTTGAATAATGATGAACATGATGTAGGAGGACGTCCTGAGGTATGGTAATTGCACACAAAGGAATCCTCATCAATCAATACGATAGTTACACGAGTAGGGTCGTCGCAGTAAGATCTTACTCGTACTGTTGTTTTTGTTATTTGATTTGAATATTATTATTATTATTTATTTCATTCAATCAATCTCAGCTGCTCAACAACAGGACGTCGAACCAATCACGATGAGAGAAAGAATATGATTTGACGCGAAGAAGGATGTTCCGTGTTCGTTCTGCGGGTCGTCGCAGATCAATCCGAAACACAATTTAATACGAAGTATACTGAAACATAGGATTTACTCCGAATTTGGTATGTTTTCGTACTACATGTACCGCAGTGTACGTGCAGTATGAACGTTATCATTTTTGTTCATGTTACATGTACGGTAGGTTGAAGTGCGGAATTACTCATATCATCAACATCAAATTTCTTATCGATGCTTGTTCAAGTAAGATTACAAGTACGCACGAGTACGTGTAATGCTTGATCGGGATTGAAAGGCCATCGACCATCAACTTGAAACTTGTTGATGTTGCGACGGTGAAATGAAAGATTGGAACATAGACTAAGTTACCGTGCGATACCTTACTGGCACGTAAGTACCGATGTTCGGTGAGTCCATCGGCATCTCTTTCGAGTCTTTGGTCGTGCAAGTTTCGTGTGATGTCCGGTTCCAGTCGTTTTAGGATGTGGGACTAGCTTCAAATTGTGAAAGAGTCAATTAGTCGGTCGTGTAGAGTTCTTTCATGACGTTCCCTTATGACCCTTTTCGAACTTTTACTTAATGAGAACTTACATCCGATAAGCCCTCAATTGATTCGCCTAGGAAAAAAAAGGAGGGAAAACCTATTTTTTATATTCATACCCGAAGATTAATATAACAAAAAATTCTAGAAAACGGTCACATCCTTCCCCGAATTTTCTTCCTTTGTGTTCTTTCTCGGCATGCAGGATAAGAGACACGTCTTGTTTTGGAATGAGGCAACCGTAATCATCCAAGGGTATTCCATACAGCGAACCGCAACTCGTGCTTCCGCAAAGGAGTGTCACCACCCAACATCCGCACCTTATTTCCTTTACAGGTAGAGCAAGAGCTATCTTGTCATAAATTAGACTTCGCCTTTTTGACACTCTCGTCTCATCCGATTGGCAGTGTGAAACTCAACTCAACCCAACAAGACTGAACCAGAAACTAAACGAGACCCCAGAGATTCAAAAACTGTTGTCGCCATGAGAAACAGCAACAGTTCTTCTTCCTCCAAGCAGCACTCCGACGCGCAGCAATTGCTAATGATTCCAGACGTCGATGGAAGCTACGATTTCAATCGCGTCCGAAGCAGCGAGTCCACCGAATCCGCCAAGCCCAGGCCTTCCAAGACCACAGCCACAACGTCTCCTGCTACCGGCACCTCGTCTTCGTGTGCAGCATCCGTCGCCTCTAGTGCTTGTGCTGGCCAAGACTTCGACAGCCGAGGTGTTCCGATCTCTCCCGTGAAGATGCCGCCAACTCCTCCAAGGGATTCCGTTAGTCCTTACAATCCCTATTACAAGAACAGAGAGCGGGCAATCGTTGGTCCCTCTCCAAGCCCCGCCGTTCGACAGCCCTTTTTGTCCTCTGCCCAAGACCCTAGCAGCGATTCTGACCGCAGTCCTCTCTTTTTGCGACCGTCCACGACCCAATCGAGGATCGGCGCCACTGACACTTTCGGTCTTTCCACGTCGCCCTCTTCGTGGAGGTCCAAGGACGCTTCGAATATATTTCGACCCTCTTCTCGTTCTTCGCAGCAGGGATCCGTCCGCACGGCATCGCGGGAAGAAGAAGGACTTTACACTATTCATCGCTGCAGCGCCTTTGACGACGACAGCGACGACGAAAGCGATGGACGCATGGCCGAGTTCTAACGGGTCCTGGGTTTGGACCGACGAAGAAAATAACAATCAAGACAGAGATCTTGTTCTGTGTACACGCATGCATTTTCCAGTCGAGTGAAGATGCCTCTCGAATCGAATACCACGAGATGCAAGCTGCATCGCAGGGTGGGGAAACGAGTCAATCTTCTTCTCATTGTTTCAGCATGCGTTTCGTCTGCAGGTGCATTAGGGGGTAAGCACCAACAGAAGGCTAAAATCGAATTCGTTTGAGAGTCAGGTTTTCATTACAAGCTCACAGCCATATAGTATACTTTCATCGGGCGATGAACCAGCAATCAATCTGTCTAACGGTTTGTGATTTGTATGCATGTTTTGCGAAGTCATGGAGCACCTGGCATCACGAGTCAGGGTGTGAGAAAGGAAGAAATGGGGAACAAAAATCTTTTCGTTCAACTAGAACTTGGGTGTTTGAACTATCGGCTGAACATGCCTTTCGGTTCGGGGCTGTGTCCAATTCGAACTTGAAAGATAGTACAGAAAAGAAATAATTAAATAAATAATGATAATAAAAGAGAAACACCAGAAGATATTCTTCATCTGTCTCTCTGGTTTTGATTTGTTGCTACGGTCGGAAGTTTAGAAGATGGTGGAGATTTGGTCGAAGGCAACGGCATTTTGCGATCTTCGAAACAGCTGTCAGGACAAGAGGATATCCGTCCAGAATAGCGTACGTGTACCTTCAGTGCAGATGAGTCGAAACCAGAGTCCTGAACGCTTGATGATCAGCTACCGCTTCGTCCCTCGTCCCTCGTTCCTCTGACCCACTACAAGGATGCCTTCGATCTTTCTCAGAATTGCGGTAATGACGTTCCTGCCGTACCTCCAGAGTTTCTGTATGTTACATAAAGCAACTAAGTTGCGAAAAAGAACGACAGTTTGTGAATTACGCAAGTGGTGCTTGAAATGACAGAAAACTCGATACTGATGCTTCTCGGCTGCAAGGAGGCTACTAGTGTGATTGATTCTCTCGCATCGCTGTTCACAACGTTCAACTCGAGGTAGGTTAATTTCTTCATTTACGCTCATGCTGATCCAATTGAGTGAACGATAACAGAATCACAAGAAATAATCGTCGAACACGAATTTCAAAACGTTAACATGCCATGCACACTTGGCAGACTCTGAACGATCATGGGCCCTTAAACTGTTCTGGGCGGAAGACTCTGCCGTTGACACTTTCAAGTGCATCTGCATTTTGAATGTCGATTGGCTAGTGCTGTAACAAATAACTTGTTGATATCTGGTGCAGAAGGCACGCAAGATGGATCCAGACTTCTTTCCTGTCCCAGCATATTACTAGATTACTACATTACGCTTCTGTGATTCAGAGGCACACACACACACATTCGTTTTGGATATGTTGATGGAGTTGTTGGCACTTGCTCAAAACATAGTAGTAAGATGAGCAATCTTGGTCCAGAACAATATGGTTAATACTACAACTTTTATTTCAGACAGCTGGTAATGCTCCAAAATAAATATGCTGCAGTAGTATTGAAATCATGCACTAAGGACTGGAGGTTTTCTCAAATTGTCTTGGAATTTGGGACCAGCTTCCACTACTACTAGTAGTAGTAAGAGGTCCTCTGGCCTAATGGTAGTACTAGTAGGTTCTCTTACAGTTGACATCCTCTAGGTGGGAAATTTGGGAACTCCAAAGTAACCAATGACTCTATCACTTTTAAAAGTTGAAAATTCACTATTTCTGCCTGAATTCCACAGAAGGGCCATCTTTTTCTTTCTCCCAACAATTGTTCAGCTGCTTCTAGCTAGTGCTACTCAATGCTGTGCACTGGAATCAGTCACGAGTCCCCTCGGGACTGACCGGAATTAGCGAATATTTACAATATCACCAACGACCAGTTGGAGACTTTTATTTTAAAAGACCAATACTACGAGTACCGTACGAGTCCGACAACAATCGAGAATTTTCGAGTTCACGCTGAAAATACCACCAATGGAACGCCAGTTAACCACCAACAGTGTCAAAAATTCTTTAGAAATACTAGTAATACATTACTGTAACCCCTTGTGTGATGTAGTAGTAACCTTACGGTAAGAATCTATGGCTCACAATGCATTTCCTCGCTACTACTACTACTCCAATCACCACTAGCAGTATACCCGGGGTACGGTATCGCACTTAACTTCTCCAAACGATGGATTTGGAGATGTGTTACGTAGAAATAGAAGGAATTAGTACTATTTATTATTTGTATTTTGAATACTACTTGTAGTACTCGTAACCTTATTGTGCCGTTTTCTTTCAGGTTTCAATATCGGAGAGGAATTATCAAAATGAATTCATGATCCCTGAACGAAACATGCTTAACGTTAGGTACGAGTACCGGTATTATTCTGTTATCATTACTAATACCGGTATTATTCTACAACATAGCACACGTACTGGTGTATTATTGTTGTACATCGTAACATCTCTTATTATTTTTATTGATTTTGATATTCTTCTTCCTTCCGGAAAATTTGAATGGCTGAATGACGTATTTTAAGTGTTGAATACTATTATTTGTACCGGTACTAGAGTGCTTATACGGTATTCGTGTACCAGATCCTGTGATCTTTCTTTCTTTTCTAATTCATTACAGAATTATTTTGATGAGTGATCAGAATCTAAGATAAGAAAGGAAGTAGTTCATCCGTCTTGTACCGAATTCTTCCTTTCGAAGTGTGTTAACAGATTCTCCCCATCTTGTGTTCTACACCATGTGTTTTGGTACGAGACGAACAACCAGGGCAATCAAAGTATCCAAACTCTCCCAAAATAGATAACACTAACCTTACTACTTTTTTGAAAAGTACGAAGTACTACTAATAATGAAACAACAATAATACCGTACAAATAATTCGGTACCGCTTTTTCCTGGAGCGATGTGAAATCTAAGCCCAATTGGTAGGGGTACGAGTACTTTTAGGTGTCCGGTTATTCCTTGTTACAATAGTTGCCAAACTGACTTTTGATACAACGTGGCTTGCGTTTAAGTAAGCCAGGATCGGTAGTGACGAATCTAGAGGGTACTGGTTACTTCGGAGGTATGAATTCCATAGAAGGCAGGGTAGCTGAATAATTATTCGATCAATCCTTTGTCATCGGAACACGTCGTGATTCTTTATTGAATAATATTTTTTCAAACATGTCATTTATTGTTATTTTCAATCATCAACCTTTGTTCCCAAAAATTCCATAACATTTAACAAAAGATGTGTAGATCAAAATTTTGAATGAACACTTTTCTGTATCAAACTGTTTTGTGAGTGTTTCGTTTCGGTACCTGAATTTAATTATAACATATTCTTTCGAAAATATCGGTTACAGATCGGTTGCAACTATGTTGTGACGAGAATTAATTAATGCAGTAAGGCTACTATGTAATAATAGGCTATGGGTTGAACCCCTCTCGAGTGGAAGGAATTATCGTTATTCGCACCGTCACTTATCAATTGTTTTAATCCCGAAACTAATGTTATGACAGTTTGTATAAGTCTCGTCCTACTTATTGAAATGGTATCATCTGAAACCGCATGTGTATTTTCACAAGGACAAGTCGGATCCCACGATTGATAAATTGTTATCGCGTAAAGAACGATGATTCTTTTATCAATCCATTGAAAACACTAAATCGTTTTTCAGATCGATTAGAAAAAGTAAAGGAACAACGAACACAAATAATTCAAAAAATAACGCCGAGGATTATTTTGTTAGGCCAGTTTGACATTCCGCTAGTATGTAGTTGTGTTGTTATGTAAACCTTACTTCATATCGCGGATTCATGAATACATAGCATTCGAAAGATAAAAAAGTTGTTGGCTAAAGTCACAGGGTACCCTTAGGTTATTCGTATCCATTGCATTCCTCAGACGTGGAGAATTTCAATTACTGTACAACCGTACTATTATTATCTTCTTCTGATTCTTTGTTTGCATCGCTGTCAAAGACTCAAGCGTGGTTGCAAAGTTTTGATAAAACTAATACAAACAGTCGCGTAACACAAACCACACCTTCAGATCCAGCTTCCCCAGCCTATCCTGATCGCATTCATACGGTAGCGTATGTATTACATTTGTTTCGTTTCGTTATTTTGTGAGAAGAGAAGGCCATATCATTGGCATTGAGCGGTACCCAACAACCACTTTACCCTCCAATCAATCCACGTCGTTAGTCGTAGCAGCGCACATAGCGAACGATACCATTAACCGGAGGTAGGTGTCCTGCTGAAATGATTCATCTTCCTTCAATCTATCGAGATAATTCAGAAACGATGACCAGTATATATTTGTCTCGTGAAAGCGTGAGCCGCACTGCCGCAAAAGAAACGAATGAAACAGAACAGAGTCATCGTGTCTCTGCCTTTTGTTTTCATTTCGTTTCGCTCGTATTGCTGTTCTCAAGCTTTCGAATGTTCCAGTGCGCCATCCAATCTTCAAACCAAGTAATTACTCACTCACTCACTCACTCACTCACTCATCTTTCACTCTCTGCCGGTGAAGCTGTCGCTGTCTCTCTCCCTCAACCGCAAGACACGCAGTCAAGAGACTTGATTGAAACTACATCCAGCGTTTCGTGATACAGCAGGGCCTGAAGTTATCAGAGAACAGAACGCAGTGCAAAACACATCATGAACGCATTGACGCTGCTCGTTGATGCCGCAAACGCCGAATCATCAGCGTCAGAACCGAAGGGTCGTGGCATGAACAATAAGACTCTTTCGAACACGATTGCCACAAACCAACAGACCGAGGACGGTGGTGCTGTGCGGAAAGGGATTCTAGGTGCTGCTGGAACGGAGAACGGTAAGAACCAGTCGGCTCTGATGGCGGCTGTAACGTCAACTCCAATGGTCGCAGCCATGGCAGCAGCTCGCGAACAAGCGATCTTGCAACAGCTTCAGCAGCAACAACAACAAGAGCAACGCGATCAATTCGCAAAAGAAAGATTTAGGGCGGCAGCGAATGCCCATCGGATGTTACAGCGCGAATTGGAACATCGCGAGATGGAACAAAAACAACAGCAGCAACAGCATCATGCGGCGACTGCGGCCGCCCTTCAGCAAGCTACCCTTTTGCGACTGATGAGTGGAGGTGGTGGAATTGTTCCAACGTCATCATCTCAACTGCGCGGGACTGCTCTTTCGTCGGCGGCTTCGGCCATGAGCGGAATCGGAAACCACGGCCACCCACGTCAAGATGCCGAGTACTTACAACAGCTTCGCCTCGAAGCGTTGGTACAGCAACGACGCCAAGACACCTTCGCGAAATTGGCTCTGGCGCAGGAACTGGCGGGGGGTGCGGCTCCTTCCGCAACTCCTGCCGCAACAAATGCTCCTCAGAGTAATGGTAACACTGCAGGTAATGGTGTAGCAACAGCTTCCTCATTGATGACCGAAGCATCAAAACAAATAGCGGCCGCGAAATACCAACGCCAAGACACGGCTCTTCAAAAAGCCATCTTAATGGCACGCGCAGACGAAGAACTACGAAACCACCAGCAGCAGCAGCAGGAACGTCGGATGTTGCACGAACAACAGAAACAACGAGAGCAGCAGCAACAAGAAGACGAACAAAGGCTGCGGCAAGCTGTTTTGTTGAAACTGGCCGCTTCTTCCGCTGCTTCAACTTCCAACGCCAACGCGAACACTGCTGCAATTCTAAATGCGTTACGGAATGCGGCGGCAGCAGCAACTCACGCAGAAGCTCTTACATCTACTGCTGGCAGGAACCAACGCGGCGTCGAAGAAAGTGCAATGCTAAAATTATTGGAAGAACGGGAGCAACAGCGTCTCATCCAGTTGGCTCATTCTCAGCAATCGTTTGCACCACAGGCTGTCCCGTCATCGGTGCTATCTTCTTCACCTACGTCTGCCCCTCTCTCGTCGTCGTCGGAGTTGGCACTCCAGCAACAGCTTCAGCAACAGATCATAGCACAACACCAACAAGGCAATGAAAATGTTTCCGGCAGTGAGCGGACCGATCTGATTGGGTCTGTCTTTGCAAAGGTGGCCGCTGCAGCGGTTGCCAACCGTCATCCATCGATCCTTCGTGAAGTCTCCGGCTCATCCTCGTCCTCCGCTCCCACCCCATCATCGGACGCGCCAACAGGAACCCGATCTATGGTGTTGTCAGCAATTGCCGCAGCCGAGGAGCAAGAAAAGCAACAAAAACAAATTCTGCATTTAACACAGCAGCAAGAACAACAAGGGAAACGGCAGTTACACGTTATGGATACCCTATCACACCATCAACAACAACTGCAGCAACATGCGGGACTTGCCCGTCAGCAAGCCGCAGTCGTTTCACATTCACAAAGAGACCCAGTGGTCAATGGAAGTATGATGGAACCTCAGCAACCGAAATCGAAACAACTGCCACAGTCGCAACCATCCGTTGAACAAGATGCGTCGTTTCGCGATTCCCAGTCGATGATTCTTCCCTGTCGGGCGCGTGGGATGCCAATGGATCACAACATTAAGGTATGACTTTTTGCGTTTGTTGTCTTGGCTGTGTCTTTCTGTATGAAGGAAGGAAGTATATTGGTTCGCTGCATCTTACGAAGTTCTTGCCTTCGAAATTGTCTCGTCTCGTCTCGTCTCGTTTGAAACAGACGGCTTATTTTGTGATCCCAGAAAACATCAAGCACGGAACTGAACTTCTCTGCTCGTATTTTGCTTGTCGAAATGCCGGGATTAAGTTTCGCTACTGCGTCCACTGCAAGCTCCCCGTTGCGAAGCGAAATTTTGCTAAACGACACAGACATTCCGGTAGCAAGATTATTGCCGAGAGCGACGATCTGGTGCCCAAGGAAACTGCGAGCAGCAGCAATAGCAACGGCATGCAGACAGACAGCGGGGGAGATGATGATCACACCATGTCGTCTGAACAAGGAAGTGATAAGCAAAACCAGCAACCAAAACAAGAAGAAGAAATAGGACACGAAGAGCATATCACAAAAGACCAAAAATGCGCAGAAACCGTATCAATGTTAGGCGTTTCATTATCATCTGAGAAGAACGGAAGTCCTCCAACAACTATCGTCACCTCTTGTAATAAGATTTCTGGCAATGGCGACGAAAGTGGCAGTAACTCCAACTGCTGCCAGGTCGAGAGCCTCACAGCCGCGCCATTAGTAAAACCAAATGATTCGCTCAAGGACACATTGGTCTACAGTACCACTTCCAGCAACAAACGTGGGGAGGAGGAAGATCACACAGAACAAGAGCCTTCCGAGCCGTCTTTGTCTGAATCCATCCCCACCCAACTCACAATAACGACAACAGAGCGACAAAAAGCCTGGGGAGATCTCCTATCAAAGCGGCCAAGATCAGAACAGCACAATTCTAATGCCATGCTACAATGGATTCAAGAGGTGCTTCGCGTGAGTGATTTAGAAAACACGATTGAAGGGAATGGCGACCCCGAAGCCAACAAGTCCGCTTTCGAGAAGGATGCAATCATCAACCAGCAGGAGAAAATCAATCTGAATCTAAAATCACCGACGACAGTATCCTGTCGAAAACGACTGTTGCCACCAAAGAAATCAAAAATGAAACTGCTTTTGTCGAGGAAGGAAGACGAAGAAATGAATGGGAGTGAGACATATGGCACTAACAATCGTCACCATGGCACAAGGAGCCCAGGAGACAACGAAGACTCGGAGGATGTTATGGGCACGACGGCTATCTATGAAGATGATTTTCCAGATGACGCATCGACCTCCAGTGAAGACTCGGTCGACCTGCGGGTCCGAAAGAAAGGGCGTGCAAAATAAATGAAATTGTCGACCCTTTCGAGGTGCAATGCAAGATTGCAGCAGCAGCAGTAGAAATCATTCCATGTACAAGCAAAACCATAAGCTATTACAGCATGCTGTATCATGCTACATTCAATATTCAACGATACGGCTACACATTCCAAATAATAATGTGCGAATAGAAACTCACGACATTGAAAGCGTTAAAAATTTTCGAACGAAACAAACAAGTAGGACACATACCAGAATTTTACCTTTAGGAATAGAGTCTTTCTGTTTTCCTTTGGTGTTTGTCAACGTCGCACTACAACTCATTGCAAAAAGGCTTTTCAGGCAGCCAATCTCTTTTCTACCACCATACAGTCCTAGCAATATCTTAAATTTACGAATTCTTGATGGGGCTACATTTTGCTTCAAACGCTGTTCGACCATCTTAAACAGTATGATGATCTTTTTTCAAAGTGGAGATGTTAAGAACGTATGCCATTGCATCTGTTGAAAAAGTGATATCTTTGGTTAGCCTTAGCTTAACCTTCGTCTAGTACCCCGCATCAGGAAGTATTTCCCGGACATGCACTACCAACTCCTCGCTGGCAGGAATAACGTCCTTTATGACGGACAAACGGGATTATCGTTGTCTCTCAATGAGAGACTCCCCATCATAATGAAATTAGTGAAAACGAATCATGCTATCTCTCCCTTTTGTCGGTCGAAGCGCAACTTTAGGCGTTTCAGAACACATCTGCATCTTCGAAGGGTGTGATGGCCCCAAATCAGTAAAGGTAATGCTTGTTTCTTCAAGCGATCCTCATTTAAATTGTTTCGTTACATGAGAACAGACTCAGAATAGATTCAAATAAGTGGACAACACTAATTATCATTCTACCAAGAGTAGAACAAAATATCAGAAGTTTGAGCTACGCAATACAATCACTTCATTCTCTTTCATCTGTTGATAATACTAGTACATTAAAGTCGTTGTCCACTCAGAAGGGCCCAAGGGTCATCGATCACCCATTGCAAATGTTTCATCCGTGATGCGCAGAGACAAGAAAATTATTTTTCTATCAATTCCTTCACGCGGCATCGTTCAGCCACGGTTGTTTGTTTGCAGTGTTGCTTTCGCATTCCGCGTCAGCAAACCCACTGTAATCTTTTTCGTCTCGGCGACTAAGTGTTAATCATGGGTGTACAATATGCAACCTAGGGGATCTCGCTGCTTCTCCTGTGTGCGCCAACGTCGTTTTCTTTGCGGTCGTCGAAGCAACACCATATCCCATCGAAGCACATGCACAAGCTCCGAACGCATTGCCAGTATCTTATTGGTGCCTGTTTCCACTCGACGAGTTGTACGTGTAACTGGTTTCGTTTTGCTGCCCCCGAGCAGCGGTACCGTTTGTCCCCATTATCAATCGGCCCGAGAATTCCAGACTCGTCAACCAGATTCCGGCTGCGAGGACTCTTGGAAAATTCTGGGGAGTAAAGACAGTGGTCCGGAGCACCTCGTCGACAGTGGTTTCTCTCCTCCGCACTGCACTGGCGGTTTTGTGAACGAGGCTCATGGCACGAACTACCCGGGGGATGAGACCCGTGAGAGTGGCGGTGGCCATCGCAGAATTCAATCCGGTGGGTCTGTCCTGGCGATCGCGAACTAATGCGTCGATCCGTGCCGCACGGCGTCTCGGAGATATTCGACGGAACGGAAATATTCGGTGGGCAGTGGATGCGTGTGGTAATCTCAATCGTTCATTCAGCTTGGCTCGAGATTTTCCCAAGTTTTGTTCCTCCGTTTCTTTTCGTTGCTGCTTCTCCTTGGAATTCGCACATTGAACAGGTTAGTAGATTGTAATCGGCAGTTGGAATGGTCCACCTAATGCGACAGAACTTCGGTGGTTTCACTATCTCATTCAGCAGGTATTTTTTTCTTTTTCCGATGCGTGATGACGGGTGTCAGACTACAAGAACCTTGCCGAAGAATCCGAAACGGATCGGGTTCGGCTATTTCGATGCACGTTCTCATGGATTTGCGATGATAAGGTGCGAAAGAGCCGTTAATTATGGTCGCGCGCTACTTAGAGGCAGCCATGATGTCACCAATCCAGACTGATGTCAGGGGATTAGGGCGCAGTGAAATTCGAGTCGATCGAATCAATCGTCGAGGAACGAGTAGTTTATTATATTATGTATAGTAGGCCTTACCATATCTATTGTCAGTACTTATCATATCCCAAACAATCTCAATATCGATTCATTCGAATAAAGGATGACAATCATTCGATCGAAAACGGTTGGCGACCAGAACGAGAAGCGTTTGCGGCAGAGGTGGAATACGAACTCTCGATCCTTTTTTTACAGTGAAGAAATCATGGGAGAAACAAGCTACAAACAAAATATCTGGTACCAGGTAAGGCCTTACCTTACCGTAAAATTACCGTACATCGAAGAACGACGGGCCACACCACTCCTCTCCCATCATCTCGTCGACAGGACACAGGGATCCATACCGGTATTTGAATTTGAAAGTTTGTTTGATCGAATGAATGGATCAAATACCATCGCGAAAGGGATCTCCTTAAGACTTCGATAGAGGCGCAATCAAACAATAGCAGCAGCAGCAGCAGCAGCAATAACAGAAACAACTACTGCAACTGGCTATCAAAACAGGTCAGACAGCATTATTGCAGCACACAACAAACGAAACATCACTGCAGATTCAATTGCAATACTTTAATCATGACCTTTCTTCGGGGCACAGTGTGCACTAACGTGATGAATGGCAGCAGTAGCAACTGCAACTCTCGCCGACGACTTTTTCATTCGTCTATTCAGCAGTCCAGCGTGTTAATCCGATCGTATACGTCAACTCCGGTTTCTTGGTTCGCAGACGACAGTGGTGAGGGAGGAGAAGACGAACAAGCAGCTGCCGCGGCAGCAGCGAAGGAAGCCCAGGAGCGCAAACGCCTTCTTCGCCAATCGGCCCTGGCCTACAATCAGCAAAAGGCGGCCTACAAGCGTCAGGTCGGAAAATTGCGGCACCAGTACAAGGTGGAACACGCCCGCCACCAGGCACAGGATTTGGCCGAGCGGGACGCCGCGGTAGCGGCCACCACGCGCCGGCGTCTCGAGAGACAGCGAGCCAAGAATGAGCGGTCCTTTCAGAACGCAATCCGACAAGAGGAACTCCGGCGGCAGAACGCCGCGGCCTTTGCCGATCATCTCGAGCAGCAGCAGGAGATTCGAACCGCACAGCAGAAAATCCACCAGCGGGCCCGGCAGTTGCTCATCGACGAGCTCGAAGAGGAATCCAAGCTGTGGCTGACCTCCAAGGAAGAAGTCGAGGCCGCCTTTGACGATCCCCGGACGGAACAGATGCTCTGGGCACGCCCTCAGGGTATCCTGGGTGTGCCCAACCCCTCCCTGGATTCGCACTTTTGGACCTACGAGGGACACACCTGGGACCGATCCAAAACCTACAAGACCAAGTCGCAAATCTTGCTCCAGCAGCTGGAGGAAGAAGCATACGCTCACACTAACATCGACTTTGACAACTTTTGGACAGAGGATAAACTCGCCGAGGCCGAAGCCAAGGAAGACAAGGCCAAGCTCCGGGCCAACGTGCGAATGGCCGGCCGAAGGGCCCTGCTGCAGCGCCAAAAGGACTACTTGTCGAGCGAACAGGAGACCGCCGAAGGAGAGCCACCGAAGCCGCCTCCGATTCCGTCCCTCGGCGTTCTCGGAAACGTGGCCGCACAAGAAAAGGAGGGCGCCGAGATTCTCCTCAAGGATCCCACAAAGTTCTTTGTCTTTGCCGACGGCAGCGGCCAGAACGACGAGGAAACATCCGAGAACGAAAGATATTCCGGCTCTTCTCTGGGCGTTCCGGTGGCGGTCCGCGATCCCCTGCGCACCGGGCAACCCCAGGGCCGAGTCTTCCCGATTCCGGTAGGAAAACTTCCCAAGCCGGACCTCCGAAGCGAGAAGGAAAAGAAACGCCAGGAGCGAGAAGAGCGTTTGTGGGCCGCGGCTGCCGGAAAATCCGCTTCCGGCGATGGCAACGACGAAGACATGCTGCTGGCCGAAGAGGATCCGCGAAATCGGAGAGGCCTATCGACTACGAGGAGGCCAATGCCAATTGGGATTCGGACGACGAGGACTGGAACAAGGGACTCGACGAGGACCGGGACAAGGAGCTGCTGAATCTCCCCCGTGAATTCCGGTACCGACACGAGGATCTGGACCAGGTCATCGAGCGGCTCGAGGCCAAGGCGGCAACCTACCAGTCCCACGTCCAAAACACCATTCGAACCATGGAACAGGAAGCCCGGTCTCGCCTCGATCGCACCGAGGAGGGATCGGGCGGCGAAGCCGATGCCGATGCCGAGACTTCCCCCTTCTTTGACGCGTCCACCGCCGCACAACTGCGCAGCGTCGGTGCCGACGTCGACAAGTACGAGCGACTGATGGCCTCGCTCACCCACGAGCAATTGCTGAGCCTGTTTGCCCTGGAAGCGAACGCTTCGGGCACGGAACGCCAACCCGACGACGACGGGTCCTCCTCCGAGGACCGCGCGCACCCAGGTCTTTGAGGGCATTCCGGGATTGTCGCAGGACCAGATTGCGGAGCTCACGGAGCTCGAGTCCTTCATCCGGGTGGCCGAGGCCGAGCAATCGTCGTGAGTGAGCGAGCGAGTGAGTGAGTGAATCGAATCGAATCGATCGCAACCGCAAGCCAGCCTCCCGCAAGCATGCTGTTGTTTTCTACGGATCTGATGGAGAAGGAGTGTGGAACGACAAAACAAAATCTACTAGCTACTTAGTCTCGCATTACTGCAACACTCTGTCGTATGATACGATACTACCGTACTGCTCTGGAACTTTCGGCTGGAACGTCAATGAGTCTTTGCATTCTCTCACCAAAATCAGAGGTACACGTAGTAACTTGTTACTCGAATGCGAAATCGAGCGAACACAAAATTTGTGTTTTTGCGTGCGCGCGTGTGTGTGTGATCCGTGTTCTCGCGAGCATCTTCACCTGCTTCCTAGTAGTAATCTTATCTAGATTATCTACTTAGTACTGTAACTTTCCAACTACCAGTAAGTTATCTCTCTCATCAAAACAAAGACAACCCGAGCCCGTCTCCCTTTCAGTCCTCTTTGTCTCGGTTGGAGGGTTCGCGGACGGTCCGTTGCGCTGTGCAGCTTCGGCTACCGTCTAGCAGGATTACAACAGAGCATCCGAGCCGTTCCGTTCCGTTCAGGAAACTGACTGCGTTGGAATTACTATCATTCCTATCGAGAATGCCTAGAGGTCAAAAGGAGGTCTGCTACTCGTAGTACGGTACCTGTATTACTTCTAATAATATTAGAAGTAATATTATTTTAAAAGTAATACAGGTACTAAGGTTACTGTATTACGGTACGGTATGCAGTAAATATTTTTTTCTACTCGTATCGTACGAGTCATGATCTAGTACATGCCACGACTAATCTTATGGTAAGGTAAGGTTAAGGTTATGCCGTCCACGTTCCCAATGCATTGAGCATCGGACGTTCGCGCCATATTTTCATGAATAATATTGTTGCAGAAATTTCTGCTAATTACTCTCTATCAGTAAGGTTTACCTGTACCATGTACTACAAAATTCCTATCAGCTGTCCCCCGGTTCTACATCAACAACTAAGTACTCATTTCTACGGAAGCCGGGGGACAGCTGATAGGAATTCCGTAGCACTAATGCTGTACAGGTACATGTAAGCCTTTCCTTTTACCGCAGGATGGTAAACTTAGCTCGGTTGACGCTGCAGGAGTAACAAACCTCACCTGTTTCCATTCACATACCGTGTTTCACTCACAAAAGAAATCTCAAGACTCGACGTCACGGTACGTTTTAAAACACATTCGAACGTTGGACGAGTTCGGTCTCTCATTATTAAAAGATTAACTTACCTGTATTGTCATTACTAGTTGTATTAGTTTTCCCCTCCACCAGAAAACCCGGTTCGAAATCCGAACCACGACACGAAGGAGCAACAACCAATCGACGAAGCATTCGTGAACTCGCCAAGAAAACAATAACCTTACTAATTTTAATAGTGTACACACTCAATCAACACAACGTCCTCGCATCGACCCACAGCTTCTCCAGAGTAGCGCCCAAGAGAAAATAACACACGGCTGCAATTGCAAGCCGTTCGGAAGCTGGAAGAGGGACCAGAAACAATCCACCCCCGTTGCGGTTCGATTATGCACCCTTCGCAACAGCAACAGCAAATTCAACAGCAACAGCAACAGCAACAGCAGCAACGCCGTTACTACCTCGAGCAGCAACAGCGGCAGCAGCTGCAGCAACTACAACTACAACTACAACTACAACAACTTCGAGCCAGCCGCACCCAGCCCCTCGGCAACGGGATTCGGAATTATCCTCTTCACGTGGACCCTAGGTTTCAGTTGGATTGGACGTATCATCAAATGCATCAGCATCAGTATCATCATCATCATCAGTCGCAGCAGCAGCAGCAGCAGCAGCAGCAGAAATATCAACAACAACTATTACAACAACAACAACTATTACAACAACAACGATTACAACAACAACAACGATTACAACAGCAACAGCAGCAGCAGCAACAATTCCGACATAATTCCCAAATCCCTTCACAGATCCATCCGCAAAATCCATTCGTCCCCATTCCTACGGCGCGAGTAAAAGCAGCCACAGCCGTTGCAGCCCCTCCGGTCCAAACAAACGCGAGGATCCTTCCCTCGATTGCGAGTGCGAAACCGAACGAGACAACTCCTGCCAGTGGTCCCGGTCCCGTGCCTCCTTCTTCCTCGTCTTCGTCCAATAAGGAGATGGGTTCCGAGTTGCGAACCCACGACGAAACCGCGAAGGCGACGATCATCATTCCAAAGCCTCGAACATCTTCGACCGGGAGATCCGAGCCAATCGCGGTAGCATCGGCGGGACCAGCAACCAAGAACCAAACGGCAGAGAGACCTTCCGAATCCGCTGCTCCCGCCGTTCCTCCCCCTTCCGGCAGCGCGCTGGTCAAGGCCGGAAGGGTCACCGAGTCCCTGGGAGAAGGCGTGGAATGGCCCGGGGGATGGACCAAGACGACCCGCAAGCGCCTGGGCGGTAAAACGGCGGGAAGCTACGATTCCTATTGGCACTACCACTACGACAACGGGAGGCAGAGCTGCAGGTTTCGATCCATTCCCGAGGTCCAGCAATTCTTGCTCGGCATGCGCTTGTTCCACGGGGACGTGCACATGGCCAAGCAGAAGCAGCACATGAGGGAGGCAAAGATGATTCTGAAAGAGGCCAGGCAGCGGGGCGAGTCGATCGCCTCGGTGCTGCTCGGAACCCCGGCAAAACCCGATTCGCCGGGCAACGCTCCGGGAGCGGCCGTTGCGAAACGATCGACACAGGGGATCGCGGCGCCGAACGCGGAAACACCGAGAGCTCCGCCGCGAGTTTCTGCCGCCGAGGCCAAGGCTGCTGCCGCTGCCGCTGCTGTTGCCCCCCGATCGCACCCGATCCGAGAGCCCGTCCGTCCGGTGGGAACTGCGAATGTCGGCAAGAGCGCAATTCCCGACTCCCTTCCGGCGAAACCGAAAGCGGAACCCGTCGTTGCGAATCCCGGCTCCGCTCCCGTGGCGAACCGAGCGGTGCGACGATTGCCCTCTCGATTTTGGACGCGAACCCAGCCGTTGGCGGGCGGCCCGCAGAAGAATCCGTTCCACGGCAATGCCAATGGCAATGCCAATGGCAATTTCTATCGAGATGGAACCACGACCGCCTCCGGCACGACTGTCACGCGAAGCATCACCCCTCCCACCTCTCAGGAACCCGAAACCGAAAGGGACTCCCGGGAGGAGGAAGAGTACTATTTCCACGAGGACATTATCGTTCTGTAGCCAAAACCGCTAGGGGGAGCCACGGGATGTCCGGCAGCGAAGCGATGAAACGAAACCGGAAGCGAGGAATTCAAAAGGGGGAGAAACCAAGTCCATTGGGAACAAAACTTTGACTACAGTAACTTCGGGCATGGATAGAAAACCAACAATGCGAGAGAAAACATTGCTGCAACAACAGGGCTGTGCCGACCCCACCCAGCGCTTGGATTGGACGTGCCACAAAATACTATAATCATGCAATCATACTAGGGAGCGCTTGATCCTTCGATCTTGTGTTTGGTGTTTTCGGATCGTGTCGCTTTTGAACCCCGAGCGGCGTCGAAAAAACATTCCAAGCACCGAGCAGCAAAAGGCGATGAAAGTCGATCGGGGACGGAGTAGGTCCGATGAGGGAGTGCGCAGAGTAACTTGGATACGGACCTTTGGCTCCACGGTCTTGTGCCTCCAATCGCTCGCGAGCGGATCGGGGTGCGGGCGACCCTTGGGCCCGAAATTGCACTCGTGACGGGACCTGCGGGCGATGTCTCGTCTCGAACGAGGCACGAAGGGCTCAAACAATACCTCGCGGTTGGTCGTGGGAAACACCGAAACATGGGGGTACTGGGCAAAACCGCTAAATCGTCGTGCACGCACGGTACGTACGGTACATTCCACAAAGTGCCGAATTGGAAAAAAAAATCAGCCGCGAATGCGATGCAGTTATGAATGGCACCGCGACCGTCTAGTAGATAATTCCGATTGCGATCTTGGAACCCGAGCGGAACACAATGACTACGGTACCGCACATTGAGATCTAAGACGGCTTGGCGTTAGCAGTTATTGGTTCTGAATTCATTTATTTTTAGGTTCCCAGAACAAAATGGCCGCAATCCCGGTTTCGGGATCACAACAAGCGCCGGGCGGCTGCGCATTCTCGTTGGGTGTCTTTGTTCAGAGTTCAAGTCACGGTCAATGAAACGGTACGTGTACGTGTAGTTGGATCCACTCAGATTTTGTTCGGGAAGGTGTCGTTGGAAGCAATCGAACGAACCACGATTCATTCATTGATTCATACATACCGGTACATACACCATTATACCAGTTGACGGTAACTTACCCGATATGCCAGCCAGATAAGCATGCGGCATTTTTACGAAGCAGACATTGAACATTCGCTTGGAACTATGACTGTTCGGAAATGATGCCTCTTGTCACTTGAACGGATCTCGTCTTTGATGCCAATCCGATCGTTGTTGAGCGAACGGATCGCCCTCTGGCGCCGAGCTTTCGAAAGGACTCGATAAACGCAAACGTTCCCAAGCAACGAAGATTTTTTTTGACAGAAACCTCCGTTGGCCATAAATTTCGCGTCTCGCATAATCCCATTGATAGCAAAAACAGCATTTGAACCAATCGAGTAACCTTACAATATCATACCGGTAGAATTGTTCTTTTCTTCTTTCTTTGCAATGAAAGTGTCAATCCCTTTTTTTCCTTGCTCGACTGCGGTAGCTTTCCTCATCTTCAACGGCGGCTCGGACTCGCTGGTTGGAGCCCGGGCCGCCTCCGCCACCGCGACTGTTCACGAGCGAATTCTCGACGAACGCAGGTTCGTTGTGTTCAACTCTCGACGGCTCACGGGAGATTGTGGTACGTCTCGCATCTCTTTGTTGCAATCGCCCGGTGGTCACCCATGGCGCATCTCATCCTCATTCGTCGACCGATTTCCATTCTTTTTCTTTCGTGCTTTCCAATGAACAAACGAACAAACACTAGCGAGCATCTGCTATCCCAATAGCTATAATAAATTTTCGTATAAGACAAAGCAGCCAACATACGCACCAACGTGGTTGCTGGACGATGAGAGTGAAGCAAAGAACAGTCCTACACCAACGTCTACGCCGTCTTCAGGTCAAACAATAGTCCCAGGCCGCGGACCATCAGATGCTCCATCTGTGAGACCCTCAGCGGATCCAAGCCTCACACTTTCAGAAACTCCATCGTCAGAAGTGACCGTGAATCTCAGTCTCGCACCAACGCCTGCTTTGTCGAACGAGCCATCGACGGAACCAACCGAGATCGTTAACCCTCCACCAACGTCTGCTCTGTCCGATAATCCATCCACAAAACCGACTGCCATCCCGACCCTCACACACAAGCTTTCTCCGTCCGATATTCCATCCACAAAGCCAATGACAATTCCTACTCCCACACTAGCGCCCGTTCTAACCGATTATCCATCCGCAAAACCGACCTCGACTCTTAGCTTCAAACCATCAGCTACTCCGTTGCTTACTGTATCCGCATCACCAACCATCGACGAAGTCCGGTCAACATCCCTAAAACCTTCTACCACTTCTCCATCGCCGTCACAATTTAGTTCCAAGCCTTCGAGTGAAAAGGTTTCCAAATCAGGCGGCAAGGATGGAGCGAGTGGCAAAGACGGCAAGGGCGGGTCATCAAAAGGATCAAATAGCAAAGACGGCAAGTCCGGTAGCAAGGGCGGGTCATCAAAAGGATCGAACAGTAAAGACGGCAAGTCCGGTAGCAAGGGCGAGTCAACAAAAGGAGTAAATGGCAAAGATAGCAAGTCCGATAAAGACGGAAAGGAAGGGTCGTCAAAAGGATCGAATAGCAAAGACGGCAAGTCCGGTAGCAAGGGCGAGTCAACAAAAGGAGCAAGTGGCAAGGACAGCAAGTCGGGTAGCAAGAGCGGATCATCGAAGGGAGCGAGCGCCGAAGATAACAAGTCAGGTAGCAAGAGCGAGTCGTCAAAAGAAATGAGCGGCAAAGACAACAAATCAGATAACAAAAAAAGGCAATCTTCTTCAACGTCCACTCCATCCACAGAACCAACTATAGTTCTCAAATCAATACCAAGTACTCCACCTACAAACCAAACCATAGCACCAAGCCGTGCAAAAATATCCACTCCAACATCTACTTCATTCGTTGATCCAACCAAAGTTCCAAGTTCCGCACCATCTCTTGCCTTGCCAGACACTCCATTGTCAGAACCAACTTATACTAGTAACTTCCCTACAAGGTTTTCTACTAGATCCCCATCTCCGTCGCGTTATAGTTCCGAACCATCAGACGGAAAGGGTCTCAAAAGTGGTAGCAAGGATGGATCCTCGAAAGGCTCAAACGGCAAAGATAGCAAGAGCGGTAGCAAGGGAGGATCTTCGAAAGGTTATAGTGACAAGGATAGCGAGACAAGCACCAATGGTGGATCCTCGAAAGGTTCAAGTGGCAAGGGCGAATCGTCTGAAGGAGCAGAAGGCAAAGATAGCAAAAATGGGAGCAAGGGCGGGTCGTCAAAAGGAGGCAAAGGCGAGGGGAACTCTAACAAGTAGAAAGGAAGGAGTCGAATTCGGATTATCTCAACAAGTCACCAATTTCATTTCCCCCATCCCATCGGATCAACACCTATTCCAGTGTTCATTCATGAATTCGTTTTTAGACAACATGTGTTTCGAAGAGAGTATGCGACAATTTAAAGATAAATTTTCTTTCTAAATAAAATTCTGTGCGTGGTGCATGTAGAACTGATGGTAGCGGTTCTAACACGCTGTGCTGTGCGTCACTATTTCGTTGGCCCCTTAAAAGTCAGTTTCTCCTGGTCGTTTACTTGTTGCTACTGCAAGTAATTGCCAAGCGGCGGATACTCCGAATCGCAATGATTGGATGGTGGCCACA
Source organism: Pseudo-nitzschia pungens (assembly GCA_037355855.1). NCBI lineage: Eukaryota > Bacillariophyta > Bacillariophyceae > Bacillariales > Bacillariaceae > Pseudo-nitzschia > Pseudo-nitzschia pungens. Next base: position 1,562,000 of record CM074763.1, on the reverse strand, counting down.
CTTCGTCTGGTTTGGCCAACACTCGAAAGATTTTGGGTTGTTGCAATTGTTTGGGTCTTTTTCGTTTGCGACTCTGTCGGAATTTATCCGGCGCTTCCTTTGCAGTTGCCGATGTTCCAGGGAAGCATCCCAGGAGTTCCCGGACCGCGCTATTGGCTTGGTTGTGGTCGGTTTTCTTTGACAGCAAGAGGTGTTCTTGCGTGTCGCCTTTCGTCTTGTCTTGTTTTCTTATGGCCAAGAGAACCTTGGAAAAGACGTCGACTCGAACGATGCAAGATCCGTAGTAGGCACCGGTGTTGGGATCTGTTACCCAGTGGAGTTGTCGGATGGGTGTCTGCAACCATTCCTCTATTTGCGATTTGGTCGTGGAGCGCGGTAGCCGATTCAAAAAGAGGCGATCCGTGACGACTTTTCGCGGAGGGTAGGTGATCGCGGGTTTCGATTCCGATGGGACCGGATCGGCGTTCGCTGCCGATGTGTCTGTCGACTGGTTCTGGGCAAGTTTTTCGGCTCGCTTTCGCATGGCCACCAAATCGGGATTCCCCTGCGGAGCCCGATAACCTTCCCGACACAACTCGCAACGGAGGCGCGGACTCGAAGCAACGGCAGTTCCGTTCTTGCTTTTCTTGCCGGTGCTATTGGAAGCTGCAGCGGTCAAGGACATATGACAGGCATCGCATACCAGAACCGGGACCCCGCACTCTAGACCCCCGCATTTGTGTTGTCCCCGATAGGTAGTCCAGGGCTTCCGACACAGACAGCACTTGGCACGCAGTTTGGTGGTCACCTCTTGTTCCACTTGGGAAGAATCCTTGAGTTCTGGAAGCTGTTCCATGCGCTTGTCAAAAAGGTAGTTTTTTCCGGACCAAAATCCTCCTTGCGGGAAGGTTTTGAGATATCGCTCGATGCCTCCCCGCATGTGATAGACACCGTTAGGCTCGAATGTGGTGCCGTCGGTATCCTTCGCCTTAGCTTCTGTTTTGATATCGGATGCCGCGGAGGTATCTTTCTGAGTTGCTGTCTGCTCTGATTTCGATACGGTGGCCATTTGGTTGATCAAGGCCGTCGCCCTCTCGCACCGAATTCCTCCGGTGCAGAATGTCAAAATCTTTTTCCCGTTGAGTTTCTTTTGGGTTTCTTCGCTGGCTAACCACTTAGGCCACTCCCGAGAGTTTCTCAGCTTAGGATCGAGAAGCGTGGCCCCACCTTTAGGCGGAACAATTGTCCCGATGGCGGTCTCGTATGCGTTCCGAACATCGATGACAACTGTGTTCTTGTCCTGCAGAGCTTTGTGATAGTCGACGGCCGTAAGGTGCTCTCCGCCAAACTTCTCAATGGATGGGGCTTTTTCTCCCTCCAGACCATAAGCTACTAGTTCGTCCGTTTTGCGAATGCTAAGCGACTTGAATCGTTGGCTCTGGGGCAATCCGTCGGTGATCTTGAAATCAGTCTGCTGAAAAAGATTCTTGTCTCTGTCATCGTCCACCACTCCCCACTCGTCCCGAAGCGCCTGACAGAAACCGCGTACCTGCTCTGCGGAGGGGCCTGTGAGAGTGCAATTGACCCCCTCCGGAGCGATCCGGCCACGGCCTGTCATCGAAAACTTACGGCCGATGCTCAGAAAGAGTTTTAGTGCCTTTTGGAATTCGGGTTCCGTCCATACCGGTTCTTTGTACTGGTAGAACAAGACAATGCTCGCTCCCTCTTGGGATTTTGTTTTGTCCTTTCCGTCCTTTCCATTGATTTCTTCGCTCCCGGTCGTTTTCGGTGGTGGTAGGGGCCGTCCGGCCACAGAAATGCTCTGATCGACCAACACGGTTTGTTCCTCGTGATTCGAAATTGGTGGTGTCATTCTTTGTTAGTTCCCTCGCTTTCGCTCTCTCTCTCTCTCTCTCTCTCTCTCTCTCTCTCAATTTGTCGCTTTTCAAGGGTTGAGTTTAGGTTTTTTCCAAACAAGCATGCCCATGGTATCGGAATAGAAATCGTCCGCACTTCCAATATTCCTTTTGTGTACCGGCACGAGTATCCTCAATCCAAACTTTCGGTAACCTTACGAAAGACAACCGCCAACAAAGAATAATACCGGTACCGGTAAGTTACGGGTAATCTTAGCAGAACGAGGAACTGTCGTGGATTGAAGTGGATTTTGATGGCGAGAAAACTGTTGCGCGTCGCTGGTCAAAGGGTCCGTCCGTATGTACGACCAAACACATTTAAATGTGCACGTCTGGAACCAAGATACATCTGGACTGACTCGTGACTCGTGACTTGTAAGACTCAATTGAATTTTAATGCATATGTATGGTATGTATGAGGAATATAAACCACAAAAATACCAACATGCCGCGAGCGGCGAGCCGCAAGAAAGCACATGAATGTCTCCACAGGTAAAACTCTACTGTACGCCGTTTTACAAAGTACAGTACGAAGTTAAGTTACTGCGTAAGATTACTACGAGTAAGTTACGGTAATCTTACGGGACGAATCTTTTTTTGAAAATTTAAAAATTCCTTCTTTTTGAAGAACGGAAGAAAAAAAATGATACCGGTTGCTCTTCGATCATACCGTAACCTTACTGCACGTCATTGATTGCCCACTGTCGAGAGCCCACTGCTCACTGCCCATCGCCCATTACAGTACATACCCTAAGTAATCTTACTTCCGACTTCTATTTCACGTTCTGCATGTTGATAGTCCCTGTCATTGCGGTATGCGATCAATTTTGTGCCTCACTGATAGTCACCAATCAAACACGTCAATGCGCTGATCTCCTTGGCAAGTTGTGAGAAACCTACTGCCAAACCGACTGTCCTGTTGGAACAAGCAATGAACACATATATATAACCACTTATCAAATCAAGAACGGGAAGAATTTCTTAGCACGAAACCAACCAGACAACTTGTTCTGCGAAAAAAATCGCTTCCAAGTTAGTTTGAATCATTCCTGCTCTTCAACTTCTTCGACACTCCCGTCCATTTGTTCAATCTTTGTTACTGATGGAACACATGAACGGCACTGCTCCGCTACTTCCGAAATGTGGTGATCGGAAAGCGGACAACGAACACCCGGAAGACGACGCCGTCCTTGCATCGATCCGGACCATCCGAGAACTGGTCAGCACGGAATTTCGCCTCGGTGAAGACGAACGCCGTGCCATGGCCGCAAAACTGAAGGCGATGCGACGGGATGGAGGAGAGCAAAAGATACCAAGCAACGACAAAGAAAACCAAAGCATTAAAGCGAACGGGGTCAGTCGCAAGCCCGATTGTGATTCCTTGCACTGGAAAGCCCAGTGCTACCGACTGAAGCAACGACTCGAGGAGGAACAGGAGCGTTTCGGACACCTTGAAGCCCAGCACAAGAGACAAATTTTGTTGCTGACCCGCCAGCTCCGAGAGACGCAAGAAGAAGCCGCCGTCGATCGGGACATGAAGAAAACGTTGATGGAAACTCTCACCGCCCAGCAAAAGTACGACGAGAAGCTCCAACTCCAATTGACCGATTCTCGTAGCCAAGCATCCGAACTCGGTGCGAAACTCCGGGCGGTAGTGGCGACCATGGAAGAGGAACGCGAATCCATCTCCAAGGAACGGGACGTGGCACTAAAGTTGTTGGAGGAATCGCGGGAGCAGTTGCATCAGTTGATTCAAGCACAGACAGACGAATCGGTCGTTTCACGAATCCGGCAACTTGAGGAAACCAATGCCCGACTCCTCCTGGAAAAAGACGAAACCGAATCGAAATCCCTTCGATCCACTTGGTTCGCATCGACCCAATCGGCGCTTGCCCAAACGACATCTGCCTCTGCACTACAACAAAAACTGCGACAGCTCGAAAATACACTTTTGGCGAAAAATGCCAAAATCATTCGATCGCTCCAACAACAAATTGCTTCCATGGAACGGGCCGAGGCACATTCGGAAGAACTAATCCTAAAGAAGAACCAACTCAGGGAATCCAAAGATCGATTGAGAACCAAGTCGCTAGATGTCCTGGGAGATACGATCTTTTTGCAACTCCAGCGATTGGTGGAGATTCACCGACAGACAACGTCAATCTCTACCCAATCCCAAACCATGGTGAATAACGCGGACAAGGAGCTCAGTTCGAAAGATCTCCGGAAGGACGAATGGGAGGCGGCTCTCAGAATGCTTGCCGAGAACCGTGCGCGCTTCATTGCCCTGCGCGAAACAGAAAATTTGGATGGAGATAACACTTCGGTGGGAGAATTGGGAGAAAAGCGTGGAAATGACCAGAACGATAGGGAGACTGTGCCTGAGTCGAAGCGCGCTAAAACGTTCGGGGAAACGAATTGACATATGTATAGGAAAGAGAATGCAAAGATAGGAAATGGTTGGAACTGAAGTGGTGGTTGTGACAAATACCGTTCACGTGCGAGCATATTCATTGTACTTGTTGGTTTTGGCTGACAGACTCACTGATTCTCCTTTTCCATGACGAGATGAAACAAATTCAATCAGCTGCGTGTGCAAGCGGATTGCAAAAGTTCCCCTTGTATCTGTCTGCCCTTTCAACTCGCAGAACAAAATGAGAGAGGTTTCGTTCTTTCTGTCCAGATCAAGGTCTCGGCTTTGTGATCTCTCGTTCAAATCAAGCACACATTCGACGTGGTACCACAACTCATTGAATGTTCAAATGCCGGGCCGTTTCGTGCTGCAACCCTCACGAATGTCAGAAAAGCCTGATCGTGAAGGTCGTGAATAATGGGGGCGATGGTGTCAATTTCCTCCATGTTAGACCGGATTGTAGAGGAATAAATGATCCGGTAGATAATGTGCAGCGAGTGATCATCTAACGGGGCGTGTATTTGGATAAGTCATGTTTTGTCCATGTTGGTGCCAAGCCGATTGGACGTCAATCTGATTAGTTGACTTCTGTGAGGGATCTTTTGGGTTGCATTCCACAAAGTCTTGAATGTACGTATGATGGATTTGTGACCAAGAAGTAGAGAAATATCGTACGGCGTTTGCCAATGGAGCGAAGAGAGCTCACGCCTAGATAACGGTAGCCGTTGCGAAGTGTAAAAGGTGATCGCACGACAATGCAGTGTAGAGAAAAATATCATTGAAACGTCGCGATGGCGCTAATTCAAGTCACTTGCCTTATACATGAATAGGTAAAATTACAATTAGTAGTTTGAAAATGCACCATACAAAGGGATTTGTTGTTATACCAGCTCTCTCTTTCATCTATATTGAATACTTTATTCAATAGAAACTTTGTATGCTGAACAAACAGAACACCCAGACTTTACAATTCAGAGGTTATCCACTTCTCCCCTTTCGACAGGAACGAGGCGATCATCGGCGTTCCAACATATGTTATCGCAATAGCTACGATGACCGCTGCGATGATCCGAAACTTATTAGCCATTCTGCCTCTCGCGCCAGGGGCATGCTTTGATAGTTTTTCTGTATGGAGGGCTGCCTTCCCAGTCGGAGCGAGGGTAAAGTTATTCTCCATGACGTGAGGGATCATGTCTCCGACAAGGGTTTGTCCAGGGATTCTCGTCCGATTCTTTCCAGCTTCTTGCATGGCGAGTTGTGCTAGCGTAAAGTCCTTCTCCTCGTATGGTGTTGCGAAGGACTCGGCCAGCGGCATGTCGATGTACCGATCCTGTTTCAAAATAGGGATTCGGAGCGCGTACCGTCCGAACATGTATTTCTTCATTGCCTTGGTTTTAGCAGCATTTTCGCGCACAACTCGAGTCTCCATGACGGCCTCGGTGGTTGCCAGTTTCTGTTTTAGCTTCTCAATCTCTTCCCGCCGCTGTCGCTCTTCTTCGGTCTCAGGTTTGATCAAGCTAAAATAATAAATGTCCAATAATTTCATCCAAGGCCCAAAAATTGTCCAGGCAAAAATCCTCGAACCCCATTTGATGCACCAGAACCAGGGGACGAACAAACACAGCACCGACAACACTAGACTGCCTGTGGTAATCCAGAACGAAAAATACGCCTCTTGCCACGTGAATACGTGTTTAGTGAATCGTACGGAACGGACAAAGATTCCTAGCATGAGCTGAATGGGATAGAGGGCAGCCCGAACGGGGTCGATTGCAAATCCCCCTTCCCCGACCTTGGTGCCTAAATCCGTGTCTGCCTCCCCAATATCAGCGAGTTCTTTCTGTCTCTCGACTTCGGCTGCGTGGGCTTCTTCCGCCGCCCGAGCAGCTCGCGCCGCGGACTCTTCGATTCGATTCACCCAATTTTCTGCTTCTTCTTGTGCCTTGTCGAAATTCTCGAAGGGTTGAATTCGGTGGGGAAGTGCGTAGTCATCTCCCAGAAAGAGCATTTTCAGAATTTGTACGTAGGAGTGGCACCGATACCACACATTTTCAGCGCTCATACGCCAGCCGCCAATTGCAATCAAAAGCCAGGCAAGACTTAAAAAGCAAAACGATGGAAACAGGGTTGGATTTTCCACCAAAATAACGGCGATCAGAAACGCCGTCATAGAATGCACTGGTAAAACGATGTGTTTCCCCACCAAAGGAAGAGTAATGTCAAAATGGCCACGCCACAACAATACGGTCATCACTGCATCCTCCAAATAAAACAAAACGTGCTGTAGCTCGTAGAGCTCATCAACGTATGATTTGAGCGTTGTTGTGCTGTACCGATCTTCGTCGATAGATCCGAAACACGTTTGTCGGATCACGTTGAAGTCCTTTCGGCTCTTTGTGTTGACATAAGTGGGCTCCGGAGGACGGAGGGTAGCCAGTGCCAATTGTCGTTCGTCATTGATCTCAATGCGTAAACGGATCATGATTTTTCCCAGGCTGGTGCGACTCGCCAGCCTAGCGGTTGCACAAAGGTTGTAACTCAAAACGTATTCGGTGGACGATCGAAGATTTGTTATATCGACCGAGACGCGTCCAATCAAGTCGTGATCGGCGATCCGATCGCCTCCGGCGTCGTAGTCAAAAACCGCAATGTTGAGGTAACTGCTGGGATGAGACATGTTCAAAATAAAGGCACGATTGGACCATGGCAGCCACCGAGGCGAGAGGCAATCGTCAATGACATCTGTCCTGCCGTAGGTGTCTTCGTAAACGCAGGCAACGAATGCATCGGTTTTGTTTCCATAAAAGGCTCCCCTGTCCAGATTGGGTAGACCGTCGCAAGCAAGAATTTCCAGGTATATTTTTCCTAGAGTACCCTCCCCCGTGTCGACCCAGTGAAGAGATGGCTTTAGAACCTCCACCTCTAGGTCGGACTCCGACATCCATTCCGTTTCTTTGGGAGGCCGTGTCGGATCGGGACCGGGACGTGTCTTGTGCTATAGACAAACGTTGGTGAACAATCGAACAAAGCGGAAATGTTGACAACATGTGAAAGAGCAAAAGTCAGGATACGATTCCAATCAACGACAATGGCTTTCGCAAGGATCTGCCCAAATAAATCGGCATTCCGTTGGTGACCGCTTCCAAAGGACGACCGAAAACAATAGAACTTTATCCGATTGATTGCCATCGACAAACTCTAGTCTCAACCCGACTCACCAATGTATCCCCTGTGCCCTTGTCGACCTTCTTGACCTTCGTGGTAATCGTCTTGATGACGTTGGTATCGGCCACGGGTGCAGTGTAAGATGCTACCCCTTTGACGCTTTTGGCATCGTGCTTGTTGTATTCCTCCATGAACTTTTGGTCGTACTGTGTGGCCCGGCGGCAGCGAAGGACCAGAATCCCGGCGTTCTTTTCCTTTGACGCAGAACGCCCACCGCTCGACGGGAGACTCAGCTTGAATTCCATGCGCTCGCCGTCCGCGTTGTACAAAATCTTTGGGTCGACCTGGCAGAAGGCTAGAACGTCGTGCTTTCCCAGTTTGTCGTAATCCCGGACGACAAACTTGATGCCCTCCTCGATGAAGAAGCGCTTGGAATCGACCTGCAGCAAGAAAAGAGACCCGGTCTTGAGCGTCCAGATGGGATTGAGCGTCTTGGAAATGTACTGCGTCCGGTGAATTTCTTGGTGTCCCAGATAGGCAACCACGTACGGATCGGAAGAGGTGTAGTCTCCCACTGGTAGCTCGTACCCAGCAGCAATCTCGAACAAAAAGGTCACAACCTCGAACTTGGGGAGGACGATTTGTCCCCCCAGGGCAACCTTCAAGCGTTCCTCCAGTCGCTGGGTCTCGAGGCGTTTTTGCCGTTCGACCGTCTTGGCAAAGTCCTTGGCGTCGGCAATGTTGTCAAAGATGAGTTCTCGGTCCTGCTTGAAGTCGTCGAAGGAAATCAAGATATCGACAGTCTTTTTGTGTTTCGACTTGATGTAGAGACCGTCCAAAGGAAAAGAATACTTGGGTTTCCATCCGTCGTAGTGCTTCCCCCCGTGGTCCGCCAGCTCCCGGTATCTCGATTGTTCTTCTCTGCCGTTAGATGACGAATGAAGGGTTTCATCGTCGTAGTCGTAGTCATATCCATCTTCGGTGGATATGACAATGTCCCGTGTGCTACCCACGTGCGTCAACGCACTGCTGGGTGTCGTTCCCGTTTGCATCATGTTCTTGAGAGCGTCATGTCGAAACTTCCGGTCGAGTTCCTTGGTGGCTGGAACCAACACCCGAATAATGCATTCCTGGTAGGAGTGAGTTCCCGAAGCCGAGTTTCCCGCACCATTCTCGGATTGTGTTCCGGGTTCCAGAATGCCGTTCAGAGCCACGGGGGTGACCCTGTGGATCTCCATGCTACAGAGGCGCCGATTCTTGTGCTGGTTCATGACGCGGGGGACTACCTTTCCCCTCACGGAACTGTGCGGGGGAGGACTCCAAACTTCCCAGGTGTAGGTGCCAAGCACCAGCCTGGTAAAGAGTTTCTCGTTTGCGGCAACCCGCTGGTTCTTTGCGGCAAGGGCAGCGATCTTGGCTTTGTAGGCCACTTTGGACCATTCGCCTTTCTCGACCGCGGTCGCGGAACTTTCGGGGTTGCCGATCTTCTCCGTCGCTTTTTCGTTGGCAGCGGCCGAGCCCACGGCCATGGCAGCGACCTGGAATTTGGTCTTGGGACGAACCGCTCCCCCTACCCCGTAGGAATTCTCGTCTTTTGCCGAAGACATGGTTGGTTCGCACTAACCGATGATGTCTCTTGGTGTCTGCGTTGCTCTCGACTATTAGCTTGCTGCTGTAGGCTTCCACGGTTCACCGTATCAACAGGATATCCCTCTTCTTCTTTCTCGCTGCTTCTCGTTTATATATACTCTGAAACTACACGACTCCTGGCTGGCTAGAGTGGAATCGTTAGGTGCCACGGTTCGATGTTTGTGTATTGAAATACACTGCTTGTATTGCTTGCTTGCTTTTTTACAAAGAAGGCCGAAGCATGCTCGGAAGCAACTTGCCTTTTGGGTGAGTTTTAGTTGTTCGATGATCTTGCGTTAATACTACTGAAAACATAATACTGCGAGCAATCCACTTTCGATCCTTGAATTATTATTACCGGTAAACCTTACTTCATCAAAAAATTGTTACAGTAAGTTAATTACTGTAACCTTACCGGTATTAATTTCACCTACCGTACGTTTGGATTTCGAGTTCCGGTGTGACCATCCCTCTTCGCTTTGTTTCATTTTTGCAGTCAATTCGTTGTTTTTTAGACTCTAGTGAGTCATAGCACTCGTCGGTTAGAAAAAAGATCCAGAAACTATCCGTAAGATTGGCGCTCCGGTAAGCGTGTGGAGTTGTAACCTTACCTGTAAGTGTCCGTAACGTTTTTTTCGGAAATTGATTGTATGTAACTGAACTCACTGTCTTTACCGATTACGACATGCTAAATTCTAATTTATAATTGCCATATCTCATTTGTGATAATTTTCAGTGGCTTATCTGTTTCGTAAGTGTTTTTCAGAGTTCATTTTCTCCAAGAACCCTACTATTTTAAAAACTTTTTTCACCATTTTTTCACTTTTGTCCACCCTCATAAGGTTACTCCCTCTGCTGCCGAAGTAAGAGCTACGTTCTAAAAATGTTATTTTTACAACTCCACTAATTGCCGTGTGGTATTGTTACAGAGAGTAACTTATGCCCAGAACGAGATACAGTAAGATTACGCACATTGTACGAGTAAAAGGATGAGAAAGTTTACACTTCCACCCAAATTACCGCCGAGCACCTCTCTAGCAGCATCGTGCAAGGTCAAACTCGAAAGGCTATCCAATACTTCTTACGTGTAATTACTTGTACTTGCACGAAGTAAGTCTTACTTCATAATTATTCTTCTTGGTACACGAACGCACGAGTCGAGTCAAGATGTTCTGTTGTTCGGTTCGAACCGCGAACCACAAGAAGTCAATCAGATACGATAAACCTTACCGCAAAGTAAACTTACCGGTACTACTATGCTTCCCCGAACCATTTTGAGAGACACCTTTGGAGCCAGCATCGAAAATCAATTCAATCAAAATTATTATCCAATCAAAACTGAGTTTGTACCAGGTAAGTTACGTCCCTTCAAAGTTAACACGAGACCCGAAACTCATAACAATTTTGACACTCAATGATACTATTATCAGAACATTAGATGCACAAGTCTCAATTGTCAAAATGGACGCTTACTAGTATGTACGATTGGAGATGCTGACCCAGTAGACATCACCACAGCACCAACAAGCCTTTCTTGCACAGGACGATCCTTTTCCACAGGAAAATTCTTTCTCATAAAACTAGTAGGACGAGGAGACATGCAGGTATAGTGAGTATAGAAAATGAGCCAGATGCTTTGGAATGGTAATGTCATGTGTCTCCATTGGTAAGATCATGACACATGAAGTCACTAGTAAGACAAATCATTATTATTTGAAGGATTTGTAGTTAAACATGCATGATCAGCAATGGAGTCAACATTTTTAGTAGTCATTCCATCATTTCTAGAATAACTACAATTCAAATATAACTTGTAATTTGGAGGGACCCATGCTACAGCACCTACATCATGATGATGTGCTGAAGTAATAGTGATCATGATAGTGATACTAGTGATAGTAGTAGTAATGGTGATCGTCATCAAACTAAGGTTACAATACTTGAACGGAGTTATTACGAAGTAAGGTTTACTACGAAGTAGTAGTATTACGGTAAGGTTTCTTACAGTAAGGTTTACGGTACCGTATTATGGCACACGAAGACTTTAAAACACACATTTTCTCCTTAAAAAAATAATGATCAAAACAATAAGTAAGGTTAGAAGTAAATAGTACTACGTATTTAGGTGTGCATTAAAAATAGATGAGGCAATAGTACGAGATGCAATTCGGCAGTCGTTCTGGACGCGATTGCATACAATCGATACTGTGGTTGTCAAAAAATGCCAGTACAGTAATTTCGATTACCAGGCACTTTTTTTTAAATCTTCGAGGTAGTTGCAATCACACCTCATGCTTTGAGCTTGTGAGTAAGGTTTAAAAAACAATAACCTTACGGTAATTTTACGTGGACTCGAACTCCTAATACAGTAACAAACAATATTTTGGTGCACATTGTAAGTCTGTACGAAGTAACTTACGAAGTATTATTATTTTTTGTATCGTACGTAAAGACACTTCCGGTGTATCGTACGATGATTGGATTTTGTTTTGTTTTGTTGGGTTTCATGTCGGACAGGCGCCAAAGATAATCTTAGCGTGCTTTCCAAGAAGGAAAAAGCTTCCCTCGAACCCTTGACGCATTGTAGCGCAAAACACTAGGTGTCTTCTAGCAGACGGCACAACGATGCTTCTAATGTAGCACCTGCTATTTCAAGTATCTTTCTCGTCATAGATATAATCACCACACGACCAGGCAAACGAATGAAGATCTACGTCGAAGGCGGAAGAAGGTGTTTCAGAGATAGAAAAGAACGGAAAAACTGATAACGTGAACATTGGTTATCCCGAAGTTTCGTTCGATTCCTCTTTTCTCTCCCATCGATCGATCAAGAAGCAAGCATTCCATACCCGGAGTAGCAAGCAACAATTACAATAAGGAGGGTTGGGTTGCAATTGTCTGAATACTGCTGATCGGATCGAATCGAATCGAATCGGAGCGGAGCGGAGCGGAGCGGATCAATTGTGTTGTACTATTTTTTTCTTTTTGAAGATGTTAGAGACGAGTGAAAAGATCTTTCCTTTCGCCAACAATCAGAAAATTGACGAAGAATCAATTGCCATTCCCGGTGATGACCAAAGTATGGGAAACATCGTTAGTAACAACCACAGCGAAATGGGTTCTGCTCATGACACCGGTGCCCTTGTCGGAAGTATTGACAAAAAGAACGACGCAATGGAAACCGAAGTTGAATCATCACCAGGAACACCTTCCAGCGACGGTACAAAAGACAGCAACGAATTCAACCAGAGAAACTTGCACGGGACTCGCCACCAAAAAAGGAAGCCCATCTCCTCCCCACCATCGTTACCACCAACGATAAAAAAATCCAAGCGGCAAGCGGAGCGAATGGCTCGAAAGCTATTGGCAGCACGACAGCAGAAGCACGACAGCAGCGACATCGACGATACCGATGAATATAAACACAACAACAAAAACAATAAAAAATGCGATTCCAACCCACCACGATCCAAAAAACGGTCCAAACAGACTCAGGATACGACTTCTCATACTTCCAGCAAGGGCGGCAAGAATGGTATCAAAAACAAGACCAGAACACCTTTGTCATTACCAGCTCCCGAAGCAGCAATAGAGGTACTATCCTCTTCTCCAGGATCTTCCGCCAAAATCGTATCTCCGAACTCTCCGCCGCTTCCCTCACCAAGGAACGATGACAATTTATCCGCGCAACCATTGCCCGCTGTGCCTTCAATTGCAACTACGACAGCGGCGTCTTCAGGCAAGAAAAAGGCTAGATCCAAAACGCCGAGCCGCAAAGAAACCGTTTCAGAGGGGGCTAGAGCTTCGAGGAAAACCGAGGTTCAAAACCACTCTCCCAACCAGACTACGAATGCCAACACCCAAACCAATACCTCTGTTGCCAGGAAACGCCGCAAACTCGTCTACAAGGCGACCGCTAACCCAGCCCAACCTATTCATGAATACGCGCTCAGTATCATCTCGCTCGTTTGCAACAATGCCTTTTGTGTCGCAAGCAATCGCAACGTCTCACAAGACCAGCAGTATCCATCGAGCCACATGCAACCACACCGAATCTTGGACCGGCCGGCGGAAGGATACACGCCGGAAACGGAACCTCCTCGGGAGCGACTGATGCGGCTCCAGCTGCGCCAGAGATTTGCTTCAGCGGCATCAACGGGAATGTCTCCGATCGAATTTTCTCGCAAGCTCCTGGGATTGTGGGGAGGAAGTCTCGAGCAAGTATACAACGACACCAACATGTACCGACACAACAATGTACTCACCAAGTCGGTACCCGGGTCTATACAGACGTCGTCCCGGGTACCAATGAAGGATAGGCAGCAGTCCCAAGTTCTGGCAACTCGCAAGACTCCGGATAACAAGTTTCCGCACGACCCGAACGATATGGAACCCATCCCCGTCCAAGACGCAAGCTCGAACGATTTGGAACCTATTCCCACCCAAAATGCAAACGCGAATGAGAGGAGGGCAACGAATGATCACTTATCGTCGACAACCAACAAAAAACTAAAGCGAAAGCGAAAATCACAAATACCAACCAAGACTGAGTCTTTACCCACTCCGAATGGCAACGTACCGCCCAATGGCGATCTCGTAGGCTCGTCGTCGCCGGGATCGAAAAAGAAAGCTATAAGTCGTAGAAATGGACGCAAATTCTTGGACGATCCGTCGCTTACCGTCTTGCACCGCAACTTGCGGCTGGCCCACGATGACGACGCGAAAAATCTCAACGAGCTCCATTGCTTCGTCCGATCCGAATTGCTCGAGGTCTACGTTCTCCAGACCAAGATTCCAGACGACGGAAGCACTCCTGCTTCAGATAATATTGTTGGTATTCGGTGCACACGATGTAGTCACCTTCCTCGGGAAAATCGGGGGCGTCGTCGGGAAGAACGGGGGCGTCAGACCATGTCTTCGTTCTTTCCGAAGAGCATCGATGATATATACCGGGGAGTTTGCACCTGGCAGCGAATTCACTTTCCCGCCTGTAAGCACATGCCGGAGGAGTATCGGGAGGAATATCGAAGGCGCAAGGAGTCGGACCAGACGAGGGGCAAAAAGGCACACTGGATCAAGTCTGCCTACGATATGGGACTGCGAGATATTGACGAGCACCGGAGTGGACTTACCTACAAACCCTTCAGCCCGGTTCCAGAGACCCCTGACAACGGCCAGCCCTGCAGGCCAAAGCCGAAAAAGACCGACAAGTCGTCATCAAAGGTCTCACAGCTCGTGGAATCGGCGCTCAACGATGATGGCTCGGGACTTTCGGCCGGCGACAGTAATCGCAAGAAGAATGACGAGGACGGCAGTCGAGGTGACAATGACATGCACAGTCGCCATCATGGTCAAAATCATCTGCAGCCGGGAGAAGTTGCAGATGTATCCGCGGTCTTACTAGCAAGTGACACCGACGAACATGAGTTTCAATTATTTGACTTCGAACAAAACACTTCAGCACAAATGGGACAATATTCGTGATAAACAGCAATGGTGATCACAGTTTTTCGATTGGAAGACAAACTATCTCCACTTTCTACGCAAAGAGTTCCATCGATTAAGCATGGAAGTCAGCCACCAACGCAAGCAGGAGAAAGAAGCATTTCATTTACAAGCTTTGAAGTAGAGTTAACTTTTACAAATATTAGATTGTGAGAACATGAAGTGGAGACTGTTCCAAACACAAACCTACGCAATGATGTGTCGTCAATTTCCACATTTCTGATGAAGCAGTGAAATCGTCCGTACAGTAAGGAACAGTGTCAGGTATCGTGTGGAAAATCTATTATTTGTAATCCTTGAAGTGTAAGAGCTCGAGAAGGAGGTATCGTTGTTGATTTTGAGCATTCTTTCCACCACGTTAAGGTTAACTCCAACTGAGTTTGGTGCTTATTGGGAGCAGAACTAGACATGGATCACTCACACCTTCATTATTTAGCGGAGAATCTTCTCTTTTATCAACCTGCCACCAACTCAAATCAATAGTCATTAGGATTCCATTTGTTGAATGGTGGATGTCAAAATTGCTTTTGACCACCTATTTTAACAACTGCAACTTAATGATATGGTTACTATGAGGAAATAACAATAATAATTTATAGTAGGCAGGAATTTTTCCTTAATGATATCATAGCACCCTTGAGTCTTCTTCCATACAACCTTTTTCATAGACCAAGCTGATCGAACTTCTTCATTCTCCCTTTTTGTGACTAAGTCTTCAGTGAGCGACAAAAAGGGTAACTAAGCGAGGCCAAAGCTATGGATGTAAGTCACTGATTGCAACAGGGGTTGCTGCAAACAGTTTCTTTATACTTTTTAAGACTAAGTTGTACCTTGCGTTGAGGAGGTTTCGCCTGGGGGGAGATATTTGGTCCAACAGTAAGGGAAAAATCTGTCAAAAAAAGTTGCTCTTCATACGGTAATAATTTTTGACGGGTACAAAGAAAGGCTATTTATTCATGTTCACTGAACGATTAATTAAAATTTACGGCAATTTATGAGTGATTAGCGAGGTACGTACTCGTACGTACGTTATTTCATACGAGGAGTACGTTTGGTATGCATTCATGCAGTACATGTGGATCTGTACGTACGTCTTTCCAACAGGTACGGTACTACGTAGTAGAACGCAAAATGGCAGGTAGTTGTAACCTTACCGTAGACCATTTGTTAGATGTCAATTTGTCTTCATGACGCTGTCCATTTTTTGGACACGTACCTTTCTTTCATCTTCTCCCACCAAATGACTACATGGTAAGGGCCATACTTTTCATGCTGGTAGGAGGGAGCCGACCGAGCCCAATCTACGTGGTGCGATTTGAAAAGATCCCTCTAGTGCTTGATGTTGACGTGGCCAAAAATTTGGAATTTCCATTGGTCGCTTCATATCAATAGGTTATGAGCCAAATTGTTTTTGAAGCAATCTTGAAAGAATTTAGCAGAAATATTTTTGGCTAGAACTGTGGCGATGAACACTGCAGAAGGTCCTCCGAAGAAGGAGAACACGAGATAGAACGTGGAGAACACAGACGGTGAGTTGAAAACGTAGGCTCGGTTTTGCTATCGACAGAAGATACCCATCGCACCGCAGAGTTGAACCGAGGTGATAGGGATGGACAGGTGCGAAATACAACTTTACTTCGTACTACACATTCTAGTTCCACACGTCCCTCTAATTTCTCCTTTTCCCGTCACAAATTACAACAGAAAAGAGAATTCAGTCTCATCGAACCAAATTGTTTCAATCAGATATTGGTTAATACATGTTGCTTTACTTGACGATAGCATTTCTATTCTGTTATCACACCAACGCGCACGTAATCATCATGGACTTCACCCTCAATACAATTTTGGGAGAGGCGAGGTTCTCTGGAGACGGCAGCGATTGCGCAACGCTTTTAGCGAGGAGTTGTTTCTTCGTTTCTCGTGGCAATCACAAGAGGCTCTCTCTGGGATGGGCGTTCCGCAAATGTGCACAGAGTGAAAGGGAAATGAAGGATTCAGAGGACGAGGCAGATAAAGAAACTTGCGTTATCAGCTTTCAGAAGAAATCTTCGAAGACAAGGGGCAATAAATTATTGGGGTCGGGGCTCTTTTCATTCATGGACAATCGCGAATCTTTCGTGGTGTGCAAGGATCATGTGAAAAGCATGAAAGATGACGACGACGAAACAGCGTCCACCGTGGACATGGACGAAGATGAATTCCCGGTGGCAGCATCCTCTACGAATCGCCGTCCTCTGGAAAAGGGGAGGACTGTGAAGTTCGAGGAGGACCTAGTGACAGCAGTATATACACGCCCCCGAACAAGCAAGGACGACAAATATTACCTGCATTATGATGAGTATGACTACATGGACTTCAAGCTTGAATATAGAGATGAACTACTCCAGCAAAGACAGAAGGAGAAGGATAGCAATTGTAAAAGTCAACTTCCTTGCTATCGGAGGAGTCCGCGAAAAGTTTCTTTTAAGAGAGAAGTTGTAGAAAGTGTCCACCCCGTGATGGACCGAAGCCAACGAAAGGAAATACAGAAGGATCTTTTCTACACCGAAGAGGAAATGAGATCGTTTTTGGACGAATTTGTTGTCTCGCTCCAGAAGCAACAAGTCGCAGTAACCTCGTGAGTGAGGGTAACAATGCGGCCTTGACGCGTGTCAGGATATTGTTGATAAGTTTCCAAATAAAGCAATCCAAAAGAAGCCTCGATTGAAAACCGAAAATATATTTCGGGTTCGGGTTTTTGATCAGCTGCAACAATCTAACATCCGATTCTACTGCACGAGAACGTGGTTAATTCGGACGCCACGGTGGCAGTTTGTGCCCCTGCTTCGCAACCTCTGCATAAATGCATATTGATACAAACTACGAAGTATTCAGTTTGGGGCGTAGAAAGCGCTTTGCTCACTCCCTGCCCCCTCACTGCTGATCCCGATGAGACAACAGGAAAGAAGATGAGACGATAATACCTACCAGATGGCCACACGAATAAATCACACGCCAGATTCTCACTACTTTCCTCCCCTCTTCGATCGATGCCACAAGGACAGAAAAGAACATTGCCAAAGCCATGGCACGATCGACAACTTAATACAGAACACGAACGGTTAGCGATTCAAAGTGTTAATAGTAATTATCCTAATCTGATCATCGAATAATACGTGTCTAAGTAGCTTTTCGTGTTATGTCTCAATTCGCAACACGCTACGTGTATGACCAGCGACTAAGATGCACAAGAACAAATTGTAGAAACTCAGCGTTCGTATGATTACCCATCCACATGAGAGTGCAATTAGTTGTAGCAATGTCAAATAGCGCAGAATAATACAAAGTAGCTACCTTATCCTCTGCTTGATCGATACTACGTACGAGAAAACCATGTTGAATAGTAAACATCGGTATCAGGAAAGAGGGAAAACTGATTCAGTCTGCATACACCACGGGTGAGGTTTGCCATGTTGTCGATTATTTTTCGGACGAGATGTAGGGAATCACGCTTAGCGTTGCGAATCAAGCCAATCACCCGCGAGGTCTCGATTGGTTCTGGGACCGAAGGTAGAGCAGAAAGTACGAGTACGTATGAGTATCGGGAGAATCATACTCAACAGAAGTTTTTCTGAAAAGAAAGATAAAATTATTATCAATTGCTGTGGTGCGTGCAAATCGTCTAACTGACATCCTGATAAAGCACAACATGGTTCAAAACAGCTATGTTAGAGTCGGCCAGTCATCATTGACATAATGTCGCTTGAAACAACAGGATTATGAATACGAGGAATTTGTATTCAATACCCTACGATGTCATTTGTACTTTTCGTTGCTATCGTCATTGGTAGTATGGAAACTTCCGAACCTTCTGAAATCAGAGAGAACAATCGTTTCAGAATGGAAAGAAAAAGGGGATGAGCAATGACTTGCACCGATAGAGAGAGTGTGTGAATTTGGTGACTTGGTGTCGACAAAAAGTGTCAGTCAGAAGGGAACTTCGTGAATGCCAAACGACTACGAACACCGTGCAGTACACAGAATAGAAATAAATAATGAGACACTCGTACGATTAAGAACACGTATTTTTATGATTGTGAAGACAATGTCAATCCGTCCTCTGCTGCTCTATCTACGGTAGTGACGAAAGTTCATGTTCTTTTAAGCTACACGAGTATCAACACAAAAAACAAATTACTATGTTGGCATGTGAGACATTGAAGAGTATGTACCGTACTAAGTACGTAATTATTTTTTTACGATTGATTCACAACGCCAAAGCATGAAAGTCCGAGTATCCTTGTATCGTACATTCTTTTAGTACGTAAGGTTAAGGATTACTGTATTACTGGTCGTATTTCTGTACCGTAACCTTACTGTACTTTCTAATACACGACAATTTACAATTTAGCCTTACCTGGTAGTAGACCACTATGATCCATAATGAATTGCGGCTACTACTAGCAACTGAATTTTGCAAGAAGAAAAGGAGCATGATCACATTCTTTGTTACATTTGCATTGGTACCAATCGAAGAGTCCTGCAAACAAAAGCAAATGGGGAGGTCTGCCAGCAAATAGTTCAACACTGCTGAAAGAATTGGATGAGGTGCAAGAGATGAACGAGATATCAGCCAGGTGAAAATGTAGCAAAGAGGAGGACTTGAAAAGTGTTTGTGTATTACTTGTAGCTACGCTTAACAGTTGAATAGCAATCGGGTCCGAAACTACGAACGGAGGGATCACAAAGCAGACAAAAAAATAAGGGAGTTTCCATTATTGTTAACTAGGCGTTGTTCTGCATATGTACACTTTGAATTATGAAATCACAACGATTGTAGGGACTGATTTTACAGTGACAATATTTGCACCGCGAAACAAATGCTACACGACAAGCATCCTTCCAGTCGTACAACAGTGAGCCCAGACACTACAAGATTATGTGTTTTTTCAGTTGGTTGTCTTCACATTCCCAATCACAAGCGATGGCACGCCAAATACTAGCACTTTAATCGAATCCGATACGGTTTTTCGCATAATTCATCCATAACCCAATTTCCTATGCAATCTTCTTTCAGATAGAATTCATTTACTACATTATCCTGATTTCTTTTGAGATCGTTCGATCGGTACCAATACGACGGTTCGTCGTGCCTGATAACTGCTCATGTTTCTCCGGCTCCTTCTGGTGGGAACTCGATGTATGAGGAAGAGCAAGTTGGATATTATCAATATCATTGTGTTTTGTGATTATTCCGGGCACTTTTACCATTCTGTCCTTTATTGATTTTATCCCTTCATGTACGGCCAGCACCGTCCATCGGAACAACTGCGAAGGATCTTTGAATGCATAACGAAGGAATTTCCGTCTTCTGACTTGAACCTTGGCAATTCCAGTGTGCTCTGAGTGGTTTGGTCGAATTGATGTTGAATAGGTGCCTGTGGCAGAATCATTACGTGCGGTAGTTCTAAAGGCATAACAAGTTTTGGTTTCATCCCTGGATAAGAGCCACCATTAAACAGCTTCGTATTGGTGGGGATAGGCAAATCATAGACGCTCACTGCTTTCCCGTTGCTCTCTTTACTGTTTCTTTGGCGCTCAACCAAACTTTCCCACGCACTCTGAATAGCGTGCCCGTGCTTGCGAAAGACGAGAAAGTTCTTTTTCGAAGCGGCCTCGTAAGAGTAAAAGATTTGTGCGGGATATCCAAATTGCCCACTTTGTTCATCAACTTTGATATCGGAATTAATATCAGTGGTCCACGCACTGAACGCTGCGAACAGGATGAGCCAGAGAGCCATTTGGTCCTTATATCCACAGCGCGCAAACCACCAAATAGCCGAGAAATCTTTGGCCCACCTTGTGTTTCGAACCACCATAAGACCGCTATTCATTAACATTTTTCCCTTGACGTTTTGGGCCGCAATCAAGGAAGCCTGAGGTGACAGCTCAAGATAGGTTTCGGGTCCGATGCCATCGTTTGATTTGCTGTCGATCCGTTCAAATGCTGTTTTTGTGAAATCACTGTCGGCGTCCATGAAGAAAAAGGACGAATCGGCGTCCGACAAAATATTCATGAGGACCAAAAATGCAATAGGTTTGTAAAAGTGCATCGAATTGTGCAATTCTTGGGTGGCGCACTTTGCACCAAGAACGGCACCAACCGACTCGACTTCTCTTCGATTGAGTTCGGTCTGATCGAGGTTCCCAATCCAGATATAAAGGGGACGATTTGATCGGAACGCATACGAAGCCTTGTTGATGGTGGCTTCGAAGAGTCCGCTCTGTGTCATGTATTCGACGCTGTCAACCATCATAAGGAGTGCCGATTTCTCTGTATATTTTCTCTTCTTCTTTGCTTCTGTTGCCATTTCATCTTTCGTGTACGAAAACCCCGTGGACGAAAAACCCGATGAACCTAGTAGTTGTTCTTGCCAAGCCTCTAGGTCAAACACCACCTTGCACATGTTGACCGTATGGCAAATCTTGTCTTGAAGAGGAGCATCTTTGCGACACCGAAATTTTATCATGGGCTTCGTATCCATCTTATCCGAGGTATCCGTATTCTGGCTTTCCGGTGGCATCAAATACAGCTCACACTTGGTGTGGACATCTTCCACCATCGACGCTGCAGCTTCATGGGCCTTCGTTGCCAGTTCCTTGAACATACCTCGACTAACGAAAGTATAGGTCAAAGGGTTCTTCCATGATTCGGTTTCAAATTCCTTTCTGGCAGCCAGATACAATTCGTGCTGCTTCGATTCCGGCGACGATGGCGTTGATTCCACCAGTCCTTGCGTGGTTTTTGGCTTAGTGTGCCCGTTTTCATTTTGTGCGACTGACGGATTGGATACATGCGAACCGATCGACTTTGGCTGAGTGCTTTCCAACGAGTTGTCGAATTCAGACGTAGACATCTGCGTCCAGCCGACGAATAGGATGAATGAAAGACAAAGAAGGACATTCGTTCCCGAAAAGGGTACACTTCGACCCCTTCTGCGAAAGTATGCGGTCTTGGAAGACGTGCTGTGGGCATGAGGGATTGTTGATGACAGAGGAGCAACAGTATATTCCTTGTCTTTTGGGGGGGACGAAGCATGTTTTCGTTCGCGAATGCCTTGTGCAGCAGTGGGAGTATCCAAAACGACAGGGGCGATAATAGAGGGGATCGCAGAAGGTGCATCGTTAGAAGCGGCACTGGTGGGCTGATCCAAATAGGAAGCGGCAGTATAGGCTGGGGCGGATGCAGGTGCAGGAGTGATACCAGTTGGAGCTGGGGGAGCCGGAGCAATATCTAGAGCGAGACCTGGAGCAGAAGCGGGCAGGCTCTGAGACGTCGTCGTCATACCCTCGGATTTGGTTGGATCAGGGGAGAGCGACATTGTTGCGTTCGTTAGATAACCCTTGCTTTCTCACTTAGGATAAACTGGTGGGTCTCCTTCCTTGTGGGTTTTGGAAATCACGAAAAACTTCGTATTGGATAGCAATCGTGGTTTCCGATTGCACACCATACTACAAACTGCTTCTGCGAGATATCGTCATGCCGTAAGATCTCACAGAAGGAAAGAGGAACCGATACGGCTCGGGCACGTATTCTTGCTTGTGGAATCGAGGTTCCTCAGCTCGACCGGTGGCGGGTGTTCACGATTACTCCTGCATTGTAACCTACAGTCGGGTCATAAAATGTGAGAATGTCCTTTCTTGGTCACAATTCTACGGTACGGAACATTTTTATTACGAAAAAACAATAGTCCGCAATTTTTTTTTTAAGACCACGTACCAGTAAGAAAAATGTCACTTTGGGGGGTAGATTGGAAAATGGCGCACTCGGAGTATCACCAGCAGTTTGGATTCAATGATCGTGGAGCCATACTCCTGCGGCTCCCTTTGGGGTTGTAACTGTTCATATCTCAGTCAAGTTATTTCAATATTTGAAAAAATTGGTTGGAGAGAGGCTCCAGCAGGAGACTGCCTCCTGGTAAGAAGCATTCGACAGGTGCTGTATGATGCAAGCACAAGAAGAAGCAACTTCGTGGCTGGAACTCATGCCAATGAGATCAACAGGAAAAATGATCATGAAAATCACTCAATTTTCAAAATATTACACCAAAATACAACTCTTAGAAAAACAATGACTGAAGAATCCACATTATGAGGAGTATTTTTTTGCATTAGTAGTACTACTATTGGTGATGATGACGATTTCACCGTTGCTTGGTCAGTATTTGGCAGTAAAGAAAACTGTTACTTAAGTTGTGTCGACAGACTTTGTATCTGAAATATGTGGTACACATTCGTCTAGTAGTAGCGAAGTCATCTTCTTCATCTACTACTAGCAAAGCATTTGGTGGGTAGAGAATCATGCTGACTGGTCAACGGTTTTAGTAGAATCTACTGTAAAGTAGTTCGATTGGATTGGCGGTGGTATAACAAGAAGTCGCCTGTTTGTATTCATTCTTCCGAACTACGAAGTCCAAAGGAGATTCTATGTGCATCTTCTTGTTCTGTGTCGGTCGAAACGTTCCGTGCTACTATATCCTCAATATTAATTGATCGCTTTCTATTGTTGCAATATCTGAGACTTCGTTCGGTTTTGAAACCTACTACTTGGTCTTCGCTTTCCGACGTTTCGCTTCACGAAGTGATTCCTTGGCTCGAATATGTTTCGAAGAATAGACTGCGTCCGTCTGATGACCGTTCCCCTTTTTCCGCCGGGACGTCTCCGCTACCTGCTTTCCCTTCCCCTTGCTTCGTTTGACACCAGTCCCTCCTCCACAGCAGCGGACGGCTGTGACCACAAAGTCATCTTCGAGGAAAGCGTCGTAGTTGTCTGAGAAATCATCGTGTTCCTCATCGTTCTCGTTGAACCCGTGTGAATTCAAGTAGTAGTGCACGGAGCTACCCTCATCGCCTTGAATTTGTTCGTTTTTCATCATGGTATCGGTATTGGAATAGGAATTGTCTTCTTTACTGTCAATTAAATCAGTTGGCGCAACTTCTTTCTTGATGATTCTATGGTTTTGCATTTTATGAGAGGGAAAGATGTGAAAAAACATTTTTTCATAAAAGGTTGCTACAGAGAGATAACCTTACTGCTTGTACCGGTACGGTAGAAGGGAGATTGTCGCGATCACAATCAATCGTACTTTTTACAGTAACCTTACCAGGTAAGGCTTTACCGGGTAATTAGTCTTACGTAGCGTATGTTCAATGTTAGGTCGTGTGAGTGACAGGTTTCAGTTTTGAAGTCTCCGGGATTCAGTCGTTACGACTAAGGTAATCGTACATGCGAACCACTCACAGCGAAAAGTAAAAAGTACTTCCTCCGTTCCGAAATAACTGTTCGTTTGGCACATACAAGCTTGTGTATCGATCAATTTTCAACCAATTCAATTCGTTCTTTTTGGGTTAAACTCTCCTCAACTAAGTCCTTATGCCTGGTTAGACACTGATAGGCTCGCGCTATTGGTCTATTTTTCATTAGGACTTGAAAAGGGCCAGTTTTGCCCTTCGAATGTGATTTTGCCGGTTGAAAGGGTTCCACCTGGCATTTGAACCTCGGGAAAGGTTCTTTGGAAAGCTAAGACACTGAATTTTTGTCCAGGTATAGGTGATAGAAACAGGAAGAGAGTTCTCGTCTTCCTTTTTATCGTTCAAAGATAGCCTATCGATTAATTAATTAATTAAAATTATTAGCGTGATATCACTAGTTATTTTTGTTTGTTTTTTTTTTAAGTGAGTTTTTTGAACGATGCGCACC
Organism: Pseudo-nitzschia pungens; assembly: GCA_037355855.1. Lineage (NCBI taxonomy): Eukaryota > Bacillariophyta > Bacillariophyceae > Bacillariales > Bacillariaceae > Pseudo-nitzschia > Pseudo-nitzschia pungens. The sequence continues at coordinate 1,537,651 of CM074763.1, read as the reverse complement.
TATTTTAATCTATTTTAATTCTGTAGTACAACTTTTACACATTTTCTACACAAACGAACAGTTAAAACGGAACGCACACGTTTCGGTCATCGAACAGTTATTCAACACCATACGGTACAGTACGTAGTACAGTATTCAATATTGAATACGGTAAGTCTACTTCAGAACCTTACTTCGTAGTATTACGTAGCTACTACCCACTGCTGTATCTCCTACTACATACCGGTACGTTACTCCGTAAATTACCTCGCAATCTAGAGTAAGTTACGAAGTACTTCAAAGATAGCCTATTATTTACTTCCTCCGTTCCGAAATAACTGTTCGTTTGGCACATACAAGCTTGTGTATCGATCAATTTTCAACCAATTCAATTCGTTCTTTTTGGGTTAAACTCTCCTCAACTAAGTCCTTATGCCTGGTTAGACACTGATAGGCTCGCGCTATTGGTCTATTTTTCATTAGGACTTGAAAAGGGCCAGTTTTGCCCTTCGAATGTGATTTTGCCGGTTGAAAGGGTTCCACCTGGCATTTGAACCTCGGGAAAGGTTCTTTGGAAAGCTAAGACACTGAATTTTTGTCCAGGTATAGGTGATAGAAACAGGAAGAGAGTTCTCGTCTTCCTTTTTATCGTTCAAAGATAGCCTATCGATTAATTAATTAATTAAAATTATTAGCGTGATATCACTAGTTATTTTTGTTTGTTTTTTTTTAAGTGAGTTTTTTGAACGATGCGCACCTATTTTAATCTATTTTAATTCTGTAGTACAACTTTTACACATTTTCTACACAAACGAACAGTTAAAACGGAACGCACACGTTTCGGTCATCGAACAGTTATTTCGGAACGGAGGAAGTAATTAATTAATTAATTATTAGCGTGATAACACTAGCTATTTTTGTTTGTTTGTTTTTTAAGTGAGTTTTTTGAACGATGCGCACCTATTTTAATTCTGTAGTACAACTTCTACATATTTTCTACACAAACGAACAGTTAATTGGGAACGCACACATTTGGGTCATCGAACAGTGGAACGGAGGAAGTACGAAGTACTATCTTCGAACCTCGTAAGATTTACAACGTATTTATGTACGAAGTAACCCTTAATTCGTACGTAGTATTTTCTAGTCGGGGGTCATAAATCGGGACATACAGTATTCAGCATGGCGTTGGGCTTTAAAAATTCTTAGGTCGTATTTTTTGGTGCTTGCTATCCAATTACTACTACTTCGTACTACGTATTAACGTGTAGTAATACTCGTGCTTGTAATTTTAAAAAATTACAAGTACGAGTATTACGTACGAGTATTACTCGTACTGGTCAACGGATACTTGACAGAATTTACGACATCAAGCGGTACGAGATACACGTAAGGTAACCTTAACCTTACCGGGTAAACCTTACTTCTAACATTTTTGACGTTTTTTTGAAAGTCCGGGTGGTGTTTTTCACGCCCTTCCGATAGAAAATAAGCACCAACTTTGATTCCCACATGAATCTGCAAGTATTAGTACTATTGTTACTGTTGTTATAAGTTATCTATAGCTCTTTTCACTTCCCAATCTGGGTCTATTCTCTTGTGTATTACATATGCATAAACTTTGATGTAGGTCTACTCACCAAGGAATCTCTGAAGGAATTTTGTTCCAGAATGCAATTGTACGCGGTCAATCGCAAATGTTGCAGGCCGTTGGACACCACCTAGAAATTTCCTTCCCCTTCCAAGTCCTGGAACATCGTATTTTGGTCCTCCGTCTGCCCACCCAGTCGCAGTCTTTTCGTTTTTTGTTCAGGTATCTGAGGTGTTTGCTATCCTTGCACATGGAGCTTTCTGGCTTGCCTTCTTCGATATCTTCCACGCAGAATTGGAATTGTTCCGTGTAGCCAAATGTAGAACCCGAAAAGATTTGTTCCCCGTCCAACGTCCCACTGAAGAAGCCTTCGCCAACATCGCAAGATACCCCATCGCAAATGCCATCTCCGTACAAGTCGTTGATCTCAAAGACGTAGCACTCCCCGGGGCACAAGTCCAAGGTGGCTCCAAACTCTTGGTTGTCTTTGTAGCCGGATCCAAAGTCTACGTATCCGCCGGTGAGACTGTCAATCTTTAGACTCCACCACGTTTCGTGGCCATACCGATCAGTTTTTCCCTCGATCACAAAGGGGATCCAGTCTCTTTTTCGGTGCAGGCAGGGCTTTGCCGCCTTGAAGCTGGTGACGGCGATCGCGACGTCCTCGTTGCTATCGCTTATGTTATTGTCATTGATGGTGTTGCTCCAGAGCTTGATTTCGACAAAGCTCGATTCCAGGCCGAACTCCGGTATCACGTATCGCTGGCCCTGGAAGCGGAGCGACGCGAGTTTCCATGATATGGCACTGCCATCGCGTGCTCCAATGGGTTTTTCAAGGATAACGACTTCATTGGCATCCTCTTGAGTTTCGTTGTTGGCCCCGGTAGCACGGTTGTATCCTACGTAGTAATCCTTTTGTGACCCCCTTTGCGTTAGTCGAAGGGCCACAAGTTTGTCTTCCGTCGGTCCGGTGACCTTGTAATCGGCGATCCCGTTCATGATGAAGCTTTGTCGGATGGAGGTTAAATCCTCGATGGTCCTATTGGTGGCCTTTGTGGGGTCGATTCGCTTCCGCTGACGCTTGTACCAGCCGAGTTGGTAGTTCTTGGCAACATTGAAGCACATTCTCGGGCTGTCGTCGCCCTTGTAAGAAACGCCCATCATTCCTGATTTATCGTCGTAATCGGAACTTCCGTCGTTACGCCGTGGGCCTTCCCCAGAATGATCCAGGCCCAGGTTGTGCCCCTGTGTGATTCGATTGCAAGATTTCGCAAGTGTGAGCAGCGCCAAGCAGAACAGAAATAGCAACATTGCAGGAATGACGAATTCGTGAGTTCGGTTTCGTCGCGATCAAAGCGGACGAAAGTCGCAAGGCCCCGCGTTGCATCGATTTGCATTATTCCCGACTACAGTGAATCCAATGCGGTACGCACCACTTCATGCATTTGTGCCGAAACATATCCGCACCATTTATCGTTGTAATACGAATCCCATCGACGAAGGTTGGCTTCTGCCATCCAGTCGTCCCCGGTCCCTGGTGGAATACAAAAAAGGACCAAGTCGAATTGATCTTCAAGGGTTCCCAATTGCTCATTGGCCGCACGATTCGAACGTTTTAGAAATTTGTCCTTGTTGCCATCTGTGGGATTGAGGTCCACGCGGACGTCGACGACGCCCCCGCTTACCGGAACTCCGCTGGTTGTCTTTCCCTCGAAGGGTTCTATGATCAACTGGTCCTTGGAACAGGCTGCAAACTGGGATTTGAGACATACGTCGTCCCCAAAGACGTTGTTTCGGGTGGTTTCCAGGCTGTCAGTTGGTTCTATCCCGTTGTTGGCAACAATGCGGACCACCAAGGCAGTGAGCGTCCCCCTGCTGCTCACAACCAGTTCTCGTTGCTGCCGTTCAGAGGTTGGTGAAAGCTGCTGTTTTCGTTGAAAAATGTTGTGATGGCTGTGAATCTCGGGCTGGTTGGTATCGAGTTTCCCTTCGTCATCATTGTCATCGTCGTATTCGTCATTGGCAAATGGACCCATCACCTCCACGAAGGCTTCTGGAGGAACTACAATCTTGGTGATGATTGAAGGATGCGGAGCGCTGCTGGTTGCAATGGTTGCTTCGTTGAAGCTCCCTGAATCACTGTCATTGTACCGATAGATGTTGTGTCTTCTGCCGTGATACCTGTCTGAATCCGCCTCGTGGTCATCGTCACCATCGTAGGGTTCTGCGTCTAGATACGCCTCGCTGAGTCGAATGACACTCGAACCCGATCTCGCTCGATGATTGTCAAAATATTGATCGTCTAAGCCTTCGATGTCCACCAAAATGCGTGGCGACCCCACGTTGGTTGCGGTTCGGCTGTGATTGGCTTCCGTTTCAGTCGAGGAGCGAAGCGTCCTGCCGTCGCCCAGGAATGATTGTAGCTCGCACATCCAGGTTCGTCCCGGAGCCGTGCTATTGTTTCGGTTGCCAACATATTCGGTTTGTCGCAAGTACAGCGTGCACTCTGTTCCCGGACGAAGCGTTCGCCGCCATCGTCTCGTCCCTGTCTTGGTCAGGATCATTCTGGCGGTGTCTGCAGACGTGTTCGTGTTGGCATTGGTGTACGCATTGATTGTGTTATGAGTTCTGCCATCGTCTTTTATTTTTTCCAGAGTCGTGACTTCTATAGTTTTTCTCAGTCTTGTTCTTTTCGTCGTTGATGAAGGGGAAGAATCTGATCCCGTTGCCGAGTACGATGCAGCCAATGCAATCCAGAGGAGCACACCAGCCTTCATCCATCGATTTCGAGAACAAGACAACATTTATGAATTATGGATGCAATATGCTGTATTATTGCGTGGTTAATTGAGCTCCCCGAGTGATCGAAAAACAGGAATCAACGGTTGTGCTGGAAGGAAGCACCTGCTGTCTGCTGTCTGCCAGCGAGTTGTCCTGGCTCGTGCGGATTCCTTCGTTGCCGACACTATATGTGCTGTGGTTTGGCGCCAGGAACAAATCACACACACACACACACACACACACACACACACACAGCACCCTGTTCTTGGGGTGAAGGGCTCTCGTTCCAGGCGTGTCAATGCGGAACTATTTACTCCTCACAGCTTTTTTGTGCTGCTGCTGCTGCTGCTGCTGCTGCTGTTTCTCTCGTGTCCGTAGTTCCTGCTCCCTCTCTTTCTGTGTGTGTGTGTGTGTGTGTGTGCTTTTGTAAGACGCCCAGAAACTCAGTGCAATACTCTCGCTTCAGTGCTGATGCCCATATGCCAATGATATTGTTTGGTCCTATTTGATCGTGCGGTTGCAGAGTCGCTTTTCTTGCAGATCCTGTCTTTGTCCGGGAAAAGGTCCAAAGTCTGGCCTCCTCTAGCTGACTATTCTATTTTTTGTGAAAGAAAAATCCTGAGGGATAGAGGAAAAATCCTCGAAATGGCGCGTGTTGGTTTTGTTTTGAGCTCTCGGAGTGTTACCATACGGCATGTTTCTGACTGTTCCAAGGACCCGAATGACATTTGGTCATTGCGAACGGACGACTCGCTGACGCGACCTCTGTTCGTCCTGAGGCATTCTTAGAATATCTTGCTATTGTATTCATGACGGCATCGGGGATAATTTTGTACATGCCAAACCGTTGAACACGAATTTCTTTCTAAGCGGATATTGCCCATCAGTTCGCGAAGGAAGAGAATTTCCTCCCCCCCTGGTTCCATAAATAAGGATCGTCACCGGCGCGGAATGCATCCCGAAGAGATCACGCGTGTAAGGATCGGATCGAAAAAAAGGATGTCTGATAATGGTAAGGTTATGGTAACTTAATTACGAAGTACGTATGATGCACAGTCTGACTGTTCACGGAGTTTTTCCTATCGTCGCCTTGAAACAAACGAACGGTAAATTACGAATGATTCGGTAGGATCTCGTTCCGGTCACGATTGCTCTCGAGAATTGCGCAATTTGTTACGTGATGTTGTGGTTTATGGCATGATGCAGAAGCAGCTTTTACAGTGCCGTCGGCAGTAGTCTTCGAGGATGCTTCTTCGATAGATTCACTCCAATGTTATGCTAGATCCACTCCAATGTTAGGCATAATCCGGCGTTGCAGTATTGAAAATCGTGTGTGTCGCGGATCGCAGATGATTAAAGTTGAAGAATCCATCACTGAGTTGGATTAGTATTATTCAAAAATGAATATGTCATTGATTTCAAATCGCAATAAAAATTCGCAGATTCAAGATACGTGTATACAATTTCCATGGGGATTTTTGACCAATGACGGTGTCTCATTTTGTTGTGGAAGATGACTGACTCTCTAGCTGTGTCAGTGAAGTGTGGAACGATCTCAAAAGAGATGCCCCATGAAGTAAAAAGAAAAGGCGATGAACAATGGGAGAATCACGACTGCTGTCAACGGCACAGAGTGTAGAGTGTGTGCTTGTAATGTGCCACCAGTCGGTGCATTTTGAACGATTCATTCATCAGTCACTCAATCAATCATTCCCTAGTAATTCCATAGTCATATCAGCTTGTTGAAATCATGGTGACAAGAAAAATTCAGAAATCAGCATAATGCTGCTTCTGTCCTGGCAGCAGTTTGGAACTTGTGTTACCATCCATTCTCTGACGCTCGAACCAGGTAATGGATCAAAACCAGTATCTTCATTGAATTCAGAATGGTGATGACTAAAGCAGGATTGTTCTTGAACAGAATGGGGCAGTAAATCCTATTGTGTCACGATTCCCTGTTGTGCCTTACCTACACGAGGATTTTAAATGCGGTTCAAAAGCTCAAGTTGACTTGACAATCAATGCTATGAAGAATCATTCATTTTATCAAGAAGTATCCCTCAAATTGAGTTCTCATCTTACTTTGCTCACACTTGGGCTGAACGATGGCAGACAGTCAACAAAGCAAGGCAAACAACAAGGCAAACAAACAAGGTAAACAAACGAGTGACTGGTGCCTCTTTTGAAATGGTGCCCACTAGAGTATAGCAGCTGCCTCGGCAAGAATCTGATGTTTGTGATAATCCTGAATCAACCAGTTTGATGTTGCATTAATTGTCTGTTTTGTTAGTAAGAATCCAACCAGCAGTACGATACGATTGTAATAAAAATGCTCTCTATTTTTGGTACCACAGAGGCAGCAACTACAGTACTCAAAACTGACGAACAAATAATTGAACTTGGTCTGGATGAGTGCTGCGATATATAGACAACAACGTAAAGAAGTATGTAGAGTGAGAAGTTATTGTCATCTCAATAATGATGCAAAAGAGAGGAGAAGTGACGTTGCGTGTTAGCCGCCTTTGAGTGTACTGTATCAAAGGGTGACATGTTGAACTAAATTGAGCACTTGAACTGAAGCCTTGGAATTCATCTTGGACATCGCCCTCGCTTGATCGGCTTTCAAAACAAATCAATGGATTCGATGCTGATTTCCTGAAAAAAAGCACCGGTGGCCGTCGGCTCCGATATGACCCTCTTTTCCGAGATTCACCTTTTGTTGCGTAATCGAGTAGTCGATAAAAGGTGAGAAATAGATTGTTTAATTTCTTTCACCTTTTCAGGTCTAGTTTCCCTGATGTGTTCGATAACTTTCGCAAAGGCAAATACGATCGAAATTGCAAACCCGATTGCAACCAATGTTTCCGGACGGTTCACCCAAAAGTACATGGTTATAACGATTAGTACCAATCCGATCTTAAAGAGAGTTCCGATCAAATGCTTCCAATGGATGCGCCCGAGGAGATGTGTCTTGCCTTTGGAAATGAAGAACGAATAGGTCCTCACCAGGCCTTTGTGAGAGTATGCCATCATCTCGATAGAAATTAGAACAATGCTCAGCGACGAACAATACAACATTTGAACCGACTGCTTAGAAACGGTGGGAGCTGCTCCGGCCAAACCCCTTAGAGCCCGCACCGTAGGGGGGTCTTGAGCGTACAAATCATCTCCGTAGGAATCAGTGTTGTTTGAATAACTATCATTGTATCCATATCCATCATCGTGATTGGCGTAACCAGCATCTTCGTATCCACCATAGCTTTCTGCCTTGTGATCTGACAAAAGGATGCCCAATCCAAGCTTGAACGACACAGCAAATGCAATCAAACCGAGACACAAGGCCTGCGTCAACAACGAATATGCAAAGAACGGTTGCAATCCCTTCCAAAGACAGTGCTCGTCTCCTTCGCCATGGGGCTCACTTTCGTATTTGAATGCCTGGAGTACAATCACGTTTAACACCCCAACCGTCGCCACGACGTAGTAGCTGCTCGACTCGGTCGTCTCGACGATGAGCAATCCCATGACGGCTTCTCCGAAAAAAAGCATCGTAAACTCTCCGAACCGGTGAATGAAAAAATCCACGTTCATCGGCACGATCTTGGAACGAATGTCGGGAATCTTGGGGGTCAGTTTGAGTGCCGAAATTCCCTGGATCATGATGGAAGCAATCGCCGCGACAAAGCACAAAACGAACGGAAGGTCGGCCACGCTCCAGTCGAAACCAGAGGCGACAGGGTCGGTGTACTCGGCTCCCAATCGTCTGCGAGTCTCATCATACTCGTACTCGTACTTCGTTTCGTTGGAGTCGTCCGTCGTCCCTGCCGAGTATACCGTGTCTGGGGTCTCCCGGAAGTACAAGACCCCCGATACGACGGAAGCCGTTAGGTAGACAACAGAAAGGGGTAGCAAATTTGTGGTAAGTTCCCTCAGGCTCTGGTTTTTGATGGCTACCCTGTCTCCCTCGGCATAGTAAAAGAGTTCCAGGTTTAGGAACACGTGGACAAGTGTTTCGAAAAACATGGCCGTGGTAAGGGCAAAAGTTTCGGCCGACCGTGGGTCCATGAGCAACTTAATAGATTTGATGTGGAGCACCACAAAGCTCACCAAGAAAATGCGCACGATTTCCAACAATCGGTGTGCGTAGTCGTGCACCGAGAACTGAGAATCGTATATCATGCATCTCATGAACGTGTTGTAAATCCCTCCAAAGATTCCGAGGATGTACACCACGCCACGAACCCATTGATCTTCGTTCATTGCAGATATCAACGTGTTCCCCAGGTTGTACGCTGCCGCAACGTAGAACAGGTCGAAAAACTATAATTTCATAGAAAGAGGTCGAATCGAATGAGGAAATCACGAGATTTTGGAGCAAACAGTAGAATAGCTTAGAAGAGTTGCAAGGATACCGTTGCCATCCTTAGTACATGATCGACATCTGTTGGTTCGAGGCTGTTGTTACGTACTAGTGTGTTCCATCCAATATGAACCTTTCGTGATCAGAATGAAATCGAAGACGAGAAAGAACAGAAGTAAATGGATAGACATTGTTGGAAATCGGCTCAGCTCAGCTCAGCTCAGTTGAACTCAGTTCAAGCACGAGAAAACATTCCCAACGAAAGCGCCAGAATGCAATCCCATGCAGTGCAAGCATCCCCCTTACTACACGTACCACCAGATGCGGGTCGCCCCACAGTTGCCTTTGCACGGGTTTTGTGTAAAACAATAGACGATCGTGTCCGTGTTCGTCCAGGGAATCTCCGTCGTTTATATCCCTGATCAATGAATTGTCATCGGAATCTTCTGGCGGAAGATAGGCCTTTAAGGAGTTCCATGCTTTCGAGTCGGACAACGAAGACACCCTTTTCCGGCAATCATTATTGGTTGAAATCCCAAATTCCTCTTCGATGTCATTACCTTCGTCGGCCAAGAATTGCTTCATGGACATCCAAGCGGTAGTATCTGAGAGCATCGGCGAACGTGCGAATGGTTCCGGTGAAGTAAGGGTGCGACTAGACTTGGTTCGCTGAAGCAGCGAACGACGACCGTTGCGCACCATGGTATTTCGAACCATCTTGGCCAATCTCATTTCCTCGAGATAGTCGAGTCCCTCCTCTGGAGGTTCTTCATTGCCCAGGGTCAAGGATTGATCGTCCGACATGGTGTTTCTTTTCTGTTTTTTTATCTCAATTCTCGCCGTGTAACAGAACGGTGTTTCTGTATCTTCCAGCCACCGATTGCGATGGGAAACAATGTTGATGAAGAGGAACAAAAAAATAACAATGATATCGAATAAGTTACTCGAAAAATGAAGAAAATAGATTAGGAATAGAGAAAAAATGCTACAGAGTAACAGCTGTCCGTTGGACAATTTCTACGTGGACCGGAGGACAGCTGATACGAATTTCGTAGTACTTGTACTGTATTTTTCGTTTAAAAGTATCCCGTTCCTTTTTAAGACTTTTTCTTATTCTTTACTGTACTTTACTTCGTAATCAAGTCTTACTAAGTAAGGTAATTAGGTCCTACATACTTCGTATCTACTACGTACTTCGTATTATCTAGTTTGCGCCTTACATCTCTTTTCATTTTTGTTAACCTTACTCCCTTTCGATGCCGTTTTCTTTTTTAACCAGATTGGCATTTTGAGCTCCATTCTTTGATTGATTTATGCCTGATCATGCTTGAGATTCCAAAAACAATGGCTACAGTTCTGTCGATTATGCTTCCGCAATTGACTTGAGGCAGTTGTATATTATTATAGCCGAATATAATATTTAAAAAATGCATGGTTGTTAATTGGTTGAAATAGTTGCCTAACAATGTGTCAACATTCTTTAGGTTCGTTTGCCAAATAAGATTACCTTCTAGAATGTCGAAAAATTCATTGTTACTACGTACTACGAATAAGTATCTGCTTCACATAATAACTCTGTACTTGTATTTTCATTTTTTAATGCCTTCGGGAAAAGTAACGTCACAAACAACCAACAATACTTAGTAGATGGTAATCTTACTCGTACAGGTAATCGTTCAAACTTTTGGACGCTAAGGCTCTCAATAAAAGAAAACAAGATGTTACAACCTAGAACTCTCCATCGTAATCCTACTTGCATCTGACTTGCGTCTTCATCTTGCTCGTCGAAGAGTGACTGGTGACTGCATTCTGATGAACTGCTGACAGTAAGAAGAATGATATTTCATTCTTGAGTATTTCTGGTACTATTTCCAAATGTATCAGCATGTGTTGACTTCATATTATGTTGACATCATACTGCATTATTATTATAATAATACATTATTGAATATTGTTTTGATGTTATGTATTACTTCGTATCTACTGTAATTAATACAGAAAATAATTTTACAATGTATGAACTTTCACGGAACAGCACTACGTAGTAGATTTTAACTTCAGCACGCTCACACCTTCCTAGCAACTTTGGAAGAACAAGAAATGGTACGAAAGATCTCGTGGTCATAAATATTTTTGTACCGGTACTGTTCACTACAATACACTTCGTCTTTAATTTTCTTGGCAAATGATCTTTTCCTGTTCCCGGCGGTACTAAATAACTAGTATCCTATTATTGACTTTATCACTTGGTGTGGTTGATCCGTACATGGACTACCCTTAGTCTTCGAAACACATCAGTCACATGAAAACTCAGTGCACTTGGACATTCCTCGTACGAGACAAGATCCTCGTTCCTTCCTCATTGCTCTGAGTAGCTCAATCAATGAACTGGCTTCGCAAACGGTTCAAAGATTGGGACGTCTCGCAAATTCGGTACGGTCTTCCCCTTGTAAAATTCCACGAGCGCCATTCCTTTATTGGCGATGTTTTCAGGTGTGAATCCGTAATGTTCGAAGAGTGCATCACCGTTGCCAGAGGCACCAAACATATTGTCGATACCAACCTGGGCGTGAGAGAAGCGATGCCAACCGTGAACAGCGGAAGCCTCGACCGAAAGCGTGGGGATGTCTCCGGGCAAAACGCTGGCTTGGTATTCCTGAGATTGCTGCAGAAAGACATCTTGGCAGGGCATACTGACAAGGGCTGTTGGGATGCCTGCTGCCACCAGTTTTTCGACAGCGTCGGCGCAGAATCCGATTTCTTGTCCGGTAGAGATGATGATGAGGGCTGGAGTTTCCGCCGACTCGATTAGGGTGTAGGCACCTTTCATGGCCTTTTCCACGGACGATCCAAACTGACCCTTGACGGTTGATCTAGAGCAGATAATAAAGCTAGGTGTGTGTCGGTGCTGAACAGCGCATTGGTAGGACGCCACCATTTCGTCCATATCGGCAGGACGCCATAGGTGAACGTTGGGCATGGATCGAACCTGCTCAAATTGTTCAATTGGCTGGTGGGTTGGTCCGTCTTCTCCGATACCAATCGAATCGTGTGAAAAAACGTAAATGACACCCATGCGCGAGAGAGCCGAGAGACGAACACTTCCCATGCAATATCCAACAAAGGTCACAAAGGTGGCACAGTATGGACGGAATGCACCGTATGCGAAGAGACCGTTGCAAACAGCGCCCATGGCGTGTTCGCGAACACCAAAACGAATGTATCTTCCTTCGGGACTTGAGTGTTGATAGTCAGAGGCACCCTTTGCGAATGTGCAGTTCGAGGGTGTCAGATCGGCTGATCCACCGACCAGTTCTGGCAACTTGGGAAAGATAGCGTTGAGACATGCCTGGCTGTGTTTGCGAGTGGCCTCGTCCTTATCTTCTCCAACCACAAATTTGGGCATCAACTCAAAGACATCATCTGGAAGTTCTCCCGAAAATCGTCGTTTGATTTCCTTCGCTTTTTCGGGATTCGCGGTCGCATAGGCATCCCAGACAGCTTGCCACTCAGTGCGGGCGGCTTCGCCCTTCTTGGCAGCTTCTTCAAATACGCCCTTGACAGCATCGGAGATTTCGAAAGTTTTTTCGGGGTGAGGCAATCCGTACGCCTTTTTGGTGGCCACTACTTCCTCTGCTCCCAGAGGGGATCCGTGGCAACTAGCGCTACCAGCCTTACTGGGACTTCCTTCTCCAATAACTGTCTTGACACAAATAATGGAAGGCTTGTCCGTCACCGACTGCGCTTCGGCAATGGCCTTGCGCAAATCGTCCGTTTTGGTTCCATCGGCGACCTTTTGGACGTGCCAGTTGTAAGCTTCATAGCGCTTGGCAACGTCTTCGGTGAAGGATAGCGTGGTGTCACCATCAATGGTGATGTTGTTGTCGTCGTACAAGACGATTAGTTTTCCGAGTTGAAGATGCCCGGCCAAGCTGGAGGCCTCGCACGAGACACCCTCTTGCAGACAGCCGTCGCCGCAAATAACGTAGGTAAAGTTATCAAAAACTTTGTGCTCTTCAGTGTTGTACAGCGCGGCCATCTGGGTCTCGGCCATGGCCATTCCGACAGCGTTGGAAATTCCCTGTCCGAGGGGACCGGTTGAAACCTCCACGCCTACAACGGAAATTCGCCGAAAAAAATCCCGTTGCGAATACAAAGATACCGCCATGTTCGGTGTTTTGGGGAATGAAAACGTCAACATGAAAATTGGAATGAGCTTAGCAAGGAATGGAATCGAAAAGGAAGAGCAACACGCGAAAAACTCGGATATGCATATTTTCTAAAACCAATGAACGACTGTCGAGGCATTCATCGATAGGTAGTGCACGACAACCAATCATTACACTGCACTGCAATACCCAGTAGGGCAAGACAGGACATGGAACAAAATCACGGTAGGAAAGGAAACAAAAGGAAATGAACACACCTGCCGTTACGAAATTCTCGGGATGGCCCGGGGTGGTCGATCCGAGCTGTCGAAATGCCTTGAGGTCCTCGAGCTTGGTATTCTCGTATCCGGTCAGGTGAAGCATCGTGTATTGGAGGGCACAGGCGTGTCCGTTACTGAGAACGAATCGATCGCGGTTGATCCAATCGGGGTTGCTCGACGAATATTTCATGATCTCTTTCCAGAGGACGTAAGCGACGGGGGCGAGGCCCATGGGAGCTCCGGGATGCCCAGAATTGGCTGCTTGAACCATATCAATGGCTGTGGCACGGATGGTATTGATGCATTCTTGTTCGAGATCCATGGTTGCGTTTGTAGTGGTAGCTATGTTCCGGCTTGGGTTGTCGTTCTCGTTGTCGTTCTCGTTGTCGATGTCGTTTTCGTTGTCGTTGTCGGTGTGGTAAATAGTTTACGTCAAGTGTACGCGTAAGATAAACTTATATTGCAATGACTTTCTTAGTCGATCAACAATTGAAAGGTAAAAGTTCTCTATTGTGTTTTAGCTAGAGGACGGCGAGTTTGTCGTGGGAAAGGAAGAGTGATTCTCTAACGATGTCTAGGAGGGATGTCACTTTCACAAGAGTTGCAAGAAAAAGATTGCGAAGCGATGGAAGTGCGGATTGGCGGATTGGCGGATTTTGATGGATTGTCACCAGATGCTTTTTTGGATGGTGCAAAATGCGTCTACTGAGCACCCATGTCAGCGTCAGAGGAGGAAAATAATTATTGTCAGGGAACATAATTTTTTAGCACGACACTGCTGACGACAATTTCTATTCTTATGATTGGTTGGAAGGGAAAAGTCAAAGATCCGGACTTTGTTGTCTGGTCGCAGATATAGATATTTTGATCGAACACTAAATTTCGTACCACCAAAAATCCAATCACGCGTGACAAGGACGTTCAGAACCCAATCAAAACTCGCAACTGCGTTTGTGTTTCCTGCTAAGATTTTAGGTTATTGAAATGTCAGTTTTAAAGATAGTATCGATCATTACGTACTTCAAGTGGAATTCTAAGTGTTCTCACAGCCGATCATACAAATATCGTATGTTCGAGCGATGCCAACCTTGTTGAATCGAATTGATTATCATTTTTATTTTTTCCATTATTTCCAAACAGTCCTCATCTCTGGAATAATTGTTCAACAGGGTTGTTGGAATTCTTTACGATTCGACCATGAAGGAAATTGAAAATGCATCCGATGTTTGTGAATCTTACCGTATCATGCCGATGAGTGAATCTGAGCCTAGCAAATCGACGTGGCGCGAACATCAAGCCATCAAAATCATGTCACAGTGGCTGGTAATTACGATAAGATTACTACCGTTGAGATTGATTTTCGTAAGCAAATTTTCATTGGTGTAACGGTCAAAAGAATGAGTAATCTTACCGTATATGGCCAGACGTTATGGTAGGTTCTTCAAAAGTAGAAACATACTTACTGTATACTATGATAGATATCTTACTGTACATACTCGTACTACGAAATGCATGCTGCATGCATTGGTAAATTAACTGTAACCAAGTAAACACAGTGCTATCGTACCGTGCTACGAAGTACGAAGTAACCTTACTGTAAGGTTACTTCGTAATCTACTTCTTTCCGCAATCACAACATCATAATGATCATGATTCTGATGTCTCGGTCGTGTCAATCATCAAATGAAGTGGAGAAGAAAAAAAAAAAGTGCTGTAAGAATGATACGAATAATCTTGAAACCTTACCAGTACTTTGAGGGGGTTTTCAGATATATGATAATGATATTGTCTCGGAGTTTGAATCCTTGCTGCAGTGAGCCCAAAAGAATCAGGGAAAACACAACTGAATTGAGAGGCACACTCCGCTCCGCTCATGGTGAGTATTTCCCACTGCGCGATTTTCTTCGCCGTCGTTGCCCTGGTGTTTGCCAAGTTCCTGGTGCGCAACGTTGGTGACGGAAGCGCCCAGACCATTGCCAAGGTTCGGCATGTTGAAACCATGCACGACAAATCCGAGCGACTCTATTCGGATCCATACGCCAAGTATATGTACATGGGTTCCTTCGTGATGGAATGGATGGGGGTCTCGAAAAGCCAACGGTTGTTCGATGCTTTCTTTCCCGGGCTCCTTGAGCTTCTGACACTACGAACCAAATGGATCGACGACCAGATTGAGATTCACGCTGCTCAAGGAGACAACGACGGTATAGGCGACGATAATGGTTCTCATTGTGGACAACTCGTCATTCTTGGCGCCGGATATGATACCCGTGGTTTTCGACTGAACACTTTTTCGGAGGGATTCAAGATCATTGAGGTTGATCAGCCGTCGGTGCAGGCATCCAAACGGCGTGTATTACAGGAGATCGCCGAGAGCAACAACCAGGTGGCATCGCGATTGAAAGATGGAACGGTAACCTTTGTGCCGATGGACTTCAACAATCACGGTGATTCCTTTGGCGAGACAATGCGTATTTCCTTGGATAGCGACCAGTGTGCAATTGTCGTCCTAGAGGGAGTCACACAGTACATCCCGAAGACGTCCACCGCGAGCACCTTGAAACAACTCCACAACATCCTTCCGAAAGGTTCTATCCTCTTGGTATCCTACGTTCCGCAAGTTCTCTTTGACGATCCGGGACAGATTGCTCCTCCCGACTCTATTCGGTTCCTGTTGAAAGGTGCCAAATGGGCCGGTGAACCCTGGATCAGCGCTTGGAACCAAGCTGGGTTTTCGGAGTTTTTGTCCTCCGAGTCGTGTGGTGGCTACGAGATCTTATCGGATTCTGCCGTGACGGAGCTGGAAGAACAGTACCTGTTTCCGTTGCGGAAGAATCGCGGAGGAAGTCAGCGCCCAATACCTCCTCTCGAACGGTATGTTGTCGCCAGAGTGGTAACCAAGCAATAGCATCGAATGGACAGCGCTCACAGAAAAAAAAAAAAGCCTGTGCATCAATTGCAAATGCAGGCGGTTTGTGTAGTGTTGAATGGCTTTGAACAGGTTCCAATGTGAACGATCATTGCACGACGTCGCGACAGTCTTTTGAGATACGCACTGCATCGGACGCGCACATCATGCGGGTCGTTGAATGCCACTAGAAACAAACATTACAATCCTGGTCAGCATGATCGCAGCTTTTGTCACAAAAGCGATTTCAAAATAAAACGGACACCGTGAGTTTGATGGAAACTTGTTTCCTTGAGAGCTCTGCCATTTTCCGAAGAATCAACAAACGAATTCGACTGCCACATACAGCGGATGTTGGATTGGATCTTCCTTCGAATGAGATAATAGGAGCCGCGACGAAGTCATCTGGTTGGCAAGCAGTGCGTGTATCCAGAGCTGGGATAGGAGTGATGCAGCCGTAAAAAGTTTCAAAGACGTCGCATGGCTTCCGGATCCGCAACTTATCTAAGGAACAACCGAGACCTCGGAAACTTTTTAACTCGATAGTTACAGCATTCGATCAATTGATGGCGGAGTTCGACTATGAGTAGTTGGTCGTCGAAAGAGGGAACAATCCTTGCGGTCAGGATTTTGTGTGAAGGGAACTTCTAGCTTGACATACGGCTGCGGAGGTACAGGATCCGACGAAGTGGTGACATCTGTCACGGATATAGACAACGGAATGCAACCCTTAGTAACCGGAAATACGACTTCCGATTTGATGTATGGGCATTGCCAAACTGAACTTCAGCTCTCGAGGATGTAGTAGAAGCATTGGAATTCTGCGCTGTAGCTAAATCCCTTGTAGGTTGCGCGCGTGGGAGCAGTGGACGACCCTAGGAAATCAAAGTTTTAGGCGTGGGGTTCATAGCCGGCGATGTTGACTGGGAACCGATGCTGAAATCATACATCGTTAGAAATCGGATTTCGACACTGGGCCGTGAACGTAACGGTGACGAGAACAGGAATGC
Source organism: Pseudo-nitzschia pungens (assembly GCA_037355855.1). Lineage (NCBI taxonomy): Eukaryota > Bacillariophyta > Bacillariophyceae > Bacillariales > Bacillariaceae > Pseudo-nitzschia > Pseudo-nitzschia pungens. The sequence goes on along the minus strand of CM074763.1, from coordinate 1,520,593 downwards.
GTACTGCAATTGGAACGGAATGTCCATGGGAACAGATTTTTTCCGGGCATTTCTGCCGTTTTGCAGTTCCTTGCTGCCTCCGGGTCACGATGATTTCAGGGATAACAAGAGGAGGGTTGCAACTGGGTCTTGAAAGAAAACAACAATCTTGGATGGAAGTGTATTGTGGTGAGATCAATTGTGTAAAAACTGATGGATCATGCTCGATACGCTTTGGTATGGGGAGGAAAAATTTCAAGGAATGGAATCATACCTCACCGTCAAAAATAAAAAATACGTTAGTAGGAAACGACCATAAACCACCTCTGGATAGACCAGCAAGACCATAAATGCAGTTTTGTCTTGACTACTGACTGGTGCCACAACCCAACAATATACTGCTATTGTTACTAGTAGTTGACTGAGAGGCTCCTGTGATATGCAGCACCCAGACATAGTAGTTACTTTCTAAGAATATATTGTTGCCATTGGCAGCTCTTTCTTCAGGAGCAAACACTGTGGCCTGATAATACCTGCGTGGTGACATTACATTTCCATCTGTGGTGGCTTCAGCAGTCTGCCTAGCGGCGATTTGCTGTTCTTGCAGTAGCGCTAGTAGTACTACTAGTACTACGTCTGATAACTGATTTTAGACCCGGGTCGAAAATTTTCGTGCCGGGTCCTTTTGGGGTCAAATTTTTTGACCCATTCTTTGTCCCTGGCTTAATTTTTTCAGTCCCGTACCATAAATAATCTAGAGGCAATGCCTATCATTTTTACAGGCAACGCCCATTAATTTTTGAGGCAACGTCCATCAATTTTAGAGCCAACGTCCATCATTTTTTGAGGCAACGCCCATCATTTTTTGAGGCACCGTTCATCAATTTTTGAGGCAACGTCCATCAATTTTAGAGCCAACGTCCATCATTTTTTGAGGCAACGCCCATCGTTTATAGACGGAACGCCCATCATTTTTGAGGCAACGCCCATCATTTCAAGAGCCAACGCCCATCATTTTTAGAGGCAACGCCCATCGTTTATAGACGGAACGCCCATCATTTTTGAGGCAACGCCCATCATTTTTAGAGGCAACGCCCATCAGTTTTAGACGCAACACCCATTATTTCTAGAGGCAACGCCCATAATCTCTAGAGGCAACGCCCGCCCATTATCACATGATAATAATGTTAGACTATTATTGATGTTAAGAACCACTAGTATTCTGATACTGTATTGGTACAAACTGGATTTCAGTTGCCGTCGTATTGCATTTCAGTTCCTGTTGCATCCTATTTCAATTGCCGTTGGATTGTATTGCCGTCGCATCTTATTTCAGTTCCCCGTCGTGCTCCCGTCGCATCCTTGCATCGTATTTCAGTTCGCGTCGCATTGTATTTCAGTTCCCCGTCGTGCTCCCGTCGCATCCTTGCATCGTATTTCAGTTCGCGTCGCATTGTATTTCAGTTCCCGTCACATTGTATTTCAGTTCGCGTCGCATTGTATTTCAGTTCCCGTCCCATTGTATTTCAGTTGCGTTCTGTGTATTCTTCCCTACGAGGAGCAAGCAGGCAATTTCATGCATGGTTAGTAGAAGTGAACTCCATAATCAATACCCCCGATCTTGATGCAGTTCACTCACCGTCGCATTGTATTTTAGTTCCAATTGCCGTTGGATTGTATTGCCGTCGCATCTTATTTCAGTTCCCCGTCGTGCTCCCGTCGCATCCTTGCATCGTATTTCAGTTCGCGTCGCATTGTATTTCGGTTCGCGTCGCATTGTATTTCAGTTCCCGTCCCATTGTATTTCAGTTGCGTTCTGTGTATTCTTCCCTACGAGGAGCAAGCAGGCAATTTCATGCATGGTTAGTAGAAGTGAACTCCATGATCAATACCCCCGATCTTGATGCAGTTCACTCACCGTCGGATTGTATTTCAGTTCCCGTCGTATCGTATTCCAGTTCCTGTTGCATCGTATTTCAGTTGCGTTCAGTATGTTCTTCCCTACCAGGAGCAAGCAGGCAATTAAATGCATGGTTAGAAGTGAACTCCATGATCGATACCCCCGGCCAATCTTGATGCAGTTCACTCACCGTCGGACCGTCCGATTATTGTGAAGTCTGGCACGCATTTTTTATGTGCATTTTTTGCTTCCTTTTTTTTGCAGAAGATAAGTAAGGTACCGTACTCATATGCTGTGTGTTAGCAGCATTTGCAGTCCGCGCCATAATTTTTGACTACATTTTTACTACAAAACCTGGCGCGCACCCGACAAGGAAAAAGGACAAAGGACAGACATCCGTTTCGCAAATCAGCCAAAAGACACTAAAAAATACACTACTAGTAACAGTAACTACTACTAAACTATAAAATGACTTATGTAAATCAATACATGGAATATTTCCACCATTCCAGTGCCAATAGTCCTTGCTCTATGTATGCTTGGGACTATGAAAAAAGTCTGAGTGAGAAACACCCAATACTTTGGGTGTCACATCTATTTAATGCACATTTCCTCCAGTACTGGCATATTTCAGCACTAGAAAATATACAAAATGACCTATGTAAATTCAGAAATGGATTATTTCCACCATTCCAGTGTCAAGAGTCCTCACCCTATGTATGCTTGGGTCTACGAAAAAAGTCTGAGTGAGAAACACCCAATACTTTGGATGTCACATCTATTTAATGCACATTTCCTCCAGTACTGGCACATTTCACTAGAAAATAGACAAAATGACCTATGTAAATTCAGAAATGGATTATTTCCACCATTCCAGTGTCAAGAGTCCTCACCCTATGTATGCTTGGGTCTACGAAAAAAGTCTGAGTGAGAAACACCCAATACTTTGGGTGTCACATCTATTTAATGCACATTTCCTCCAGTACTGGCACATTTCACTAGAAAATAGACAAAATGACCTATGTAAATTCAGAAATGGATTATTTCCACCATTCCAGTGTCAAGAGTCGTCACCCTATGTATGCTTGGGACTATGAAAAAAGTCTGAGTGAGAAACACCCAATACTTTGGGTGTCACATCTATTTAATGCACATTTCCTCCAGTACTGGCATATTTCACTAGAAAATATACAAAATGACCTATGTAAATTCAGAAATGGATTATTTCCACCATTCCAGTGTCAAGAGTCCTCACCCTATGTATGCTTGGGACTATGAAAAAAGTCTGAGTCAGAAACACCTCATACTTTCGATGTCACATCTATTTAATGCACATTTCCTCCAGTACTGGCATATTTCACTAGAAAATATACAAAATGACCTATGTAAATTCAGAAATGGATTATTTCCACCATTCCAGTGCCAATAGTTGTCACGAAACACCTGATAGTTTGGATGTCACATCTATTTAATGTACTTTGAGATTGTACTGGGTGGTAAAATCCTATAATAGGATAGATATGTATCATAGTTACATTCCTCAGCTCTTAGAACACTGATACACTATGGTACCGTATTAGAAGATCTACAGGGGGTACTAACTGATAAACGGAACTGTAGTGTGCTAATAATAATAATAATATACGTATTTAAATAACTTGTGCTAAGGGGGATACCAAACAGGATGCTAAGCAGGATGCTAGGCCCTTCTAGTAGAATTTGTACCAGATCTACATGCCCCTGTTCTTATGAGATCAATATTGGGAGATCTACAGGGGGTGCTAACTGATTAACCGAACTGTAATGTGCTAAGGGGGGGGACTCAACAGGATGCTAAGCAGGATGCTGGGCCTTGTATGTAGAATTTGTACCAGATCTATATACCCTATCTCTTATCAGAGCAATATCATAAATATTCAGTGTGCTAACTTAAAAAGCGAACTGTGCTGGGGGGGGGGCTGAACAGGATGCTAAACAGGATGCTGGGCCCTTCTAGTACAATTTGTACCAGATTGACATACCCTCTATCACTTATCAGATCAATATTGGGAGATCTACAGGGGGTGCTAACTGAATAACCGCACTCTACTGTGCAAAGGGGGACACTTAACAGGATGCTGAGCATGAGGATGCTGGGCCTTCTATGTAGAACTTGTACCAGATCTACATACCCTAGCTCTTATTAGAGTAATATTGGGAGATCTGCAGGGGGTGCTAACTAATTAACCAAACTCTACTGTGCTAAGGGGGACACTTAACAGGATGCTAAGCAGTATGCTGGGCCCTTGTAGTAAAATTTGTACCAGATCTACATACCCTATCTCTTATCAGATCAATATTGGAAGATCTACAGGGGGTGCTAAACTGATTAACAGAACATCATCACACACCGAGTCGAATCGAAGGATCGTAGGGGTTGAAAGGAACAAACGATCGTAGGGGTTGAAAGGAACAAACGATCGTGAGGGAATTGAATACCACACCGGCTTGGAATCGATCGTAGGGGGAATGAATATTACACCGGCTTGGAACCGATCAATCGATCGTAGGGGGAATGAATACCACATCGGCTTGGAATCGATCGTAGGAGGAATAAATATTACCACACAGACTTGGAATCGATCGTAGACGAAATGAATACCAAATCGATCTACCACACAGGCTTGGAATCGATCGTATGGAGAGTAAATATTGTGATTAAAATCAATTAGTCATCTGCTGTTTATTTGAAGTTTAAATAATAGTTGTTTACGAGTACTTGGAATCGATCGTAGAGGAAATGGCTTGGAATCGATCGATCGTAAGGGGGAATGAATACAACACCGGCTAGGAATCGATCTACCACACCGGCTTGGAATCGATCTACCACACCGGCTTGGAATCGATCGTAGGGGGAATGACTACCACACAGACTTGGAATCAATCTACCACACATACTTGGAATCGCTCGTAGGGGGGATGAATTACAACACAGACTTGGAATCGATCTACCACACCGGCTTGGAATCGATCGTAGGGGGAATGAATTACAACACCGGCTTGGAATCGATCGTAGGGGGAATGAATTACAACACAGACTTGGAATCGATCGTAGGGGGGATGAATACCGATCGTATCGGGGCTTGGGATGAATCGTATGGTTCAATCGATCGGGGTTTTGGATGAATCATAGTAGGGTTGCTGAATCGATCGGGGTTTGGGATGAATCGTAGTAGGATTGCTGAATCGATCGGGGTTTGGGATGAATCGTAGTAGGATTGCTGAATCGATCGGGGTTTGGGATGAATCGTAGTAGGGTTGCTGAATCGATCGGGGTTGGGGTTTGGAAAAATCGTAGTAGGGTTGCTGAATCGATCGGGGTTTGGGATGAATCGTAGTAGGGTTGCTGAATCGATCGGGGTTTGGGATGAATCATAGTAGGGTTGCTGAATCGATCGGGGTTTGGGGTGAATCATAGTAGGGTTGCTGAATCGATCGGGGTTTGGGATGAATCATAGTAGGGTTGCTGAATCGATCGGGGTTTGGGATGAATCATAGTAGGGTTGCTGAATCGATCGGGGTTTGGGATGAATCGTAGTAGGGTTGCTGAATCGATCGGGGTTGGGGTTTGGAAAAATCGTAGTAGGGTTGCTGAATCGATCGGGGTTTGGGATGAATCGTAGTAGGGTTGCTGAATCGATCGGGGTTGGGGTTTGGAAAAATCGTAGTAGGGTTGCTGAATCGATCGGGGTTTGGGATGAATCATAGTAGGGTTGCTGAATCGATCGGGGTTTGGAAAAATCGTAGTAGGGTTGCTGAATCGATCGGGGTTTGGAATGAATCATAGTAGGGTTGCTGAATCGATCGGGGTTTGGGATGAATCATAGTAGGGTTGCTGAATCGATCGGGGTTTGGAAAAATCGTAGAATCGATCGGGGTTTGGGATGAATCGTAGTAGGGTTGCTGAATCGATCGGGGTTTGGGATGAATCGTAGTAGGGTTGCTGAATCGATCGGGGTTTGGGATGAATCATAGTAGGGTTGCTGAATCGATCGGGGTTGGGGTTTGGAAAAATCGTAGTAGGGTTGCTGAATCGATCGGGGTTTGGGATGAATCATAGTAGGGTTGCTGAATCGATCGGGGTTTGGAAAAATCGTAGTAGGGTTGCTGAATCGATCGGGGTTTGGGATGAATCATAGTAGGGTTGCTGAATTGATCGGGGTTTGGGATGAATCATAGTAGGGTTGCTGAACACTGACGTTCTCTTCTTAATCCTCGACGCGAAAACCAAGAACTTGACCGTGTTGAAGTGTTTACCAATAGGTATTCCTTCTTGTACCACTTCAAGGAGGTTATTCGGACTAAAATACAATGAGCAAAAGAGCCTACCGTAGGGCGGGTTCTGTTCGTTCTCGTGACGGAGTGCAATAAAGCAACTCTACTCAAAATAAGTCGGATTGTGAATCGAAACAGCAGTGATTTGTGTTATAGTGAGTGGAGCACAAAAAAAGTGATTTCGGGAAGGAGCAAAATACAGTGCTTTAAAATACAGTGATTTGCAAAAGAAAAATACAGAGAATTAATACAGATATTTGCAAAACCGGTGGGTGGGTGTCGTCGGGTCGGGTTGTTTTTGACACCCATATTGTCATAATGACGTAAAAGATACCAAAAAATAATAATAATAATAAATCAAATAATATTGTCGTAATGACGTACCAGTACTATAGGATCGAATTTTTTTCTACTGATATTCCTGTACAGTTTGTACTGCAAAAATTCAAATTTTTTCATTGGCTCAACCGGTGGGTGTCGTCGGGTCGGGTCCTTATTGACACCCATATTGTCATAATGACGTAAAAGATACCAAATACAGTACTACTACTTCGTAATAAATACAAGTAGAAGTAAAATATTACCGGTAAACCTTACCATAGGATCGATTTTTTTTTTCCACTGATATTCCTGTACAGTTTGTACTGCGAAAATTCGAATTTTTTGCCCCCCCTTTATTATCGACGCATTGCTGCTGCTTGCTGCTTGCTGTCCCCCCCCCCCCCTGTATTATCGACACGTTGCTGCTTGCTGCTTGCAGTCCCCCCCCTGTATTATCGACGCGTTGCTGCTGCTTGCTGCTTGCTGTCCCCCCCCCCCCTGTATTATCGACACGTTGCTGCTTGCTGCTTGCAGTCCCCCCCCTGTATTATCGACGCGTTGCTGCTGCTTGCTGCTTGCTGTCCCCCCCCCCCTGTATTATCGACGCGTTGCTGCTGCTTGCTGCTTGCTGTCCCCCCCCCCCTGTATTATCGATGCGTTGCTGCTACAGCGCTACAGGGGATACAGCGCTACGATACAGCGCTACAGCGCTACAGCGCTACAGGGATACAGGGATACAGCGCTACAGGGATACAGCGCTACGATACAGCGCTACAGGGATACAGCGATACAGGGGATGAGCGCAGCTCAGCTCAGCTCTGTATCGTATCGTGACAGCGCTCCGCTAACTCGTAAAATAACAGAGCTCTGTAGCTCCAGTACTGTATTTTACGGGTAGCGTAGTGTGTGCGGAGTAGCGTAGCGTAGCTCCGCTTAAAATTAGATTCAAAGGTGTGCTAGCGCGTTGGGTAACTGTCTGGGTCAGGTATCCGGTAATAGTACATATTACACACCAATGACCCGACCCCGGCGGTAGCATAGTATCTTAGCATGGTAGCATGGTAGTAGGTTAAAATATCCAGTATTTCGTACCATTAGCAACCCTAACCTTGTAGCACTCAGCTACACTGTATTAGTACGGATGCTATACCCGGGGTACGTACAACTGGTACAAATTGTACGCGAAACGCCTGGTATCTCTGGAGTTAGCACCCCATACCACACGTTCGCTCCAGGGATACAGGGGATACAGCGCTACAGGGATACAGGGTTACAGCGCTACAGCGTTACAACCATTAACCCTAATGGTGGTTCAACAACGAATTTTGACCCCGGCTGTTAATTTTTCGACCCAAATATTCGAGTTTGGAGCAAAAAATTAATTTTTGGAGCCAAAAAATAATAATTTGAGCTTAAGAAAGGCGATTTTGCTCCAAATAATAAAAATATTGGAGCTAAAAACATCTAAAAAAAAGGAGGGGGGTGGTCGAAACGGGTCAAAATGGTCGAAAATCAGTTATTAGACGTAGTAGTAGTAGTTGCGTAGTGGTGGTAACCCCAACCAACATCGTCCAGTCACCCTCATGTTCTCCTATATTGTTGTGCCACTCTACTGACCAAATTGTTCATTCCTTTGTTGAGCGATTGGGGTACCAGCATTCAGTGGTTAAAGGAACCGTGACAGCCTTTGTGAACTTGTTGATGTAAGGGGCTACTTAGACGTATGGTAAGATTACAGTAACTTAGTAGGGTCTATTGTTGGTACTACTGCTTCATACGTACTTGGTCTCTGTTCATTGCGTAATTTACCTAACGGTTTGCTTCGTTACGGGTTACGGCTAACCTTACTCGTACCAGTACGAGTTACGATACCGGTAGGGAAGGGAAGAATCAATCACAAATTCTTGTTGGAAAGATCATGTTCCTACCGTTACTTCAGAGGCGGTTACGCTTCGGCATGCAACAAATAAGCCCAATAGTTTCGAAAGCAGACCGATGCTCGTTAGCCTTCCAGAGCAAGGCGGTCATCTGAAGCGCGAAAATATTATTTGGCGATTTCGCGTCTCTCATCTTTTGATACTCATTGCAATTTAGATGGAACCTAGCAAGAACAACTCGATTTGGTAAAAAACAAAGGTAGAAGACACCTCTCATTCGCACCTACGAAATTGCAAATTCATTGAGAATACTCTTGACGGCATCATTGAAAATAACTAGGTAGCCTAAGACGATCACTAACCGACAATTCCTTGCCACGAACACTCAAATCATCCAAGATCAAAGTCATTCCGAAATTGAGGGAGGGACGTACAGAGGGAGGAATCAACAATCTACAAGAATGATACCCCCTTGGAGCAGCTTGCCTGTGCCTTCTGGGAAAATCCTCATCGTCATATTTCTATTGCTACCATTCCCCTCGCCATCGAATTCTGAAGATCAAGTATCTAAAGCCCAACATAATTTCTCACTCAACGACGAGGACAGCACAATAGAAGACACAACAATTCTATACGACAACTGTGACGTCGAAACGTATTACAAAAAGCATCGAGAGAATCGATGGCGATGGAACCGCGAGGAAGTTGCTTCGCTTTTGCTTCGTACTCATCGTCAAATAATTCCGTTTGAAGCATCAATAGAGTTCTTGTCAGGAGAGCCTGACTTCGATACATCAATGCTTTCTCGCACGTATGCGACAGGCACAAACAGTCGAGAAGCCTTGGCAGAACTTGATAAAGGGAAGTATATCAATGCTGATAATTACAACATCGAAACGGTCCATATGCTTTTTACGCAACTTGACATCCCAGTCGAAGATGGGCTCCTATTGGGATGGGAACCTGGGTACATATGGCCTATGGATGAGTTGATGCAATCATCATACAATGAGACAGACACAGATGACGAGGACGAATACTCGGACGAACTTCTGGCTGCAATTCACGACTTGCACAACATGAGACCTAGACACCCAATTGTTCATGGAGACCATATGATGAAAAATTGGTATTACGACACATGCAACGATTGCGACTATGAAGACAACGAAACATCGGCCGCACAAGAATCAGATGGAAGGACTTCTAGCACACGCCCGAAAAGGGACAGGGTCAATCTGGATGACACAAATATACAATTTATGTTCGACGACGAGGAAGGAAGTGATCACTTATGTGTCTGCAGTAAGGAACACGCTTTGCAACCACCCGAGGAAGCTCGCGGAGAAGTTGCTCGTGCGTTGTTGTACATGAACTTGCGATACGGAACTAGAACTGCAGCACATGCCAAGCACCCTTTACGTCGTAATCTTGGAGTGGACTTCTTGGATTTAACACTGACGGACTGTCCCCCGTTGGCATTGAACGATGTTGATGTTGGTGGTCAACGAATAAAAAACCGTATAGGTTATTTTTCTCGGTTAGTTCAATGGCATCTAGAAGACCCACCAAGTCAGCGTGAAATCGACCGCAACCAAAAAATCTGCGAACGATATCAAGGAAATCGCAATCCGTTCGTCGACTTCTATGAAGAATCATGGACGTTGCTAGACTTCGAACACATTGAACGTGAGGAATGTATAGGCAAAGGGGATTCGGCTGGTCAAGGGGAAAGTAATGATGATTATTACAACGATGATTTCATGGAAACAGAATATCCGATATCGAATGATGATTTCAGCAACGATATCCAAGATGATGACGAAAATAACTACGGATGTCAGGACTTGATGCCAGGAGATATTTCATTTTTCATGGTTCAACCAGCTACCGATAGTGGCGAAAGCAATAGTTTCAACCAAGATGAAAAATGGGAAGGGGGGACATTTGGTCTGGTTACGCTGGTTGACTTAAAGGCTGGACTAACGCTTTATGTAGCAGGAGTGGATGACGACGAAGACATTCCTGTAGATTCATCTTCGGCTGTTGACGAAGAACACATTGGTGGCGATAATGGTATCAAAAAAGTGGAGATTCCTGATAGAGGTATTCCGAACGGATCATACTTCGGGCATGGCAAGCAACTATATTTAGGTGACCAATGGGAGGAAGTCATTCAAGACAAAGCTCAAGAACACAAATTTTCTTTTCATCAATTATACCTATACTGTATTAATCGAGAAGAAGGAATTGAAAATTCTGATACGACAGACGAATATAAGATTTTGGCAGCAATGTCGACTACAGGGCATAGCTTTGGGAAAGACAGTCTTCCAACCTATTGGGAGAACTTCCAAAAACAACATTCCAACATCATTGTGTCTGAGATGTTTAGCGATGGGATACATTACGGTTTGATTGTATTGCCCGAAGATGCATCAGATTCCAATCTAAGCGGTGGTTACCGCTACATGGGTCCTACCTACAACAAGCACGATAAATATGCCAAGGCATTGGTCGACGAAGCAAACTGGATGCGTATGAAAAATCTGGGGGACGATTTTGAAGTGTACGGGAGAACAAGCGAGCAGTCTTCGAATAGTGTTGTGGGTCCAGAAATACCGCCTTCCAGTGATACTAGTGACGAAATGCAACAAAAGTTCGATGCAGCTAGTACAACTGATATAGATAAGAGCAGCGGCTGTGGAAATCATCTGCGCTCGGGCGTTGGTATCCAAAGGGTTTCGTTGATGCGTTCAGTGGTCACTGTGATAGTGCCATTTATTACTATTGTCCATGTTAGTTGCTACTACTAGAGGTGCCTCTGCTGGTAGCTTTTACAATCTGCAACTCAACAACAGCAATTCAACGAAATGCTATTATTTATACTAATATTAGAAATAATATTATTTTGTCATTAATTTCACTGTGAAAAAATTCTTGTCTATGTCTCTTCAAATAAACAATTTGTGGATTGCTGTGTTCAGCATGGTAGCTCCTGTACTGATAAATTACTCTGTAGTAAGCTTACAATCCACAAGAAAATCAACTAAACTTGTTCCTGTTGTTGTCTGAGAAAAAAATGGAGAGATTATTTATTTTTGCAAGTATTTTTTTCCGGATCTCAAAAGAAGAATTACAAGTAAGGTTTACGTATTCCATACCGTACGGCACGTAATTACCGTTAACTACCCGCAAACTAACCTAGTAAGGCGGAACACGTTTATGGTGAGAGTACAAGTACGTACGTACATACATACTGAAAAAAGACAATACTAAGGGTACGTACATACGGTAAATCTTATTCGATTTTTGTTGTGTCGAATTGATTTTCTGAGAGGAGAATGATTACGAAGAAGTAAACCTTACTTCGTACTACGTATTATTTTGGAGAGATTCATTCCGATCACGGGTAGACGGATAGACGTCGTAACAATCCACGTTTTTGATTTTTTTGATGTTTTCCACGATGTCCCCCGTTTACGACTGACGTAGTTTTTTCAGAAGCATTCAAAAAATTGTGTAGAATCTCAGAAAAAAAATATTCCACCGTTCCTACGACATACGTACGGTACAAGCGACATGGCTTTTAAAGTACACACATCATCCCTCCGAAGCATCGTTGCCGAACCGGGGTGTCGCATTCGTTCGGATTTCAGTAGGAAATCAATAACGCCAATCCACCGAGGCAATTTGGTCTAACGCACAAGGGAGTCGCATCAAGAGTCTGCAGACCACAAAGCGTACGAGTACCAGTAATTTGGAAACATACCTTTTAACTTAGAAGGGAATTCAACCAGCACGAAGATGCAGTCCAAGGCCTCTTCGATAAAATATGGCGGAAGCATCTTGTTGCTGTTGATATGTGTTCATGCGTTCCTAGTTTCCGAAACTGATGCCTTCAATAATGCTGCCCGAAGTTTCACCGGTATTGCCCCGGCGAGAATACAATCGAGGATCACTAAATCATCAGTTAGTTTTGTACGAAGTGCGCCACTGGTCTTGAGTACACACAGAAATGCGGTTCAGTTTGATGATCAGGTAAGTCACCAGACACAGAGTCTTCATTGCCTCCGATTTTGTTTGTAATGCGTATTGCAATGCATCAATGAAAAAAATTTCCTGGCAACGTTTGAGAAAGAAAATACCGAATTGAGATCTTATTTGTGTTTGCAAAAAAAAAAATCGATGAATCTTCTTGTTTGTAAAGGATCCTCCGAAAACGCTTCGTGATGAGAACTGGACGACGAGAAGATTCAAGTCTTGCAAACATTTTGTGGCAAAAACGCGAGTGTGGATGAGTAAGGTACTCTTCTGGAAAACAAAGAAAGGAAAGAGCCTCCTTGCAGCAGCAGCTTTCTCGTTGGCAGTGCTCTTTAGCTCTGGACAGCAAATCAGTTCGTACACACCGGTTGGGGCAACGCCTCCTGCAGAAATCAGTGTATTGAATAGCAGGGGTGGTGGGAACGGAGGATCACAGCCTGCTGTGGTCGCGCGAAATCAACCATCACAGTCGGGAAGAAGTCTGGTTGAAGAGAAAGTCGATTCTAAGCGAAGTAGAAGCAAAGAAGCGGTGACTGCAGTTGCTACGGCTGCGGACAAAACTTCTAGAACATTAAAGGATGCAATGGATGATTTGGGAAAGTTCATGAATGGTCCTAGATCAGACACTCTGTTGTTGCTTTTGGCCACCGCAGTAATTACACCACTTTGTAAGATGATGGGGACTTCACCCATCCTGGGATTTTTGGCATCGGGTATGCTTCTGGGGCCCAATGGTTTTGGCTTGATCAATGATCTCCACACAACGGAAGTGTTGGCCGAGCTTGGTATTGTCTTCTTTCTTTTCGAAATGGGAATCGAGCTAAGTATCGAACGCCTGCTTAGTATGAAGCGGGATGTTTTTGGTTTGGGGTTAAGTCAATTTCTCTGTTCTGCAGTAGCGATTGCCGGTGTTGGAAAAGTCCTGGGTCTTCCAGCTAATGCGCTAGTGGTTCTAGGAGGTGGCCTCGCGCTCTCGAGTTCGGCCTTTGTTCTGCAACTGTTGAAAGACAAGAGCCAATTGGCATCTCGATTTGGAAAGGCTTCGTTTGGAGTTCTTTTATTTCAGGATCTAGCTGTTGTACCGTTGTTGGTTGTCACTCCAATTCTGGCAGGAGGTGGCAGTGGATTGGCTGCAGCTCTTGGAAGTGCCGTCCTAAAGGCTGGTATAGCCCTGGGATCCATCGCGGTGGCCGGTCGATATCTCTTGAATCCGTTGTTTAAGAAAGTCGCAGGAGCTCAGTCCCAGGAAGCATTTCTTGGAGTTATTTTGCTGACAGTGTTGAGCATGTCTTTCATGACGGAGGGGTTGGGTTTAAGCAATACGTTGGGGGCCTTCCTTGCTGGGGTACTTCTCTCTGAAACAAAATTTCGATACCAGGTAGAAGCTGATATCGCTCCTTTTCGAGGAATTTTGCTTGGATTGTTTTTCGTAACCGTTGGTTTCGAAATCGATCTGGCTCTCATTTTTTCCAACTTACCAGCAGTTTCGGCAATCGTCGTTGGGATTATGGTCATAAAGACACTTGTTTTGACTTTGCTGAGTTTGGCTTTTGGTCTCAGTTTGTCTGTATCACAACAAACAGGTCTAATTCTCAGCCAGGGTGGTGAATTTGCCTTCGTTGCTTTTGGATTGGCTAGGTCTCTCGGCATTCTAGATCAAGGAACCACAAAACTGCTGTTGACCAGTGTTAGTCTCACCATGGCGTTGACACCTGCAATGGCGACAATTGGGGATAAACTTTCCAAGGCGCTCGAAGAGAAGAGCGATTTCACTCACTATCTCGGACAAGATCGGGATGCTACTGAAATCAAGGAGAGCGACGATTTCGCTGTCGTCATCGGATACGGAGCGGTTGGTAAAGTTGTTTGTGACCTGCTTGATCGCAAACTTGTCAAATATGTTGGAATTGACATCGACCCGAAGAAGGCCATCGAGGCACGAAATGCTGGACTTCCTGTCTTCTACGGTGACATTGGTCGACAGGAAGTGGCCGACGCCTTCAATGTGGGTAAAGCCAAAGCAGTTGTAGTCTGTATCTCTGATCGAGATCAAGCAAACCGTGCTGTGATTGCATTGCGTAGATTCTATCCCGACGTAAAGATCTTCAGTCGTGCAAAGGACAAGGATCACGCCGATCGTTTGCAATCAACGTTGAATGTAGCTGCTATGGTACCCATCCTCCCTGAAGACAACTTGTTGTTGACTCTTCCATTTGGAGGAGCTGTCCTGAAGGCCCTTGGAGGTTCACCAGAAGAAGTAAACGCCATTCTCGAGACAAAACGTAAAGAAGTTATGAGCGGAATTTCTCTGGCCGAAAGCGAAGAAGATATGGCATTGGTGCAGCTAGGAATTGAACCGGAAGTCAGGTCCGAGAAGAAGAAAAAGAAAGAAAGTTCGGAAGAGGGTGGGGAAGGAGATGTGGTTGCTGAGATGTCTGCTGCGGCCAGCCGAATAGAGCAAATCAAGGAGAAAAGTCCTTTTGTTGCAGAGGTCATTGGCGATGCCTCTCCACAGGCAGAAAAAAATAGTAACATCGACATCATTGACGTTACTGTTGGTGAAGTTGACGCAGACGCTACATCTACCAACAATGCGACAACGCCAGAAGTTGAGGCGCAGTCATTCTCCGACGAATGATTTCGCTGGAAATAGATTTAAACCACTAAAAAAAATAGAAGTTCTTATTAGTTTGAACGTTAGCTAGAAGCTGTGATGTGTTTGCAGACCTGCTTGTCCAGCTGGCAAAAAGACAAAATGTATCTCAAAGCTTTTCTTTGTGGATGGATACAGCCTGGAAATAACAAGTTCCTAAAAGGTAATGTCATTTGCCAGGTACTGTTCATGCAAGACAGCCTTGAAATAGTCCCAATATTTAATCGGACCAGCAATCTACATGTAGCTGACAAAAATTGCAGATTAATTGTGTTGGCTTCTATAGATTTGATCGACCTCTTCCATACGGTAGTATTCCTCGTCATACTTGATCATGTATCAGAGTAGCAGCAGTGTATCAGGATATGTTGTGAATTTTTTTGAGGCACCAAGCTGGATCATTTTTTGCATTGGTCCTAGACGCTTCAAATCATATATCCCAAAGATTCACTTTGGTGAAAGAAGGGGTAAATATCACAGAAAGAGTTGGCCACAAGAGGAAAAGGAGACTAGTAGTACAAGATCTGAAAAGTCTTTTTTTATCTTCGATCTCAAGAAGAGCTAAATCAGTACGTGTACAAAAGTGAACATGATTCATTTTTTTCTTCATGCGGAGCAATTTTTGAATCAAACAACGCTCGAAGTCATATTTTTTTGGGAAATCGTAGATCCCTCGTAAGTGCCACATTTTGTATCTATCCCGCACCATGGTTGCTTCGGCTGTCTTCATCACAGACCTTCAAGGGAAGGCCATAATCAGCCGAAACTACCGAGGCGATGTTTCGATGAACAATGTTATCGAACGCTTTGCAACATATCTGGTCGAGGTGGAGGACGAGGCCAAGAAACCTGTTTTTCATGTGGACGTAAACGGCGATGTTCAAGCTGGAGAGGACGTTGGGGAAACCGGCACGGGGGGAGAGCATTATGTCTACGTATCGGTAAGTACTGTGTCTACGAGAACCCCACAAAAAATTCCAAACCGATGTCTATCGACCAAATGTTATGCAAGTCATTGGCAGTCATTGTTTAAAGCAATGCAATAGGTGTAGTTGTCTGAATGCAATTCCAATTTTCCTCACTCAAACTTTATTCTTGCCATCGACGCTTTCTTGTGCTCAATCGATCGATACTTTCACCATGAATTCATCGGCCTTCCCGGAACTCAGCACCAAAATGTTTATCTCTGTGCGGTGACCACCAAAAACTCCAACGTGTTTTTGATCTTTACGTTTTTATATCGATTAGCGCAAGTGTTTAAGGATTATTTCGGGTCATTGGAAGAGGAATCCATTCGAGATAACTTTGTAGTCATTTACGAACTGTTGGACGAGACGATGGATCATGGTATGCCACAATCACTTGATAGTAATATTCTGCGATCCTTCATCACCCAGGGTGCGAATCGAATGGCCGAAGATTCAAAGAGCAAACCACCCGTGGCGTTGACTAATGCGGTATCCTGGCGAGCAGAAGGTATCAAACACAAAAAGAATGAGATTTTCCTAGACGTAGTAGAGAAACTGAACCTATTGGTTGCCGCAAACGGAACTGTGTTGCATTCGGAGATTAATGCAGCAGTCAAAATGAGATCCTTCTTGTCGGGAATGCCGGAATTGAAACTCGGATTAAACGACAAACTGATGTTTGAAGCAACAGGGCGTGCCAACCAAGCCAAAGGGAAGTCTGTGGAGCTGGAAGATATTAAGTTTCATCAGTGTGTGCGATTGGCGAGATTCGAAAACGACAGAACTATTTCATTTATCCCTCCGGATGGAGAATTTGATCTTATGACGTACCGCCTTAATACACATGTGAAGCCATTAATTTGGGTCGAAGCAGTTGTTGAACCACACAAGGGATCACGTATCGAGTACATGATCAAGACGCGGTCCCAATTCAAGTCGCGAAGTGTAGCGAATAATGTTGAGATCATCATCCCAGTTCCACCAGACGTTGACAGTCCTTCATTTAAATCCAGCATTGGGAATGTAACCTATCTCCCCGACAAGGACGCTATTGTTTGGAACATCAAGCAATTTCATGGCGGTAGGGAATACCTGATGAGAGCTCATTTTGGATTACCTTCGATCAGTGCAGCGGATGTCGACCCCGACAGTCAGAAGAAGGGAGAAAACTCATGGAAGAAACCGATCAGCGTCAATTTCGAAATTCCGTATTTCACTGTTAGTGGTATTCAAGTGCGATATCTGAAAATTATTGAAAAAAGCGGATACCAAGCGTTGCCGTGGGTGCGGTACATAACAGCAAATGGAGATTATCAGTTGAGAATGTCGTAATTAAATATCTATATGTTTCAGCATTTTGTACAGCAGACAAATTCAATTTTCAAGTGTTACAAGCGTTTTGGGTCATTTCATTAGAACCACTTCGATCCAGCCGAGTCTCATATCATTTCGTAATGTTCATCTTTTCAAATTGTATCGACAGTCGTCAACAAAAGATCAAGAGCACATATGCTGCATCAAAACAAACTTATGGGCATTTTGTGTTAGACTTAAACCACTATCGTTAGAGGCAAGAACAACAGGCCGCTGATTCAAGGGAAATGAAATATAATCTAAAACGCTTCCGTTGTAGATTGTAATCATGTTCATTGTAATTTCATTTTTAAAGTGAAATGAGTGCGACAGTTTCCAGCGGTGAAGGCAAAATCCGGTTTTCGGCATCTTGCTTGATCCAACACGTCCATAGGTATCATCGTAGTGTCATCGTAGCTCTCATGAACTTCGTACGAAAGACGCTGCATGTGTCAGGGCCTTCGAGTTCTGTTCAGTCACCAATCGTCAATTATCTGTGTATCATTCGGAGCAGAGCTGCAATTGTAATAGTATATTTTTGTTGTATTCATATACGTTTTGACACATCGAAGTCTTCAGTAGTATGTTTTCTTTCGCCTATTTTTTTGGGATCCTTATACCTGCCCTGTTGCCGGTCTATCCGGAACAAACCCCTTCCGAGAACTAGCTGAAGTTCATTTGTTTCCTTAAGACCCTTCAATTTCCCCTTTTTCTGACTTGCTACATCCACTATAACAGGGTCTGCAACACCACCTTGGTCAACCTGAATGTCACGAAAGTGCTTCCAATGAAGTTGATGGGAGAGTTTCGTGTCGACGTCCCATTTGTGTCCATCGCCATGCAGATATAATACAGGCAAGTCCATTCGGTGCGTAATGTTGACAAAGTAGTCAGCGACAGACAGAAAGAACGGCCTAGTTCGTGGGGAACGCAAGCAGTGTCCTAGTAAAATGACCCCACGAATCTCTGATTTTTCAAAATGCGATTCAATATTCTGTGCAACCCATTCCTTGTTCATCTTCATGCGAGCATCCCAAGATTCGATATCCTCGTGCTCTATTGGGGCGTTGATCAAGTGGAGACCAATAAACAAAATGCCTTCTTTATAAAAAACAAAGAGCTCTCTGTTTTCCGCCGATCGTTCAACGCCCAAAGCCATGTAATCCTTTTTATGCCATTTGGTTTCAAATGAGCCAAAATACTTTAGAAATAAATCGAAGCTTTCTGTTCGATCTGGGCAGTCATACCAATCGTTGTCGCCGGGTACCACAAGGGTGGGTAGAGGGCTGCATACAACATAAAAGAAAGAGACGACAATGGGACTGACATTAGAACTGAACAGCTGCATCAGGGCCTGGATACCAAATTACTCACCCTTTCTGTAGCAATTCAGCGGTATTGTTGTAGGCAGATTCTGCACAATTCGTATTTGCAACTTTTTGGATATCACCTAAGTGAACTGTAAAAGATAGATTGCGGTCTGGATGTTTCTTCACGTATCTCTTCATTTCTGATATCTGAAGGGCTAGTCTTGTTTCTTGCCAGTCCCTATACTGTGATGTGAAATCAAGGAACGAAACAATCAAACGACCAATTAAAATATCGGCAGGCACTGATCTAGTGTTGCAAAGAACTGCCCCAATAATATAGGAGTGCACCCGAGAACATCGATCTTCTATAGGATGCCTCCGACGAAAGCCTCGAACTTACTGGTGTGTCACCCATCAGGTAAAAACTGAACGCGTTAAACGAAGTCGTAGCTTCTTTTACTAGATTATAATCTTTTGTGCCATCGGGGTTTGGGGAAATCACGTCGAATTCCGTCGTTGTCGTCGTCGTCGTCGTCGTCGTCGTCGTCGTCGTTAACAATATATCGGACGACTGGCGCTGAATTGCCTCCAAAATCACAAAGATAAGACCAATGCCGACACAGATCAGCCTTTGGGATATTCTGAACGCGTGAATGCAAGGATGCCACCTTTCTTTTGATCGCACCGTTACCATTATGAAGCTGAATGTTTACGTCAATGCTGCAACAACGATCAGCGAATGTTCTCCTCGGATGGATTATGCGACAGGATGATTATCAATCAGATTCTCAAAC
Organism: Pseudo-nitzschia pungens; assembly: GCA_037355855.1. NCBI lineage: Eukaryota > Bacillariophyta > Bacillariophyceae > Bacillariales > Bacillariaceae > Pseudo-nitzschia > Pseudo-nitzschia pungens. The sequence continues at coordinate 1,501,080 of CM074763.1, read as the reverse complement.
TCGACTTATGTTGACGAGATTCGTCACCAAATGATGCGCCTCGACCTTTCTTCGTCCTTTCTATTCTTGACCTTCGCTCATATTCTAAAGGTCGAGACTAGGGAATTTCCTTGCATCTGAGTATCACACGATGAGGAAAATAATAATGTTCCAACGGCCAACGCTGGGACACTGATATTGTTAGTTTACACGGCACGTACCGGTACAAGTAAGGTAAGACTTACCATCAGTATTGTACTGAGTAGGTTACTATCATTCCCACTCGAAATAAAAGTAATTACCTTACGTACCGATACCGTGCGATACTGTACGTCCCTCTTGTGTTTTCGGTGAAACCGATCCAAGGCGCGCCAACCGTTTAGTCACGCATTCTGTACACGTTTGAACGTATCCTTTTAAAATCCTTTTAATCCCGCTATCCAATCTTCTCATCAAAAATCAAATCCCAAAAATCCAAAAAATAATCGTAGAAATGAGTGAGACAGATCAAGTTCGAAGTAAGGTTAATCTTACCATGACCCCTGATCTTACAACGTAACCTTACTGTAATCTTATTCGTACAAGATCCTGTACCGGTACTCGTACTCCTACTCGTACAGTACTGTAACCTTAGTTAGAAGTGAGATGAATGTTTTGTTGAAACAAGAAGTAATTGATTCGATTCGTGGTGCTGAGCGATGTACGAAATGACACATGGCACAGCTGGAATACGACCCACAACATCGACAATGATGACGGAGAAGCTCTACAAGTAAATTTTTTGTAGATGTCGTTACATCATTGCGCTTCTTGCAATAGGTTACAGATCTAGGCTACCAACAGAACAAACACAGAAGTTATCGAGGTATATCGCGATGGGGAATCGTGCTTCGTCGGTCCAACCAGCTGGGCCACCACCTCTCCTTTCCGCAGCAGTAGTTGGCGATGCCACGAGGTTCCGTGAATTATGGATTGGGGAGGATTCCATTCATGTGAAGGACGCGCAAGACAACAACGCACTCCACGCTCTTTTCAGTTGCCGTGTTAGAAATGGCAAGTGCTCAGAAATATTGAAATGCGTCCACGAGTCGCTACCAGTTTCGCGGCTTCGGGAAGTGTACCGAGCACGCAACAAGATAGGATGCACTCCTCTTTGGATCCTGATAGCCTACGGAAACATCGCACTGTTGAAGGAAGTGCGGCAGAAATTTGTCGACGCTGATATGCTGAACGGTTTTCTCGATATCATTCATCAGTCAAACAACCAGGGAGATTCTCCTTTTTTGGCAACTTGTTCCCAAGGAAATGTAGACATGGTGCATTTCTTGAAAGAAGAAATCCTCACCACGACGGAGTTTCACGAACATCTAGCGAAGGCAAACAAAAAGGGGACGACCCCACTCCAGATCATTGTCGGGAACAACCATAAATCCTTGTTGGAATTGGTGCTTCAGGAAGGGGAGGTCGTGGTGCGGAATCAATTGTTGAAATCCAACACAATGGGCCTTTCGCTGTTTCACATCTGTTCCGAACGAAATGCGCACGAGATACTTCAATCCATTTTAGCATTCATGATTAGCAAAGAAAGTAGTGAAGGACGGATTGGAATTTTGGATCAAGTACTGTCGTTGAAAGATAAGAATGGGGCCAATGCAATCCATGTGGCTGCATTCTGTGGAAACGTCGATGCCATACAAGTCTGGATCGACACCATCAAGAACGTTTTCTCCAACCAAGAAGACAAAAGCACAAAGTTTTCAAAGCGCGGGATGCTGGACAAGGTGGACGGGCAAGACAGAACAGCGTATTGGTTGTCAATGGTACAAGGTTGCGATGAAGTTGGAACGTTGTTAGCAAACGAAGGGGTCGATACCGATAATCCAAAAATGATTAGTGAAATAGAGGAAGCGCAAGAGAAGCGTCAAAATGCAGCAACAGCAAGACAACAGCAGCATCGGACAATTGATGGGTCTGCACTCTTGAACCGGTAAAAAAAAAGAGATGGAGACCATCTAAGTAGCACACTGCAAATACCGACCACTCAGGATCTAGCTCAATTAGCAAGACACTGCATCTCATCAAAGAATAATTTATTCAGAAAAGTTTGGTAGGTCCAACGAGAATCGTAAGATAGCATCGGATCTGATGTATGTTGACCTGGTATCTTTTTGGAAGTCTAGAGTAAAATCACCTACACCACCTTCGCAATGCAACCGTCAACTCTCGAACAAGAGTGCCTCGGTTCGCGAATTGCATTCCTATCAAAATCGGATTGTGATTTTGTGTGCGATCGAAGAATATGCTGTAGTAATTATTCAAGTCTTCAACTCGTTTCGTTAGTTGGAAAACACTTTGTCCCGAATGTATACGTTACACAGACGTTTTCGTCCGTGAAGTATTGCTTCACTATGCAATATCCATTGGATCGGGGTAGCGCCCTTTCTGTCGATCCAACCGGAATAGACCGTTTGAAACAATAGTTTGCATATCGTTATTTTCGTCGTCCTTTGTCAGTGCTTGAACCTCTCCCTTTCGTTGCGGAGCCACGTCGATTATGCATGGCTCGGTCAGACCGCCCTGGTCTATCTGAATGTCGGTAAATTCCCTCCAGTTTGCCTCTTCGGAGAAGCTTCGATCCACTTTCCACTCGAGTCCATTTCCGTGCAAATACACAACGGGTATGTTCTCTCGGGTGCCAATGTTGGCAAAGTATTTTGCCATGTGCCGAAAAAATTGTTCGTTTTGTTCCGATCGCCCCGCGTGTCCCATGACAACAGCCCCTCGGACTTCGCGTCTGTCCATGTTTGTTTCGATAGTGCTGGCGTACCATTCCATGCTGGCTTTCATGCGTTTGTTCCGAACCGTTGAGGATTCTTGGTTGGCCGGGGGATCGATCACGTGCAGGCCAATAAAGAGGATCCCCTCGATGTAGAAACTAAAGAGTTCCGGGGCATCCTTTGCTCGTTGAATATCAAAGGGTTCGAATTGTTCACGATGCCACTGCGAAATGAAATCGGGTCCCAGGTGTTTCAAAAAGAACCCAAAGGCTTCTTCCCGTCTGGGGCAATCAAACCAATCGCTGTTGCCCGGGGTGACAAACGTCGGACGGGGTCCTTTCGCGATGAGATAGGCGTGGTTTTCGTACGCCGACTCGGCGCAGAGTGTGTTCGACACTTTTTGCGTATCTCCGAGGTGAATGCCGAAACTAACATTGCGTGCGGGAGTATCCCCGACATAGTGCCTCAGCTCCGCCATCTGCGATCGGAGTCTCTTTTCTTGCCAATCCGTGTACTAACGAAGATTCAACGCAACGCAACGCAACGCAACGCGACGGATCGCAAAATGCCAAAAATGCCGAGACGGCAGGAGCAGGGATTCACGCAGGACGAATACAATGCCGAATTCGAGAATCACAAAGAACTACGGTGAGCGCGTTTTCTTCGATCCAAAACCAAACAATTTACGGCGGAACCCATCCGGCACCCTCCGCGCAATTCCTGCAACTCCCCTCCATCCGCATTCCTTCGTTGCGTCCTCTTACCGGCGTGTCCGCCATCAAATAGAAACTGAACCCATTGAAATCCGACGCGTCGTTCCCGGGCTGTCGAACGATGTAATCCCCCGACCCGTCCTTCGGTTTGGGTTTGATGTTCTCCAGCGTCGTATCGCGGGCCGGTTTCCTCTTCTTCTTGGTCGAGTCCGCGGCTCGGATGGAACCTCCGTACATGCTCGACCCGTAGTTGGAGCTCACGACGTGCTGCTCCGCACCGGCGCTGTAGTGGAGGTCCAAGTTGTCGTTTTTCTCGAGTTCCATCCGTTCCAACCGGATCACCCGCTTTCGGTCCCGATACAGCCGCACCGCGTTGAGACACACCAGGACGAAAAGGGCGTAGATCGCTAGCAGCCACGCCGGCTTTTTCGCCGCCTGTTCGGACCGGGACCGGGGAGTGCTCAGTGTTCGGAACGAGGAAGTGGGAGACGATAAGGTTACTTCCACCATGGTTGTATTGAATTCGGTAGTGTTTGTCGTCGTTGCTGGTGGCGGGTTTCGGCTGCCTTCTTCCCTCGGTCACTGGGACTGCGTGTTGTTGATTGAGTTTGGACCTTGTGATCCCGTCGCTGTCTTCCGCCGTGATCAATTTCTGCTCCGACTCCTCCGTACTAGTATTGAAGTTATTGTGTCATCACGCTAACTGGGACGTGACCACAAAAATAATAATGAACAACAATTTCAACAAGAATAATACCGGTACGTAGTAATAATATCATGTGTATCTCTCAAAATACGAAGCGGGATCTGTCATCCTTCTGTTCGGGAACGAACAAGGGAGGATCGAAGACTTAAAGGTATGATGGGAAGGCGCGCTTTTTTAGTCGGGTATGGAAATTACGAAGGGAAAAAAATTACTACGTGTAGCATACTCGAGCCAAAATTATCGTCGCCAGTCGCCGGGTGGGCACGCAAAGCATTTTTTCACTTTAGTTGTAAGTAACTTACACAGGTACATTATTTATGGGTGAGGTTACCGGTACATGTGAAGCGATGTTTGCAATTCGCAACTTCTTGTATTCTCGAGAGAAGAGCAAGAATAATGGATGAGCGACATGTTTGTGAGGAGGTACTAGTAGTAGTAGTTCTAGCAAACCAACGTTCCAAAAGCTTTCGTTATCAGGCACTCTACAACATAGTAATGAACGGAGCCTTCCGCACTTGGATTCAAAGGTTCAATTTATGGTCCAGCATGCTGGCGGTGGTGATACTAAAAGAGAAACCGTGGCAACAATGTGATTACTACTAGTACTAGTACTAGTACAAGAAAAAGAATCCATATGCCAGCAGTGCAATTTCTTCCATGCATTCAGTCAGAATTAGTATGATGTAAGTTCCATCAGACAAACACCAAGAATCATACAACAACTCATCGATGGTGCAACGACCCTCTTTGTTTTGCTGTCAGCTACACATGGTCCTGTGCTGATCGTTGGTGACCACCTTTGGCACTCATTCCTTCAGTAATTGATTCATGGCTCTGTTCCTCCTCGTGATTAGTACTACTACTAGTAGGCCTACTATCAGCATTATGGATACTACTAGTAGTAGTGGTAGTCTTATTGCTAGTAGTATGATTACGGGTAAGGTTACTCTCAAAATTGTAATCGTTCCTGTCCCTTTCTCCTAAAGGGTTACGGTTCACACCCTAATCCCTCAGCTCAAAATCAATCTCGGCAAAACAAAAATCCATCATTTGTCTTGCGACTTGCGACGGAGGTAAGTTACCGTACGGTATGAAAGGGCCAAAACATACCGTACGAGTACGAGTACGTATTCCTGTACGGTGCGTACGTTAATCGTGTCGAAGCCAGTAAGGTACAACAGGTAGTGAAACGATCAACGATCCTTTGTCGGTGGTAAGGTTACGAGGTACAAGTACAAGTAAACCTTGTTAGATATCATTGAAATCAATACCATTACTTGCATTTATCACTCTCCGAAAGAAATTTTTGGATCGGAACACAACCAGCTCCGGTTCTCGGAAGAACTGTCTGCGAAACGAGTGAGAGCAACATGAATTATTCGAATCCGGAAGGCTCGGCAACACGCGTTGGAGACACTGTTGGTGTCGGGCATGCCCCGGGGGGAAAAGAGCCACAATCGACATCGGCATCGGCATCGACATCGACATCGACATCGACACAGAACAGAGACTATCGCACTCAAACATCACTCGCAACCAACACCAACGGGATTACCGAACCACAGCGACTGCCATTGCATCAGCAAACAATGTCTCCTCTTCCCTCGTCCAATACAAACACGACCGCCACGTCGAATGCTGGCAGCATTGCATCTAGCTCGGAAACATCTGAACGGGAAGCAGTTGCGTCGCAAGAACCGTCGTTTGCTGCACAGGTTGCTGAAGAATCCAAAGGTTCTTCCTTCCTTCCTGAAAGTGATCGAGGGACGAAAGAAAATCAAAACGGAACCCAACACCGACGGAACAACCGCTGCCGAGAAGGAGAGGAACAACCTTGTCGTTTTAGACGACGACTCGGACGACGACGACGACGACGATTTTTTGTTGGAGCCTCCCATCGTCGTGATAGACGTGGACGAATGCATCGGTTTGAAAAAGAAACGAAAATTCTCCGAAGCGGTCTTGTCGGCGCCGCTGCCGGTCGGAAGCAGCAGCAGCGAGCGCGTGGTTCCCGCTACGGTGAGGAGCAACGCGATAACCCCCGTCGTCGCGACTTCTTCCGCTTCCTCGGTGGTGCCGGATGGTTGCCACCCCACGGGGCGCGATGGAGCACAGAAATCCGGCCGACGACGGTTGGTTCGAGGGGTCCCATCCGATGTCGATACCGACGGACGACGGCATTTACCTGTCGGAGATCCAGAAATTCGTGCGGGAAAACATGGAATATTTCAGTGCCACCGCGAGCGATTGCACGTCGATGTCGGGTCGCCGAAAACCCACGGTGCTGGGGCAGGTGGGCATCCGGTGCATCCATTGCGCCAGAGCTCTGGAGGCGGCCCAAAAAACGAGCAACGGCCAGGTTCCCAGGATGCCTCCCGGATCCGTGTCGTTTCCGGTGAACTTTTCGGCGCTGTACAGTTTGTCCATCCAGAAACCACAGCACCACTTTGACAACTGCCCCAATCTCCCGGACAATTTGAGGTACAATAGTGCCCTGAGTGCATTGAGAGCAAGCAGGACGGGAGAGGCCGGTGCGGCACCCCGCAAGCGCATGAAGAGGGGAATCCCCGCGACCGCGTACTGGAATATTTCTTGCCGTCGCCTCGGGCTCGTCGAACTCGGAGGGAGCGGTGGCCTTCGCTTTGGAAGAAGTCTGAAACTGGACCTGTTGCCCTTTGACACCGTTCGGTCGAAACTAGAGCAGGAGCAACCCCAGCTGTTTCCGAGGCAGAATCAGAGCAGCCAATTCTGCAAAGTCGACGGCGGACGCCGTCGCCCCAAACCGCGTAGTCAGCATGGAACCCACGGTCTCCGCTCCGATCGACCTTCCGGGGGATGTCGCGGAGATTTTGCGCGAGGCCAGGGCGGAACGGGAAGATTCGGCAAACGGCCTGGTGTTTGAAGAAGATAGCAAGCTGCTGAGTGATTTCATGTTCCTGACCGTCAAACAGGTGGCGCTCTGCCACGCGATACAGGAAGATTTTGCCACGAGGGGAAAGAAAACGAAACTGATGCGGATAGGATTTGCCGGTTTCTGCTGCCGACACTGCGAGCGCAACTATGGGTCGAGCGGATCGAGTGCCTTTGTCAACTCTTGCAGAAGCTTTTCGAGTTCGCGCGACAATTTGGCGAGTGCCGTGGGCAATTCGTTTGTTTTGCACCTGCTGAAGTGTCCCTTTGTGCCGCACACGATCAAGCGCGCGCTGCAAGTGCTGAAAAAAGTGCACCCGAAACAAATGCAACAAATGCCGTACGGAAGCCAGAGTCGATTCTTCTTGAAATTCTGGGAGCGCATCAGGGCGACCGACAAACCGAAAACGGATCAAGTCATCGGCAGCAAAGCCTCGGAACGAGAGGACGACGACGAGGATTACGTCCCGGAGGTGGTCCGATCGGCCCCTGCGAGAAACCAAGAAGTAAGATCCTCGATCAGAGTTTCGTCGGCACAGCAGCATGCGACATCCGACTTGCATCCGGTATCCGCTGCGAACGATGCGGAAGCTCGACAAGTATTGAAAGATGCCGAGGAGTCATGGGATCCGAGCCAGAACGACAACCTGATACTACCGGAGGATAGAAGTTTAGTTACGGATTTTGTGTTTCTCTGCATGCGACAACTAAAGATTGCTATTCCGACCGCGGCAGATCTTCGGGGGAACAGAAGAAGCGCCGGCTTCACTCGGGTGGCAGGCTTGTGCTGCATACATTGTGCGAGAGCACAAAACGGTCGCGGCACCATGCATTCAGGGAGATCGTTTCCTTCCGCTCCGGACAACATAGCAGGAACTTTGAACGTAAGTCGGACTGAAACGATGCTTTTTTTCCAATGTGCACCTTCCTCATTCCTCGAAAGTGCACCTCACACTCGAGAGCTATTTCTCTTTCTTTATTTGTAGTCGTCTCTGTACAAACACATGCTTATCTGCCCGAATGTTTCGGCACCACTGAAGCGAACCATTGATGCATTGCGAAAAATCCACTCCCATCAATGTTCGAGTCTACCATTCGGCTCTCAGCGCCGCTTCTTCAAAAAGCTGTTTGCGAGACTAAAGGAAGTACCGTTGGAAGATGTGCAGGGCCAAGAGCCAGTAAAACCTGGGTCGGACCTAATCTCGAAACTTCGTCGGCATGCATTTGTCCAAACAAATACTCCTTCGGCTACATATTGGCAGTGTACGGGGTGCCGCATGGTTCCTTTCGACTATCGTGCTCCAGGATCTCTTTTCTTCTCGCAACCTACGGATAGTGCATTGAAAAATCACTTTGAGGCATGCCAGAGGGATGGTATCTATTGGGACAACATTATATTATCCATGAAAACACTCGAAACGAAATACGGGACGGCAACACCACTGGTCAACATGGAATCCTTTTTTCAAATGGTCCGCTCTGTCGTTGGCGGTGACGTTGAAGTCGTCGGGACATTCATGACGAAACTTGGAAAACAAGGCCAGCCTCCCGAGGAATCTTCCGATAAATGTATTTGGCGAAAGCTAGCAACTGAGGTTGATTTCAATGAAGTTCAGAATAAATTCTCGGATCTTCAGAAAGACTTGGGCCGTGAGTCGGGGAACCTCACGGACTTTCCGGACTTTCTTGACTTTCTTCAACTTCTCTCGTGCAACTTCCATGTGCCCGTGACAAATCGCACACCCGAGGAAGCACAATCGATCCCTTCTGGTAAGCAACAAACATTATTTTCTGATGCCACCACCGATAGCAGATGCCATTGATGGAAAAGCTCCGTCGAACTTTGTTGGCGGAAATAGTTCGAAAAATGAACTGGGGGCGAAGGAAAGACTGAATGAACAATACTCGAACACAAACGCGATGGGGAGCATTGGTACCACCTCGGAAGTGCTTTTGCAACTCGAATCAGGAAAAAACGAATCAGCTTTGGAAGTAAATGAAACAGGTAGAGACGCGTCGATATTTCATCCAAAACTCACAATAGATGAGAGGAGAAAAGCAACTGAGAGTATTGAAGCTGGTCAATTCGACGATGCATAGTTGGGATGCTTTCCAACCGAAACACCATGGTCCTGTTTGAATAAAATAGGGCTGGGTATTGAAATCCTAAAAGAAAGGAATGCCAGTACTGTAGAGGACGACGAAAAGAGAATGGTATTTTCTGTGCGTTCAAAGGTCTTGTCGCGTTTCAGGCTGCAGAAGGATGTCTCAATGGTCCCATGATCACATCCTTCTGTTTTCCTTTTGCCAATCATCGGTTCTCCACAGTCTAGGTTTTACAATATGTCTTGCTAGTTTCACTTCGAATAAATCACATGCTCATTACCTTACCTCTCTGTTGATGAGATGAAGATTTTCTAGGCAACTGAAATTTCGTCACTGGTTGAGGTACAGTAGGAAGTGGTAGTTGGTACTGAATCAGTTCTATTCTATCACGGATACAAGTACGCAAATTGAACAACCACGACTGTGTTCTAAGTTATGTCCAGTGCACGACTGACTGACTGACTGACTGTTCCATCCAACCCAAGATTGGAAAGAGTTCGTAAATTCGTTAACACCACCATTAGACCACCTCATCTTTCTTCGGTTTTTCATCATCTAATTCATCAATCATCAATCATTGTGACGAGCAATCCATCGTTGACGTTCAGAATCATTCCGCGTTGATACATGGAATGCTCCTCGACCCGTAGCTACCGTCACCAGGAATCACGCACTAACGAAGGCATTCGAGTTTCGAATCATTACTTTCTCTTTCAACAGTGTTTGAATTTCTGAAGACCAAACAATGAAGTATTTGTCATTGCCAATTTTTTCGACAGCTACCTGCGCTTTCCTCTTCGAAGGGCAATTGGTACATTCCTTTGTTGGTGGATCTAGATCAGTTGGGTCGGCGAAATCTGCTCTCTTCGACGCTGTTGGTGCAGTCGACAACACAAAGAATGAGGAGTTATTAGCACAAAAAAAGAAGTTATTGTCAATCCTTGGGCCAAAAACAGTTCGTGGATCCTGTTTTGGCAGATCCCGTAACAAAGGAAGGAATCCGAATCACCTCATCCAACAGTGCATCGTTCAAAATTACCTCTCCCACAGCCAAATATGAAGGAAGTGCCGATACATTTCTCAATTTGCTCGAACCTGTACCAGATGATCCGGAACCTACGAACACGGACCCGTCGTCGCTTTTGAGATCGGCGTTGCGACAAATTGTTCCGGCAGTACCTCCACCTCTGCGAGGGCCGGTGAACTCCTTTTTGGGAGACGAAGAAGACGAATATATTCCGATGAGAGATTTGTTCACCAACCCGTCCGTTTCTTTTGCATATGAGCGAGGTTGGCGACAGGGTTTTGCTGCAGCGGGATTCCCAGGCCCTGATGCGGAAGCACAGATGGTGATTGATTACTTTGCTCCCGTTGTAGCGCGTGCCAACCCTTCGTCAGTAGTTGTCGATATGAGCTGCGCCACCGGACTTTTCACCAGAAGGTTGGCCAAGTCAGGAAATTACGGAAGAGTGTTGGGATGTGATTATTCGGAGGCCATGCTGCTCGAAGCGAGACGAAGAATCAGCGCCGATCCCGAGCTCTCCCCCAAGTCTCTGAAAACTTCGCTCGATCTTGTTCGTCTCAGTGTTTCTGAAATTCCGATGAAAACCGAATCCGTCGGACTGCTTGCATGCCGGGGCTGCCATGCACTGTTGGCCTGACTTGGATGCTGCATGCATCTGAAATTTACCGAGTGCTCAAGCCCGGAGGCAGGTACTTTGCTACAACTTTTTTGTCCAGCTATTTCTCGAACGTGGCATCCCTTGACGACCGAACTGGTGTGTCTGTGTCGCAGCAGGCCTTTCAGTATTTTGATTCCATTGACACCCTTAAAGATTTGGTGGTCAAAGGAGGATTTGACGAGTCCAAAGTAACTGTTGAAGTGTTAGGAACAGCATGTGTGGTCATTCGTGCCGAAAAATGATCGAAACTAAGGACACGTAAAGACATCACTAGGCAATTTAATTTTTGAAATCATGCTTTCATCTGTGGATGCGTTTCTTTGTTGTATGATAATGATCAATACCAAGGCTATGACAAACGAAGGTCTGTCAGACTTATAAGAGTGGCCTTGACATAGCATGATGTTAAGTCTAGGCCTTTTCCTTCTGAAATTAGTCTTGAATAATTGTAATGGCGGGTAGAAGTAAATTCTGAAGGGCGTAGTAGCCGAGTGTCATGCTACGCTGTACGGATACTCGCGTGACAAGCGTCATCATATGCTTCGACCAAATATGGTTGAATTCATGAAAGTGCAAACTACTGTGTTCCGCAAAAAGCGTTCCTGTTGACCTCGTGCCAACTGCTACCGTCGATGTGTTTCAGGCTTCAGCGGAAAGCAAAATGTATTTCACTTCGGATTTCCTTTTCCAGCAAGTAAGTAGCACTTCGGTTGCCGAAGGAACAACATCATTAGATATATTGCATTCCAGCAAAACTATGATTCATCCGCAGTTTACAACTAGACTAGTTTTCTATCATTTTCGCTCAGTGTCCAACAAGACTGCTGATACTGAACAAATGAACAGTGATTCGTTGGTTATTCTCAACTGTATTTGGTGTTTCTATAAAGGCTAAAAAGAATACTAGACTCATTACTTTGATCGAACCCGGATAACAAAAATTGTTAACAGAAACAAATTATCAAGATAGTTTCATTAACACACTATTTCACGTTCACAAAAAATATTAGTTTCATTTTTCCCTGGTAGAACACGAATCAAACGATGGCAGCGAAAGGAATGAAACAATCAATTGACCACAAAAGTTTTGAAGAAAGCCCTTCTCTTATTTACCACCACTCAAATACGCTCCTCCAACCGACTTCCGCAAGTCAGCAACCGTAGAGGGGTCGTGCTCAATAATCAAAGAGTTCGCTCCAACAGCAGCTAACGTATCAAAATACTGCGTCAACAGCAAGATATCCATCACATCCTTAGGAGTCGCGCCTTCGACTTCCTCAGAAAAAGTTCCAACGGATTCTTGCAGACCGTTTACAATAGCCTTGCGCTGGCGAGCCACACCTAGACCACTCAAATATCTTGATTCGGCCTCAGCTTCTGCAGCCTTGACTTGCTTCACCTTATCGGCTTCGGCCTTGTGGCTTGCAGCTGACATGTGTCAAAAGTATTGCATGTGTGAGTGTGTGTGTAACAGAGAAATATTCACGATTAAAACACAGTCCATAGGACATCATCAGATGGAATATCTGTGATGCAAAGACTTACCCTCTTTCAAACGACGACTCGCGTTGATTTCATTCATGCTAGCCTTGACGCGATTCTGAAGGGGAATCAGAAAAGGTAAAGAGACAAATGAAAAGATAAGTCAAAGGCCATGTAATATTGTGTCCACTATTGGATTGCTCATGTACTGCATGTCAAGAAGAAAAACAACTTACGTCAGGCGATAGATCGGTAACCAAGGTTTTTTTGATTTCGTATCCGTAGTCCTTCATGACATCTCGAAGCTGAGTCAATACGGCTTCACCTACTTCGTCTTTCGACATAAAAGCATCGTCGAGATCCATACGGGGAACCGTTGAACGAACAACATCGAAGACATACGATTGAATCTGGTTGCGGGGGTCCGTCAATCGATAGTAAGCGTCGTATGCGCCGTCAACCAAGACTCGGTACTGGACGGCAACGCCGACTTGGACAAAAACCTATTTTGTGTTGAAAAGCAGCAGAGGGGTACATTGCAATGTTAGACTAAACGACGCTTGAAAAAGTCAACTCGAGATAAATCTTTTTTGTCTTGCGGAACTCTAGCTGATAGATTATCAACTATTGCAAAATTTGGCACGAAATCCCCACAAATCAACAAAGCGATCAAAACGAATCGCGCGGCAACATACATTATCCTTTGTCTTGGTTTCACACATGACATCGAGCTGTTGGATTCGCAACGACATGCGTCCTACGACATTCTGAAGTGGCCAGCAGATGCAATGGAGGCCTGGTTGGAGAAGCTGCTTGAATTGACCGAGATCTTCAACGACTCCAACTTCTTGTGTGCGGACGCACACTAAACAGCAGCACGTGTCAGACATTATGATTCGATTATGCTTTAAAGTAAGATAGAATAGCTGATTTGTCGTTCCAATCCGTACACAATAATATTATAATACTTCGTAATGAAACACACGGAATGTTCAGATTGTTTGAGATTCATAGAAATGAAGAATGAGAGATATGATTCCCGCTGCGTCGCTGCAAGACAATTAGCTCTTCTTTTTTTATTCGTGTCTGCCAAGCGTTAGCAAAAAAGGTACCGTTTTGATTGATGCCATCGGGAAGACTAGGAAAGTCAGTAAAGAAGGAAAAGGATTCCCAACTTGTCAACACGTGCTCAAGTACGAGAAGGAAAGTAAGGTATGCAATACCCAACCAAGAAAGGAAAGGTGTTAGTTAAAAAAGCAAGGAAATGTACATTACACTTATTGGGCTTAAGTATGAGTAACTCGTTATGTGAATGAAGATTCAAGATCCAAAATTTCAGAAGTCAGTATCAGCAATATTACCACTTCTACATACGGGTACGAGATAAGGTTATACTGCATACTCGTACAACAAAAAACGTACCGTAAGGTAAGGTTACGAGTACGTGCACAATCATTAAAATTGCATAAGGCTTACCTGCTGTATCCGCGACAAGCTCAAGCACGATTTCTGAAGAACGTGTCGCAGCGACATCTTTTGGCTAGAGATTGAAGATGAAAGTAAATTACTTTTGATTCGTGACACGATCTTTTGTGTTGACTTGTACTAGTATGATTACTAAAGTTTACTACTAGTACCGTAGTACTAGTTCGAAACCTTAGAGCAACCTTTTACAAACCGAAAGTCATGGCGAGTGCAGCATGCAAAGCACCAAGATTACCGAGTACGAGCAACATCACCGTCATCATAGACGATGATAACAACAACAACGAGAATGATGATAGTGTGGGGTAAAAAATAATATTTTAGTATCCTAAGAACATAACTTTCTCCTCTACTATCATGCTTGCTTTCCTTAGGAAGAAGAGGAACAAGAACAAAAAGCTATTACTACTACTAGAGTAGATAAGTGCGGTTTCAGCAAATCACAGCTCACTTCTTGTTGGACCTCTACCCCACTACTACTTGATTCAAGTGAGCAGTGGAAGAAGCGACGCCCACAACATGAAGCACATGACCGGGTCAAGGTCACGTCAGGAGCTAGACTTCTCTTACCATGACCTAGGTCCACGTGGTATTACAAGAACAATAAGAGAATTGCCTGCTGGTGAGACTAATACTACTAGTAGTACCACACCATATTTCAACAAAAACTTTCTACTTGTTAGTACGCTTCGGCCCCAAACTAGTAGTAGTGCTAGTACTACTAGCAGCAGTGCATTGTCCTTTCACAAGCTTTACTGTAATGTTATCATGTGCTAAACTACTCATTATCCAACACATTTAGAGAGAACATAAAATAATAACATTTATTCTTTTACCATGCATTTTTGTACGTTTACTTCAATTGAAAAGGAATAGACTGGTAGAAGGTGTCAAAGAGGGGCAAAGTGCCCTGACTACATTGATTTGTATTTGTTTCCATCCATCTACTCACTACCATTCTGTGTGTTACTGGGGAACACATGCAGTGCAGCACTCCGGAATTTTGCACATCACTCCAAACATTTCTGTGCCCTCGATGTCGATAGGACAATCCACTACAAATGCCGTCAAAGAAACCTGGCGTAAATCGCATATTGAATCTGCAACGCGGTCTTCGAATCTATTTGCCTCGAGCCGCAAAGTGTCTGAAGATGAAATTTGAAAAAACACGAGGGTTGAGAAGTGAACAAGCAAGATGTTAACGTTTGATCCAACCCATAGTTTTTGTTCAGTCGATAGAAGTCACTTACTCAAAGACAACATATCACCAATTGAGACTGGTATTCCTCCTTGCAGAAGATTGTTGTTTAGTCGCAGTTGCTCCAATGTTGTAATCTTGCCTATAGTTTCTGGAATCGGACCGTCGAGAAAATTATTGCTCAAATCGAGTGCGACTAAGTATCAAGGGGAAAGAACCCACAGTAATCGTATTTTGGATGAGAAAAAAGTGATTCCACATTTTCGCTGTTTCTTTGTTGCTTGGAACGCTTGTTCCATTCAGTGCTACTTACCAAGGGTTGAAAGATTTCCTAGATCCGACTGGGATTACGCTGCGCAACTGGTTCGCGCTGAAGTCAAGTGATTTTAGACTCGGTAATCTGCCAAAGGACCTGTCGATATTCCCTGATATTCTTGTACCAGAAATAATTAGTTCTTCCAGTTTAACTAACTGGAATCCAAATTCTGCGGGAATTCGCCCGCTCAGATCTGCTACTCCACTTATGGATAGATAGCTTAGTTCGTACAGGGTGCCCATCGTTGTCGGAATAGTTCCGGTAAAGAGATTAGGACCAAGTGTAAGTCTGGTGAGGAAATTTAGTTTGGAGAATTCTTCGGGGATGGTTCCAGCGAAGTTGTTATCTCCAACGTTGAGTTCTTGTAGTCTTGGAAGGTCGAATAATTCCATTGGAAGCTCGGATTCAAATTGATTTGATTTCAAATTCAGGTAGCCCAAATTGGTCGTCTTTCCAATATCTTTGGTGAGCCGACCGCTCATCAAATTATTCTCGACATTAAGCGAGTTGAGTGAAACGGCATCTCCAACAGTGGGTGGAATGACGCCAGTGATGACATTGAAACTGACATCGACAGTCCCAAGAGATTCGATTGAAAAAAGTGATACTGGCATCGGACCATTGACTTGATTATTAGCTACCATGAGGAATTGCAGCCTCTCCAGCAGACTTAGCTCAGATGGGAGCTGAGAAATAGAAAAGTCAGACGGAATATGAGTCGAAAACAAAATGTTTCCTGTATCTTTGTGATTTCTACAGGTGCAACTTACCAAGCCTTTCAGGTTATTCGCCCTCAGAACTAGCTCCGTTACATAACCTTGATCACATTTTACTCCAAACCAGGAACAGATATCGGTGTAGGTAAACCAATTTTCGTTGTTCAACCACTCGGTTCCACCAAGAGACGCAAACACGGTTGCAAGTGCAAACTTTTGTGCTCTTTGCTCCTTTGTAATTACCGCATCATTACCAGATGAAATCCAGACCAGAGCTTGATTTTTTGGGCTGCAGGAGCTAATTTCGTCGTCGTAATCTTCAAAATATTCCGGAATGAAATGGTCAACGTTGTATTGATACCGTTCTCTGACATCGGGTTGAATGATCGTGATTTCTCCCGCACACTTGCACTGATCGATTGGGTTAGGATTCGAGTCTTCAAAGAAGACGCAACCGCCCTGAATCGAATCGAATAATGTTGAGACGGGAACTGATGGCGCAGCTGTAGGTGGGTTAGTGTAAACTGGTGCCTCAAAGCTTGAAACTTTATCGCCATTAAGAGTCGTGAACCAATATCCTACTCCACCGCTAGCGCCAAAAAGTCCGACCAGAACGAAACAAACAATCCAGTACCAGCAGGAACTTGGAGAGGGCTGTGATTCTTGTGGTATTTTGCCTCGCAGAGATTGGCTTTCGACGTCCGAAATTGACCGGCCAGCGCCGAAGTCGTTGGCAGCGTTCGCGCCGTAATCAGGCTGATATTCTCTATCAACCATGGGAATATAGGGATCTGATGTTGTGGATCCTACGACATCAGCTTCATGTAGCACTTCACCATCGTCTACTTCGTTATCATTCTTATTATCGTCGTCGTCGTCGTCGACATCTTCATCAAGGTCGATATCATCCACAAATTCTTCCAAAATTTCCTCCTCGTATTCACCGTTGTCGTCTACAATCTCTTCTTCTATCATTTCATCGTCGTCAATGATTATTTCCTCATAAAACGATGCCGTGCTTTTTGTGCGAGCAACGGACGCTTGGCCTTCCTCGTAGTTTATCTCCTCTAACTCTTCTGTGTATTCGTCTTGTGATCCATCATCGACATGCTGAGAAAAGGGAACTGGAGGCCCTGATTCAGGATTGTTGACTTCTTCTACACCAGGTGTTTTCGATTCTTCTGTAGAAGGTACGTCGGGTTCATCCGAAAAAATCTCCACTTCGCTTTCTGGTTGATCGGCACTTGCTTCTTCGGTACCAGGTGTTGATTCAGCGGTCTCTCCGGCAAGGACATCATCTTGGATGTTTTGTGCAACTCTGCCCTATTGCCATCCTGTGCTGCACAGCTTGTTCTGGAAGTCCCATACGAAGCATCCTTCGATACTGCGATGCGATTTCTTCTTCTGCCGCAGTGAGAGCCATGGTGTTATCGTGTAATGCTTTGTTTTTCCTTTGTTTCAAGGAATTATCTACGTTTTCTCCAGCTTGACTGTACGTTTTGGAGGCATTTCAATGCGCCTACTTGTTGATGCTGTAATGCGAGGTGATAACTTCTTGTGCTTCGACGTTGGAGGACAAGTATTTGGGTGCTGTTTGGCCACTGCAGTGTGTCGTCATGTGGGGAAGTGTTGGAGGGTGTCACTACCAGGGTCCGTTGTCCGTTTAGCTTTTATTTCATTTTCAGATTTTCCTCCTTTCAAGACACCTCGACGAAAAAAAATGGGTCCGGAAGCGACTGCCAGTCGTGCTTTGATCCCAATCTCCAATCTCAACCGTTCTCTTCGCCGCATTGTGCTTCGTATTTTTTTTCTATCCATACGGTAAGGTTACGTATCTATTACATGTACCTATCTTGCTACATTGTTACGTAGAAAGTGTTAGATACAATACGTATGATACATAGTATGAGTAAGCAGCTCTCAAGTGCAAAAGCACGATAACCGAACACAAGTAATTAATCTTATGCAACTATCCATTACAGTAACTTACCTTACTACTAGTAGTAACCTTACTAGCACTACAAAAAATAACAAAAGCACATTCTACTAGTACTAGTACTACTAGTAGTACTAAGAAGCAGGCGGTAGTGGTTCTACTAGTATTTTTATCATTAGTAGCAAGTGAGGGAGGACTGAAGGTGCTGCCGCCGGTATTCATACCTCGCAACATACCTAGTAGTAGACTATTGTTGGTGCTACTACGAGCACGAGTAAGGTTACATTTCAATTACAGTAAATCTTAGGATTTTCCCGAAGTAATAATCATACGGTAATACTACTATTTTAAGCAAGCATGGTGATCGGAGGACGAGGTAACTGCAACTGAGATATTGAGGGGGGAAACAATCATTGAAGATTCGTACTAAGGTTTACTAGATGAACTTGTTCTTAGCTGTAAGGTAAGCACCGGTAGGGCATAGCTGCCACGTATCTGTACATCGTGGTAGCTTTTGAAAAGCACGAAGTACTACTAGTACTACTACTAGTAGTACTTGTAGCAGTATGATAGTACTAGTGTATGTTTTCGACAAAAGTTAAAATAACATTAAATGAAAGTAATCTTGCGTTGAAAGCTCAAAGATCACCCAACTTTCCACAGTTTATGTCATCATGACAGTAAATTTCCCACTGCCGATGGAATCAAGACGCCATTGATTTTGTGCATTACTCCGTTGCTGGCAGAGATATCAGTAACGCTGATTACCGCTCCATTGACTGTCACGACATTATCACTGACTGCAAACGAGATCGACTCTCCCATCACTGTTTTAAGTGTTAGGCCATCAGTGATGTCTTTGGCGAGATAGGTTCCTGGAACAATATGGTAGGTTAAAATACCATAAAGAAGGCTAGGGTCCACCGCCTGCACTTCGGAGGAGTCTAAACCTAGACTATTTAGCAGCGAAAAGACGTTTGCATTTACAGGTGCAAAAAGGGTGAAGGGACCTTGGAAAGTGAGCGGATCAACCAACCCGGCTTGCATTACGAGTCCAACCAAAAATGTCAGGTCGGTCTCTTTCGAAGCAATGCCGACAATGGTTTCACTTTCGACAGTGTCGAGAGTGTCAACATCAGCAACAACATTTTCCGTCGGCTTCACACATTTGGTACAACAATCGGGGATGCCACAAATGATACCGTTGACTCTATATTCTCCAACTAGAGTTGGGCAATCAACCACAAATTTGCTGAGTTCAGCGTCTCGTAGGTCACACACTCCGCTTGGTGCTCTACCGTCCATGAAATTGCCGTCGAATGTAAGAGTCTCTGTCAGTTCGAGAGGAAAGACGTGTAAAGGGAAGAATTGAATATAAGGGCCAGATTTCGTTTAGACACCCACCGTCGTCATCATCATCACCATCAAAAACAACATCATTATCATTATTGCTTTAGTGAAGGGATGTCCTGATAACTTACCAATCTCGAGCAAGTTTTCAAACTCATCAGGAATTGTACCAGCTAGCCTGTTATTATGAAGATGGAGTTTTTGAAGAGATGAAAGTTGCCCAATTTCAGATGGCACAGTTCCACTAAAGCTGTTCTCACTTAAGTGAAGGATTTCTATCAATCACGACAACAGAAGTATTCAAATAAGATAACGGTGTAAATTGTAATGGATAACGGAAGATGAGACAACGGATTCTTACCGAGATCAGTTAACAGACCAATATCAGCAGGAATGATTCCTCTTAGTCTGTTCTTGCTGAGTCGTAGAGTTTTCAACTTCTTCATCCCCGCAAATTAGAGCTGGAAGGTCACCGTCCACGTTAGTTTTGGATATGATAAGTTCCCTCAAGTTCGTCAAATGAACACCGTACGAAGCCGGCAATCTACCGCCCAACGTAGGGATCTCAATGATAGATAAATGTTCCAGGCCAGTGAGCTTACTGAGGTTCGTTGGTATATCGCCGGTGAAAAGGTTTGGACCGAGAGAAAGCGAAGTCAGGGAAGACAGATTTGTAATACCTGGGGGTATCACACCTCCAAATTGATTTCCACCTATGGACAACTCAGTAAGTGGCAACAGAAATAAAATAGCCGGTACCGCTCCAACAAAGTCGTTTGATTCTATGTTTAGAACCTTCAAACCAGAAATGTTCTGCAATTGCTCAAGAGGTCCACTTAGATTATTCGATCCAACATTGACATGCGTTAGCTTTGTGTTCTTCGATGTGAGCGTTGGAAGCGTACCAGACAGTTTATTGCCACTAAAATTGATGGAAGTCAAGGTATTGCTTGTGAAGTAAGATTCCCAGATGGAGCCCACTAAACTGTTCTTTGCCACGGAAAACTCTTCAATTGCATTTAGTAAGTTAGGAACATTGGAAAGCTATCACGGAAAGAGGTAGGGTTAGAGATACAACACAATCGCAACACGCACGAATTCGAGTCAAACTGTTTTCAAAAGGTTGGGAAAACCAACAAATTACTCACCGGACCTGTCAAACCATTGTTATCGAGATTCACACTGCGAATGTATGCATAGTCATTGCACTCAACACCCTCCCATTCGCATACAATTCTGTTGGATAGCCAATTTCTCGAGCGAGTCCATCCGTTTCCTCCTTGTGAATAGTACAGAGTGGCCAGAACATAGCGTTGCAGACGAAAAGTGTTATCCAACTCTCCACCGTTATTGGCACCTGATGACATCCACAACACAGCCTGATTTTCTGCTACGCATGAATTGATTGCTTCATTCCACTCGGGATAAACTGATGGTATAAATCCTTCGACTAGTTGTTTCCATCGGCCACGGACATCGTCGGCAATGATATCGACGGAGCCGTTGCAATTGCACTGATCAATAATATTCGGTTGCACCAACCCCATAGACTCAAAATCACAACGGTTTTGAAAGATATCGAATTCCGTCGTTGCTGCTGCATCTATACTACCACTGCCTGAAGCTGATGGGTCGAGCGGGACAGTAACTCCTGCTGTAGGGGCCATGGTGGGGGTACTCCCGAAATATTTTCTATCATCATTCAGTAGGACGAAGAATACAACAAGCAAAATGGATGCAAGAATCAATGCACATGCAACCATCGGGATGAACCAGCTCACGCGACTTCGCTTTTCTGGTTTTCCAACCCCAAGGACCCGCTTCTGATCTTCAACATCATAATATGTTCTTGTTGCCCTTGAACGACGAGTCGAATCAGCACTAGAAGGCCTTGTCTCCTGGGAATCTTCTCTTTCACTTAAGGATTCTTCGTCTTCTTCGTCGTCTTCTTCGTCGTCTTCTTCGTCGTCTCCCAGGGGTACATCTGTCATGGAGAGAAGGTTGAGTTCTTGTCTCTGCTCGGCGAAGAACCCCTCGTCATCCTTGTCATCCTCATCCAACGATACCTCTTCCTCTCTTACTTCGTTGCCGTCTTCATCGATAAGAATTTCGTTCCCGTCCTCGTCCACGAAGTATTCTTCCGTGATGAAACTTTCTCCCCCGAATGTCGATTGGCTCGCGGCAGTTGCGTCGCGATTGCCGCCGAGACCATCCCGAAGAGACTCTTCGTACGTAGACTGGTTTGCGGCATCCGCGCCAATCCCATTGCCACCGTCTTGAATTTGGTTCCTTTCCACGACCCAACTGTCACCGAACTGCTCGTCCGTGAGCATGTTACCGTGATCGTTTGTTAGGGAGCCTTCGCCGCCCCTATCGGTCGACGACGAACTATCGGGAGGATCGGTCTTGGTGCTTCGGCTGTACGAATCGTTCGCTCCCGCTGGTTCGGGCGTGTCCCTTGCTCCACCTACTTCGGATAAAGCGGAATAAAACATCGCTGCCGGATCCTCCGCTGGTGAGGGTTTGTCATCGACCTCTTCTGCTGCTGGTTGAGCAGCGGAACGATACATTGCAGCCGGATCGTCCGCGGCGCTCGTTGTTGCTTCGTTCTTGTCGGCTTCGGCTACCGCTAAGCCCGTATCGGAATCCCCCAGGCCCAAGCTCATGCGTCTGGATTCCGCTCGTTTCATGAATCCTTGAATCCCCACCTCCGTGACATCTTCCTCCGCCTTTTGTCCAATTTCCTGGTATTTTTTCATCCATTCTGGAGGCGACGAGTCACTCATGTTGAATGGTATTTGATTTGCTTTCCGATCTGATACGATGCGATGCGATGCGATGCGATGCGATGCCGTTTGAAATACGATAGGATCGAGATGCTTCTTTGCTCAAATGGTCGTTCGTTGCCAGGCACTGCTAACTTGCGGCGATGCCTCGATGCGCTTTTTTGAAAATGGTGCTACTGACAATATTGTTATTAGGAAATTATTAGTTGTTGCTAATCTCACGGGTGCGTGCACCGATACTGTATCACACTCTGGCTCTTTGTGGATGTGTCGGTTGTGCGGTGATGATGTCTGTCAAACGCTGAGATTACTCTTCTCTTTCCTCTTTCCGAATGGCATCATAAGGTTACCGCTACCATTCCAAACGGGACTCCGGACTCACACTTGTTCCCTAAAATCTGAATTATTCATGATTCAGCGTTAGTTTTTGTTCCGTGCGACACGACTTCATTTTTTGACCGAACAGAAATTGTTTCTTTTGTGAGTGTACGGTAACCTTAATCTTAAAAAAGGTAGATTCGTCTTCGAAGTGATTTTGGCGAGATTCTCATCATTTAATGGGAATTGCGTCGACGGAAAAAAACGAATCGAGGGAAGAATGGGGCTATATTGAAAGTCCGAGAATGCAATCGTGGGAATCGTGCAAATGAGCCCGGCATGCAATACTTTTTTCGTCCAGAGTGATTTTGGACGTCACTCGGTACGAGTACCGGCCCTCGGAGAGGTCTGATTCGGACATCAACGATTGAGTCCATTCACGGTGTGGCAGGAGACGCATCATTGGCTTGTCTCCAAGCAAAATCGATCGACGCTCCCCCGACCCCTTCGCGGACGCCGAATTTTTTTCGAACGTGCCGTGAGTTTCAACAGCATCTATCCCTCTTCGTTGTCCTGCTCTGGGTAAAGGTACCTTGTACCTTACAACTCTAATGCTAACGAGCAGTAGCAAAAGCACCATCACAGGAGCAACAAGTGAAGTGCAAAGCATCGTCGTCAATCCTCGACGGCTGAAAAAAGTGGATTGTTTGAGATTGCCTCTTCCTAATTCAAAAGACATCGAGAGCTCCGCGGAGTAAGGACTGCCATAATGGATAACACCAACATCGGAGATGGTGGCCATACAGTCTATCCCCAGGACAGCATACACCCCCCAGATCTCATTCATTTGAACATGGATTCCGCCAATCCTTCTTTCGTGCCTTCTGTTGATTCTCCCCTCTCGACACCTCCGGACACTCCCCGTCGTTTCCCGAAAGAATCTCCCTTCTCGGCAAAATTGCCTTCTGCTAGTTGCGGAAAAGACAACGATACCGACATTCAGATTGACAAGAGCGGGGAAGAGAAAAAAGAAGACGAAGACGAAGGCGAAGGCGGCAACGAAGATCCCGGAAAAGAATCCCTCGGTGCGGATGATGCGCCCATAGACGAACAGGAGAACGACCAAAAAAGCAATGGGAACGAGGGCGACGAATTCCCGGGGGACGAACCACCCAAAATCATGGCGAGAATCGATTCCATGGAGCAAATAGAGGAGCCTCCAAAAATCACAACGAGAATCAATTCGCTCGAGCCAGAAATCGGGGAAGAAAGGCGAGACGAAGAGTTGCCTTTGTCGCCAACGACCGACAGTACCACACCCTTTGACGAGACCGCGAAGGAACCGACAGAAAACACGGGCGACAAGAAAGAAGTCGAGAACGAATTGGAAGCAGACCAGTACGACGAAGACTTCGGTCCCGGAAGACGAAAAAAAGGTAGAGGGGTTGGCCGTGAATGCAACGGAAGGGACGAAGAAAGAATCCCGCAACGATGAGACCTCGGAGCAAAAGAAACTGCGAAAAAGACGAGGATTCCGCCTCGGTTCCAGACGACGAGAAAAAGAGTGCGGATTTGCCCCCACCCACGTTGGATCCAACAACAGTGATAGAATCCAGCAACGACGATACCGAATCGGTGCCGGACGACGAGAAAAAAGTGAGCGATCCATCGCCACTCTCGATAGAATCTGGAAATGACGAATCTTTGGATCAGAACACGGATCACGACGACGAAAATTCGGCGCCGGACGACGAAAAAAAGATGGAAAGTCCATCCTCACCGGTGATAGAACCAAGCATTGATGATACCCCGGAATTACTCCATTGGTCAAGACGACGACAAATCGGCACCCGACGACGAAAAAAAGGGGCACACTTCATTGCCACCCGTGGTGGAAGACACAAGGGTTTTATCTGGCAATGATGAAAGACTCGATGCCGGTGAGGACAGTCATGGCGGACACTGCAGCATCCCCGTACCGATGTTCCAAGAGTGGCGCCAGCAGAGAAGGAAGTCATCACGCTGCGACCAGTACCGGTATCGACAACGACCGAGGCAAAATCGGTTTTGTCCGACGATCCGACCAGCGAAGAAATGGACGATCTACCATCGTTGTCCTTGGTAGAAAAAGCGAAGAAACGCTTGTCGGCGCAGGGGATAGCGACAGCAACGGCGGGATACTCCAAACATTCCATCTCGCCGCCCCGTATGGCAGAGAATGAAAAAGAGACCCACGCGGGGGGATACGCAAAAGATACGATCTCGCCGCCCCAGGTGCCAGAGAATGAAGATGAGACCAAGGCAGGTGGATTTTCGAAAGGCACGATCTCGCCACCCCGTATGGCAGAGAACGAAAAAGAGACCCACGCGGACGAATTCTCGAAAACCACGATCTCTTCATCCCGGAAGGTAGAGAACCACACAGCGACCCACGACGAAAAAGCAAAGACTCACGACGACACCGATTCGGATTACCATATCGATGAACCGCCCTCTCTTTCGCGGGTCCAAGAAGCGATGAAACGAACATCATTGATGGTTATGAAGCACAATCAACGGCGCGAGAGGAACTCCCCCCCGCGCTCTACCAAAGAAACCAACGCCGCGACGATGTCGACTTTATCGATGGCTGGAACGTCTTCCATAGATAGCGCCCCAAACAGTTTCAGCGAATCCAATCGGCTGGCTGCTTTGCAACGAGACATTATGTCCTTGAAATCGTCGCTGTCCGACATGAACATGCAACTGCGAGTAAACAAGGTGCAAAACCAGATTCCTCTCGAGGAAATGAATGAAAACGACGAGGAAGAAAGCAGCGAAGAGAGTCCTTCCGTTGATGAGGGAAACACCTTCAATGACATTCCATCAACATTGCAGTCAGCAAAGGTCCCTGTAGTCGCCTCGGTTGGTTCTAGTGCCCCTTCCCATTCTACGCCGTCGTCTCCCAAACTATCGCAGTCTTCGATCGGACCCGACGCCCCCCAAAACGAATCCGATTGTTTGGAAGAATCTGTTGCTATGATCTCGCCCAACGGAGAAAATGATTCTGAAAAACATCCAAGCATTCATGCTGAACAAGACGATTTGTTGGTTGGTACGATTGATGCCCCGACGTTGCCCAGCGATCTCGAACCAGACGACCCGCTTGCCGACGAAGAGGACGAAATAATGACACCAAAAAGGCATAGTCCCTCGGATCAAAAACTGGTCGATGGCGGTTCTTTTCCCAACGAGTCCAATGACGATGCGTGCAAGGCAAGAGATGCGAATATCACGGTAGAAACAACAGACCTATCATTCTCACACGACAAATCCAACCACACGCGTTCTACGACTGAATACCGAAAAATGACCCCGAAGAAAGACTTGCAAGGTTCGGACAAGAGTCACCAGTGGCTGCAAGAAGAACTTCGACGAAGAGGCGGGCATAAAGCGCGAAATCAACAATGCCATCGAAGCCAGAGGGCAGCACGGTTTGGGTGATTACGACGATGCAAACGCGGCCATCAATGACCTTCCATCGATTTCGTCACCTCCAGAGCTACGAAACAGTCAGTCCACAACGGATGAGGAAGTAGCTGCTATCACAGCCTACGATCAAAGAAACCTTATGATGGCAGAGCCCGAGGATCCAGAGGATATACCCCTCCCTCGAAAACTCGACTACAGCGATCAAAGTGGAGAGCCGGGGGATGATCTGGCAGGCCCCGACGAGTCTGTGAGAGACAACAGCGGATTTTATGGCTTTCAGCCCGTCTTGGTATACCAAGATCTTCAGCACGAGATGATGAAGTTTGCGAGCGACACCCGAGCAGCTTTGCGAGAGCAATCGTTTACAGACATCGTGCATGATCCTCTTTCGAGCGCTGTGCCAGTTGCGTTCAGTAGCCCAATGTCAACGAATCATTCACTGGATGCGAGGAAGTCTGGCACAAACAATATTGAACTGCAAAGGAATGATATTGCAAAGACCGTGATGAAAAGCAACAGCTTCAAGAGTAATTCTTCCATCAGCGTCAATTTTTCCGATTTAGAGGCAGGCGAGGTTCCAATTGTGCTGAATTCAATGGATTCTTTTGATGGCATCGCTACTGGTGATATATTTCTATCACTCTTGAGTGATAACACCGGAAGAGCTGAAACATCTGCTGCCGCTACTTGGGCTACTCGAGTCCAAGCGGCAATTTGGCGAGCAAGAAGAATGCGACGGAGTATTAACTCAATTGCCAGCTGAGGCCCGCCAATCCGTTGTAATGGGTGGTTCACAGACTGTTGCATCTGTCCAAAGAGCCGCCCTCTTGCACTTGAAGCGCGACGAAATCGATGAAGCTACAGATCTGATTGAGGGCATAACCTTTGCATACTACTCTTACTTCGAAAGATCTCTCAATCGCCAGGAACGGAACCTGTCATCCGAAGCGGACGTTAGTACGACAAACTTCAAACCGTACATTGGCACTGCCTTGCACAATCTGGGCGTTTTGAATCTCTTGAATGGTAATTACGACGAAGCGCTATCGTACTTTCTTCGTGCACTTGAAAACAGGAGAGGACATTTGGGAGAGGACCATCCGCACTACATCGTAAGTTTGAAACATTGATTCACGGTTCGAAATAGTATTTCATGCTTTGTTTCCTGACATTTGAATTTCGCAGTCTTCTCTGGTACGTTTAGCGGTGTGCCGCTATGCTCTCAATCAATTTCCCGAAGCCCATGCCGGCCTTGAAGAAGCACTTCTATGTGCTAGAAGAAGACGTGCAGTTAGCAAAACAACACTTGAAGATCGTTTACAAATGGCAGAAATATTGAACAATCTTGGATGTCTTGCATACATGAGTGGTCAACCTGCAGCAGCCAGCTCTTACTACCGTGATTCAATGGATATTCAATTTGGAGCACTAAGTGATAGTTTGTACCTAGGGAACGCAATATCAGGACAATCAATCTCGCTCAATATTTCCATAGCAAGAGCAAACATTGGTTTCCTCAAACTTGTGACGAAAGACCTACCAGTTGCAATCACTGCGTTTGAAAATGCACTCATGGAGCAGCAGATATTACTGAAAGGTACAAACGAAACTCTGATTGCAACCATGGACCACTTGGCTCTGTCGAATCTTCTGAATGGAGCTCAAGAAAAAGCCGCATTGGTAAGAAAACTGTGTGAACTTGGAGAACATAATTTTTGCCGTTCAGTTCAGGTTTTAACCATTCCCTTTCCTCCGTTTTCGTCTTCTACACTCCCTGATAGATGTACAATCGTATCTTGACATCGCAACAGAGGGAGTATGGCCCCCATGACAGACGTTGTTTTGTTACTGTCGACAAAATCAACATGGTTCAAGGCAAAGGGGTTCAGTATGAAGGCGCCATCGACCAGTTACGAAGAACATTTTCTTTGCCATCTGGTCCTCCTTCTGTTTCGGGTTCATCCCATACAGGTTCAAAGAGCCAGCGCAGTCCCCCAAGGCAGAAGTCTCGACAAGCGCAAAAAAGTGGCATCAAAAAGAAAAAAAATAAGGTCCTGAAGGCTCTGAGTTCTGTAATCAAGAAGAATCCGTAGACGATAGCCGAACCGAATCATTTATAGTGAGAACTATAGATATTTTGCATTAAAAAAACTTTCACGTTGCTGTTGACATCTGATCAAAGCTTTCGCCTGCCTATAGGTGTAGAAGCGTCTTGTTCTCAGTGTCGCAATTTTTTTGGTTCGAATCACAGCGATAATTCATTTTTGACCATTATTCAGCAAATCACATTCAGTTCCACCTGTGTACCCTGTACAAATGTGCAGATTGTCACGTGTCAGAAAGTCCGAAAGGGACTTGCCTCCTTCCTACATGGACTTTCAAGCATTGGACTGTTTTTCGGTGATCAATGTACACATAAAGAGATCGCGGAACGGGATAAGTCAGTTCTTAACGTATTTACCGCTTGTCGTGAGCAGAATGTCATTCACACCATCATACACCTTTGTGCCGTTTTTCCAAGTCCCCAGCACACGGCCAAAAAGTTCTTGAGTCGAATAGAAGCAATCTCCTTTCCATCGATGATACTCTCTTGTGTAGTCATCAGGAATTCCAGAATATTTTGTACTCCAAAAAACAAAATCAGCTCGCTTCCCAGGCTCAATGCTTCCCCGATCAACAAGGCGAGCCAACTTTGCTGGATTGAAACTCCACCATTTCGCAAGAGTGGACTCATCTATATCGTAATTTTCACGCTTGGCTGCGGTCCAACTCGCCTGTAGCTGGTACTGTAAACCCGTCAAACCACCCCATGCAGCTCGGATTGAATGTTTACGCATGGAGGGTTCACAAGGACTATGGTCCGACGCAATCATATCAATCAAATTGGAATCGAGGCCTCGCCAGAGCTCCTTTCTCTGCTCGCGTTCACGAATGGGAGGAAAACATTTAACCCTAGTATCATTATCCCGAATTTGGCTTGTGTCGAGAAATAGATAATGCGGGCATGTTTCAACCGTGAGTTTTCGCATCGATCCATTCGAGTTCTTTATTTCTTCCTTTGCCCTTTGAATTATTGGTAGACAGCCCTTTCCATCCGAAAGATGAACGATGTGCATATCACAATAATTTGTACATTCTACAACAAGCTTGACAGCTTCTTGCTCCCAACGAACCGGTCTAGACTTCACGTGGGCGTCATGTGAGTAATCGCAGCTTCCGTCATCTGGATATGCCGATTGGACCGAATCCTCCAACTCTGCTACAGTCATCAGTTCCGAATGCACCAAAATCGGTTTTTCAAACGATCCGCAGAGTTTTGCTACGTTCAGGAGCTCCTCGCGACACACAGCTTGATAGCCGGCGCCCGGAGGCAAGGGACTCAAAAAGGCCTTGAGTCCCAGAACATGAGGATGCGACAACAGCTCCGACAGTTGATCGGTTCGAGAAGCAGTCTCGGGAAGGACCCCACCCCACAAGCCGACATCGACGTAAAGTTCGGATTGAGTGTTTGCGAATTTCAATTCTTGCTCTACAACCTCCGCCGAACAGGTTGGGGGAAGAGAATTGAGAGGCATACCGATGATAGTAGTTATTCCTCCTGCAGCCGCGGCTTTGGTTGCTGTGGTGTAACCTTCCCAGTCACGGCCCAAGGAGCTGATGTGTGTATGGACGTCAATCATTCCCGGAGAAAGACAACAGTCCGATGGCGAGGATGTATAAATGCTCGATAGATCCAAGAAGTTTATTGCTCTTGCTGCCGCTTCCTCCTTCGATTCGCCTCGAAAGCAACGCTCAATCATGCCATCACTACCAACGTCCACGGACCCTTGATCAATGATGCAAGCCATTTTGTCACCGCCAAAGACTACACGGGGCGACCAAAACGTCGTTGACTTCTTGCTGGATCCTTCTCCATTCCGTAGTGTCGTTGACGACGACCATCTTTCCATTCCACATGGAGAGAGCCTATTTTTCTGATTTAGACGGCGAAGTAACCTTCTGGAAAGAAAGGTTCTTGTTGCCAACAATGCCATAGTCAATACCGCAGGCTATGGAATGGGACATTCCAAAAAAGATTGTTCTTGGGTTCACGGTTCCAATGACGATTATCAGAGCCTTCAAGGTGCGCTCAACGCTTTTGATAGTGAGTTCGCTTCGCTGTTTGACGCCTCTTCCATCAATCCGCAATCATTCGTATACAATCGACGATCGTGCGAGTTGCCTCCCGTTTCATTCTGTGAGCATGATCGTTCCGGGAAGCTGAATCCCATCATCAATCAGGAAGAGAAGGTCCTGGGTTGACAGTTGACACCACGTTTCTAAACAAACTGCGGAGAAGCCGGAACAAAAAATCTTTGTTTCTGTCGTGTAAGATCTAACGCGCGAAATTCTCAAGTTTTTCTCGGATAGCGCGCGCTCGAAATTGAACCGAAAGGTTCAACGTGTCATCAAAACAAAGATGATGTTGCAATCTAACGTTTTTCAGATTGCGGTAAGGTTATGGTATGAAAACGACAGTTATACCAATGTTGTGAGTTGCGTTGTTTTCTTTGTCATTCGACGATCAGAAGCAACAATCGTGCTGACAGAAGGGAAGATAATCGGGCAACAAGACACACCGACTGCGCCGTGATCGCTGTAAAAACAACAATCAGATCGAACCATACATTTGTGACAAAGGCACTCTCTAAAGATGACGAAAGCAGCAACAAATATTCTCTCTGTGCTTGGTCTGTGGATGTGTTCCACACAGAGGGCTGCGGCTTTTTCGATTGGCGGTGTTCCTACAGCTGGAGCTCAGCTTCGACACAACACTCTCTACTCCTCTATCGGCGCGGATGAGTGGAACGGAGAAGTCGTTCCATCGGGGACGATCCGTGGATGTTCGGTGACTCAGGTCGAAGACAAGGTGACCGAATGGGTGATTCAGATCGATGGGGTCGAGGCCGATCTAGGTCGCTTCAGCGAGGCTATTTACAAGCAAATCACAAACGACGCGAAGCGGCAACGATTTCAAGGTTTTCGTCCGGGCACTATTCCGCCTCATTTGCTACAAACCTATCGGGCATATGCCATGGATGAATGCGCGAGAGAAACCATTTTAGAAGCCATGCAGCAAAACAGCATCCGACCGTTCACTACTGCGAGAGAGGAATTTCGCATAGAGCAGGTTAGCATCCCTCCACCCAAGCAAAAGGGCAAAAAGAAAAAGACGCAGAAGAAGAACACACAAGGAAAGAAAGGTTTTGGTGGTGCGGACGAGAAAGAAGACATTGCACTGGTGTCGGAGGAGCAACCAGCAGAACCGCAATGGCAGTTTTTTGAGACTATGGACATGGCCATCAAAGCTGGATGGTCTCCCGGTCAAAGCTTCAGCTTCGTTGCAACCAATGTGAAAGGCCAAAAAGTCGTTTCCGATGATCAAACTCAAACCGCTTTCCCTCTCGGGGCAAGGCGGTAGAGAAGATGTCTCCGGAGTCGTTCACCTGATGACTACTAGTTTTTATTGGAGGCATTTGGTGTTGTTATTCTACGATTATCGATTCGCCCCAAACAAAATCTACTCTTCTTTTGGCAATCAAAGAAAAATATAAGGGTTGAATGAATAGCATTAGATTCGACTTTTATTGAAATGCATCAAATGAACTTCCTGTTGCTCCAGCCATTCTTCTAGACCGTCTGCCAAACACGTGCAATCAACTGCTATAATAATCACACAACCACAACCGAAGTAGCAAAAGCAAATTGTAGTTGGTTGTTCGAAGATCGCATCTCCAGCAATCTAACCTTTGCCCTGTCACCTACCTTGTATACTGGACTGAAATATCCTCATAAAACTATGGTTACTTTTTGTTTCTTAACTCGTCATTTCTCAATAATATCCCCATTGGATCGACACAACTACTACTGGTGTTGGAACACATTTTGCTGCATCTTTTCATGCATCTTGTGCTGTGGGATCCAATGGATGTTGTCTCCTTTTTTCATTGTGAGTATGCCCTCGAGGACCACCCCCATTGCTTCTATGAGCTTTTTTCAGGTTCAAGCAGTGGGGGTCTACTAGTAGTAGTACTACTAGTAGTAGTAGTAGTAGTAGTAGTACGCACACTTCTCGAAGGCTAATTATTCTTGTCTCAACTTGAAGAAGAACCTCCCAAGTAATTAGCGTACGAGACCTGCAATTTGTGACGGAAGGCATTTGGACTGTCTCTCAATGAACAGTTGAAACCATTCTTATTGCCAACACTTTCAAGCATTGCTTGCAGCAATAGTTACTAATATGTGACACCTAAATGAAACAAGCAAGAATACTATGATGTGTTGCTATTACTAGTACTAGTCGTTCCGCTCCATTCTGCCTGCTGTGGCAACTCGTACTAGTAGTATCCATCACACATGTAGTGAACATTTCTACGCGGAGGCTGAGATCGAACTGAATCATGCTGACTGCATTTGGGGATTCTAAAAGCAACAGTTACAATATACCCGGTTGGGATAACAGTCAGTCGTAGCAGAAATAGGACTTACAAACGGGATTCCATAATTAATTCGTCATCGCAATCACCATATGCAATTGTTGCTGATCGGTTGGCATCAAAAAACCGTCTTCGTTCACTTCGCTTCGCAAATTCGTACGGTATTTTGGCTCAATGTGCTCCTTTTGAAAAGGTCTCGAGCGAAACACGACCAGCGCTACGAGGCGTACCACATTCTATCCATCAACTTCCATTAAAAACATAGGGTTCTAATTTCAAAATCCGATGGCAATTATGCTGCAAAATTTTGAGAATTTTCTGCGTCTAATTCCCTCAGTGCATTTCGGTCGTGTCTCGTACTAATGTCCGTTCATCGACTCAATTAATTACAAAATAAACGAAGCCGTTACGCATTTGACTCGTGTGTGCGACCACAGTATGTCCGCTTTCCACATTCAACTATCGCGCGGGTCTCTGCGAAAATTTATGTGGGAATCAATCGCTGGCGTGTGGAATTACATGTGTATCGATTCACTCTTCAATACGAGTCTGCAGGTGACTGTGACGCCATTTCGCGCGTCTCATAATCAATTCAACGAGAATGCGCTGCGAGCCAGGATCTGATGAGTTTCTCCAATTCCTTCGTTTCGGTTCATGTGACAGCAATAACCGACACATTCAGTAAAAATTAAATGAAACAAAATTTATTTCGAAGCTTCTCCGCTAAGTTCATTGATGTTGATGTGTTCATCTTCATGTGCTACCTACAGTACTCCTTGATCCAATTCATTTCCACATCTATCGAACCTCATAGGAAAACTAGCTATCAAGCAACAACGTTGGCCACAGAAGTTTTTCCATCGATACATCGAAGCCATCGCTCTGATTTTTGATGCATTTGCGCCACAAATTGCGTCAGTCCCATCAAATTGCATTTCAGCAGTGCATCATCCTTGTCAGCGTCATCCGCACCATTCATCCCGCCTTCCACTCTTTCAACCGGATCCAAGCATTTAATCAAAAGCCCCGATCCACTTCCTTGGATTTTGTGAACGGGTGCTTCACTGATATCTACATTAGAAATACATATTCGCTTGGCACGAAGTATACAGTTGAAAACCTATCCGATTGCGACTGGTAAGGAAAGGCAACCACGGCGACGACAGCAAATAGCGATTGCGTTGCACAAAGGGTTCAAGTCTTTCCATCCAATCCACGGATTTTTAGTATCGTCACTGATAAATTTTCTCTGATTGGTCCATCCAATGCCAACTCAGTCCAGAGGCTTTTTTGCCTGCGATTACTGTGGCTTGCAGCACGATACTCTTGATGAAGCAATCGAACACGAACAAACTCAGTGTCGACAAGCGCTTTCTATTGCATCGGCACGGCAATCAATGGGATACCTTGGTCCTCAACAGCAGCAAGGCCTGCCGCAACAATACCCCGGCTATTATTTACAACAACAACAACAACAGCAACCAACACATCGTCACGGTTTTACGAGTGGGATGGGACCTTTAGCAGGCTCAACCGTGGCAGAAGCATATGCATATTCACGAACAGACTCCTATGGAAGATACAACAGAGGAATGGCTCCAGCACAAGGTGCCGCCGGTGCGGAAGCAGCTTATCCGCAAAAGTCCGTTGCGATGGGAGGATTGTTGCCTACGGCTCAAATAGCAGCAAGCACGCGGTGTTTTCCTCTCGTCGATTCCCCTACCGATCCAATGATATCAAGGCTCCATGGATTAGATCAAGTGACATGCCAGAACATTGAGCTATTCGAGGCCACGCCAGAGGTCATTGCCGAATACGAACGCAGCAGCGGTGATGCTAATCGAATTGAACTCAGACAAGTTGGTATTCGATGCAGAAATTGCGGTTTCGGGAGCAACAATAATTTGGGGAACCCCATTAGCACTACACCAGGTGCAATTATATTTCCTGTTGACATCGATTCCGTAGGGGACTGTGTAAGGAAGCTTTCGGATCACCATTTGATATCCTGCGGGATGACGCATTCCGACGTAAAGGCAGCATGCAGAGAGCAACGTGAAATGGGGATTGTAGCTTCGACTGAGGGCAACGCCGTCGCAAAGGAGCAGGCTAGTAGGTCGGCCTTGATCGATTACTGCGTTGATCTGTGTCGACGACTGGAAATTGCGAAACAAGGAAACAATAAATTGGGGATAGAGTTTATTGGTTCTGCTGCTACATCATCCATACAAAACAGGCCATCTTGGATGCAACAAAACCCCCGAACTGATCCGTTTTCTCCGAACTTCCCCTTTTACCAAGAGAGCGACAGAACGTGGCATTGCAAGTACTGCAGTTACGTGCCCCATAATTCACGTGACGCGAAGTCGATATGGGCGTCTCATTCAGGAGTTCACCCTCCTGACAGTTTTATCGACCAGCACCTAAGTGTGTGCCAGGCTTACCGGCAGCAAAGCCTTTCTTCTGCGCCACCCGGGCGTGTTGTTATGCCATCTGAACAATCATCCTTTGGCGCGGTTCCAGCTTATGCAAATCCTTCTTCAATGCAACAGGTTATGCCAGGTCAGCTATCATATCCACATGCCTCTTGGGAAGCGGCAGCAAGTCTCGGCGGAATGGGTGCCCACATGCAATATCCTCCTGCAGGACTTATGCAACCGTATCAGGATGCTGGCTACCGCTTTGGACAGCATCGACACTTGCATCCCGGTATTGCTCAACCTCATTCTATGGATACTAGCCTAGGTAGTCGCAATGGTGGTAGATTTCTTCCTTCTTTGGGCCAAGGTGACAGCAGGGGTGGCTACGCTGAACGAGGAGGAGGTCCAATGATGCCATCCATGCAGCAGGCAGGCTCCAGAGGTCCTTCCTATGGACTTAGTGATGCTGGTGCCACGCCCGACTCGATGAAAGATACAATGTCTTTTTTAGCAAATTTCGAAACAGATTACTACGCCCGTGATCAGGCGTCTGCAGCGATACCAAAATTGGTTTTGGACGAAGACCATTTGTTGCTAACGGACTACTTCTTTTGGCTCATGAAGCAACTACGCTTGGTTCGATTTACCGAGAACGATAGAAAGACGAGGGGAGGAAAGAGAGAAAAAATTAAGATTGGGTACGGTGGATTGCAATGTATACATTGTGCAGACATGCCCATGTCACGTAAATTCTTTTGGAGTAATGTGGATCGCCTTGCCAATAGTTTCGCTGAAATACCAGGTCACGTCTTAAAATGTCGACGGTGTCCCCAAACGGTCAAGGATGCACTCATGCGATTGAAACGAGGCCATCCAGACCAAATGTCAAAGCTTCCACGCGGGTCACAGAAAATATTCTTTCGGAGAATGTGGAGGCGGTTGCATGAAGGTGATCCCCAGGACGATGACGTCGCTGTCGAGTCTTCGGCCACTGCACCAGCTGCATCGGAAACTAGTCGTCCACCCGTTCCGTCAATCAAAACGAGCCCAGAGAAAAGCATTGAAGAACTCTCTCATTCGGGAAGTATGACAGTGACAAGTGATGAAACCATTCTCGTTATTCAGCGGTCAGCAAAAGAAGCAGCAAAGGCGCTCGCGCAGTCTGCATTGGGTAGATCGGGACCACCATCACCATCATCTCGAATCCTTGTTGCGATACCAGAAGACAAGGAGTGGTTGTCGGACATTGATTCTTATGTAAGAAAGCAACTTGAAGTTTTCTGTGCGACCGAGGAGGATGTGGCAGCTGCGAAGGCGGACCGCAAATACCCAATCAGCGTGGGACAGGTTGGCATTCGCTGCATTCACTGTGCGATCTCAGAGGGGAATGATGCGATTGGTCATGCTATTGCCTATCCATTTTCCATCAGCGGAATTTATGAGTCCGTGAAAGAATTCCATCGATTGCACCTAGACACTTGTCCAAATTTACCGGCTACTACGAAGGCAAAGCTGAAAAATATGCAAAAGGGAGCATCGTCTTTGAGCTCTGTCCTTCGAAAGTACTACACCTTGGCGGCAAAGGCACTTGGTTTGGTAGATACCAAGGACGGAATTCGAACTGGGGGAGAATCTAGCCCGATCAATTCAGTTGCAGCTTTTACTTTCTCAGAAATGGAGGGTGCCGCAACCCCAACCAAGAGCAAGGAAGCGAATGAGGAAGAAAAAGAATCAAACTTGACTGAAAGTGAGGCAGCGCCAACGGGGGGAAAAGCAGATGGGAAACATATGGAGGCAGGTTTTGAAGAGGCTGCTGCGTCGACAAGTAGAGGAACGAAACGCTCTGGATCCCCTTCTGACTCGCCGGATATAGAATCAAAGACGAAGATGGCCAAGATAGAGAACTCAGTTGAAGTATAAGATTGCGGGAAATGCAATTTTGTAAGCAGACATCGAAGATCCGGGAATTGCATCGAGTTCTCAAAATTTATAAAGGATAGAATTTACATTCGATAGACCACTACTTCACTGTACCATAACATATCCTATTACTAATAATATCAATATTATAATTAAATTGCATGCAAATAACGACACCAGGTATTAGTTTGAAGGAAATCCCAGTTGCAAAACACTCTCCAAAAGCAACATACGTGTAGTGGAGTTCACACAGTGCATCCATGCGGATGAAAAGCTCGCCAGAGTAAACTCAACTCCTCTTTCTCACCGTCGTCGTAACGGCAGCTCAGAATTGTGGGTGTTATGCGGAGTTTCGTGTCATTCCGACGATTCCGAGTGCGAAAACAAAGTGATCGCAAAGCTCGTCGGCGGTTACTTGGGATGACATAGGACGACAGCATCGAGTACGATTCGGATAGTTTCAAAACGAGCCCTGAATCGTGACAAATCGAATTCCTTTGTTGCCATCGTCATCCTTTCTTTTGCGGCGAGCAGCAGAGAGCGATGGGTTCGAGTAACCGGGGGTTCCTTCCTGAATGTAATTTCCAAAGTTTGGTGTTGCTTCTTGAATCATCCTCCCGTTTCTTGCGGAGGATTTCATTCTTGACTGATCGAAATCCTTGTCGTGTATCCTGCCCTTGCTTCCACCAACTCGTGACAATCTCCGCTCCAACATCTCTACCTTGGCTTCCAGGGCGTCGAGTCGCGATGAAAACACAGATGCCATTGCCGACTCGCAACAATGGATGCCGACCTCCATGTTGACTTTTTCGCCGATCGACTTTTGAATCGGGGCGACTTTCTTCTGCGTTTGTGTCGCCGGCACGACGCAAACGATTCGCTCCATCCGATCCACACCAGTGACACCCAGCAACACGCCATCGATAGCAACCGAGCCACCCGGCGCCACGCGACGAAGCACGCCATCGACAAACCGTTCGTCGACCTTGATTTGCAACCCCTCGCCATCCACCGCGCGATTCTCGACAATCGTTCCGGTCCCGTCGACGCATCCCCGAACGAGGTTTCCTCCAACAACCGGGTTCGCGCGTTCCAAGTTCACGACCTGCCCTCGTTGCAGGGACCGAAAGCAGGTGTTGTCGAGGGTTTCCTCCGACGCCAAGACGACGGTGATCGCGTTTCGTGACGGATCGATGGCGGTTGTCGTCAAACGCAAACCACTGACACAAATGCCGCATCCGGGAAAGG
Source organism: Pseudo-nitzschia pungens (assembly GCA_037355855.1). Taxonomy (NCBI): domain Eukaryota; phylum Bacillariophyta; class Bacillariophyceae; order Bacillariales; family Bacillariaceae; genus Pseudo-nitzschia; species Pseudo-nitzschia pungens. The sequence goes on along the minus strand of CM074763.1, from coordinate 1,463,085 downwards.
CTCCCCTTGCAACGACACCATTGTCACCGCGGATCGTACACTCGATGCGTCCCCTCGAAGAATCGTTCCACGAGGTCGTGGCAGTGTCCCCTCGTTCTTGTATGTCGATGATTGTTCCGGTTTCTTCGACGATTCCGGAAAACACGTCGGATACGGTGTCGTCGGCAGAGGATCGCAGAACGTGCAACACCGACAATGGCCTTGGAGCTGGTGCATACGCAAGGGAGGACTGCCAGCAGGAACGGAAGGCCGATGCAAGAGCAACGACGGCCACGGAACACATCGTCCTTGTCGCAACCTTCGTCATCGCGCAAGCAAGCTTTGGTTGGTTCGAATTGTTGTTTTTAAAGAGTCAACAATCTATTGGACATGGCACGCACTTCCCATTGACCCGACTGGCATCGCCTGACTTCCCAATCATGCTTTGGCCAAGCGTATTCTCGAAGTTTCGAAAGTGAGAGTCGAGTGTCAACGACAAAGAACAAGAACCATTTTGTGTTCATTTGGGCAGATCGTCGATGACACCACCGGTGATGTTTTGTTGATTGAGAGATTATGGTTCTCTTTCAACAGAAGAAACACCACTCGTACACGGAAGTCCTTCCCAGTAAATTTCGTACCCAAAAACATGAAATTCCAATCTTTACCCCTCTTTGTTTGACATCATACCGTTTTTTATCATACTTCACATATCCATGTATCTTATGTGCCTATCAAAAAAGGTCCAAGCTATCTTCTTGTTATGATTGTGACGAAAACGAAGAGAACACGAAGAGAACCAAGAACACCTGGGCCCAAGGGCCCATAGGCTCATCAGAGGAGGCACGACAGACGACATCTTTTAATAATATGGTGGAAGGAGTTGAAGAGTTGTCGGAAGACATAATTATTGAAAGTTGATTGCTTTCGACCAGACATGAGAAGTCGACAACCAACACGAGACACACAAGAACAATCTTGCATCTAACTCACCATACCGTAGTAATAATAGTCTGGCAATTAACGATAACCTCGATAATCCATCGCATCGGAATCAATCAGCAAAGCGGCCAACCATTCAACAAAACCATTTGAAATCAGAAACACCAAACTGGTCTTTTTTCCCATTCGAAGCCATGTTGTACTCAGTGATTCTGCCAACTTACAACGAGCGCGAAAATCTCCCCATCATCTACTACCTCCTCGACAAGGTATTCAACGAGGCCAAGCTTTCCTACGAGGTGGTGATCGTCGATGATTCCTCGCCCGACAACACGCTAGAAGTCGCGCAGGCCATCCAGAAATCCTACGGAGAGGAGCACGTCCAGATCGTCTCTCGAAAGGGAAAACTCGGTCTCGGAACCGCCTATATTGCGGGTTTGAAGGCAGCAAGGGGAGACCGGATCATTCTGATGGACGCCGATCTCTCGCACCATCCCAAATTCATTCCACAAATGGTCAAGCTCATGGACGAGACAAAGGTAGAGATCGTCACGGGAACGAGATACGCTCAAGGAGGGGGTGTGTATGGCTGGGACTTGAAACGAAAATTGACGAGGTACGTTTAGTTTATGTTCGAATGACATTGGGTTTGTTGCTGCTGGCTGTGTTTGTTCCTGCTACTGTCGATGCGTCGTTTGTGGCCCTGTCTTTCGTTTCACTCACACACGGTGTCTTTTTCTTGGGTACGCAAACAAACACCGACATCTACACGCAGCAAGGGAGCGAATTTCCTTGCCGACTTTTTGCTCAATCCAGGTGTGTCCGATCTGACCGGATCCTTTCGCTTGTACGAGCGCAAGGTGTTGGAAAAAATTCTTCCCCAGATCCAGTGCAAGGGCTACGCCTTCCAGATGGAAATCATTGTTCGGTCGAAAAAGGCTGGCTTCAAGGTGAACGAGGTTCCGATCTCATTCGTGGATCGAATCTATGGCGAATCGAAGCTAGGAACGAAAGAAGTTTTAATGTACATTCAGGGGCTGATGCAACTCTTTTTGACGACGTAACGACAGCGAGGGTGCAACGAGACCGCCGTCGTCGCTATGGAGTTATGGTTACCTGTTGTTCGGTGCTGTGTTGGTCATAGCTGTAATTCTCACAGAAAGTCTTGGGGAAACGCTCAGTGCTTCGGTCGGAATAAAGAAGTAATGCGGAGTTACAGTACTTTTTCGAATACAATAATATTCAAAGCAACAAGCCGACAATAGACGAATCAAAGCCGTCGCATTTTAGTTCTCGCTCGGAATTGGCACAACGGTTTCACTTCGTCCGGAGGCATGACTCTTGTACATCGCGTCTAGCACTTGGACAGAGCGCTAGGAGCAAAAGAAACAGAAACAATTTGACAATACAAAATGAGTTTCGACGGTTGATGCGATTCTCATACAATAGAGTTGCGTAGCGCATTCTAGTACTTACCAGGCCGTCCACGATGTTGGCACCGGCGGTTGGAAGTTCGTCACCGCAACCACCACAACAGAGTTCCACAAAATCCTGCAAGGACTCCGGCCCGTAGTTTTCGTTGTCATACGCCTCGAATTCAAACCGATCACTCAATACTTCGACCGCACCATTCGTTGCTCTGTAGTCCAGCGATCCACTGGAGGGGTCAAGGTCGTTGCCGGCGTAGTGGAGACTGCCGTCGTCGCCATACACGTCGATTTGGACCAGTTTGGCGACGGGTGGGTCAGCGTACTGATCCCCGGGAAGCAAGGCCGTCCCCGACATATTCATTATCACGAGTTCATTGGATTTTAAATCGAGACATTCAATAGTAGCGGAATGTGCAATATCGGCTCCGGTAGTTTTCGCGTGGGTCATGCGGCAAAAGACGGTTTGGGGTGTCAGATCTGGTAGAATGTGAAAGAGGAAGGCAAGGAGATGGGAGGACTGCCCCCACCCAAACCCATTTCCAATCATGTTTCCGGTGGGTTTGTTCCATCCATCGTTTTCCGGATCCAGAAAAATCCACTTCAGTGGACTTGCAAACGACGCTGTCACGTGACGAACGGACCCCAGCCTTCCCGATGCGATTGTCTTTCGTGCAATGGCTGTTTGTGCTCGGTAGTTCGCGGTGTGGTTGAGCCAAAATTGCGAGTCCCCGTCTGATTCTGCTTCCACTAGACTGTGCAGATACATAGCATCTTCGATGTCTGTCGTCATGGGTTTCTCCATCAGAATATGCAAGGGCTTGCCCTTGTTCTTTTTCCGTTCGTTTACGACTTGAATCAATTCTTTTCCAACCAAGTAATGCGTTGCGTGAGGAGTTGCAACAAGCACCCCATCTAAAGATGGTCCAATCTCTGAGTCCCCCAAGAGTTCTTTAACCGAAGTGAAGGTGCGAGTGTTGTACTTTTCCGCCAAAGCAGACAGGGGCTCGAGATCGGGATTGAGCTTAGATGCCGGTTTTGGCGAAGTATCTACGATTGCCACAAGGTTCGATCTCGGGTTGTTGTTCAACACAGGTAGGTGCCAACCTTGAGACCTTTCCAAAACGCAAAGAAACCATCAATCAAATGGGAATCGATCAACACAAAAAGCTGCGTGAGTATCACCGCAAGCGAACGATTGAGCACACGTCTCTCTCAATCGATTCATACTGCCGTTTGCTGTAATGATGCTCCGGAAAGGCTGAATTTCAAAGATCGCACGAATCTCATCACCTTCTATCAGCATTTCTTGTCATCTAGCGACATTTTCTTGTCTGTTCGTTTCTCGAATCCCTCTGATAACCATCAGTGTAAACGGGATTGGGAGCCTTTTTCGTCGCTGCAATCAAATCGAGTAGCAGAAGGACCCGATTCATCGTGGAGGAGTTGAACAGTTTGACAGGTGACGGCAGGATCACTTTCGTTTCCAATATGATGCCACTTACCACCAGCCGGCTCCAATCACGGCGATGTTCGCAGAAACGCATGCTGTTTTCTCTGTACCGGGCGTTGTCATCGTATAAAATATATTGCGTGTTTGTCCGAGTGCGAACCAATACTGTGATCTTGCACTTCACGTCGCTTTGTTTTCGTCTGCGGCTTACCAACCTTGTTGTCTTCGTCTTTTTTGCTTACACCTGATGGAACACGACACGATGAGATAACAATTCTTTTCGCTCCTGAGACGTTGAAGTGGTATTCAACACATTCAATTGCTACCGCACTAACAGACTACTAACAGACTACTCACAGACTGCTAACAGACTACTAACAAACTGCCGGTCCCAGGTTACAATACCAATTCAACTGTCTTGGCTCAGGTTGTGTCGTTTGTCGTGTCACGAATGGATCATGGAGCAAGAAGTGCGATACAAAAACAAGATCTTTCATCTCAAGAAAATGTTAGTAATAGTTTCAATCAAGTTGATCAGTGATTGATGATTCATAAGTGACCGCACATACCCATGGGGCGGGCGTATGTCTTCATCCGACATACTTCTACTTCGTACGAGGTAAGTTACGGTAAACCTTATGAGCGTACGGTAGAAGAAGGCGAGAACCCTTTCTTGGACTGAATGAAATCAGTCATGAATGAGTTCTGATTCACAGAAATCTGCTACCGTAAGCAAGTTACTTCAGTTTGATCAATCCGTACATCCGGGTTTTTTGGACAGTTATATCCGGATTTTTTGGACAGTTATACATCCGGGTTTTTTGGACAGTTATACTTATACATCCGGCATTTTTGGATAGTTATACTTATACATCCGGGTTTGTTTGACATTTAAAATTATACATCCGGGTTTGTTTGACATTTAAAATTATACATCCGGGTTTTTTAAACACTTATACATCCGGGTTTGTTTGACATTTAAAATTATACATCCGGAGTTTTTTGACACTTATACATCCGGGTTTGTTTGACATTTATACTTATACATCCGGGTTTTTTTGACATTCTTAAATCCAGGTTCTTTTGATTCGTTCCTATGATACCTGGTACATAAGATCTTACTGTGGTCAGAGGGAAAAAAATCAAGGCGCATGGAATCATAGTACGGTACAGCATTGAATATCTCGTTTCTCATTCCGTATCGGCACTTTAGGTATCTTTTCAATCTACAAGTAACCCTTACACAAGTTACTTTTGTCGTAAGGTTTACTCGTGCTCGTACTGAAAGAGCATTCTGGAAGATTGCAAACCGATGGAAAAAGTAAAATAATTGGCTGACAAATCGAACCAACTGATGTCATGGTGATGAAGTAAAATTACAGTGACAAATCGAAACAACTCATGTCCTGGTGCTAAATTAATATTATGACATTCTCTGCTACTCAGCAGGGTTATCCAAGCACCTATAACTACTAGTAGCCACTCGTTAGACTTAATACGATCTTCGTTGACGGCGGTTGTATCCCCCAGCAAAACAAAGCACACCAAACCAAATCAGGAACAACTACAAGAAGAAACATCAGGACCTACGCAACAAAACACACACCAAACCAAACCAGGAACAAGTACAAGAAGAAACATTGCGATATTATAATAAACAAAACGGAAAAATGATCCAAGACTACTTGGAAGGATTCACTATACCGGAGAACCCATCGCCAAAGCACTACATTGAGTTGAAGAAACGGCTCGAGTATCTTGGCGGAGTAGAGTACAATCCTAAAGTAGGAACATCGATTAAGGAGCTAAAAAGATTATCTCGTGACGAGTGGGCACGAAGCATACCAAGTCAAGAAGACTACACAAAGAAATTCCTCAACGAGACAAACGAGACCGTCGCCAAGTTAATGGCTGTGACTATGTACAAGGAGGAAGTTAAGAGGAAGGTGCAGGACTTCAGTGAATACAAGAGACATATGATCGATATCTATTTCTTAACCATGGGTCAAATTGACAGAAAAATCAAACGGCGATTTGCGGTTGACTCGGAGTGGGAAGAAATCTCAACCTCATCGTGTGTAATTGGCTTACTCAAGTTGATTCGGAAAATTTGCTACCAATACGGTCAAATCAGCGTTCATCCCGTGACAAACCTGGTCAGGGCGATGGAGATGCTAATCTGCACAGAACCGGGAGACTTGGATCGATATGAATACGCGAATATCATAAAGTACAACCTCGAATGGTTAAAATCGTTGGGTGGAAGTATCATTATGCAGCCTCTCGTGGAATATGAGCTCGATAACAATACCCAGTGCGGGTCGTTTTCGTATGACCAGTATCTAAAAATGACCAAAGACGAGAAGGAACCAATCAATCGAGCCGTCGAAAAACGTTTCATAAAAACTATCGTCACGGAACGATTTGGTGAAGAGAGAAACACTTGGTAGAAACGGCTTGGACAAAAATCATTTCCTGCAGCAAGGCAAATACCTAAGCACTGCAGCAGCTGGATGCGAACTTTCGTCAACGATTGCATCTAAACCATTGATTTGTTCCTGCTGAAATAATAATCTGCCCTAGTAACGTTACTCAACAGTACTTGTACTTGGTACAATATGCATCCAATCTAAAGTGTCCTCCGAGGCTCGTCTCCCGGATCGAAGACAACCGTTGCGATGTTTTCACAAAAGCCAAATAATGGAAACACGGTGGTCTTCTATAATCTCGAAAAAAGCTGATGGACTCGGTCAGATCAAGTCACGAGGCGGCATCCGACAGACATGGCCTAATAGTTTGAACGATAACGGGGCTTTGACTTGGCAGCCATGGCTTCTATGCGATCCCATTCTTTGCGCAGGTGTTCGTTCGCGCTCCTGGGTTTGTTGCCATCGCCAGAGTCCGCGGGCTGGTCTTGTCCTCGATTTTGTTGTTGCGGTTGTGGTTGCTGTTTGTACCCTAGTTTTTGGAGCATGCGATGTCCCACATTCGTTTCGTCCAACAAGTCGCTTCCGGGAGTCGGATCAATTTGCGTGTGCGTTTCCACCTGCGCTTCTGCGTGTCTCTGGTCTTGGCGTCGCAGCGAGGGCAATCCATTGGCCGGAGTGGACAAATCCACCCCGTGAAGCTGCCGTCGTTTCTGCGCACGGTCCGTGTACACGGGTTCGTTGCTGCTAGTTGGAGTGGCATTCGAAGCGTCGGTGAGGTTCTCGTCCAGCTTTCGTTTGGTCCCGGAATCACCCTGTTGCTGTTGTTGCTTATTCTTCTTCTTCTCTTGCAGCTTCAATAGATTTTTCTTGTGCAGCTCCGATGCCTTTTCGTGCAGACGAAGCTTTTCGAGGGTGGGAAACTTGCGCTTGCACAAGAGACAAATCGGTTCCCCCTTGACGGTCGTCCGGACTTTGCTCTGCGGCGCTTGTTTTTCTTCGTCGGGCGTCGCCGCAACATTGCCCGGTTCGGTCTGTTTGAGCTCTGCCTGTTTCTCGGTCCACTTGCCAATGTTTGCGATTTGTTCCTTTTTCGCCCTGGAGACCGTCGTTGTTGCCGCCTGCTGGTGGTGGTTTCTCCCCTCGATGGCGGCAACGGTCGACGCGGACGACCTGACTTTTTTGGTCTTTAACTTGATGGCGATTTTCGGTTTCGACGCATCCGGCACCGCCGGGTCGCCCACGGCCAGCTTTTCCTGGGAAAATCCACCCCCGCCTCCTCGTTGTTGCTCCTCCACTTCTTCGGAGGTCATGCGCTTCACTTCCACAAAGGGTGGTTCCTTGGTCTCGTCGTAGCGATAATAGGCGGATTTTTTGTTCCCGTAGTACAACTTGCTCTTTGGATCGTAGAAGAAATCCGAAAGTGGTTCGTAAAACATGGCCGAACGGGCATCGAATGTGAATGCGGATCCGTCGTTTTGAAACGAGGGCGGCCATTCTTTTGGTTTGTCGTTGTTATTGTCTTTGTTGTTGCCGTCGCCATCGCCGTCGCTGTTGTCGGTTCGATAGTCTCTGGAACGAGAACGACGGCGGCTGCGATCGCGATTGCGCTCCCGATCGGACGACCTCCTCCGGTCTTCCCGGCGATATCGTTCGGAACGACGAGAACCACCGCGATCGTCGTCGGAGGAATAGTCGCTGTCCGATCGCCTCCGGTAGCTGCCGCGATACCGTTCGTTCTCGTCGTCCGAATAGCGTCCTCTTCCCCGACCTCGTTCTCGTTCTCCTCGTCTCCTACCCTCGTCGTACCGATCGCCGTAGCGATGGTCCCTGCTCTCGTCTCTCTCCCTGCCCCGTCGGACCGAATCGCGGTCGCGATCTCGCTCTCGTTCGTAGCGGTCGTCGCCATCGTGGTCTCCTCCGTCTCCGTAGCGATCGTCTCGTCTCCTGGAGCAGTAACCGTAACGATCCTCTTCGCGGTTGCGATCCGCATACCGATCGCTCCGGTGGCGATCATTTGGTTTTGCTTTTTCAAAAACACAATCAATCAATCAATCAATCAATCATTGCAGCAACAAGAAGCGACGAATGCGCGTCGTTAGAACACATACACACCAATCACGGTTTCGCGGGGAGAGAAAATTCCTATTTTGTTTTTGTGGCGGCTACCTGCTGATTTTGCTCGCCGAGCGTCCTCGTGGTTGTCGTTGTCGTTGTTGTCGTCGACGTTGTTGTCGTTGTGGCGATCGTGGTCCCTTCCGTCTCGGTGGTCGTCCGCCTCGAAACGGGTGTTACCGCGGCTGCGATCCGAGGAAAGATTGTCCCGGCGCGATGACGACGACGGCGGCGGCGACGACGACAAACCCATGGACGGCGGCTGTTCGGTGCGGTATCCCCGGTTGCTCTGCTCCTTTCTTCGTCGAACGCTTCCGTCGCCGTGCTGCTGCTGGTGGTGGTTGTGGTTGTCGCTTCGATTCCATTGTGCGGACTGGTGGCTCGGGATTCGTTCCCCCGGAATGTGCCGGGGAGGAAGAGGTCCGCGATCGAAGCTGCTGCTGTTCCGGCCTTCCCCGGGAGGAATATCGTTGCGACGTTCTTCCATTGGCGTTCCGGTGAAGTGTGTTCGTCTTTCTGGTGTCGTTGTCGTCGTCGTCGTCGTCTTCGTTGTTGTCGTCGTTATCGTTGTTGCTGCTGCTGCACTCAGTCTAGCTTATGAGAAGCTCCTATGTATTGCCGGTAGGTACAGACTTGTTCTTCGGCTTTCGGCGTACGAGTATGTGCAGTTTCAGAGAAGTTACAACACCAGATCGAGTTTGAGTTGGTCATGTACCGTATTTTTTAGACATCATTCCCGTCGTCCTTTCACCCATCTGTAATGTACCGTACGAAGTAAGTTATGTAATTTTAAATACCATTAACGAATAGTAACCTTAGTGGGAGGTAATTAACGCACGTGTACCCGGTACATGACGCCTCAAGGCATAAGTATTTTTGCCTTCAATTTCATCAACGGTAGGCGTTTGAAAATACTTCTGTACCGTACGGTACAACTACTGACAGAACTGGGTGGACACTGGGCCATGTCCGACGGCCTGACAGTCACCATGAACCACAAACTACAAACTACGATACGAGTAAGATTAAGGTTACTGGTACTTGGTAAGGTTACCAGGTAAGCTTACAAACTACCGGTACAGGCCATACATAATATCAATGCACTATCGTATGTATCGTACCCCGTACTGTATGTTAAAGATTGAGTCCCTTACAAACGGGATTCAAAAAGGTGCAACGGCTGGGTCATGGAACGTCATGGCCAATTCTGCTCATCCGTTATGTTTCTGTACAATGTTGTACAGTATTAAGATCTTACGAGGACGGGATTGAATTCGCAGAACACTTGCCACACAACTAGATCGAAGCAGTTCGGTCTTGGACTCGTACGGCAGCTAGCTTCTTCTGAGAACGGAAGCAGACAGGTTTCTCTTTCGATCGGTTCCGATAACCTTACAATTCGTTGGCATTCTCACACTCGGTTTTCGAGCATGCGGGACGGCAACGAAGATGGCGTCGTCGAGATCGGCGGCAGGAGCAGCAGCAGCAGCAGCGGCAGGGACACCGGGATGCTCGAGTCCACCAAACGGTTGCTGGGAGTCGACAAGAAGGGCCACCAGCGCGCCCTGTTCTTGTACGATGGCGGGTGAGGCGTGTGAAAATTCTTGGCCGGGTTCATCATCGAGCGGGATTCCCTCGATCACTTTCGATTCGCACCGATCCAATCGAGCCTGGCCCAAGAATTGTGCCGCACCCACGGGATGCCCGCGGACGTTTCGACCGCGGTTCTCTTTGCGGAGGAATGCGCGTACATCGAATCCGATTCGATCCTCCGCATGCTGTATCCGTATCTAAAGTTTCCCTATTTTGTTCTGGGATTCCTGGCGTTGTATCTGATCCCGAGAGTCCTCCGGGATGTCGGGTACAGATTGTTCGCACGGAACCGGGGAAAGATCTGGAAAGTCGTCAAAAAGATCACCGGGATGGGGGACACCGCCATGCACCCCTACAGAGACAGCGTTCTGGGCTTGGAAAACGAAAAACACATACCCGAAAGTTGGGGCTTTGAAAGATGAGCCCATTCCTAAGCTGTGTTGTGTTGTGCTGTGCCGATGTTCTGCGACGAGGTTGGAATGACATTCGTGTTGACTATAAACTTCCGAACATCGCACAAAACGTTGTCGTTGTTTTGGAAAACGCGAATCGACATAACTCATCCGTTACATCGCACACCACAGCAATACATACTACTAAGACTGCATCATAGATTTGTATAGTTACATCTACCGAAAAAGAAGCCACTGAGCACAACAAAGTAGTAGTAGTATGTTCCAAATTCCGATCGGTGTGAGACGCAGATGTCAAAAGACGGCCCACGATGAGAGAGGAAATTGAACACTCCATTTGCTGTCAAAACACATTTTTTGTCAACTCTCGATCGGTTTCCTTCGGAACGCCTCTTCGGGGAAATAATAGAGAGCCGAAAACAATTGAAGGACATTCCGACACATATAGTACAGTGGTAGGTTCTCTCACTTCTCGTTTGCCATGAAAGTCTCCCGAAACCAAAACAGACACCGGCAGCCAACAAATCCTCACCGCTCGGTATTCGTTGATCGAAGTCTGCTCGTCATCACCCGACCCAGCGTCAACTTTCGCCGCGACTCACCATCATGACGTTCTCGTTCACAATCAGCCACTCGGCATCGGAGCTTTTTCGGGTGATAAAGTGGGGAGGAAAGTCACTGATGCGAAGGTATTGGGTCCTCGAGAATGGCTGGTCGCCTCTCAGGTTCTGTCGAATGCGGTCATCATTCGACGGCGGGGTTTCGTTCACGATCTGATACGAAAGCGGGGGATACCCCGGGACGAGCAGGACGTGGCCCAGAGCGAATTCGACGGGGAGGTGATCGGATCGGCCCTCGCCCCGTTGCCCCGACAGGACAAAACTCAGATACCACTTGAGATTCTGCAGATCACGTGATCGAAGCGTGGTTCTCGTCGCGTCTCGTTCGATCACAAAATACCTCCTCTTCCAGGTCATTCGAAAGGTGGCCGAACCCTTCGAACCCAATTCGTATCTCTTCTCGTTCGTGAGACGATATCGAGGCCATGGTTTCCATCGTTCCTCGCAGCGCCTCTCCCAGATTGGTTCCGTCTCGAGTTTCGATAGTTCTTTCGACACGCATTGGAACCGAAGAAGTTCCTTGGGAGGAAGGTAGTCGGCGATGAAGAGCAAAAGTTCTTCCGTAAGGTTCGAGAAGGTCACTGTTGATGACATAGTGGTGATGGTTGTGGTTGTGGTGATAGTGGCAGCGGCAGCGGCAGCGGCAGCAGTGACGACGATAGATTCCACAAATAGACCACCAAGGGCGGGGCGTTTTCGGTCCAAGTCCGAGTGTTCAAAAATCACGACCGCAAAGTGCCTGTCGCTGCAAGGTGTCTGAAACTGACTTGCGAGTTGATGGAGGCGGTGATGGAGGCAAACAAGTCTCGAAAGTTAGCCGCAGTTTCAAAGGAAGTGGAATTCACCTTCACCTTCGCCGACCTTTTCCTTTTTTTCCACCTCTTATCCTAGGCGCGTTGTTGACAACGTGCTGTTGAGACCGTTGTCGGACTTGTGCAAACAGGCTGACAGGTTGTCGGAGGAGACGATGAATTCGTAAATTTAAAATACTTCTAATAACAATACAGTAACTTAATTACTGATGATGATACGAAGGATACGGCGTTTCTTCTCGATTCTGTCTGAGAACTCAGGCGCGAACCTTTACGTTGGAAGTCGATTGTCGATTGCGACCGTGCGTAGGCCGGAGAAAAGAACATCTATCGAAGTCCAAGATGTGAACTCACTCATACGTGCATGCAGAAAAAAATGTGAGAGATGATGATAACATTTGTTATTACTACGTATTTAACAAAACAAACGCACGACTGAAGGGTACAATTCCACCAAATCCAGACCTTGCGGCAGGACCAAAACTGAACGGTATGACGTTACCAGTACGTAAGAGTACTCGTAGTCAGTCGAAAATCTTGTCAACCAATGTGAAAGCTTTTTTACTATCTCGAACCGATGAACGATGAGAGGGATAGTTCAAGAAAAGAGCTGCTGCGTTATCGCCTCTCGTTCTGGGGCAAACGACGCTTGTCCGCAATGATTTTTGTTGCGGTGGCTGCACGCAGCAATCGTTTCCCCCTGTGGTTGAACATGATTGGGATTTTCTTTGTTCCGTGGATCCAGGTCATTGTTTGTCCAACGTTGTTGGTACAATCCTATAGTGTGCTCCCACAAGTACGAGCACCTGGCCCTGATCGGTCAACGCCGGAACATGTAACATCCCTACATCGGCCACTGCTTTCGACTCTTGCACTTCGATCGGTGTCTACCGGCAACTTGGAAGATGATTTCAATTCGATATCGACACATCTTCTCTCCGACGATTCGACGACGACGACGACGAAAACGACGGGGCAGGTCGGGCGAAAGAACTTCATCAGGGGTTCGGTAATAGCATTCAGTGCCTTGGTGGATCTTAGGCCTGCATGGGGTACGACCGTAGATCCCAAGACAGGAATTCGCCTTCCAGATCCGGGAGAGATAGAAAATTCCGTGCCGACGGACTGGAGCGAGGAAGAAAACCCGATTTCCAACTCCTCCGATGGTGGTGTTGGTGGCAGAGGCGATTCCAATACGCAATTTGCGAGGTTGGACAACGCGCCCGACTCGATCTTCTACCAGGATCCACGATTTGTCGAGCACGTCGACGAAAACGCCGTGAAACTCATGACGGAATACATCTCCGAAACCGCGATCCGACCCGGACGCGATGCGGTCGTCCTCGATCTTTGCTCCAGTTGGACGAGCCACATCGATCCAAAAGTCGCGGAGAAAATGACCCGGATTGCGGGATTGGGCATGAATGCCAAAGAACTCGAACGCAACCCGGCGCTAACGGATTGGATGGTTCAGGATTTGAACGAAACACCGCAACTCGGCAAATACGAGACGGATAGTTTCGACGTGGTGCTGTGTCAACTCAGCATAGACTACCTGACAAAACCGTTGCAGGTATTGAAAGAGGTCGGCCGGGTTTTGAAGCCCGGCGGTCAGGTTCACATCATATTTTCCAACCGCCTGTTTCTGAGCAAGGCCGTTGGGTTATGGACGGGTGGAGATGACATCGATCACGCGTACTACGTGGGCTCTTACCTCCATTTCTGTAATGGTGGGTTCGAAAATATCCAAGCGAAAGATTTGTCAAGTAGAAAGGCAGGGAAAGACAAGCGTATTGTTGGTGATCCCCTGTTTGTAGTCACTGCTACGAAAGCAAAGGCGTAAGATCTTGCTTTGGGTAACAAGAAGTCGAAACACTCCTCATAACGTTCAGCCAAGAAATTTCATAGTGGAATATTAAACCTTTAGACAAGATGCCATTGCTACTGCTGCGACCAATCAGCTACACTCGCCCGATATCAAAGGATTGTTTTACGACACTCCATTTCAGTTAACTTTATTGCATTCTATGATAACAGTCGAGCCCGGAGTGTACGGTCCGCTTTATGAAATGGGAGCTCCTACTAGGCTGGCCGCTTTGCAGGGTCCGGTAGAAGTTTGAATGGTTTTTCCTTGCCATGTCGCAACACCGCCTTCGCCTGTCTTGAGATCTTCCGAGACAGTGTTCCAAACCTTCTTCTTCTTAACCTGACTCGATGAAAATGGTTCACCGGTCAATCCTTCGATGAACACTCGTTCCCCGACCTGAGAACCCTCGGGTGGCTCCACCAGCTCGGTCTTGCCATCCTCTCCCTTTGCGGCAAGAACCATTCCGTTGCTGTTGAAGCCCAAAATCCTGGAGGCTTTGAGGTTGCAAACAACAAGAACCAATTTGTCTTTCATTTCCTCGATTGTGTAAAACTCCCGCAATCCCGATGCGATCTCACGTGGTCCGGTTTCTTCCCCACAGTCGATCTTCTCGCAAAACAGCTTGTCTGCGCTTTCGTGATTCCAGACCTCGGTGATCTTTCCGACGCGAATTTCCATCTTTGTAAAGTCGGATTGATTGGCTTCGCCCTGGGCCCTCCCTTTTTCGGAAGAAGCAATGGCTGCCGCCTTCTTTTCTTTCTTGCGCTTCTGGGCCTCTTCGAAGGATTCCTTCTTCTTTCCGGATGCACCTGCTTTCTTGTTTTTCTCGTCGTCGGAAAGCATCTTTTCGTAAAGCACCTTGCCTATCTCGACTTTGGTGCCAACCTCGAGGCTCCGGCAATCTCGGTCGAGAGTGGCAAGCGTCACGGGTTCCTTACCGAGTTTTTCGTAAATGGTCTTGCATCCCACGGGCAAAAACGGCATCAACAGGTGGCTCAGTGCGTAAATGGCCTCAAGCGTTGCACGAACCACGATTTGTCGGAACTCGGCGTGTTCGTCACCCTTTTTGAGCCAGGGGGCTTCCGTCTGTAGGTAACCATTGATATCACGAAATCCCGCCATGGCAACAGCGGCACCTCCCTGCAAATCATACTGGTCCATTTTGGCAGTGTAGTTCTCGATGACCGAAGCCAGATCGAGGACCGGGCTGGCGGGTGGAGAGGACGTCGGGGACGACTCCGCCACAAAACTTCTTGCATAGGTTGGTGGCGCGATTCACCAAGTTTCCAAGAGTATCGCAGAGGTCGGCGTTGTGCATTTCCCGCATGTTATCGATGTTGTAAGACAATTCTCCTCCGTACGGAGCTTCCTTACAGAGGTACCTACGAGGAAATGAAACACAAAGAACAACACAATTCAAAAAGGCTAATGAGATTGGATTTGAAGATAGAGTCGTCTGTAATAGCCGCCGTCTCGGGTCCATGTGCTGCCACGTGATCGGTCTATCACAACAGATGTGTTTCGAGAGCACAATCTCCAACCACAAGATGCGATACGTACCATCGGAAGGAGTCCACGTGGGATTCATCTAGAACATCGTGGGGATCCACAACGTTGCCAACGGTTTTGGACATTTTCTTTCCCTCCCGATCGTTGACAAATCCATGGAGATAGACAGAGGTGGGAAGGGGAATGTCCGCCGACATGAGAAGGCACGGCCAGATGACCGTGTGGAACCACAATATGTCCTTTCCGATAATGTGGACATCGCAGGGCCAAAACTTTTCGATTCCCTCCTTTCCGTCGCCGTTGGTCCCAAAGTAGTCGATTCCGGTCAAATAGTTGGAGAGGGCATCGATCCACACGTACATGACGTGTTTGTCATCGAATCCCTCCGGAACGCTGATTCCCCACGAGAAGGTGGTGCGGCTGATCGAGAGATCTCGGAGAGGATCCGACGTCAGACGGCTCAAAACGGCATTTCGATGCTGTTCGGGACGAATGAAACCGGGGTTCGATTTGATGTGCTCAATGAGCCTGTCCGCATAGGCCGACATCTTGAAGAGATAGGATTCTTCTTCGACTCGCTTGAGTGGAATTCCCGAGGCAGGATCTTTGTAGTCGTTCATTTCGGCCTCCATGTCTGTTACAAAGGTTTCCTCCTTGACATTGTACCATCCCGAATAGGCATCCAGATAAATATCACCCTTGGCGGCACATCGCTTCCAGAGTTCCTGCGCCACGCGCTTGTGACGATCACTCGTGGTTCGAATGTAGTCGTCGTTCGAAACCAAGAGGCGCTGGTTCAGGTTTTTGAATCCAATCACGTACTGCAACGTCGCACGGAGTTCAAAACACGGGAGAATTCCGGTTGGTGAGCAAGCACAGAAAAAGGCCACGGATGGAAAGGTACAAGTATTGTGTACCGATGAATCCAATCCAATCCAATCCAATCCAATCCCACCCCACCTAACCGATCCGAAGCAGCCATCATCAACCCGCGAGCGCACCTACCTTGTCGCAATACACCTGGGGATCCTTTCCATCTTTCTCTGCCGAGGTTGCAACCTTTTGTCCGTGTTCATCGGCACCGGTAACAAAGTAGCAGGGTCGGTCGCCCTTCAATCGCTGGAAACGACTGATGACATCACTCGACGCTCCTTCGTAGGCGTGTCCCATGTGGGCGGGCCCATTGGTGTAGTTGATGGCGGTTGTAAGGTAGAACGTCTTGTCACCCTCCTTGGCCTCCTTGATGCCGGCTCCACCCGTTTGGGCCAGGTACCCGTAATCAATGGTGGAATCGTCCTGCAACGTCCATCGATCGACTTTCTTGCTGAGTTCTTCGATTGCTTTGTCTTCGCTCATGGTACAAAAAAACAATGCGTCTGAAAGAAAACGGATCACAATTTCGAGATATAACTACCAGAAATTGGCAAACAGCTCTTTTGCTTTGCGGAATCCAATTTTTGTGTTCTTCTGTCGTTGCTGTTGTTGATGATGACAACGGAGAACTCTCGAGCCCACAGTTCAATCTTCTTCCCACAGGGTGCAAAACAGTGTCGCAGTAAGTAAGTACGGGTACCAAATTACGAGTACACTCGCGCTTCGTTTTTGAATGATGTGAAACCCACGAACTGCACGACCACCGCAAGTTTCAAAACAGCCTCGGAATCTTTTCCAACAAAATGCCGCCAGTCCGTACGTCAACCGCCGAAACAAAAATGCGCACAACAGCATTCGTAAGCCTTACTTTACGAATGGAACGGTGAAAAAAAATACAGTAAAACCTTACCGTAAGTTACAGGAATAAAACTTTCCTGACAATCGTCCTGCGAGGTCAATTGGCACGAACATGGCACAGCGTTGCTCTAAACCTTACTGATAACGATAGCCATCGTAAATCAATTGCGAGTACCCTTACTCGTACGGTACTTCGTAGTTCTGTAGAGTGCTATCAAAATAGACGCCTTTCTTCCCTCTCTTTCGTTCCTTACACCAGACGACTGCAGTCGGTTTCGGGCAACCTAGGATCACAGAAACAGCGCTTTTTTCAGCCACCTTCGCAAGGGAACACACACCGCGCGTTCGGAGCCCGCCAATTCGAAAACCGATAGTTCCCAGCACACACTCGCTTTCACACGCACGCACGCACACACACAACACGGCAACCAATCTCAAACGAACGATCAACTGCCATGTCGGAGGAACTTTGTGAAGAGCAAGAAATGGAGGCCGAGGCCCTCTCGGCCATCTTTGACGACTGCCTGGAAATCATATCCTCGGAGCAACCCTTCGAATGGGCGATCGATCTGTACCCCGAGCAACTCGCCGCGGACGAGGAGGACGAGGACGCCCCACAGAACCACGTCGGGGTCAAGGTGGTGGCCAAAATACCCCTGACCTATCCGGAGGACGAACTCCCGGAATTCAGCATCCACGTTCTAAAGGGTCTGACCGAAGAACACGAGCAAGAATTGTTGGAACTGGCCAACGAAGAGGCCGAGAACAACCGGGGCATGCCCGTCGTTTACGCCGTTTGCGAGCGGCTGCGAGAGTGGCTGCTGGAAAACAACCAAAAGGGAATGGACGATCGATCGATGTACACGCAGATGCTGAAACGAGAAAAGGAAAAGGAACAAAAAGAGGTACGTGCTTCAACGCGCGGCGGAAACGAGCCTTATCGATCCGGTTGTCGGACATCGAAAGCCGATGACGGTGGGATGTCGCGCAATGGATGTGATTTGATGCGATGTGATTTGATGCGATGCTATGCGATGCGATGCGTTTTTTTCTTTGTCTTTGTTGAGCTTGCGCCAAACGGGGACGTCGGGCGTCTGTGGAGATTACTTCCATGCCACAGACGCTGCCCTGTCCCCTTCGAACGACCGTTTCGCGCTAGAGAAGCACCTGTTGGAAGCAGACAAGATCCCATTGGTTGTCAGACGTGACCATTCGATCGCCGCCAAGGCGATGGGATGGACTCCACCATCCAGTGGGATAATATCAGCATTACATTTTATGCGATGCGATGCGATGCGCTGCGATGGAGTACCCCGCGGTTCACTGCGGTCCAGTGTTTGCGCTACACGTGGTTAATGATATACGGGTGACTCCGAACGATCCACTCACTCAGCCGTGACCTTGTTGGTTGTCTTCTGCATCGTGTTCTGCGTGTACATCGAAACCGCAACGTCGAAATCGTGACTTGCAACAACACAGCACAAAGCCAAGCAAGTATACGAGGCACAAAAGAAGAAGGAAGAAATGACGGAGGCCGAAACGGAAGAGCTAGCCGTTCGAAGACGTGAGTTTTGTGTGCCATTGTTGAAGAATCGTTCGTTGGTGTTGTTCGGCGCTTTTGCGATTGTTTGTAGCTCCGTGCGTGATTCGGCCACGCGACGACAAACCGGACAGCTCTCATTCATCGGGTGGGTGTTTCTTGTTTGTGTTTGCTCGACCCAACCACAGGCCGGGCCGAGGGGACGCCCGTTACGGACGAAACATTTGCGGAATGGCGAGACCGATTCAACGCCGAGATGGAAGAAGCACGCGAGCGGTTCAAGGCGGAGGCCGCGGCCGAAGCCGGGAAAAAGGGAAGCAGCAAGGGCGCCGAGAAGGAAGCGGACAAATCCGGGCGACTGACGGGATTCCAGCACTTTACCAGCAAGACGGGAGGAGCCCTGAATCTGGAGGCGATCGAGGCAGCGGCCGAAAACGCCCTAGAAGATGAAAACGAAGCGAATGTCGTCGACGAGGATCTCTTTGATGTCTCGGACGATGATCTGGACGATCTGGACGATCTGGATTTTGATAGCGACGACGAGGACGACGAGGACGAAGAACCAGATATATAAGTCGACTAGAATTCAATCAGCGATGGGCAGAGATCTATCGCCGGTGACATTGCAATCGTATCACAGCTACTGTAACCCTATTGAGTTATCTACTTTGAAAGCATGCACCTATTCAATCAATCAATTGTTCGTTTGAAATCGATAATGTATGGCATCTGCACCCGATGCAGATGGAGTACGACGAGCTGACCACCATAGAGAGTGCCGCGGTATTCGCATCGGAAGTACGTACATGAAGAATCAGTATGCAATACAAATAGCGCAAATTTCGACTAAGTTACTGCCTACACATCATACTTTCTTTCGGCGGATATAATATCATCCACTATATCTAGTTAATTCCAAACTACAACCTTGATTGAATTATTAGCATCCCGTAAGGATACATGCACCGTTCTGTTTGATACGTTCATTTGTTTCAATATCTATTCGCACTTGTACGGGTGTGCTGTTTTTCCTTCCACGACGACCAAGACCCTTTTCACAAAAAATCCTTTCGTCGCGGTCCGGATCGTTGTTGTCATCTATTTTACAAAAAGCCACTTCCAAGCGCATTCACTTATCTGTTGTCCGATTCGCTTTCCAGCCGATGCACCCATCAACACGCTGTCTAACAGCAACCACCATCGTCTTCATCGTCATCCATCGATTCCACGGGTCGCTTGATTTGCAATTTGGGTTTGCCCGGCACGGCCGACGCGAGGGCTTCGGGATTTTCCAATATTTTTTGCACCACTTCCATGAATACCTGCTTGATTCCCAAACGGGTCTTTGCGGATGCTTCTAAAAACAACATTCCGTGCGATCGAGCCCAGGCCTCGGCCCTCTCTCGTTCGACCTGCCGTTCCATATCAATCTTGTTCCCCACCAACAACTTGACCACCGACTCTCCATTGTTCGGACTGCACCCGCACGAAACACAAAACACGAGCACGAATACACATTATGTTATAAATAATGAGCAAATCCGAAGTGCGAACCAAAGGAGATCGAGGGCAAACAGAGTTTGACCGGTGCTCAAGAAATCCACATTCGTCCGACTCCTTGTGTTTCCTTCCCATCTACAGGGTTCCGATGCCACCTGCGATCTCTCTCTCTGAATCAAAACAGCACTACCTACCTGTACAGTTGAACCTCTTTCAGCCACTGTTCGAGATTTTCAAACGAATCTGTCCTTGTGACGTCGTATACCAGGACGACGCCGTGGGCACCCCTATAGTACGAACTCGTCAGCGTTCGAAAGCGCTCTTGTCCGGCAGTATCCCAAATGGTGAGTTTGACTCGTTTCCCGCTCATGTCGAGATGTTTCACCTTGAAGTCGACACCAATGGTGGACTGGATGTGCTCGTCGAACGAATCATCGGTGAATCGGAGTAGCATCGACGACTAGAGAACAAACACATCGTGTGATTGGGTGGATCAATGCGATTCCGATTGAGTCATGTTTTCGCATTGTTCACATTGCAACAAAAATATGCAACGCATGACGGATGGGAATCGCGAATATCAAAAGAGTCGAGTTCCAACCAAAAAGGTGAGATAACATCGTCCAAAGCCGTCATATTGATTGCGAATACAGCCATATTATTTTATATTTTCACATGACACGCAAATTCGAAGAACGCCACGAAACGAAACAAATATGAACCGACCTTTCCGACCGAGGCATCTCCAATAATGAGCACCTTGAAGAGGAAATCATAAGGGAATGTTTGCGGGGGAGCAGCAACTGGAGGGGCCGACATTGTTTGCGGCGTTTTGGTGATGGATTGGTCAATCGCGGTTTGGTTTGGATGGTGTTGGTGTTGGCAAGGTATCGTGTCTACTGCAAAAAGAGGGGAAACTTAGCGCAATGGCCTGCTGCGTGAACCCAACCCAATAGGCTCGTTTGTTCTGTTTCATTTCGGTTCGAAAGTTGAAGCTCTCTTATTCTCGAAGGGCAAATTAACAAAAATGCTATCTCCATTGTACTTGTACTACAATCAACTGAACTATACGTACGATAAATATCGTATAGTTCTGGTACTAAACTCGGATGCATACAATAAGTTCTTACGACTCGTACGAGAGCACTTTCCCCAAACGAAGTCGCAAACAATCCATCCAAATTCTTGCTGGGAGGCAAGCCGCGAGCACTCTCGCCCGGATTTTCGACGCGTGTCGCACCCACAACGTGAACGAGTTTCAGCGCTGGGAATGAAACAAGACTAATTTCTTGCGGTACGAGGGTAATATCACACTTTTTTGGGTAACCTCACACTTTTTCCTTACACTTTTCAACTACTTACAGAACTTTCCAACCATATGAACGTACCTACGTCAGAACGTTCTTCTCCTCATTCTTCTCCGTTCTTCTCCTTAATTAACATGCACCTCTACTACCTTAATTAACTCGCACCTACTGTACAAGTACTCTTTGTACCCCAAAAAATTCTTGCACCTTCATGGTCTCCTTACAGCAATACATTCGCACCTCTGTCGATTCGCAGCACAATCACTCGCACCTCTATCGAGTTGCACTACAATCCCTCCCATGCACCTCTCTGTAAGTCTTAAAAGAGCAACACACCTCTATCGCGTCAATCTGCACCTCTATTGTGTCTCGCACCTCCATCGCTCGACCCGCACCTCTATCGCGTCGACCTGCTGCACCTCTATCGATCGCACCTCTATTTCGTCAATTTCTTTTTCTACTTAGCTCCTGGTACCAATTCTACACAAAATTTGAATTTTTTCATTGGCTCATCCACCCGTCTGTCTGTTCCCCCATCCCCTGTATATTCTACAGGGAGAATAGTGGTAGCTCTGTTCCATGTTGCGGGCAAATGGAATAGAGCTACTATTATTCTCCCTGTAGAATTACACGTGCTATCCAATCCTGCCGTTGCTGAGGAACAATCAGCACCTCTATCTCAGCTTTTCTACGAGCAGTCCCTAGAGCTTGGATTTTTTTATTCTTTTTGTTTCCAAAGCACCCTTAAGAGTTTACTCCTGTCTGTTGGTCCCCCCTCTGGTCCGGTCCCCCCTTCTGGTCCAATTCCCCTCTGTCTGTCTGTCTCCCCTCCAGTCTGCTTCCACACTGTCTGTCTGTTCCCCCCCTCCGGTTCGCTTCCCCACTGTCTGTCTGTCCCCCCTCCGGTTCGCTTCCCCACTATCAGTCTGTCCCCCCTCCTGTCCACTTCCCCACTGTCTGTCGTTCCCCCCTTCCAGTCTGCTTTCCCACTGTCTGTCTGTCCCCCCTTCCTGTTCGCTTCCCCACTGTCTGTCTGTCCCCCCTCCTGTCCCCCCACTGTCTGCCTGTCCCCCCACTGTCTGCCTGTCCCCAATTGGTCCGCATTGGTTTTCTATTTTTATGATAACTAAATGTGGCGCCAAACCTTTTCCTTTGTGACCAAACCTTTATCCGTTGGCGCCAAACCTTTAT
The DNA here is from genome assembly GCA_037355855.1 of Pseudo-nitzschia pungens. Lineage (NCBI taxonomy): Eukaryota > Bacillariophyta > Bacillariophyceae > Bacillariales > Bacillariaceae > Pseudo-nitzschia > Pseudo-nitzschia pungens. The sequence goes on along the minus strand of CM074763.1, from coordinate 1,440,660 downwards.
CCGTTGGTGCCAAACCTTTATCCGTTGTGGACCAACAAAGAGCATCCTGACAGAGGGAACAAATAGGTATAATACAAAAATAGAAGTCAACAATCCACCTGACTCTTGTAAAGAAATAAAGAAATGGCGGTAAGGTACTATGACATACCTCCGTTGGGTCCATGGGTCCATGGGTGCATGGATATCACTCGGCTCCATCCGTAAAACCACTGAATGTTGACAATAAAGATGGGGAATAATCCTCCTCATAAATTGCCAGTTCATAATAATCAAAAAGCGACGTAATGTTGATTCGTGATGCCATGATGCAAATTGGTGCCTGAGTTCAGAATTGCTGGATTATACGCATCTCGATGGCTAGTGACAAGGACGATTCCAGGCAGGAAAGGGAGCACAGTGGCCCCTGAAGAAGATATCGGGAATAGTAACGGGGAGAAGAAGCTTGCCATCAATGCCGACACAAAAATTGCTACTACTGTCATTGGTAATTGCCGTGCACCAGAAGACAGTCACGAGTCTACTCGGGACTGGATTAAGGATAAGGATAAAAACAATCGGCGAGTCGACAGAATCGCTGACTCGGAAGGCTCTTAGAACTGTAGCAGATAGACTAACCGATAGAGCTCACAATTTGCATATCACTACTATTCTAATCACTAGTAGACCCGGGGTATGGCATGATTTTAAAATCAAGCTGAGCGCTGACGACCATGAGCAAGGGAAGGGACCGATCGGTCAGCAAACCGACGGGACCGAAGAAACTGCCGAAAAATGGAGGCGCATAGAAGCAAACAGGGGAAAGAACATCCGGTGTCTGCAGCACTAAGGAAGACCAACCCCAGCAACAGTTGGCTCCATTACAAGGAGCAACTGCAGCAACAGAGACACCTAAGGACCTAAACAGGACCATGGTCGACAACAGAAATAACCGAAAAACTCGAAAATACACACTGAAAAAGTGACACATAATCCAGTGAGTGGACTAATTGGACCAACACTGAGTGGACGGACAGACCAAAAAGGGTATGCCGACCAAAATCAGAACATATAAATATCCGGACAGGTATATGATAAATACCCGAACACCACTAATCCCACGGGAAACGGGAAGTGGGACCGGCCCGGTGACCGCTTAACAGAGAAGCAACGCCGGAGAACCACGGGAATCGAATCCCACAAAATAAAAACAGAAACAACTCCGGAGAACCACAGGATTCCCGGGAACTAAAGAGAGAAACAACTCCCACCACCAAGATGGATGAGAGCAAAATCAGTTACAACACGAGTTATCGCGTGGAAACCAAATTTAGTAGCAAAAACTGCAAAATCTGGAGCAACCACTTTTGCTCATTTCCACACTGAAATTAACAGATTAGCAGATAACAGACTAAAGTAACTAAATTAACCAAATAAAAACTGATTAACCATGGCGTCTAAAGGAACCAAACAGAAACCCTTTACCTTCACTCGCGAGGACTGGCCGGAAGACGCCAATGCTGTGAAGATGAGCATAGACTCCGAGAAAGGGGGAGTGGCCTTCAGTGACTATCTGAAGGTACTCACCGGCACTGAAAGACCGGAACTCTTCATCATCTGGAAGCGCGACTTTGACCAGAAGATTGTCAACAATGAGAAACTCCAAGGAGACCAGAAACTGGATGTCCTACAGAGAATCCTCTCCCTCGAGGCACTCTCTCTTGTCCAGATGGTTTTGGGCCGGACATATTATGCTGAACCAGGACATAAGGTACACAACAACCAACTGATCCAACAAAAACTCGAGAGGATTGCCATGCGGGAACCTAAGGAACCTCCTAAGGAACCCCCCACTGACAAATCCAAAAAGGCGGTGGAGGGCGCCAGCGCCCCAACCGCGAAGGACAACAACGACTGCTACGGCGGCGTCCGAACAAGAACCGGAACCAACCGCACTTGACGGTCCGGTCCCAAAGAAAAGGGTCTCAAGTACCCTCATCCAGTACTACCAAACTCAGGAGTACAGAAAGGATATCATTGAGGAGTGTATGCACGCCCTCAAGCTCAAAATCTTTGGCAATGACATGAATGGCCAACGTTCCTACATTCTGCTCCGGAGATTCATCCGGAACACAAAAATCGATATGAAACACGGTATTCGCTCATGGGCAAACCGTATGGCCGAACTACAGAGCTATCTACCCGATTGCCTCTGGGAGAGTGGCGCTGCAAAAGGCACTGCACCATCCAGTTACTCGGAAGAGGACATGAAGGAAATCCTAGATGCCAACATGACCCACTCACAGCGCGAGAAGCTGGAGCACATTAGTTGGGACGTCTACAAACACCCCTTTAACACCACCATCGACAAGCTCGAAAACTTGGAAATCACCATCCGGAACGAGGATGAACTCCGCAAACGAATCTCTGACCTCGAAAAACAAAATGGTGGAACCAAGAAGAATACCAAGGCCGCATCTGGGGGAGGAACCCACCACGGGAAATCCCCTGGCAAAAAGAAGCGCCCTGTGGACAACAGCAACAAACAGCTATGCAAGACCTGTGGCAAGGTCCATGCCGGCAAATGCTGGAAACTAACCGGCGGACCCCCCAAGAAGGGAAAGTTCGACCGGGAGACCATCAACTTGCTCAAGGAGCATTTTGTGGCAAAAGAACAAGACTCAGACACTGAGCAACACTCCAAACCCCACTGGGGAAGGAACCTATCGAACCACGAGTACTCTTATGTACTGGCCACGGCCCAAGCTGACCATGAAGTCTCCGATGACGAGATCGACATCTCCGAACGGGAACTCAAAGAGTACAGAAGAAAGTACCGGAAAACCTTCAAAAAGAAAGGATCCCACAACTGAATGGCTTCTGACACCATCCACACCGGACCCCGCATCATCAACAGGTTTGCGGACGTCTGTGTGGAGGTGTTGGACCACAAAGGAAGGGGGAGGATGCTCCGGGGCCTACTAGACTCTGGCTGCTCCAAATCCATCATATTAAGGCAATTTGTCGACCGAAGTCAACTAACGAACCGAGACCAAAGATCTGTCACCTACAACACGTACGGAGGCAAGTTCAGAACCAAGTCTGCGGCTTCAGTGGGACTAAGGCTGATAGAATTTTCAAACTCTAAGACCATCAAATGGACCTTCCAAGTGGATGAGTATCATCACCATGAGGAAGTACCCTATGACATGATTATAGGATCCGACCTAATGGCACAACTGGGACTGGACATAAAATACAGCTCCCGAACAATAGAATGGCAGGGTGACTCCATTCCCATGAAGGGGATGGGGGAGCTCTCTGACCCGGACAAATGTGAGGCAGTATTCTTTGCCAACACACAAAGTCCAATCCTCCAACGGGAGGAAGAGAGGCAATCCAAAATCCTGGACGCCGACTACTCCAAGGTAGATATAGATGCTATGGTCAATGACCTGGAGATTACAGACGCGTCCAAGGAAGCGCTGAAGAAAACACTGAAGAAATTCCCAACACTCTTTGGAGGAGGATTGGGCCTGCTCAAAAATATAGAACCGGTGTCCATTGAACTCCAACCAGGGGTCAAACCGGTCCGGCAGAGGTACTATTCTGTACCCCATGCCTTTGAACAAGCACTCCGAAAGGAGATCACCAGGCTCTGTGATATTGGAGTCCTGGAAAAACTCCCCCACGATGACGACTCACCGTGGGCATCCCCTACCTTCTGTCAACCCAAAAAGACAGGGGACATTCGCGTTCTAACGGACTTCCGGAAGATGAATGCAGCCATCCAAAGGAAACCATTCCCACTACCACGAATAGGGGAAACGATCCAAAGACTACAAAAGTTCAAATCAGCTACGGCACTGGACTTATCCCAAGGATACTACACCATCCCCATCTGCAAGGAGAGCCAGAAGATCTGCTCCACCATTCTGCCGTGGGGAAAGTATGCCTACAAGAGACTAGCAATGGGGATTGCGTGTGCTCCGGATATCTTCCAATCGGTCATGATGAACCTACTAGGGGACCTGGACTATGTCCTCGTCTACATCGATGACATCCTAATCATACAGAGGGAGGGAGAATCTGAACAGGATCACCTCAACAAAATCGATACAGTCCTACAGAGACTGGATGATGCGGGCTTCAGAGCCAACCTACGAAAATCCTTTTTCATGCAAAAAGAAGTGGAATATCTGGGATTTCTGTTAACAACAGAGGGCATTCAGCCCCAGCCAAAGAAACTGGAGGCGATGAAGCGCCTGGAAGCCCCCAAGAACACCAAACAACTCAAGATGTTCCTTGGAATGGTCAACTTTTACAGGGACATGTGGAAGCGCCGCTCCCACATCCTAGCCCCTCTGAACAAACTAGCAGGGAAAAAGGGCAAAATGAATTGGTATTGGGGCCCAGCAGAGCAGAAAGCTTTCATGGAGGCGAAAAGGATGCTCGCAGATGAAGCAAAGCTTGCATTCCCAGACTTTACGAAACCATTTCATCTCTATTCAGACGCCAGCGACAGGCAACTGGGAGCAACGGTATGCCAAGATGGCAAGCCCCTTGGGTTCTACACCCGGAAGCTGAACTCTGCGCAGCTCAACTACACGGTTGGAGAGAAAGAACTCCTGGGCATAGTAGAAGGGCTAAAAGCGTTTGAAGGAATCCTACGAGGACAAGATGTGATTATTCACACAGACCACCTAAACCTACTGTATCAGCAGATGCCGACGCAGAGAATGGTCCGGTGGAGACTCCTTATGGAGGAGTTCCATCCAGTAGTCAAGCATGTTGCGGGCAAAGACAATGATGCAGCAGATGCACTATCCCGACTGGATATTACTGATGATCCAGCGGACACAGTGGAATGGCTACCACCGAATAAGCCCCTTACCTACGCGGATGAGGAAGAGCATCTCCGGCAACTCCTATTCCCACTTGGAGAAGAAGCTCCGGAAGAATTCCAGGGCAATAGTGCATTCCCACTTGCCCCGGACATGATTCAGTTCTACCAGCAAAAGGACACAGGAATCATGAGTGCTCTGGAAAAAGACAACCGACTGACTACCAAAATGGTGGAAGGTTACAGCCTAATCCATAAAGAAGGAAAGATTCTGATCCCGGACAAACTCAAGGATAGAGTTATGGAATGGTACCACAGCATGTTGGTCCATCCCGGAGAAAAGAGAATGGAACAGAGCATACGCTCAGTGTTCACCTGGAAAGGCCTACGGAAGGACGTTCAGGACCTTTGTAAGCACTGCCACACGTGTCAGATGTTTAAGAAGAGTGGCCGGAAGAAGTATGGACTACTACCGGAAAAAGCAGCTGAGGTCACCAAATGGCAGAGGGTCAATGTGGACCTCTGGGGACCTGCAACTGTCCACAACAAAAATGGTAAAGACTACCAAATCCATGTCCTCACCATGGTGGACCCAGTGACCGGATGGTTTGAACTGGCTCACCTGAAGGACTCCCCAAATGCAGCAGAAACTCAACGATTGTTGGACAGTACCTGGCTAGCAAGATATCCGCGCCCAAAGGAAATTGGCTTTGACGGCGGGAGTGAGTTCAAGGCAGAGTTCCAAGAGCTCTGTGAGAACATGGGGATGAAAAGGAAGCCCAGTGGGGCTTGGAATCCACAATCCAATTCAGTGTTGGAAAGGATCCATCAGGTGTTAAAGGACTGTCTGTTGTCCTTCAACCTGGAAAATAGGGACCTCCACGAGAAGGACCCTTTTGAGGAATTCACCACCAAGGCAGCATACGCTATCAGAAGTGCCATCCACACAACCCTGGGGTACTCCCCGGCACAGTTGGTGTTTGGAAGAGACATGTTCATGCCCGTGAATTTCCCAATGGATTGGGAAGCAATCCAAGCAAGGAAGCAGAAAAGCATCCACAAGAGCAACGTCAGGGAGAACCAAAAGAGGATCCCCCATGTCTACAAGGAAGGAGACTATGTCACCCTGGAAAGGAAGGGCATTATTCCTAAACTATCCTTCCCACGGCAAGGACCTTACAAGGTGCTCAAGGCCCATGATAATGGAACTGTAACTATTGAAACTGCTCCTTTTGTAACTGACCGGGTTAACATCAGGAGAGTCCATCCCTATTGCCGTGCACCAGAAGACAGTCACGAGTCCACTCGGGACTGGATTAAGGATAAGGATAAAAGAATCAGCGAGCCGACAGAATCGCTGATTCGGAGGGCTCTTAGAACTGTAGCAAATAGACTAACCAATAGGGCTCACAATTTGCATATCACTACTATTCTAATCACTAGTAGACCCGGGGTATGGCATGATTTTAAAATCAAGCTGAGCGCTGATGACCATGAGCAAGAGAAGGGACCGATCGGTCAGCAAACCGACGGGACCGAAGAAACTGCCGAAAAATGGAGGCGCAAAGAAGCAAACAGGGGAAAGAACATCCGGTGTCTGCAGCACTAAGGAAGAGCAACCCCAGCAACAGTTGGTTCCATTACAAGGAGCAACTGCAGCAACAGAGACACCTAAGGACCTAAACAGGACCATGGTCGACAACAGGAATAATCGAAAAACTCGAAAATACACACTGAAAAAGTGACACATAATCCAGTGAGTGGACTAATTGGACCAACACTGAGTGGACGGACAGACCAAAAAGGGCATGCCGACCAAAACCGGAACATATAAATATCCGGACAGGTATATGATAAATACCCGAACACCACTAATCCCACGAGAAACGGGAAGTGGGACCGGCCCGGTGACCGCTTAACAGAGAAGCAACGCCGGAGAACCACGGGAATCGAATCCCACAAAATAAAAACAGAAACAACTCCGGAGAACCACAGGATTCCCGGAAGCCAAAGAGAGAAACAACTCCCACCACCAAGATGGATGAGAGCAAAATCAGTTACAACACGAGTTATCGCGTGGAAACCAAATTTAGTAGCAAAAACTGCAAAATCTGGAGCAACCACTTTTGCTCATTTCCACACTGAAATTAACAGATTAGCAGATAACAGACTAAAGTAACTAAATTAACTAAATAAAAACTGATTAACCATGGCGTCCAAAGGAACCAAACAGAAACCCTTTAACTTCACTCGCGAGAACTGGCCGGAAGACGCCGATGCTGTGAAGATGAGCATAGACTCCGAGAAAGGGGGAGTGGCCTTCAGTGACTATCTGAAGGTACTCACCGACACTGAAAGACCGGAACTCTTCATCATCTGGAAGCGAGACTTTGACCAGAAGATTGTCAACAATGAGAAACTCCAAGGAGACCAGAAACTGGATGTCCTACAGAGAATCCTCTCCCTCGAGGCACTCTCTCTTGTCCAGATGGTTTTGGGCCGGACATATTATGCCGAACCAGGACACAAGGTACACAACAACCAACTGATCCAACAAAAACTCGAGAGGATTGCCATGCGGGAACCTAAGGAACCTCCTAAGGAACCCCCCACTGACAAATCCAAAAAGGCGGTGGAGGGCGCCAGCGCCCCAACCGCGAAGGACAACACGACTGCTACGGCGGCGTCCGAACAAGAACCGGAACCAACCGCACTTGACGGTCCGGTCCCAAAGAAAAGGGTCTCAAGTACCCTCATCCAGTACTACCAAACTCAGGAGTACAGAAAGGATATCATTGAGGAGTGTATGCACGCCCTCAAGCTCAAAATCTTTGGCAATGACATGAATGGCCAACGTTCCTACATTCTGCTCCGGAGATTCATCCGGAACACAAAAATCGATATGAAACACGGTATCCGCTCATGGGCAAACCGTATGGCCGAACTACAGAGCTATCTACCCGATTGCCTCTGGGAGAGTGGCGCTGCAAAAGGCACTGCACCATCCAGTTACTCGGAAGAGGACATGAAGGAAATCCTAGATGCCAACATGACCCACTCACAGCGCGAGAAGCTGGAGCACATTAGTTGGGACGTCTACAAACACCCCTTTAACACCACCATCGACAAGCTCGAAAATTTGGAAATCACCATCCGGAACGAGGATGAACTCCGCAAACGAATCTCTGACCTCGAAAAACAAAATGGTGGAACCAAGAAGAATACCAAGGCCGCATCTGGGGGAGGAACCCACCACGGGAAATCCCCTGGCAAAAAGAAGCGCCCTGTGGACAACAGCAACAAGCAGCTATGCAAGACCTGTGGCAAGGTCCATGCCGGCAAATGCTGGAAACTAACCGGCGGACCCCCCAAGAAGGGAAAGTTCGACCGGGAGACCATCAACTTGCTCAAGGAGCATTTTGTGGCAAAAGAACAAGACTCAGACACTGAGCAACACTCCAAACCCCACTGGGGAAGGAACCTATCGAACCACGAGTACTCTTATGTACTGGCCACGGCCCAAGCTGACCATGAAGTCTCCGATGACGAGATCGACATCTCCGAACGGGAACTCAAAGAGTACAGAAGAAAGTACCGGAAAACCTTCAAAAAGAAAGGATCCCACAACTGAATGGCTCCTGATACCATCCACACCGGACCGCGCGTAATCAACCGATTCGCAGACGTCTGTGTGGAGGTATTGGACCACAAGGGAAGGGGGAGGATGCTCCGGGGCCTACTCGACTCCGGGTGCTCCAAATCCATCATACTAAGGCACTTTGTCGACCGAAGTCAACTAACGAACCGAGACCAAAGATCTGTCACCTACAACACGTATGGAGGCAAGTTCAGAACCAAGTCTGCGGCTTCAGTGGGACTGAGGTTGATAGAATTTTCAAATTCCAAGACCATCAAATGGACCTTCCAAGTGGATGAGTATCATCACCATGAGGAAGTACCCTATGACATGATTATAGGATCCGACCTAATGGCACAACTGGGACTGGATATCAAATACAGCTCCCGAACAATAGAATGGCAGGGTGACTCTATTCCCATGAAGGGGATGGGGGAGCTCTCTGACCCGGACAAATGTGAGGCAGTATTCTTTGCCAACACACAAAGTCCAATCCTCCAACGGGAGGAAGAGAGGCAATCCAAAATCCTGGACGCCGACTACTCCAAAGTAGATATAGATGCCATGGTCAATGACCTGGAGATTACAGACGCGTCCAAGGAAGCGCTGAAGAAAACACTGAAGAAATTCCCAACACTCTTTGGAGGAGGATTGGGCCTGCTCAAAAATATAGAACCGGTGTCCATTGAACTCCAACCAGGGGTAAAACCGGTCCGGCAGAGGTACTATTCTGTACCCCATGCCTTTGAACAAGCACTCCGAAAGGAGATCACCAGGCTCTGTGATATTGGAGTCCTGGAAAAACTCCCCCACGATGACGACTCACCGTGGGCATCCCCTACCTTCTGTCAACCCAAAAAGACAGGGGACATTCGCGTTCTAACGGACTTCCGGAAGATGAATGCAGCCATCCAAAGGAAACCATTCCCACTACCACGAATAGGGGAAACGATCCAAAGGTTGCAGAAGTTCAAATCAGCTACGGCACTGGACTTATCCCAAGGATACTACACCATCCCCATCTGCAAGGAGAGCCAGAAGATCTGCTCCACCATTCTGCCGTGGGGAAAGTATGCCTACAAGAGACTAGCAATGGGGATTGCGTGTGCTCCGGATATCTTCCAATCGGTCATGATGAACCTACTAGGGGACCTGGACTATGTCCTCGTCTACATCGATGACATCCTAATCATACAGAGGGAGGGAGAATCTGAACAGGATCACCTCAACAAAATCGATACAGTCCTACAGAGACTGGATGATGCGGGCTTCAGAGCCAACCTACGAAAATCCTTTTTCATGCAAAAAGAAGTGGAATATCTGGGATTTCTGTTAACAACAGAGGGCATTCAGCCCCAGCCAAAGAAACTGGAGGCGATGAAGCGCCTGGAAGCCCCCAAGAACACCAAGCAACTCAAGATGTTCCTTGGAATGGTCAACTTTTACAGGGACATGTGGAAGCGCCGCTCCCACATCCTAGCCCCTCTAAACAAACTAGCAGGGAAAAAGGGCAAAATGAATTGGTACTGGGGTCCAGCAGAGCAGAAAGCTTTCATGGAGGCGAAAAGGATGCTCGCAGATGAAGCAAAGCTTGCATTCCCAGACTTTACGAAACCATTTCATCTCTACTCAGACGCCAGTGACAGGCAACTGGGAGCAACTGTATGCCAAGATGGCAAGCCCCTTGGTTTCTACACCCGGAAGCTGAACTCTGCGCAACTCAACTACACGGTTGGAGAGAAAGAACTCCTGGGCATAGTAGAAGGGCTAAAAGCGTTTGAAGGAATCCTACGAGGACAAGATGTGATTATTCACACAGACCACCTAAACCTACTGTATCAGCAGATGCCGACGCAGAGAATGGTCCGGTGGAGACTCCTTATGGAGGAGTTCCATCCAGTAGTCAAGCATGTTGCGGGCAAAGACAATGATGCAGCAGACGCACTGTCTCGCCTGGACATTACTGATGATCCAGCGGACACAGTGGAATGGCTACCACCGAACAAGCCCCTCACCTACGCGGATGAGGAAGAGCATCTCCGGCAACTCCTATTCCCACTTGGAGAAGAAGCTCCGGAAGAATTCCAGGGCAATAGTGCATTCCCACTTGCCCCGGACATGATTCAGTTCTACCAGCAAAAGGACACAGGAATCGTGAGTGCTCTGGAAAAAGACAACCGACTGACTACCAAAATGGTGGAAGGGTACAACCTAATCCATAAAGAAGGAAAGATTCTGATTCCCGATAAACTCAAGGATAGAGTTATGGAATGGTACCACAGCATGTTGGTCCATCCCGGCGAGAAGAGAATGGAACAGAGCATACGCTCAGTCTTCACCTGGAAAGGCCTACGGAAGGACGTCCAGGACCTTTGTAAGCACTGCCACACGTGTCAGATGTTTAAGAAGAGTGGCCGGAAGAAGTATGGACTACTACCGGAAAAAGCAGCTGAGGTCACCAAATGGCAGAGGGTCAATGTGGACCTCTGGGGACCTGCAACTGTCCACAACAAAAATGGTAAAGACTACCAAATCCATGTCCTCACCATGGTGGACCCAGTGACCGGATGGTTTGAACTGGCTCACCTGAAGGACTCCCCAAATGCAGCAGAAACTCAACGATTGTTGGACAGTACCTGGCTAGCAAGATATCCACGCCCAAAGGAAATTGGCTTTGACGGCGGGAGCGAGTTCAAGGCAGAGTTCCAAGAGCTCTGTGAGAACATGGGGATGAAAAGGAAGCCCAGTGGGGCTTGGAATCCACAATCCAATTCAGTGTTGGAAAGGATCCATCAGGTATTAAAGGACTGTCTGTTGTCCTTCAACCTGGAAAGTAGGGACCTCCACGAGAAGGACCCTTTTGAGGAATTCACCACCAAGGCAGCATACGCTATCAGAAGTGCCATCCACACAACCCTGGGGTACTCCCCGGCACAGTTGGTGTTTGGAAGAGACATGTTCATGCCCGTGAATTTCCCAGTGGATTGGGAAGCAATCCAAGCAAGGAAGCAGAAAAGCATCCACACGAGCAACGTCAGGGAGAACCAAAAGAGGATCCCCCATGTCTACAAGGAAGGAGACTATGTCACCCTGGAAAGGAAGGGCATTATTCCTAAACTATCCTTCCCACGGCAAGGACCTTACAAGGTGCTCAAGGCCCATGATAATGGAACTGTAACTATTGAAACTGCTCCTTTTGTAACTGACCGGGTTAACATCAGGAGAGTCCATCCTTATTATTGCAGGAATAGCCCTGAACCAGAGAAGTAATTGTTACAGTACCATGGAGGAGCATGCCGTGCACCAGAAGACAGTCACGAGTCCACTCGGGACTGGATTAAGGATAAGGATAAAAGAATCAGCGAGCCGACAGAATCGCTGATTCGGAGGGCTCTTAGAACTGTAGCAAATAGACTAACCAATAGGGCTCACAATTTGCATATCACTACTATTCTAATCACTAGTAGACCCGGGGTATGGCACCTATTATTGCAGGGATAGCCCTGAACCAGAGAAGTAATTGTTACAGTACCATGGAGGAGCATGCCGTGCACCAGAAGACAGTCACGAGTCTACTCGGGACTGGATTAAGGATAAGGATAAAAACAATCGGCGAGTCGACAGAATCGCTGACTCGGAAGGCTCTTAGAACTGTAGCAGATAGACTAACCGATAGAGCTCACAATTTGCATATCACTACTATTCTAATCACTAGTAGACCCGGGGTATGGCAGTAATGTGACGCAATTGCTGAGGTCAAAAACGTCAGAGAGTAGTACCGCTGTGAATGACTGAAGGAGCAAGTTCCATTTGGAACTGGAGTATTGCAAGACGCATAAAAGTGCAATTGGGAGAATAAAGAATGAGGATGTTATTCCACGACATTCTGTGATGGAGAAGAAGAACTCCTTTCGTCATATTGATATTTTTCACCATCATACATTTTTTAGTTAAAGTAGGTAATGTAGTATGTTAAAAAAAAAATGTAAATTTACCCGGAAAAAAGTGTGAGGGTACCCCATGTCCATTTCTTGCGTTTCACCCCACATGGTCCCGATGCGGGGGACCGAACGAACGCAGAATTTCCGAAACGAACACACCGCGCGAAGGCTTTGAACTTCGACCGACAGAAACACCGTCCGAAGTTGTCGTGCACGAAGTAAATCTTATCGAGCGTTGTCACTTAGGTTCGTTGACAGCTTCTTTGACTCGTGACTCTCAACTCTTACCGTAATTAAGGTTACCGGTACCGTATGTACAGCGAAAAGCGAGAAAACGATACTGTAAATACGCAAGACTAAGGCGAACAGTACGGTACCGGTACAACAAGAACAACAAACAACATAAGGTTACTCGTACTACGAAACAATTTCAATCTTTCCATCTTCTTTTGAGCTGTGACTACGAAACCCGTCACGCAAACATCTCATCCCCTCCATACATACCATAACAAGTGTCTAACATCCATTAGGGGCAGAGACCGGTCAATCAATACGATAAAATATCATTATTTTGGCAAAGAACGATGCGATCCATTCCACAACTCCTGCTTCTCGTTGCCGTTCTTTCGTTTTCTGCTGCCTTGGCGAGTGATGAAGTTGTCAACGGAGGCAATCATCTGCGTCGGAAGCAGCGGAGGCTTGCGAAATTGAATCTAGCTTTGATGGAACGAGCCAAAGCAACATTACTAGGATCGGCAAGCAGCGGGACGGGCAACGAGGACGACAGCACGATATCTCCAGCTCCTACCGTGACACCCTCGTCAAATACCACTGCAAGCTCACCGGCACCTTCTGCGTCACCAACGGAGTCTCCCACAACTCCCTCACCAACTACCGCGACACCCACTACCGCAGCTCCGACAACTCCTGCACCAACAACCCCTGCACCAACAACTCTTGCACCAACCACTGCTCCACCAACCACTTCACCGCCTACAACCGCTCCTCCGACGACGATTCCGCCCACTACCGCAGCACCAACGCAAGCTCCTCATCACCCTCGCAGAGAGTGGTGGATCAAAATGTTGTGGTTCCTCTTCAAGACCGCCTGTTGGATGGTCCTGGCGGTTGTGTTCTTCTTTGTGTTTGGGGCAATAATGTCCAATCGATATCGAATATACTACTACCTGCGAGGAACTTGGTTCACCTTTTATCACCGGCTCCGGCGAGGACACGGGAGCAGAGACCAGTCCGCCCCGAGTTCGATGCTGAACGACATTATTTTTTCCGACAATGATATGCATGAGGGGCTCCTGATGAGAGAAACGTAAATGGAAAGAAATCCAATGAAACGAACCGAAACCAAAACCGAAGAATGAATTAGAATGAAAGGATCACACGGCGTTCTTTCGGATGATTCGGCACCATGCTAAACAGAACGTTGATGAGAGAAACGCTGTGGGAAATTCCAAACCATTGATATGGATTCATTGATGCGGCATGCCATTGACATGCTTACTTATGTGTTGTTTGTGCACTAGAACGTTTGCCAACGGATCTCATAGATCTCATTGAATATAGCTAACGGAAGCGGACTGTCTCGGACAAGACTAGATACTCATTTCGAGTGAACGAGATTCGGCACGGTACAAAAACAGCTTGACAGAACTTCCGTCGGGCCTCGCTCGGACCGGCTGCACAGTACCGCAGTCACAAACATTATTTTGGCAAATCGATCAGATCAATAGCGCAGCAGAAAAGTTGATTGCGTTGGATGAATTGCTTGTACATTAAATACTTTTTATTTCAGTACTATTCTCCCACACGTAGACATGATAGGATGAATGTTTCCCAATTTGAAATTTGTGAGTGCGAGCAGGTCATAGTTTCAGTATTGCCTCGAACGCATGCGGTACAACGAATGATAGAGTTTCATCTACGATTCATCTTGAGATGTGATGTCTCTGACTTTAAGGACTATATTACAACATATAGTAGAAGTGTCAATGCCGCTCTCCCCCGTTGAATCGAAATAATATGCTCCTGACATGAAAACTGCTTCCAACGACATTACTTGTCGGTTCGCCGTACGGTGCGTGCTCGTACCTATCGACTGGTAGATAGCGGTGTTCCTCTAGACCGAGACTCTTCCCAGCAGACGCAGTCACAGACACCACTCAGATCTACGTAGTGTCTTCCGACTTTCCCGTCCGCTGTGCTCTACAAAATACCTCAGAGTTCTTATCGATTCCGGCCTGTACTAATCCGTTCCATCTCCTGATATCCGACATGGAATGCCGCCTTCTGTTCCCGAAGAATGTTACCTACAGTAAATGCGTACGACGGTTGGAGGCTACAGAACATTATTGGATAACAAGGTTCTCTATGAAATTACAGTAACGGTGGTGCGGTGAATTTTTTTATTTCCTTTTGTATCTTCCCGTTTGTTTACTTTGTGATTTGTCCCAATACTTGTTGAGGAGACATTTCCACCATCATTTCAAAGAATTTGTCACCCGCTTCGGCCTTGAGCTTCTCTCCGGCTTCCTTTCCGATCTTTACGGCGTCGTCGATCTCACCCTCGGATTCGATGGAGAACTTTTGAGATCCGTCGGGCATGGCGATCAATCCCCGGAATTTGATCTTGCCATCGATGATGCGAGCTTGTCCGGCAATGGGCGTCTTGCAGTTTCCGTCCAGGGCCTCCAAGAAAGCACGTTCGCAGTTGACACAAACGTGTGTGTCCATATCGTTCAGGGCGTTGATGTATTTGAGCGCACGTTCGTCACCCTCTCGGCATTGAACACCGATGGCTCCCTGTGCAACAGCGGGAAGCATCTCATCCCAGTCGAGAACCGCTGTGGCGTATTTGTCCATGTCCATTCGCTTCAATCCGGCAATGGCCAACAGTGTAGCATCGACAACACCGTCGTTCAATTTTCGGAGACGGGTTTGGACGTTTCCTCGGAAGTTGACGCACTTCAAAGTTGGGTTTTGGGCGAGGATTTGGGCTTGTCGGCGCAAAGAAGCGGTTCCGATGACGGATCCATCGGGAAGGTCAGCGATGGATGCGTATTTGTTGTCTTTTGTGATGAAGGCATCGTTGGTGTCTTCACGAGGGAAATTGCAGGGAAGTACGGTTCCTTCCGGCAACCAAGTGGGAACATCCTTCATCGAGTGGACGCAGATGTCGACTTCGTCTCCGAGGAGGGCAACATCGAGCTCCTTGGTAAAAAGACCCTTTCCTCCCAATTCCATGAGAGACTTGTCAAGGATCATATCTCCTTGGGTCTTCATGACACAAATTTCGATGGCACCATCTTCGTTCATTTCTGGGAAATTCTCTTGGAGGCGTCTTCGTGTTTCGAAGGCTTGTGCCATGGCCAAGGGAGATCCTCGGGTACCAATTCGAAGAGGCTTAATTTCTCCATTCTCTTCAGCGAAAAGAGCCTGGCATTTACGAAACGATTGTTAGAGGCAAATACAGAACGGAAACCGAAACGGATACGGGGGGCACCATTCATCACGACCAATCGGCACGAATGGCACAAAAGGCACAATCTTCATTACTCACGGTCGAGCTGAACCCCTGTGTGTTGGTAGCAGGGGCAAGAGAGAAGGCGGAGGCCGAGGCGAGAAGGCTGGCAGCAACTAAGAATTTCATGGTGGTATATATATGTAGATGTATGTTGGGAAGTGGTGTACAGAAAATTGTGTTTCTCTCTCGAGAGCAGTGTAGGTGTGGAATGCTTTGAGCTTGTCGTCGATATGAATTAGTTGTTGTTGAAGGCTTTTTCGAAGAACGCATTTTCCAAGGATCTCCGTGATGGGAACGGGAAGGTAACGAGAGCGCGAAATTCTTGTTCCACGTGAAAGGGTTTGACGGAAAAACAGGCGATACACTTCAACTTACATATCCCTAACTCTAAGGTACAGAATTAAGAAAGTCGACTCTTCAAAATTTGAATTGAAATCAGTGCGTAGTGCGTACGGTACTTCGTACACGTTCAACGTACATGGTGAGGAGGATGTTCGTCGTGAGGTTAACGGTAGGAAACTTCCACAGATCAGAGGAATGCCATCATCCAATAACCAATCCAATTCTCTGGTTTCAAAAAGACAACATCATGTTGTCAACATACAATCCACCAAATTGTTGATTAGAAGAATTTAACTAACCGCATTGTTAATCCTGTATCGAACGTAACAGCCCTCCACATTATTTACTTCATCACCGGACTGTATTCGGCCCGAAAGCGATAGGATAACAATATGGTTTGGGCGATGCTTTGTACGTTGCTCGCTGTGTCCATTGCGAGCATGGAGGTTTGGTCGTTTAGCACATCCGGCTACTTTGGCACAACAATATCGGGCGCTAGGGTACAATCGACGTTCTCTCCGAGTCAATCAAAACTTCATCGACACGAATCTGGAAATGTCGCCGCAAAGAGTGCTCTGTACATGGGAATGAAAGTCAACATTCGAATCGTAGGTCGGAAATCGAGCGAACCCTGGCTAGAGGATGGCGTAGATATGTACGAAAAGCGACTCCGGCCTTCGAATGTAGAAATCGAGACCACCTGGCACAAGGACAATGCCGCGTTGATGAAGGGAGTGGACATGGATCGCAACAAGAACCACAAGGTTATTTGTCTGGATCCGACGGGGGTTCAACACACGAGCGAGAAATTCGCCGAAAAGGTCTACCAATGGTTGGACGAAGGAGGAAGCCGCCTTTCCTTTGTGATCGGTGGTGCGGAGGGATTGCCAGCGGAACTCAAGTATCCTTCGTATTCCTCTGGCAAACAATCGAAGGACAAGGCACCGATACTTATCAGTCTGAGTGTTTTAACCTTTACACATCAATTCGCGAGACTTCTGTTGATCGAACAAATTTATCGAGCAACAGAAATACAAAAGGGGTCTGGTTATCACAAGTAACGAAAATGTTATCTTTTTGTCTATGCAGAGGTGTATAGTACGTGTAGCTTACGTGTAGCATCTTAAATTGGAATGATTCATCTTTCTAACTCTTCTAAAAGCTGTCCAATTTTAACTCAAATACAAGTACCACAGAGAGTTTTACTATGCCTCTGATCGCCAAACACTATCACACCGTCTGGGTGGTTTTATGATTCCATCTTCGAATGATTCCCCTCCGGTGTCTCCTCGAGGAAGAAAGAGAGGAAACTTTACGGCCGCTGTTTTTGCCCGAATTCGCAGTACCCGTTTTGTCTGCGGCAGTGATGGCATCATCATCATCATTCGGGGAGACACATTTACCCCATGAATATGTCGCCGAGATAATTTCCTCGTGCTTCTGAATGAACTTGGAAAGATCGAATTGAAAAGGGCCACTAAAACCCCAATTCAAATGGACAGGACAATTGGTATCGAGTCCGACAACCGGATACAAGTCTTTTTCGAGGATGGAATCACGAATACCCTTCCACGCATAGCCGAGAAATCTGCCGTTGAGAGTATAAAAGATGCCTTTTGAAACATAATCGACCCCGCACCCGACCGTATCTCCGGGTCCGTATTTGGGTCCAAATTCCTTGAGCATTCCCCCCGAAGAGTGAAAAATACCACCATCGTCCCCATGATATCCATAGGATTGTCGATCCCAACCGGGCATTCGCGATTGAAGCTGAAAGTCATTCGTTGCAACCCCGACCGCAACACAGTCAACATGGGTCGATCGATAGCGAGGCGGAGGCCTCCGTGATGGCAACGCAAACTCGGCGTTGCCGTTGTTTTCGTCGGGTTTCAAGATGCTCACTTCAAAATAAGAAATGAAACGAGGAGTTACGTTTAGGGTGGAGACAGTGTCAGTCCCACTGCTCTTATCGACAAAAGGGACGACAAAGGGAGTCCATTCGGGTGATGGCCGCGATGATAATGACTTGGACGACGACAACTTTTGCTCGGAAGATTTATTCCCGCCAATCTTGTAAGACTTGGAACTGCATCGCTGCAGGAAGTTGAAGAAGAATGGATGGTAAGGATCAAGGTGAAGGTCGTGGCCGAAAAGTGGCGCGTAATGAGAGCTCGTAGAATTGCGACCACTGGCGTTGGTGTCGTTGGCAATATCGATTTCGCAGACTCGTCTCGAGGGTCTAGGCAGGGGAAAATTCGATCGAATGCACCGATCCCCTTGACCAACGTGTCCATTGTATCGCACGAGAGAGCGGCCCGTCGCTTTGTCCTCATAGAACTGAATCAGTTGGTCCTCTGCATCTCGTCTATGTTCGGGAATGGTTTGTTGAATTGTACGACTCAGCCGCATTCGTGGTTTCGAAATATCTTGATCGACACAGGTAGGAAAATTGGGTGTTGTCAAGCTGAGAAGCAAAGAAAGGTTTGTGGTGTCTACGTCGTCGTCGCCGAAAGAAATAGCAGCGACAGAAGGAGGAGCAGCCATGGGAAGATGAAAGTTGTCGATAAAATTTGGAAAGGTTGGGTAATCACGATGATTTTGTTTGTTTTCCTCGTTCCATTCTCGCAGGTGCCAAAGTTTTTGACAATGATCCATCCAGAGACTAGTCTTCGCATCATGGGAAACAATCAAATTTCGGAAATGATGATCGACAGCCATCACCGCCCGCAAGGAAGTTAAATCAAGGAAGGAGAATATCTTGAGATGAAGGTCGTCAATCAGGCCACTAAAGCCAATGGACGACGATAGCGGCGAGGATATCTTTTCACTCTCCCAAGGAAACGCCGGAACGATGGTTGGAGTTTGTAATTTGTTGTGAAGCATGAAAGCGGAAGCATCTTCAGTTTCGACCGTTTTGCATGCGTTGATCCGTTGGGCAGAAGAAGGTCGTAGTGATTTTCGGTCTCGTTTGCGCCTTCGTGTATCGGTTCTCGAAGCGGCATTTTTATCGCATTCATCAATGTCGAAGCTATTGTTGCTGCAGATGTCGATGTCGTCGTCATTTCCGTCGCAAAGCCTATCGAGAGCAATGGATGAGTGATAGGTTTGCGACAAGGCTGTCTCGTAACCGGAAGCATAGGATTCTTCGTCATCCTCAAACTCGTGGAACGGCGATTCGGTGGTAGCATCAAAGTCATCCCAAGACACCAATCGTTGACGAGAAGATACGCGTTTCATGGTAATGTTGTATTGGTTGTTTGGTGTTGTGATCTTAGCTTGTGAGGTTCCGAAGTATGGTTTCGCTTGTGATCGTTGCAAAGATTTTTGTATTAGTTGCAAATAGCGTTCCGTCTGAAACGGAACAAGAAACAATGATATCCATCCATACAATTACGAGTACCGTACTCGTACCGGTACATATCGCGGCAGAACAAAGACGAAATAGAAGAGGTGTCATGATGCGATGCCTTCAATTGATCAGGCATTCCCAAAATCAGGATCCATCAGGAAAGACACTAAGAAGGAAACTCTTATTTCTTTCGAAAAGATTGATGTTGCGAGCAGAAGCAGCTTTTTGGTTGGTCTCAAATGACACTCGACCAATGGAAAGAACCAGATTGTGGTCGCGTAGAACAATCTTCTGCGTTTGATTCGACAAAAAGAGCTGACCTTGCGAATTCTGTTCAGGAATAACAGCCGGAACGGAAACTCATAGTGACACCCGTCAACGGCAGCTATCGGTGTTTCCGATCACTTCCGCAGGAATTTCTCTTCATCTTTCGCTAATTTTTCATACCAAAGATGGCGGTGAAGAATTAGCCATGGCTAAGTTAGGAGGGATATCAATGGACAGGCGTCACCGAACCAGAGCTCTCAGTGGAGCTCTCTGCTGGGAGTGATTCCTCGCGGTGTTTCAAAATGCCGTGTGTTTGAGACCTAATCGCCAATAAGACAAGAAGAAATAGAGGAGAGAAGTACTAGCTACTGCTGGTGCTAGTAGTAGTACTAGTAGTTCTAGCAGCACTAGTTGCTGTCTGTGGTACGGAGTTGTAATCTCACCAACACCAAAATGAAGACTCAAATTTATGTAAATGGTGCAAAGAAGTTTTCTGCTGTGCTCTGGAACAATGCACGAAAAATTGATACATATGTTTAGATCTGGAATCAACAGGCCCATTATCAAACTGGTGAACATCACTTTGTGAATACTGTACATTGCTTTCAAGAAAAGATCTTCCAAAAGGCAGCACTAGTAGCAGATTCCAGCACAAAAACAGGGAAAAGTTTCAGCATGATTGATGCTCGTGCTACTAATAGTAGTACTAGTAGTACTACAAGTAGCATATCCCGCGGAAGTAGTACCTATGGTGCAGTAGCCTGTATCCTGTAGTATCCTTAACCCTGTAGCATACTTTGTAGAATATTACTAGCTAGTAGTGATTCAGTGCTGCAGGATCATGCTGTTCAGCAGTGTGCTGTTCTGTAGTAGTAGCTAGTAGCTAGTAGTAGTAGTAGTAGTACAACGTTGGTGATATTCTTGCTCGTCAGCGATAGTAGAAGTAAGTACTAGTAGTACTAGTACTAGTACTAGAGTGGAGGAGAATAACAACAACAGCAGCAACAACAACAGCAGCACACCGAGTCCTGAAAAACATTGAGTCTACAGAGGATGCTATTTAAAAGCGCTTTTACATACACTCAGGTACTACAAGATACTCCCGTAGAGGTACAGAGGAAGCGATCGCAATGGGAGGTCATGATAGGTGCTTTTAATCTCAGATCAAAAAGAAGAAGGAGTGAGCTACTACGGAATTCCTATCAGCTGTCCCCCGGTTTCCGTAGAAATTAGTAGTTGAGGATGTAGAACCGGGGGACAGCTGATAGGAACTTTGTAGTAAGTTACCGGTAGATCTGTTTTCGTGACAGTTCTCTGTCTCGTAAGGATTACTCTCTAACAGCGCTGTAGTGTCCGGTACTGCAGCGTAACTTTACGGAGTAGCGTATTATAATCGTGTGCTTGCTTGGGTTCGCCAAGGTGCTCGCGCTAACTGCAGGGCCGGGCGTACGGTTCTAGTACATATTGTACATAACGACTACACCCCGCGCTAGTAGCACAGTATGGTAGCACAAACCGTACATCCTTAACCTTGTACTACAAAGTTCCTAACAGCTGTCCTCGAGTCCACGTAGAAATTAGTACATTGAGGCGTAGAACCAACGGACAGCTGTTAGGAATTTTGTAGTATCCTACAGTGTGCTAAGGTTGCTACAGTCATGTATCTGTAACCGATACGAATCCAACCCAAGGACACGGTTTTTTAGCTGATAGCATACCGTAGCACCTTGCTATACGTCTGTTTGCTAAGACTGTTGCTTAGCCTGCTGCTTAGCATACAGTTCAGCAAGTTGGAGACAGTTACTGAAGGCTCAGTCCTGTTCCCATCTTGAAGAATATCTACGTAGTACTAGACTGCTACTAGTAAGAGCTAGTAGGGTATTTCTTACTAGCTCTGATATCACTAAAGATCCCTACACTGGAACCTAGCACCTGTCCTGCATCCCCAACAGCACCATAGCATAGCATCAATTGTAGCTCCGGTGAACATTACCTTCATAATAACAAGTGATACTTGCTAATGAAAAATAGTGCAATGTGCTGCCCAATTTCTGAAGAGCAATAATGGTAAACCTGATGTAATGCTACTACGTACCGTAAGGTACGGTAACCTTAGTATTATTCTTCGTACTTTTAAAACATATTATATGTAGCATCTTACGAAGAAGCAGAAGTGATTAGTTACTAGGTACCGTAGTAAGGTTTACGGTATGTAAGCTCTGACACCTTCGAACCTTCTTCCCACAGTCAGACCGATAAGAAACCCGCAACCATTACCGGTAGGATTCAGCCACGAGACCTTATTTCACGCTCTAATCTAAAATTACAAATTACTACGTACTACCAGTAACCTTACGTACAGCAACAAACAAAAAATAGTAGTAATAATAGTACTTCGTACGTGTAGTGAAAGTTGACAATGACTACTAAAAACAGGCATAAGTAATACAAGCATGATGATTTGAGATCCATTGCAAGAAGTTACTCGTATTTCGACTATTTTCATAACAACAGTGTGTGTCGACAACAGTCTGATCGATCATCACCCGAAAATCCGTATTCATACACGTCATTAAGAAGAACAGCGTTCTCTGGGCTGATTACATCCAATGAAAAATGTAGAAATCATACACTATATAAGTTAGTGTACCCTTGCGAACAACTCCGACACAGTGACATTATTCAACTTACGTGTTTACCTGCCACATCACAAAGAATCATTTCACGACAAGTCTTTGAGGTCGTGCTTTCAACTACCGTAACCTTACTTTTCACAGATGAAGTAAGCTTAATGCTGTCCGTGGAGTAAGACTACATCTATCGGTAGAAGCAAACATGCCCTTCGAGTGATGTTGTGATGTTTCTCTACACCACGCACACGATCCTACAAGAAACTCCTCTCCTTCACATACGTTTTCCGGATGTCCCAGTGAAAATTGATTGCGTGGTCCCCAGAGTGATGAATGCCAGAATTTCGGTGATGTACCGGTAACTTATCTAGTATCTGCCAACTATCACCATCATCCGCATCTGCGCAGCTAAAGTTTTAGCTATCGGAAGCTCTCGTGTAAGGTCTTACTGTAGTCGAACAAGTTAACTTACTCTACATCGCTAAGGTTTACATCGACTTCACATTTACTGCCACTATTGATAGCTCGTTCACGTAATCCAATTCGATGATGCTGAAGGCAAGTGTCAGGTGGGTTTCCGACACAAACAAAGCAACAAGGCAGAAGGTAGATGTGTAGACATCATCTCACCGGAGTAACATCATTCGAAGAAGAACGAGAAGAGTGTAACGTCATCCAATCCAATCTACTCCCCACAATATACATAGGAACGATGACAAAAACACCGACGCTGATGCCTTATGCTGGGAACAACCTTGTTCCCATAACATCGAAAGTTCCTGGTCAACAAGCTCGATTCGTACACACGAAAGCCAAAAGTAAGATAAGCAGAGTGCCGACATCAATGGCAATGAAAACAACAACAGCAGCTATGACTTCGACTGTTTCCACAACGGCAGCTACAAAGCCGCTGGCTCCGAAGAAGAAACCCCTTGATGTCCTCAAGACAATATTGTCATCTCCTGACAATTCCACCAGTGACGGATCTGCGACAGCAGCTCAACAACAAACGACAACATCACTGCCAACGCCCAAGACGCTAACATTCGAGAAACCTTCCGAGGAAGACATAAATGCGTATGACCTTGAAACAGTAAGAGCGGTTCGAGGCAACAACCTAGAGTTGCTGCGGCAGTTATGGGAAAGTGGGAAAAGTATGGATGCTTGCAATCAATTTGGTGAGTCGGTCCTACACATGGCGTGTAGGAGAGGCTACTCCGGAATTGTGGAATTTTTGCTGCTGGAGGTGAAAGTGAAAACGGATCGGTGCGACGACTTCGGACGAAATCCTTTCCACGACGCACTATGGACTCCCACTCCCAATTTCGATGTAGTAAATTTGCTGATTGAACACGCTGACCCAGCGTTACTCCTATCGGAAGATGTTCGAGGAAACACACCATTTGCCTACGCTCGAAACGATCACAGTGATCAATGGATTTCCTTTCTCGAGAAACGGAAAGATTTACTGGTCCAGCGAATTTGCGGTGAGGCTGCTTCTACTGGCGAAAACTCACTGGGAAAGAAGGTTGAGGTTGTCGGGTAATCACAAACGGGTTAGATACACAAATTGCTACGACTGGCTACTCGCGCGTACTTGCTACTCTGACGGAAAAGACGAGTTGGGGAAATTTAAACTTTTACTCTGTGTCCACTTTGACCTTCCATTTTATGAATAATAATGTACACATCCATCAATAATTGACTAGATCCAACATACAACATACAGAATATCACATCTTGATTCGGATCGAATGGTTTCGTTTTGTAGAAAAGTAACACAAAGCATGTTGCACCACGTTCATACGTGAGACATGGGAATTTGATGGGAATAGCTAAAATTTGACCAAATGCTTCAGTGTGTGTACAATCATCACTTTATTTTGTTGCTGTCAAGTCGAATTAAAGTGTTTCATCGTAATTTGGAACATAGTTTCCTGTATTCAACATATCTCGAGGAAACCTCAGCAAGCGATAGATAGAGTGGTGAATTCATCCATGATTGGGTTACTAGAGTCCGCTGTCGTCAAGCTTCTCTCCAAGCACGCCATACTCAAAGGAAGAAAAGCTTTCGTAACTTTCGCGATTAGTCCTTATTACTCCCTTTGCCTCATGTCGCCTTCGTTCTGTTTTGTATTAGAGGAGAACAGAAAATTCGATGGAAATTGAAGTGAAAACAGTTCTTCAACCTGAAAACTTTGCGAGAATCCGTTCGTATCCTTTCAGCTCTTCGTCAAAGAGCCGCGCCAGCATCGCCTTCTGGCCGTCTTTGCTAGGTTGTTCCAAAAGTTCTTCCCGATGTTCTCTGTTCAGACGCCTCTTGACCATCAGACGAAAAAAACGGTCGATTGTATCCATATCTTCCTTGCTTATCCCCTGTCCACTTTTCTCTTCGAGAAAACTGTGAACGGCTCGAAGCTTCAACAACTCATTTGTCCGATGGATTTGCTTCGTCGTGATCTTTGCTTTTGCGCTCATTGCCGATGCCTCCTTTTCGGACAAAGCGGAAAAGAATGCCGTCAGCTCATTCGTAGGTGCCACCGATTTTGAAGTTTCAGCGTCCGTCGCAATGGAACCCCTTTGGGGCCAGTTCCATTCCCTGTGATGCTGCAGAACCAGCTGCCAGTCGATTTTGGTTCTCAGCGCGGCAAAGGCCGGTGCTGGGTCTTCCACGTTGACTTGAATGATTTTTTGATGCTGGGACGTATCGTGCTCGCTGCACGGTCGCGCGTTCCCCGTCTCATACTCCCGCTTTGTTTGGTGCACCATCCCGTACACGGCCCGTAGCATTCGTTTTCCGTGGCCTTGGCTCTGAAAGGGCGGCAAGACCAGCGCTTGACAAATGCGAAGAATCCAGCCCGGTTCCGGTTTGTGAAAAAGCGCATTGAAGTGAAAGAGGGTAAAATATCCCACTAGCGAGTACCGAAATTTTTCTTTTGTTTGCTCCTTTGTGCCATTTTGATTGTCATCGTTCACGGGGTGCTTTCCAAAGACGTACATGATCTTCCAAAAGCCACCGTCATTATCCTTTGCTACGTCTACGGCATCGGCGTTCTCGATGTAAAACAGCGCGAGTCTTTGCACACAATTATGATAATTTGACACCTCTGGCAACCTCCCATCGGCAACGGTGAGCACAAAGCTGGAGGATTCAGAGGGACCATCCTCGCTTTGGTTTGGTGCGTGAGCTGAGTATTCTTCAACGAGGTCCCCAATTGGTTTGGACAGAAAGCCCTCTTCGAGTGGACCGTTTGTTTTGTCGCTTCGTGATGCTATTGGTGGCAAAGCCTTGGACAATGCGCCAATTATTTCTGAATCCGTCATCGGAAGTTGGGAAGAAGATTCGCTGCTTCTGGATGACTCCGCTGTTGTTTTGTCGTCCGACAGAGATTTCTCATCTGGATCTGTCTTTGGTCGTTTCGCCACTGGTTCCTCGCCGCCATTGCCGTCGCTGATAGCGTTGCGCACAATATCGACGCTGCACGCTTGGCACGACGGAGCGATTGTGACCGTAACTTCCAACTCGCTAGTTGCCGCTTCGTGGTTTTGGTGAGATTTATGGAGTATGGACGCCGAAGGTATTGTTGTCGTCGTTGTCTCTGATGATGCAGTAGAGCTTTCTTTTCCAGGGACCCGTGAATTTTCATAGTTGGCTCTCGCTGCTTTCAGGACCGATGCGAGGAGTCGGTGGCCGCGCCAACTTTCGCCTTCCACCAGCTGGTGGGTGTATTCCGGTCGAAAACTCTGGCCCAAGTGATTCAATCTGACGCATAACGACGCCGAAGACCATTGAGGTTCGTCCGTTAGGATGTTCCAGGAAGATTCTCCAGAAGTCATCTTTTCCGGTCGTGAGATATTATCAAGCCGCAACGTATTCCGACGATTGCCAATTCTTCAATCAATCTATCTATTGCAATATCTTGTTCGATGTTGTACATAAGGTGGTGGTGAGCTTCATTGCTGTTGTTGTGGAAAGAGAAGAGAGATATCAAAAATCATTATTTTTTTTGTGTATCGGGGGATCTTGAATCTTGAATGTTGGCGCGCATTTTTTAACGGATGAGAATACGGAAGACGGACATACGAAACGATGTCAGGCGTCAAACGTTCTTTTGCCATCAACTTTCAGAATAATTTACTGTACAGAATCACAGAATCACAGAATCAATCCTCGAATCCTCTCATACATCAAATCCTCGATTCACATCGCCATCATAATCGCTACGAGTAGTAGTAATCTTAGTCATTTTCACAAAGATTGGTAACTTATCCCCAACCCAATTTCGCAATCACTTCCCAGAACACGAAACCGAAGAGCAAGCAGCCACTACGACCATGACCGACAACCAAACGATCACCATTCGTTACCCCGACGATTTCCACCACCACTGCCGAGATGGTCCGCCCACCGCATCCGTCTTGAAACACGCATACCCTCGATTCCGTCGATGTCTGATGATGCCGAATCTCAAACCTCCCGTCACCACTGTCGAGCTTGCCCTGGAATACAAGGAGCGCATCATGGCCTCTCTTGCCGAGAACGGGCAAGATCCAGCGTACTTCCAACCTCTCATGACGCTCTATCTCACCGACAACACCAAACCGGAAGAAATCCGAAAGGCTGTCGCGCTGAAAAATTCCGACGGGACACCCACTATCATCGCTTGCAAGTACTACCCAGCGGGTGCCACGACCAACTCCGCCTTTGGCGTGCTCAGACGTCAAAAATTTGTACCCGGTTCTGGAAGCGATGCAAGAGGTGGGAATGATGCTGTGCATTCATTCGGAGGTCACGCACGCCGATATCTTCGAACGGGAACCCGTTTTTATCGAAGAAATCATAAAGCCGTTGGTCACGGATTTTCCGACACTGAAAATGACAATGGAACACATCAGTACCAAGGAGGCTGTGGAATACATTATGAACGACGCGCCCGTCGAACGTCAAGGCGAGCATCACGCCCCAGCACCTGATTTACAATCGAAATCGTACGTGGTTCGAACGCCCAAGCGGATTCTTGCTTGCTGACTGCTACTGGATACAAATCGAAAGAATCTCTATCAACTCTTGTTTTCATTGTATGCGAAAATTCCGTGACGAACAAAAACATGGATTTGAGAGCTTTTGCGGGTCACACAACGATTGTGATCATCTTGAATGCTGCACATTGCGACCCTTGACCCGATCCATACTCACGTGTTTTCCAATTTTTCGTTCAATGGTTGCGAATTGCTCAATCAACAACGCTTCGTGACGGGGTATTTCATCTCAGACATGCTCGTCGGAGGAATCCGTCCCCATTTGTACTGCCTCCCTATTCTCAAGGTGAGACCAATTTGCTGCCAATTTGCATCCAAAGTGACGCCTTTGCGTTTGCCCACGTGATTCGACCAAAAACCACGACCGAATTTGAAAAAAAAATTGTGCTCACTCCGACCGTCCATTTCCAATGCGGAAAACCCAACGAAAAACAGGCCGAGATCCACCGAGTGGCCCTCGTGAAGGCCGCCACCAGTGGCTCGCCCAAGTTTTTCCTAGGCACCGACAGCGCTCCCCACCCGATACACGCCAAATTTTCTGCCTGTGGATGCGCT
Organism: Pseudo-nitzschia pungens; assembly: GCA_037355855.1. NCBI lineage: Eukaryota > Bacillariophyta > Bacillariophyceae > Bacillariales > Bacillariaceae > Pseudo-nitzschia > Pseudo-nitzschia pungens. Next base: position 1,412,542 of record CM074763.1, on the reverse strand, counting down.
GGGGTCTTTTCTGCTCACTGCGCCGTCGAAATCTACGCGCAGGTCTTCGACGAGGCGGGGTGTCTGGATAAGTTTGAGGACTTTTGCAGTTCTTGGGGAGCCGATCACTACGGTCTCTCCCGCAATACCGAGACCATGACGCTCGAAAAGAAGTCGTGGAAGGTACCTGTCAGCTACGAATTTGGTCGCGACAAGGTCACTCCACTCAAATTCGGAGAAGAGATTCAATGGACCATTGTTTCATCGTTTGATAAGAAAGAATGAAAGGATAATTAATGGTTTGTTGTACTGGTATGGCATGGATCCTTTTCAAACGAGACACTAAACAAGAAATGCAAGGAACAGATTTTTTCTGTATTCTTAGTCCAATTCAAAAGTCTCCGTATTATATGATATATCTTCTTTATTCTATCATGTTGGTGCGATTCATATCTATCAACAAGTCGGTTTGGTGATATAGAACCAATCCATTCAAACTCCTATTGGATTTCTTTGTAATGTCTTCGCTGATGACCACTGTTCGGTTGTCTGCTGTATTCAGTGATACGTGCGGATGTAATCTAATGTCACACGGCTGCAACGTTCTATCCGAATGTGCCAGTTTGGAACGGTTACATGCCCATTTTACTCTTCCTCGGCGGTTTGCGGTTTCTTCGTGGCTTCAGTAGCCAAAATCTGTTGCTTCTCTTCTTCTCTACCTCGCTCGCAGTCTCCTTCATCTCCTTCGTCTTCCTCTTTGTCTTTGTCATCTGCAGTGTCATTCGCCTCAAAAATATCCTGGCAGACTGTTTTCAATACGTTTACTTCTCTTGGCGAAAACGCGCAAAGCGTGATGCTTTTCAATCGATATAGTTCGTTATTACCGTCGCCATCGCTGCTATCAGAGGCGACATCCCTCGTTTGCCCTGTCTTTGTATCCACCCACTCCTGGATCGCCTTTACCGCTATGGTCAAGACATCATGGAGGTTGCGCTCGCCTCGAAAGACACCCGCAGAGAGCAAAGAAAAGGCAACGTCGGTGATTCCATTCTCGTGGCAGCGTTCTAGCGATTCATGATAGGCCGAACGAAGCAATGCATCCGGCTTACCAAATCCTTCTCCATCAAAGCGAAGATAGGCTGGTCCAACCGCATGAACCACGTACGGGACGTGAAGTTTCCCATAATCATTTGGTCCCGTCATAACTGCAGATCCGGTAGCACAGCGGATACCAGGGGTACCTTTTTTTCCGGTACCTTTTATGACCGGCAGTGCCTTCCGATCATCCCAGAGCTTGGGGCCACCAGCTTCGTTGATTGCTCCATCCACACCACCTCCATACAGGCATCCTTCGTTAGCCGCATTGACGATTGCACCAACGCGATTTGACTTCTTATCGATTGCGAAGAAGTCGAGGACCGATCCTTGGCAGATGTTCAGAGACACAGATGCTGTTTTGGTGGACCCGGAGATGATTCTTCCGAGGCTGTAGGTGGAGATAGTTTTCAGTCCCATGGTTAGCCTTTCGTTCTCTTGTTGCAGCATTCAATCAACAAAAGGTTTGGGAGCGTTTTATGCATGCATCTGTTTTCTCCAAAGCTTGTTTCAGGGATTTTTGCGGTTTAAACTGGGTCAAAACCGAATATCATTCGTGTCTCATGTCTTGTGTGTCAAATTCCGTAGGTCGTATTTCAACGTACAAAAAACATTCGCTGTTGTTCTCTACCGTAAGTTACCGTACATTAGGTTAAAATCTTACTTGCACTTTTTGTATGCGTTACCTACCTAAGAGTACTTCCAATTTCTGTCACTTCAATCAAGTACAAGTAAGTACCGGAACCTCACTTTTTGGGTCGCATCTTGATGGTCTGGGTCCGATCTGTTTTTACCAGCACGGGTACTCTATTGCGTACTTCGTACGAAGTATTTAACAACACAGAACGTCAGCGTACCAAGATTCCTCCAGTAAATCTTACTCGTACGACCGGAACAAAATTCCTATCAGCTGTCCCCGGTTCTACTACCGTACGTACATCCCTAACAACTGATAATTTTTACAAAAACCGGGCGACAGCTGATATGAATCCCGTAGTAGAACTGAAGGGGCCATTCCTAGGCTTTCGAAAAACACTTCGTGCCCCATCATGTTCGGTAATGAGTAAGCTTTAATTAATTACTGTTAGATACAATTATTCAGGAGCTTCTTCACGTCGACTGGTCTAAAAATAAACTTCATACTTCCTAACACTACAGAATTCCTATCAGCTGTCCCCGGGTTTCAGTAGAAATTAGTAGTCGGGGACGTAGAACCGAGGGACAGCTGATAAGAATTTTGTAGTAGCAATACTTTGTTATCGTAAGGTGACTTGTGATTTTTTGTTGATCACAATTGATTCATTATGTGCAGTCCACGTAAGGCTTACTCGTGCTTTATTATCTGGCATGTTTCCACACCAAACGACAGATACGAAGTATTAATCTTACTTATACTTCCTTTTTAAAAAAAAAGAACCTACGATCCTGTATCAACCGGCATGCAACTCCGATTCGTAATTAGCTATTGAATACCGTATCCAGAAGCAGGCGTTCGCTAATCATGCGACTTTTACTCAGTTCAATACACACTCTCCTTCTTGGTCTGTTCACCTAGGAAGGAATATTTTTGACTCGAGTCATTTACTATCTGTTTCAAAAATGTGGAGATTAAAATCTCCGGTTTGTTTTTGTTTCTTTTGTACACGAGATGTGCATGTGTCAGTGGAAATATTTTAACCACCGAATCCATAAAGGGTCTTTCCTTGTCGCTTGAGTGCATAGACAACGTCCATAGCAGTGACAGTTTTGCGGCGGGCGTGCTCGGTATAGGTTACAGAGTCACGGATGACGTTCTCGAGGAAGACCTTAAGGACTCCACGTGTCTCTTCGTAGATCAATCCAGAAATACGCTTCACACCACCTCGACGGGCGAGACGACGAATAGCGGGCTTGGTGATACCCTGGATGTTATCACGAAGAACCTTTCTGTGACGCTTGGCTCCTCCCTTTCCGAGTCCCTTTCCTCCTTTTCCTCTTCCAGACATGTTTGTTTAGTTTTGTTGATAAATAATTGAAATTCCTGCAATGCGATGGCAACCACTATGTGAGATGGAAAGTGTATGTGTACCACAAGGCCTGCACTTCTGGATACGGAGATAACCACACACGTAGCATCTGGTGATTAATTGTTGAAGTGCGTTACCATTGCTTTCATCCGCAGGTCAGACCGAGTCCTTCATAATTATTTGGGCTCGAGATGAGATGCATTTCGAATTCCTTACCTTTGGGTTTTGTGAGCGATTGGTGTCGATGCTTGAGTCGTTCCTTTTTGTTGATGTTACTGTCGTGTCCGTGTTTGGATAACGTTCAGCTTGCTCCCGCTGCTGCTCGCTTGATGACTTGCGTTCGCTGCTGCTGTAAACGGCTCCCTCCAGGATTCTACGTAGGTTATTCTACGAATATAATTCTACGTTGAACTCAGTAGAAAATGTAACCAGCCATATCCAAGAAAGCTGGCGCAGGCTCGCGCCGTGAATTTCGTTCAAAGATTCAGAGATAGTGAAAAGTAGCGCGACCCGCGCCAACATTTCGATTGAGTGCGTTCTTGTAGAAAACTCTACCAACTTTACGAGTGAGGCCTCCGTTCGTCTCTTTAGCCTAAGTAAAAAGAGCCGGCCAGCCGCGCCACAGAATTCTTCACGAAATTGCTTTCTCGCACACTTCAAAATAATGCATTCGTAGCATCGGTACTTATTACAACCTCCGTTGGCTTGGCGTTCACCCATCTACTTCGGTACGATTACAACGTATCGGAAACAACTCTACTGCACGAATGAAACGAGCCGGAATTTTTTCCTCTCTATCATCTCACAAAACAGTTTGAGAACCATTTCAATCAATTTTCCAACAAATCAATAATCAAGATGGCCCGTACCAAGCAAACCGCCCGCAAGTCCACCGGAGGAAAGGCTCCCCGCAAACAACTTGCCACCAAGGCTGCAAGAAAGTCCGCTCCTGCCACTGGAGGAGTCAAGAAGCCCCACAGATACCGACCCGGAACTGTCGCTCTTCGTGAGATCCGTCGTTATCAAAAGAGTACCGATCTTCTCATCCGAAAGCTTCCCTTCCAACGTTTGGTTCGTGAGATTGCCCAAGATTTCAAGAGTGATCTTCGATTCCAGGGTTCTGCCGTCTTGGCCCTCCAAGAAGCCGCCGAAGCCTACTTGGTTGGTCTTTTCGAAGATACCAACTTGTGTGCTATCCACGCCAAGCGTGTGACAATCATGCCTAAGGATATCCAGTTGGCCCGTCGTATCCGTGGTGAACGCTCTTAAGCACCCAACCAATGACTAACGTTCAAAAATGAACACAGTCAAAACGAAACAAAAAAACAAAACCGGAGATTTTAATCTCCACATATTCAAACAGACCATCCATCCAAATCGTACGAAGTCTCTTGTCGATTGATCTCATGTGGTAATATACTTTTAGATCACGTGAAAGGGGGACGTTGTGCGATACTAATGCTACCCCGATTTTGTGTGGAATGAATTCATCTTTCACTCAGTGCATGACACACCTCCTACATTCAGTTTATGCGGTAGGATTTCGACGACTTGTAGCAACGAGATCTGTGCAACAATAGAAATTTTAGAAACCTACTGTATAATGCTGTTTTGAAGATTGAACACTTCTTATCTGTCTACTCTCGGTTAAGGGGAATAACGCTCAACACTTCTCTGGCTGCGTCCACGATTCTGGTACCTGGTCCAAATACGGCCGCACAAGACTTCGTTTCTTTCATCAGATAGTCATAATCTTGAGGAGGAATGACCCCCCCAGCAACAACAACCATGTGATCAGCACCTAGATCCTTCAGCTCGTCTTGTAAAGCGGGTAGCAGTGTTCTGTGGCCAGCTGCCTGGCTGGAAACGCCAATAATGTGTACATCGGAATCAATTGCTTGGAGAGCAACCTCTCGGGGGGTCTGGAAAAGTGGGCCTATATCGACGTCGAATCCCAAGTCAGCGAAGCCACTCGCTATAACCTTGGCACCACGGTCATGCCCATCTTGACCCATCTTTGCAACGAGTATCCGAGGTCGTCGCCCTTCGATTGCTTCAAATTCTTCAACCAATTTTAACATCGATTGGTATTCGTCTAAGGATTTCCCTTTGGCTTTCGAATGTCCTACAACGGGACCCGAATTAAAGGAGGCCGCATAGACTCCATGCACCATTGACGTCGTAGGGACATGTCTTCCCCAAGCGTTTTCCAACGCCTGGGACATTTCCCCAAGAGTGCATCTATAGTAGCAAAGGGTTTGATATTCGAAACAACGAGCAACAATGCACAATTTTTTTCAAAAAGGATTCGTTAGTCCTGCCTCTACCTCGATTGTGTGCATCACAAAGCAGCGTATTAAAACACATGCAGGATTGTTAAACAAATCTTACCTAGCTTTGGCACAAGCTATGCATAGATGCAGTAGATTGTTCGGATCATCACCGCTGCTTGTGCTTTGGGAACTACAAGCACTCTTTTCGAGTTTGGAGAGAGCATCCTTCACTGCAACTTCATCGCGAGACGCCTTTACGTCGTTCATGCGAGCAATCTGTTTGTTTCGAACCTCCGTGTTGTCAATCTTCAGGACATCAACTCTCTCTTCTTGTTCTTCCTCTGCACTCAAGCGGTACTTGTTGACACCAACCACGACGTCAACTCCGGAATCGATTCTACCCTGCTTTTTCGCTGCACTTTCCTCGATAAAGAGTTTGGCGTGTCCATTGTTGATGAAGGATGTCATGCCACCTTTGCTTTCCACTTCATCTATAATACCCTTTGCTTTGTAGTAAAGTTCATCGGTAAGGGATTCCATCATGTAGCTTCCTCCCCACGGATCTGCAACGTCAGTTATACCTGTTTCTTCTTGGAGTACCAACTGCGTATTTCTTGCTATTCGAGCAGACTGCTCCGTCGGCAGTCCTATTGCGAAGTGAGACGCAAAGAGAATACAGCAGAAATCCAAAGAAGTCACGTAATATTCATTACGAAGATGTTATTTTGTGAGAACTTCACTTCTTTGTTCGTTGCTTTATTCTTGTTTCGTCTTCGAGAAGACAGCGGCAACAAAGGGAAAAATCAAGACTTCAACACTTACCAACAGCTTCATCGTATGAATTTGTGTGCAGACTTTGTGTCCCGCCCTGGATAGCAGCAATAGCTTCTATAGTTGTCCGAACAATATTGTTCATTGGTTGGGTCTCAGTCAACGAGTATCCAGACGTTTGGCAGTGAGTTCTCAATAAAAGTGACTTGGGATTCTTCGGGTTGAACTTTTCTTTCACCAATTCTGCCCATAACCTCCTATCAAACCATGCAGCAAGATTTCAATAAAGATGAGGAGCACATGAATTGCAATCTACGATGGTCGATCTCTGTTTGTCGCTAGTATCATTCAATGAACCGTTTCCAGTCTTTCAGATATTCTTACCTTGCGGCCCTCATTTTTGCAATCTACAGAAAACGGAGACGAACATAATTCAGCGAAGACTTACTGAGATCATGTTAACTATCAAGCACTTTCCTTCCCCAACCCGTAAAACACACTTACCTCGGTGTAAAAGTTAAGGCCGATACCCCAGAAAAACGAGAGTCTCGGCGCAACTTTGTCGACATCGAGCTTGGCCACATCTATAGCTGTTTGAAGATACTCGAGACCGTCGGCAATGGTAAATGCCATTTCTATCGCGGCGTCGGCACCAGCCTCTTGCAGGTGATACCCGCTGATCGAAATAGAGTTGTATTTTGGCATGTGTTTTGCAGTGTAACCCATAATGTCTGCGATGATTCTCATCGATGGTTCCGGAGGGTAGATATACGTATTTCGGACCATGAATTCCTTTAGAATATCGTTTTGAATTGTACCTCTCAATTGCGCCAAGACTTCGCTCGAATCCATGACATCCTCACCATCCATGTGTTGCTCGATAGCAGTTTGTATGTAAAAGGCCAAAATTGGAAGCACCGCCCCGTTCATTGTCATGCTAACCGAAACCTTGGTCAAGTCGATTCCGTCGAATAAAATTTCCATGTCTTGGAGGGTATCGATCGATACACCTGCCATGCCTACATCGCCGACTACACGTTCATGATCAGAATCATATCCCCGATGCGTGGGCAGATCGAATGCGACGCTCAGTCCTTGTTGACCCGCGGCGAGGTTTTTCTTGTAGAATGCGTTGCTCTTTTCTGCTGTTGAAAACCCAGCATACTGCCGAATAGTCCACGGTCTATGAGTATGCATTGTGGCATATGGACCTCTTGTAAACGGGAAAATCCCCGGCATTTCCGGACCATCTCCATCGCTCTGATCGTGCGTGATGTCCCAATAAACGGGCTGTATTTCGATGCCCTCTGGAGTGATGCGTTCTGTGCGAAGTGAGTCAACGGTAACTTTTTTGGATTTCGATTTGGCGAGCTCCTCGTTAGCAAGCTTTTCCCATTCTTTTACCGTCTTCGGTAGCGTAAAGGTTGATAGAGAAGAGGATCGGAGGTTTGATCGTAAGCAGTACGAAACAGACCAGCGAGTGGCCAATGACCGATTGAGAGGCGACAGAAGAAGATTCGTGCAGCCCATCGCTCTTGTTAGGTGAATCTGGGCAAGATACGACGATATGAATGTGTCGGTATTTTCAAAACCGAAGCACTGACTTGAGATCGATTGATGAAGCTATCGCGAAATCGGGGATCTCGCGGGATTGATTGCATGCTGTTCTACGAGCTACGAGTAAACCTTACGTAGCGTTTGCGGAATGCAGAACGACACAACTCATACCGGTATGAACTACGAAGTAAGATCTTAGTAGTAATTTGGTTTTTAAAAAAAATAATAGAAGTAAGAAAAATGGTGTCATCGACTATTCGCGAAGAAAAAATTGTTGAAAAAGAAACAAATAAGCCTCCTGCGAGAATGCCGTCGACTGCAACGCTGTTAGTTGGGAGTCGTCTTCGCCCTTTCTTCTTCCTCTGATGCATGACAGCAATCTACCACTTCGTACTTAATATCTGACACCGTGGTGATGTGGCAGAGAATCAGGGTGTTTGGGATTAAAATTGAAGTCAGACAAAATCGATCAGAAGGCGGCATCATCACTGGTGGAAAGTCAATTATTTGCTGCCTCAACTTGTTAATCGGTGTATGAAAGAAGACTCATCGAGGCTTCATTTCTTACTATGGATTACTAGTATAACTGGAGATAGAACGATGAATTGTATCATTTTTAGCAAGCACGAAACTCCTCTGACTTCCAAACCAACAAAAGCAGCTCTTGACACCAAGTGATGATTTGTGCCATGAAGGCCGAGCTTGCAAGAGATCCAAGTATCTTTGTTGTCAAGCAAGAGTCTTGTTCCCATGTTAGAAAAAACTGTTTAGAAATATGGGTCTTGATACTGCGTTGATGGTCGTAGTTCCCTTCATCTGCCATCACATAGGTTACGTGTACACAGAATGAATATATTTTCTATTTATGAACTTAGGTAAACCTTATGTCTCTAGGTTTTTAAGCATGAAGAAAACAATAAACTTATCATAATATTATGCACTCTACTAGCCAACCCAGAAACGAATTCTGTCGATGCCATTGTTCCTTTCGTGTACACGTAAAATTGGAGAATGAATCGAATCCTATTGAAAGTCGCAATGATATTCGTGGAACAAGTGTCACCTACGTTAAAGTACAATTTTGTTCTCAAGAATCTGGGAAAGAAATCTGAAGGGCTTTGCGACATCTCGGCAACTGGGAGATTCCGCACCATGACTCATTCTCTCAAAGAGTATTTTGCACACGCTTCGTCTGTCGTCGTGGCTATGACCAAGAAGTGTTTTTAGGTCGGCTTTTCTAGAGTAAGGTTACCGGTACGAGTGCCAACGGGTAACAAATCAAGCTAAGATGTAGCAGTACGAGTACTCCGTACGATATTGCGGTAAAGTAAAAATCTGCATGTCCTAATTTTCACGGCCGTTACATTCCCGACTCAAAAACACCGTCTTCATCAGTTGGTGTATCATAATGATTTGGCCGCTTGTGTACAAATTTGATTTACAAAGTAAAGGTTCTTTTTCCAACGGTGTATTGCTCGTTGTTCGACAAAGTGACGATAGTCTGTTTCGACGACGGACGAAAGAATTTCGTGGGCTGAGAGGCTGTGTGGGCATTACATCCATCGATGCGATATGCAATGTAACGGCATTTTCAATTTCGGAATGACAAGTTTGGCCACAATACAACACTTCACGACGCTTGTGGTGTATTACTTTCGACTCAAGTGCGCATGTCATTTGCACATGCTCGAGGGACGCCAGAAAACATGACATCCTCCACAAATCTCACGATCTATTTCTGTCTGTTTCAAAATGTGGAGATTAAAATCTCCGGTTGTGTTTTTTTTTCAAACTCTAGCGTTTGAGAGGTTGGTCTTCTCTGTCTCGTCTCAGTTGACATTTAACTGGAGCTGAATTTGGTGACAGCTTTGGTTCCCTCGGAAACGGCGTGCTTGGCGAGTTCACCAGGGAGCATAAGACGAACAGCAGTTTGGATCTCTCGCGAAGACAGAGTGGCTTTCTTGTTGTAAGTAGCAAGCTTTCCAGCTTCAGTCGCAATGCGCTCGAAGATATCGTTGATGAAAGAGTTCATGATGGACATTCCCTTCTTAGAGATACCAGTGTCGGGGTGGACCTGCTTCAATACCTTGTAGATGTAAGTTGAGTAGGATTCGACACGCTTCTTCTTCTTTCCAGAACCGGAAGACGACTTCTTCGCGGGGTTCTTGGCTGGGGCAGCCTTCTTGGATGGGGTCTTCGCCATTTTGGTTGTTAGTCGTAAAGGATTTGAAAGTGATCAGAGTTGATTTTGTGAGACCGACGACCAGGAGAAAGGGAAATCGGTTGTGTTCGGTTGATACGCGTAACAAACCGTACTTTGAACGCGTTTTCAACTTGGATCATTTGTTAGCGTGAGAGAAATTTAAATCTTGTTCGGAAATCGCGCCGGTTTGATCGAGCGTACGAATAGTAATAATTCTACACAATATCCGGGTTTCTTTGTCGATTGACGTCCAGACGATTGACTTTCAACAAAATCGGGCGCGTCGTTCAGGCTCGCAAAATTCCTGGCGCGTTGTGTTATCTTCTTTCGGAACACGATAAATGGACTCAAAACGGGGCTTCACCGTTGAAACCTAGAAAATCAATTCTTATACGTCTTTGGTCTCACAAAACAAAATCTCAAAGCTTACGCATTCGATACTAATAGCAACACACAATATTCAATCATGTCTGGTAGGTCGACGATGGTAACTCAATACCACTACATGTACCCCGTAGCGAAGAATTGATGCCTGGTGTATGAAGCCATTAGTGTTTGTCCAGGACATTTGTCGCTCTTCACTAGTTGAGTCGAACTCACCATCCGTTACTCTATTCATCGGTCATGAACAGGAAAAGGAAAAGGAGGTCGTGGAGAAAAGAAGTCCACCACCGCGTCTGCCAAGGCCGGTTTGCAGTTCCCCGTCGGTCGTATCGGACGTTACTTGCGTCAAGGCAAGTACGCAACTCGAATGGGAGCCGGAGCCCCAGTGTATCTCGCTGCCGTTCTCGAGTATCTCTGTGCTGAGATCTTGGAACTCGCAGGAAACGCAGCTCGTGACAACAAGAAGACTCGAATTGTACCTCGTCACATCACCCTTGCCGTAAAGAACGATGAGGAACTCAACAAACTTTTGGGTGGAGTCACGATTGCTTCTGGAGGTGTCCTTCCAAACATTCACGCCATCCTCCTTCCCAAGAAGAGTGGCAAATAAGCAACGGGCCAAACACAAACCCTCATATTCTAAGGTCGAAAAACCAATACAAAAACACAATAACCGGAGATTTTAATCTCCACACACGGAAACAGAAACACCGCGCTTCCAGGCGCATCCCGATAGTCGAACCATTTGAACAGCAGCATACGTTGAGTTTGTAGGACCTGGAGTAAATCTGAGACACGATTAGAGGATATCACAATCTCTTTGATCTCGGTAATAAACCAAACAGCATTGATCTGAATCGTAGAGGCAACGAACAATACAGTTCCCGACTATCCGACGAAGATGCGACGAGACGAGAAGAGTCAGTCAAGACAGAAGAACGAGCCACATCTTGATTGAAAAAGGGCATCGCCTTGCGATAATCAAATTACTCAATTTTATCTCGTGACTCAAAATCACTTGAGTCTGACAAAAGAGCATTGTCGTCATTTCAAAAATTAGATTCAAAATTCAAAAACACTTGTGGGTAGATAAGGTTAAGGTTACTTGTGCCCGTCCGTATCCTTAGCGATCACTGCCGTATGTGTAGTTTGAACAATGAACGCTTGTGTATTTTTACCAGTTAAGTAAGGTTACCTACCCAATATGTCGCCCGTTTTCTTGCCCACACACTTCGGTATCGAAACATGGTGTGGTGACGAATCATACCAGAACCGGTCTAGCCCTGGTAGACTTTTCTCAAGAGGATGAAGCGGTGTGTGTCGTTGTCGTCACAGCGACTACTCCCTACATTTTACCTTGACTTGAGTAGGTTGATTCTGTTGGTATTTTTACTCCGTGTAGGCGTTGTCGATGCATTCACAACGTTCCCATTTGCCAGCAGTCAAGCTTGTACACCGAAATTCGACGACCATTTTGGAATTGGCACGATCGTCGAGAACGGAAACGATGCTCTTTTTATGGTTGGAGATGACAGCACCGATGCTGTGAGGGATGTCGTTGGGTGCATACACCATACAGCTCTCAAGACGAGGAATATTACTTTGGCCATTCAATTTTACAGTCTCTTGGGATTTGAACCTACCGCAAAATTTAAGGCTGGACCGGCAAGAGCTGCATGGCTGGAACAGCAGCAATTCGATCCCGCAGCAGATTCAACAACAACACTTCCAAAATCGCGAATCGAGCTGATAGAAGTACCGTCTTGGCTTCTGAAAGAACCAGAGGGGATGAAACGGCGTGCCTTGGATCTCTTTGAACACCAAGAATACCTAGGACAAAACCACTTGGCTTTGGATGTGACCAAATCCATACGTGACAGCGAAATTTCTGCATCGCCATCCGCGACAAATCAAACTTTCCTTCTTTCCACATGGATGGAAACACTGAACGAGAAGAGTCTTCGACTGTTTCGGAAAACTCTTCGTGTCGCTCTCGAGGCAGAACAGTTCATGGTTGGCAATGTTGTGTACGAGCGAGCTTTTATCTATGATGCCGATGGTGCACTCATTGAATTACTGAACGAAGCAGCGGAGTTGCCTCAGCAGATTGATCCAATGGCTGGTTGGGAACGATACGAATGGTTCAAGGAAACGAATGTGGGTGATTCTGAGAACGACGATAGCCAACGCCAACAGTGATTGCTTTATGCTTGTTATCAGGGGTGTCGCTTTAAAGGGAAATAATCGCATGCATGAAAAAGTTTTTCAAATTTGATCATTTTTGGTATGGACTTGTTCGCAAATTTTGTGGTGTTGTGTTTGGACGTCACAATTTATGCCGACTTTCGTCTCTTCTTGCTCTTTGCTTTCTTTGCCTTTTTGGCCGATCCAGTTAGCTTTTCGTCGGTTTCGGTGTCTTCTTGTTTGGAGCTAGTGGATGCTATGCTCTCGATGGAGTCTCTCTTTTTCTTCTTCTTTTTCTTCTTGTCTTTCGTTGAGCTCGTTTCACTGTGTGTACTGTCCATAGATTCCTTCCGCCTCTTCTTTTTGGGACTTCCATTCTCCTTCTCTTCCTTCATAGCATCCTCGGGCGTGTCTGGTTTCTCTTCGGGTGCATTTTCTTCTAAATCATCTTGGCAGGCTTTGTACCCCGGAAAATCAAAATCAATCCCAAGCGCCTTGAGGCGTTCTCGCTTTTTCATTTCCCTCTGCACTAGTCGCGATGTGATCTCCTTGCACTTTTCAGCGTTGGCAAGATTGCTATTGCGCTTTTGCGTTTCCAATTGGATCTTTTTCTTTCGTTTGTTAATGATCTCGTCGGTATCGAAAAACATACCGGGATGAGAGGGTCGGAGCTGGCAAACGAGACGTTGCTTGTCAAGGAAATAACCGTGGAGTGTCTCGCAGACAATTTTTGCCGTTTCGTTGTCCCCGAACCGGATGAAGGCAAATCCTTTGGGCATGCCAGTTTCGATCTTTCGGGCGACTCGGCAATTGTAAACCTTACCAAACTGAGAAACAAACCTCCGGAGGTCTAATTCTTCAAAATCTCTGGGCAAATGTCCTATATACAAAACAAGATCTTTTTCTTCGTCATCGTCTTTGCTGCTGTTGTTGTCTTTTCCATCGTCATATTTGACCACTTTCTTCCCCTTTGACGATTTTGTCGATTTTTTGGTTTTCGTTTGCTTTACCGCAAGCACTGGCTTGTCGCCTTCTTCGTCACTGCTGTCCCATTCCGGTCCTAAGCGTTAAAGGTTGCATGGACGAAATGTGGTTGAGAATTATTTTCGTTTTGCGAAGAGGTATAGATTTTCCGCTCTGTATCGGTGCTGAAGTCGTATCGACTCCAATTATCACTACGTACCATCCAGTCCTTTCGGGATCTTTGCCTTCAGATTGCGTTGGAGTGTCTTCGACATGATTATAAATAATGCTTATAGGTGAGTCTTATGCTTCGGGGTTTGAAACGACGACAACAACAAAACAGTTTTGATCAGAGTGTCGGTGTACAAGTCCTTCGTTCGCGGTTGATTGATTGCGGGAGACAACAGTTCATGTTTTCTCGCGTTTTTCATGATCAAAAAAAAGAACAACAATATTCATGGATTGAAAAAATGGGTGGCCATTGGGATTGTTCGTATTTTGAACTCAAACGAGCTCGTATTTATTGAGAGCCAGAGGAAATCGTTCATGATTCATGATTCATGACTCATTTTTAGTTCATAATCACAGTACAAAAAAATTCGCACCGCTACCTTACTGTACAATACCATTACAACTTTAGTTCTTACCGGAGAGACAACTCTGATAACACGGCTTACGACGAATTACGTAAGCTACTCGTACCGGTTCTGTAAGTGTAGTGGTACGAGTCAATATGGACGCGAATATGACTTCACCGAATCAATCAATCGGGGGAATTCAGAACGAAGACGAACTCTTGTCTGCAGTGTCCATCCGGTAAGCTTACCCGGTAAACCTTACTGTAAGGTCTTACGGTAAGTTACGTTCGAAGAAATATCTTCGTCGCTGCGTTCGAAGTTCCAGGTCTTACGGGTAAACCTTACCCATTTCGGAGACAAAGTCAACGCATATTTCATTCAAATGTGCATGAGTGCAATCCATCGTTGGAACTAAGTCTTCGGTAGAAAGTCTCTCATTGGCTTTTGAATACAATGTCATCCAATGGTGCAGCAAATATAGCAGAGAAATCCGTGTCGGAAGCAGTAAAGGCAAAAAACAATCCTCTGTCGGCAAATCCTGCTTCTAAAGATGATGACCGGATAAAGCCAATCGAGAAAAGTTTGACCGACGACAGCAACCCGCTCGATGATTCTAATGACTTTGATGATATGGAATCGCTCCTGCCAAGCTAGTAAAGGAGTTGAGAATGGGAACTCTTCGATGAATAAGAAAGGCAAGGATCGAAAGCCTCAGTATCGAAGATAGCAACAACGGCAATTCCGAAAACAACAATACTAGGCTTGTACGCAAGGGAAGTATGTGCTGCGGTCTGATGCGGTCTACACGATCTGTCGGAAATATGCGCATTTTGTTTCCTGAATACTTTCATTCTTCTGGCTTGGGTGTTATTGGACCACACGCATTTCGGGCCTGTCGTTGTGTGGATGCTCCTGCTGATAGCAACACATGGTGTTTTGCAAGGAATTTACAAGCACAACCTAGGAATTGTGTCAGCCATAGTCTCGTATCTCTTCTTAGGAGTGGCTACCTTTCGATTGACCGATGTTTCCTTCCGGGATCCAGGGATTTGTTTGGATCAAGAGATTCCAGGCCATGAGCCCCCGGATCGAGCAAGTCAGTACCGGTTTTGCGATCGATGCAAGGTATGGCAGCCCCCTGACGGTGTGCACTGCCCGGAATGCAATGTTTGCGTAGCGGGATACGATCATCATTGTGTGTGGATGGGAACTTGCATAGGAAAGAAAAATTATCGACAATTCGTCAAGTTCAACTGCACGGTAAGTACGTATGAAATAGTTGAGTTCTTGTTCGAGTTCAATCCTGCTTGTGGTGACATGGCTATTGACTAACTAATAACCATCTCTTATCGCTGTCCACTATTCGCGAAGTGGGTTTTATATTGTATGTATTCTTTTTTCTGGGTTTTAACCATCGGCCCCCCGGTGATGAAAAAGTGATCGCAACTTGATTTCTACGTAACATTCATAATTAGAACACAAATATTATCTACACCAATCGCTGAACCTTGAATGAAACAAGATATAGTAGAGAAGCTCTATTGCACAGTCGATTCCGTTGTGGTTTCGACGGCAATGATTGCAAGGATCATGTATTGTGTTCTTTCTTCCATCGTAGATTGTGATATCCACTGTCACGTACTCTTACGTCGGAGGTACGCTCGAGCCTTGTCGATCGAAGCCAAGTCCCGTTGTCCTTTGCTCACGTCGGATTTTGGGGCACCCGATGAAGGCTTTCCGCCGGAATGCTTTGATGCAGCTTGCGCGCTTTGACAAGCCGAACAACCTGACGGGCTGCTTGGAGGGTACCACGGCATCCTTTGCCGAAGAGGTTGCAACGAAAGTGGATGGCAACGGAGGTGGAGAGAAGGAATGCCGATCGGAGGACGATGACATGGGCGAATCACTGGCGCCACTACCCGGCGGTGGGGTTTCTCCCACTACGTTGCGGGAACGAAGGTTCGACACGGGAGTTTCTCCCTACCTCGAATCGAGAACGAAGACCCGGAACAGGTGTTTCCCCCACCGTGGTTTCACCTTGCTGAATGTTGGGAGTATTGGGAACTGGAGTTTCTTCGAGAACCGCGGTGGCGTCGAAACGAAGAGATCTTTGCGGAGTCGTCGGAAGGGAGTCGTCATTGATGCTTCGGCTTTTGCTTTTGGTCCTGCCGATGCCTTCTTTCTGTCTATCGTTGCGATTGATCTTGAGCTTGATGTTATCATTCTCGCTCTTGCTATTCCTCCTTTCCAAACTAATTCCCTTTCGATTCACCAAAGGAATAATACCTCCTTTTCTCTCTCTGGACTGCATTCAGCTCCCTCGTTGCTTGTTTGGAGTGACCTTGTTCGGTACGAGAGATAGCGAGTCTCTTGTTGCTGCTACCAGTCGTTGGGGTAGGAACCTGTCTATTTGTCTTTGATGATGTTTTCCGAGGACAGCCGGAACACGTCGGTTTGATTCTTTTGATCTCTTAATTTTCTATTTTTGAGTTTCGCTAAAGCGTCGTTGTTTGTAATGACGGCCGCATTCTTCTTCTTATCTAATAGCTTGGATATATCATCCAGATTTCTATGAAAGTGACTACCTCGGTGCTTCTTTTTTGACGATGTAAGAGACGCCAAACGTTGTCGTTTCTTGGTCTTCGCAAGCTCTTGCAGTCTCTCCCGTTTCGATTTTCGCTTTTTGTCCAGAGATGCCTGGTTCAGAGCGCTCTTTGCTGCTGTCTTACCCCCAGGCAAGGAAGACGGTGCTTCGTATTGCTTTGCGTCTCTATCGGTGTCGACATTCGACGACGAAAACAAAGTACCGCCCATGGTGCCAAGATCGTCTTCCGGTTTGGGCCGATAGGGGTTGGGTATCTCAAAGGATTCGAAGATGTGCGAGACGATAGAAGAGAGCCTCTCCCAAAACCTTCTCTCCCGAGCAAAGCAGCGACCGATCAAAAATTCCGAAAGAGGAATATCCCGAGGCAAGAAAAAGGGTGCCCGAGACAATGTTTGAACCAAGTGGATGAGCACCAAGTCCTCCTTCTCCTTCTCGGACAACGGTTGTGGATCGGTCCGAATTTTCTGCTTCTTCTTCTTTGACTTTTTTGATTTCTTATTGTCTGTCTGACCAATCCTTCGTTGTCTTTGGGCCTCTCGATGCAATCCTATGGAGGCAACGAGCGCTTTCAGAACCATCGATTTCGACCAACGCGGTACCAATGCCTGTTGTTCCGTCGGTTCTCCCTCGGCGTTCGACGACATCGCACAGGCCAACAGCTCCAAGACCAAGACAACGTGCCATTCGATCTGTCGCAACTCGTAGGCGTTGGCTGCCTCTCGATCGCTGACCGACCGAGTCCGTTTCGACAATTGCGGACGCGACGGCGATGGTGCGACATCCTTCGTGGAATCAGCCGAATCGCAGATGTTCGTTTCTAGAACCGAAAACAAACACGGAACGATCGAATCCAAGACGGCGTCGTCTTCGTCTTCGTCTTCGTTGTTGCGTCCTTGTTTCCCTTTCGACCCCTTGGTTTTCGTTGGGAGCCTTGACAGCGCGAGCCGCGCTTTTTCGAGAGGAGTCAATCGCATCGTCTCGTCGGGGCGCTTCCGATGACGATCGTCGCGACGAGGCTCCCTTTCGTCTTTTTCGGTAGCGGCACCGTCACGTTTCGGCGCAGAATCTGTGTTGGTGTGAGTGCCACTACCGGCTGCCGCATCGATGTTTTCTCCACGAGTGCTTCCGTCGCAGTTGCGGATGCCGCCGCTCCAGGATCTGTTCCATGCTCTCAGCTGATCCGTGAACACGTGGTTGGAATTCTCCATACCGTACGTGTACCGACAAAGGCTATTCGTGACAACGTGGGAAATTCGGTGCACCCTTGGTTTCGTCGTGGATACAGTGGCTCTTTCCTCCCGTTATCACTCAATGATGGCCGCTGCCTATCTTCGTGTTTGATTTTTCGTTTCTTTCGACTTTCGTCTCCTTTCCTCGATCCTCGATCCTCGATCAACCATTTGCGAAAATCGATCTGGAACCGATCGAGCTTGGAAAAATGCGCGCCTTGTCCGAGCTTCGACCTATAAATGTTCTACGGTAAGGTTTATCTCAATCTCAAAAAAATAATAATAAAAAAAATGTAGTCCCATTTTTCCGGTGTCGGGGACTAAAACATTGCCAGAGTACTGGCTTAGTGTTTTAGTGTTGTTCGTTCAAATCTCGAACGATCAAAACGATCCATTCGACCATGGTTTCGATCCGCTTCGAGAGGCGACGGATGACCAAATCAGGACGCAGGACTTCAGCTTTCATCGGATGCTATTAATTTTTTGGCAGTAATCTTAATCTCGATACCATCTACGGAAAGTCTGTCCCTGACAACACACACGGGAGTTTCACCTTGATACGCATAGTCCATCGAAAACCAAACACGAAAGGAGCTACAGCATGAGTTCTTATGTGGATGCAACCAGCGGTTCGTTGGCGTACTGCCAGGCAATGGCCGGACAGTTTCCCGATCTTGCCGAGAATTACTATAGCAAGATCGAATCCTATTGCCAACAGAAATTGTGGCACCAATTGACCATGATTATTCTGGATTTTGTCTCGGACGATCACAAGTCTACTACTTTGCGTCCCGTTGCCAATGCCGGAGACGACAGCAAAAACACCTTTTTGGGACTGTATTCCAAGGTCGTTTCTGTTGTTGCCAAAAAGATCAATCAATTGTCCCTGTCTCGCATTGCCGCAGCGGTCGCCTTTTGCAGCTTGGAGGTTGGATGCACTCTGGACGAGTCTAAGAAAATATTGAAAGATTTGTTGGAAAAGCAAGAGTCATCCAACAGCAACGTTGCCGCCGTGCTGTATCTGCAATCCAAGATCAATCTCTTGATCCTGCAGGCGGACGATAGCGACAATGATACCAAGAAGGAAAAACTCGACAAGATATACACCGTCATCAAAACAAACGGTCCTCTGTTGAAGCAGCTTGTTTCGGACACACCGGAAGCCATCATTGTCAATTCGGCTCACTACGAGACTTCCATGACCTATTACAAAATCGTCGGCCCGCCCGAAGCCTTTTACAACGAAGCGGTCGATTACCTCAATTATTATCAGCCAAAAGAGGGCGATGCTGCCGCTACCGACACCAAATCTCAGACACTGGCAATAGATTTGTGTCTTGCCGCACTCACCGGTGAAGGGAGTCTACAACCTCGGTCAGGTAGTCAGCAATCCTATTCTCAAGGTTCTGGAACCGACTCCCCAGGCCTGGCTCGTGCATCTCCTACGGGCCTGTGCGCGCGGCAACGTCAACGACTTCAAAAAAGCTCTGCCAAGAGACTTATCCGGCTCAGATAGCCTCGCAACCCGCACTGGTCAACATGGGACAACAAATGCAGGAAAAGATCACGCTCCTGGGCTTGGTCGAGCTGGTCTTTGCGAAACCGGCCACGGAACGAAATCTGACGTTTGAGGAAATTGCCGAGGGCCTCGAAATACCCCTCGAGCAAGTCGAGTGGGTCATCATGAGAGCGTTTTCGGTCAAGCTCATGGAGGGAACGATGGACCAGGTCGAGGGAAGCGTCCACGTCACGTGGATCTTGCCGCGGGCGCTGAGCGCGGAACAAGATGTCGGATCTGGCCGGAAAGTTTGGAAGCTGGGCGGACCAAGGTGACCAGCACGAAGGAGCTCATGGAAGAGACCGAGATTTGTCCGCAATGATGCGGATGAGGTTCCCAGTTTCCGGGACTCGGAGAGAGGAAAGGTCAAACGACTGATAGCGTGAAAATAGTAGAAAGCGATGATTAAATAATAATACGGGATATTACACAAATCAACTTGCAGAATGGAATTTTCGTACACTTTTCATTCGACCAAAGAAATAGAATCCGTTTGGATGAAGCAAAATGGGGACAAATAGATCGGCCACTGATGGCAGGGAACGAAAGCTACGTCAACACTCTCACACGGCCTTTCACGATACTACTACTAATGAGTCCGTGAAACCATTTTCACAGGCATGCTCACGGTTCTGCCGCTGATGATGAGCATCATCGTACAATGATATCATATGCGTGCTATACGGTGTGTGTCTTTATTTTCCCTCCGATCATTGTTTCGTTTCGGATGTTACCTAGACGGGGGCGGGGTCGGTGGGTTTTCGTAATCACTCGTCTTGGTTCCCTGCTACGGAACCGGATGGATTGGCCGCGGTTTCGTTCGCACTTCCCGGAGTTCCGTTCCGTGATGGCGGGACTCGAAAGGATTGGGGCATGACGAGGCTGGCGGCTCCTTCTACCAGAGATTGTGCCACCGCCAGTCCGGCCACCACGGGGATGCTGTTGGTCATGTTTCCGAGGGATTCCAGGGACGGCACCGGAGTGGAAGAGGCGAGCCGCATCAAGAATTGGGCGGGGTCGACATCGCCGTTGTGCCGGCGTTGGTGGTCCTCCAAATCGTTCAGCCGGATCTCTCAGAAAGGACCAGGTCTCCGCGCGGTCGGGAGAGGAATCGGTCAGGAGATGCAGCTCGGTCGCCACGAAGATCGCTCCCAGTGCCGCGCGGTACGCGGAGCTCGAACGATCGGGAGATACGAGCTCGATGAATTCGCGCAGCTGCGATTGCGTGGTCAGCGGAGTCGACAGTCCCATCGCCATGCCCCTGTGCCACTGGCCGCTCTCGACAAATGGCAAGACTTGTTCCAGGCGCCACTTGATGGATTCGAACTTGCCGATTGTCTCGGTTGTCGGCGGTGCTGCTGCTTTCTTCTTTCTTCTTCCTCAGCTGTCGGTTCATGTCGTCCATGAACCAACCGACGAGTTCCGACGGCGAGAACATTCCGGACATGGAGATGCTAAGCTTTGGGTCTTGCGAGGCGGCAACCGTGATTGCCTCCTGCGTCCAACCGTAACGAGGTACTTGTTTCAAAGACGCTCGGGCAAGCCTGCTTTTGGTTATCTCCATGGAAGTCGAGTTCCTGCTTTTGCTGCTGCTGCTGCTGCTGCTGCCATTTCCATCGGTGCCAATCGTCGCAGTGGTTGTAGAAGTCGACCTCGTTGTAGTAGTGCTACGAAGCAAAAATGGTCTCCTTATCGCCTGCCCCTGTGACAAATTCACTACAAATTTCGTTGCACAGTTCATTATTTCCTTCTTTTTCCCGCTTTCTCGACCGGAAGGGTAGAATGTACAATCAACTGTATGGAATAAGATCGATGCTTAGAATAAGTTGCCTTTCACCCGTAGTCTGGGCGGTGTTTTGCACTTGGTATAACGAAGGTCGACGCAATAGAATTTGTAAGGAAGCCTAGTCCGATCTGACATGTTGCTTTCTCGGTCAAGTCTGTGTCGGTCTCAAAAAACCAATGAGGTGGTTAGTGGGGTAGAAAGAGTGAAAAGGGGGTAATAATGCACACAATGATGAATGAAGAAAAGTATTTTCCCCTCGAAAACAACATAATCTTAACGGTACACTAGATGATGCGAATGATACCTGCATCAATACAAAGGGTCATAAAACATCTCTCAAACACGCTAATCCAATTACAGTAGTAATTACTGTTTCCACAACAGGGTTGATCCTACCCTATCGCTGCCGGTACTACAAAGTACAAGCACTTATTGAAGTCCATAAAGAACTAAAAGACAAAAAGCCACAGTAAATCAATCCAAGTAACAGGTTTTGTTCATCTACTTTTGTACAGTAGTAATACTAGAAACTGTCATAGTCTTGAAGCAATGATGGGGTCGCCGCTGTACACCACCTAGCACATTTCATGATGAGACACTCTCACCCCCATCTTCAAACCATAACCTCATTTGCACGTGCTGAAGCCAACAGCTGTGCAAAGCACTTGAGCCCAAGTCTAGAAGACCTATTTTTGATTAGCCATTTCAATCAAAGGTTCGCATAGTTTCCTGTTTCTCAGAGTTAGACGTCTTGGAGGTTTTTCCTGTACTCCATACTTTGGATCTTAACTCAGATACGAGTGGGCCGTTTCGTGGCTGGTCCTATATCTGTTAGGTTTTGCCTTGACAATCATTGACCCAATATCAAGGGAGTCATCGTTGCTCTTTTTCGCACTGGTCTTCGAACTTGTGCTCGAGTTGAGAAGTTGGTTTCCTGCATATCGACGCTCTTCGAGATTTTCCTTCAGTTTCTCCTTAGTGTCTCGAAGCATCTTGTTCCGTTGCTCTGCTTTGTCCACGGCATCTTGAAGTTCGTTCACTTCATCAGGATTGAGGCAGGTAGATTGAACTATTCGAATACCAATTGTGCCTTTCGGATCTTTGCGTCCAATTGTTCCAGTCCCCGGCGATGAACTTGAATTTGCGGAGTCACCTATTTGGCTCGGGAAATCTTGGGATGGTTCCTGATGGCTTTCGGCTTTCCCAGATTCTCTCAATGCCTTACACAGATAAACCGTCTTCGGAACAAAAATTAGAAGCAGAACTGTGAATGAGGTTATCAGAACCAAACAACTTTTCAACAAGAAATCTTTTTTAGGATCATAATGGACCAACATGACCACAGGAAATCCAATGAGCCAGGCTTGTGCAAAGACGTAAATTGCTATAGTGATCCACATGCTTTCGGCATATTCCGTAGTAATTCTTCGGCATTCATACGCTTGAACGAGGGCCAGTATTACAGTTAAATAGTTGAAAAGCAGAAGCAAAGCAAACTTCCAATCCCCCTGCGTCGATTCACACCATCCCTGCGTAGACTCCTCGATAATGTTCAGAGCGTACAGATCAGGATCGCTGGCGTAAACAAGAGATCTGGTTGGTTCGATCAATCGCAAAGAACAAAGCGCAATCGACAATGATGAATATATTCGTGAGTCTCATCAAAATCGAAGTCAAGACTTTATTCACAAAACAGCAATGATTCCCTTGATGCAAAGATACGAGAAGCTAGCATCTTCATTTCAACTCTCCTTCTCTCATTTGGACGTACCGGACCCATTCGTGTCGCTGTGATGTCGTCCACAGGAAGAGAAGAATGAAGTCGATTCCAAAGATGGCCATAAATGGTCCAAGTATATCCCAATGTGTAATTTGAATCCGCTGCTCGTTCCGGGGCATGTTGAGGACCTAATCCAATAACATCACAATCGGAAATCATGAGCGAAAATCCGAGGCGCAATCGTCGCTTTCGATCGAAGTATTCAATTCTGGTTCGTCTAATTCGTCTCATCTTGACTCACCTTAGCCGCCATCCAAATTTTTGTGAAAAGTGCAGAAATGACAGCTGTAAATCCCAGAGAGTACAACCAATAATTCGCATAACAGCAGATCAATATTACATTAATAGGAGCAATATCATCTTCAATGCCCAATGTAAATACCGACTAAAGTCATGAAAAATGTTCCAGCGCAAATCAAGTACAAAAATACAGGTTGTGATGCTATTTCAAAATCAAAAGAAATGTATGAATGGTGGAAATCGATCAGAAAACATCATACCTGGTCAGATTCAAGGATGCGTTTGAACATTTAGAATGACAACTCGTAACCCTGCAAAGAAAAACATACCTCGTATAACCCGTTCCCCCTCATACACCCATACCACGAACGCGAACGCGATGGAAGTAAGACAACTCAAAGCCGCAAAAGCCCATATGGTACCACGTACTGTCCAACCAATATATAGATCGGAGGCTGGCAAAGGCACATGCACACCTAAGGATTGTTTGCTGAAAATACGAAGTCGGCAAATTGTCTTTCATCTGACCGCGCGCATCGTACATTGCGATCATCATTTGCCACGACTGTTCCGCTGACAGGGCGACCTCTTCTCGTCTAGCCTCGGAGTAATCCCCCTCCAATAAATAGTCGTAAACCCGATCATCGAGATCCAGTAAAAGATTGAATGCGTTGGGGATACGAAAGGGAATAGCGGCATTCGGATTCCTTGTCAGTTTTTTCATAGTGTTGTCGTAGTTCTGGATATCGGATTTCTTCAGGTCCGAGTAGGTCAAGGGTTGCTGAACCTTGTCGTGACCCGGAACACTATCGCCAACCCCAGAAGCGAGGACGAATGTGTAAAACTTCTTGACCTCTTCCTGTCGGGTGGGAGACACCAGCCCGGACACGGTGCCGATTGTGGCATCTACGGCTCCGAAAGGCACCTGGTTGACGAAACCAAAATTCTCGATCTCCTTTCCGTACGGACAAAGCGTTGCGGTTCCCAGGAGTTCGCAGTTTTCGTCACAGCTCTCGGTACAACTGACCATTTTATGCGAACGACTCCCGCCGCTCGGACTCTTTGACTCGCCGGAACTTTTTCCAATTGTGCCGACGACGACGCTCCGATCCAACACCTCTTTCGAGCCCGGCAGCGGTACAAATCCGATGTTCTTGTCTCGCAATAATTCGTTGTCGTGATCAATCGAAATGGTCCACGCACACCGACCCGCACGAAAATTGTTCATGCTGTCGTGCGCATCTTCCATGAGCGATCTTAGTCTGCTGCTTCTCACCTGGTTCTCCATCCATTTGAGAATTCGTGTGAGGGTCGGTTGAAAGAGCGGGTCGATCCCGCTCCGAGTAGTATTGTCGATTCCCACCATAAAACCCGTCGTGTTTCCCTCGTACTGCGTCATGCTTGCCATCATCATTCCCAAGTAGCTCATGGTCTGGCTGCGACATGGTTGGCCGTTGAGGCTCTTTCGTTTCCGACAGCCGGCCTCGCTGAGAAGTCCCATACAGGCTCCGTAAACCGACTGGGGCCCATCCGGGCCACCCCCAAGCAAGGGCGGTTCTGCGTTCGACACAGCCGCCGCAAGGGTCGTCCAGTGCTCCCACGTTTTGGGTGTGGGAAGATTGAGGGCGTCCAGATAATCCTTTCGGAAGAGAATCATGGCTTGCGAACCCGCCATGATGGGAAGGCCCCGGATTATCCCATCGAATGTGGCTACGTTATATCGGTAGTAAGGCAAAAGATCTTCGATCGGGGAGTAGTTGTTCGTTGCTTCCCGGGTCCAATTGGCCAATCCGTGACCGCCCTGCATCTTATACATCCCCCCTATGAATGCCGGGGGTACCACAAAGCCGTCTATGATAGCCGACGGCGATTGCAACTCGTTGGTAACTTCGTAGTCCAAATCCTGGAGGCTGGGCACGCTTTCGATGCGAATCGTGGGAGCGTCCGGGCGAGATTTTCGGTAGGAATCGACGTAGGCTTGGAGTGCCGATTTTGGTTGGTCCCACGTAAGGATTCGAATGACGCGGGGACTCGTCCCATCTGAGTTGTAATCCTCGCGATGGTGGTTGTAACCGTTGGAATCGCTTCGAACATTCCTGTTCTTGCTGTATCCTTTGTCCCCTGCCGGGACGTGCATCGCCGAAGACATGGTCGATCCGATTCGTTCTTGCTTGATTTCGCAGGACCTACAGCATTCATCCGAAATCAGATCTCGACTCCCGGGTTCCGTGCCGTAGTTTTCGAAAAAGGGGTTCGATGATGGCGGCGATGAAAACACCCCGACAGCCATGGTTGCGGCGAGCGCAAGCAAGTTCATGGTTTCAAATACCGGTATCTTCATTCTGATAGCGATTCACATCCAGTTTTGATTGATTCAACCGGTGAAGTAGTTCAATCAATGTTTCATTCTTCAATTCGTTCCGAAAGAAATGAATAGGCTTTCTGTTCAGCATGGGTAGAGCGCCGACAGCGTGCAAACTCAATCAAAGTCTGAGAACTATCCGGTGGGTTGGTAACGAAAACCCTCTTGTTGATTCTTGTTCGATGTTTTCGTACTTCGGCAAAAAAGGACTGTTACTCGTACGCAGTAACTTACTTCTGTTTTCGAATTTTTCTACCAAAGTTCAAAGTATTGGATAACCTTACCGGTACCGGTAGGTAACTTACCCATGTCGTACCGGTAACCTACCGGTACTTAGATTATGAATTAGTACCGTGATTTTGAGAGTACTACGTAATTGACTCATAAGGTTAATAATTAATCTTACCGATGCCGTTTTTGCGCATTTTTTTTCACATCTTTTCTGTCGACTTATTGGGTTCTGCTGCTAAGCAGTAAGAAAAAATAATACAAATACCCGAACAAGTAAGAGTACTTCGTAATAAGTACGGGGCGCCAATTTTCAATGGATAAAAAAAATAATAGTTCGGGGTAAAAAGAAAAAATCCAAAGAATGTCATTGTAAAACGCGGTGAAAAGTGATCCGCTAGTAGTTTTCCGCATGTCCATCCCAAGAAGGCTGTCAAAGCCCCCGAAAACAAGAAAAAAATTGTCGAGCGTCGAGCGTCGTGCGAAACAGATTAGCATACATTAAAAGTCTTAAGTCGTGATGAAAAGTCGACAGTGCGGGGCATCATCTCACACCTGCATCGCCGAGAAAGCGCGTATGATACGGCGCCCCTATTCCCGAGTAAGATTACCTACCGTACTTGATTGATAGAAAACCTGGTCAATCAACAAAATAGAGGAGTCCCTCTTTTAGCACATTCCATCAGGGAAGTTGTTGAAACAGCATTTGGTGTGCTTTTTGGCTCCTCGGTGCGTTTGTCACTGCCGACAACACCAATTCAATCCTGGGATATTTGCCTGTCGAATGAATGGATCAGTTTCCGGGCCGGGGTGCAAGGATTACTGATAGAGAGCAACAATACCGCCGAGGCTTGTTCGGGATCCCACATCTAAAAAGTACGACGTAGTCGGCAGTCTCATTTTCATTTGCTGTCATTGAGATCGGATTCAATTCGTATGGGAAACAATACGATCCGAAACTGATACGAAACCGAAGAAGAATCATTCCCGACCAAAAATGACGGAGGACGCGGCAACTCCTTTCGAAGGATCGAATTGCGACTGCGATGTGTTGCGTTCGAAACCTCGTCGTTCTCTACGAGGGCGAAGAATTCGGGGAGTATCTCGAGTACCACGCTGCCAATTACCAACTCCTCCACAATCACATTTTCATCACTCTCCAGGACGCATCTCGCGCGCAAGGAACCCGATCGGATTCGGGTGAGCACCACGCCGAGAACGGTGAACTCACCGAGGGCAAAGCCCTGCTCGAATACATCGACGATATAGAGGGACGCTGGGACGGTGTCGTTTTCCCCGGCCACATGGTAGGTGCTCTGAAGGATTCCGACAAACTCTGGGATTGGAACGAATTTCTTCTGCGGGAGCAAAATGCCAACAATCGTTTCCGGAAAAATCCAATGGAGATCCAATGGGCGGACATACAACCTTTTTATCGATCGCAGGCCCAGCAAGTACGACGCAAGCACCACGGCGTCGTCACCAATGACATCCGTCTGGAAAGAGCCGGATGATGCGGATCGAACGACGCTGTATGCACCTCTGGACGGGGACGTCTTGACTCTCTTTTATCGAAAGGACTTGTTCGCCAAACACGGCATCAAAGTGCCCAGAACCTGGGATGGTTACAGGGCCGTAGCGGCCTTTTTCCACGGCAAGCCATGGGGACCCAACAATACCCCGCTCGTGGGGAGTTGCGTCAGCAGAAAACTGCAGCGATGCAATGGTGGCAACGCAAAGATCAATGCGTATTGGGCGTCGCTGGTTTTGTCCACGATGACACAGACCGAGGGGACCAAGTCGGGCTTTTTGTTGAATCCGGATAATTTAGGATCCAATATTAGGATGAAGCCATGGAGGAAACCCTTCGAATCTTGGAAGAACAAGAGAGCTTTGGAGACCCAAACGAGTTGACAGAATGTGATCGCGTTGCCAACAACGCAACCGCCATGGAGGACAACCTGTTGCTCCATGAAGGCAACTGCGCCATGACATACGACTGGGCCAACAAATTCACGACTGCCATGACGAATGCCGAATACAATCGAAGCAATATCGGAATCGCTCGGACGCCCGGGTCTAGTCGGGTTCTCGATCGAAAAACAGGGCGTTTGGAAACTTGCACCCCGACATTGTGCCCGCACGGAATTTACTACGACGACATTGGAATCGTGAATCGGCCTTTGTATTCCGCCTTTGGGGGATGGATGGGTGGCGTCTCCGACAGCGCTCCGTCTGCGAACCAACACGCCATGGCAGATTTTTTTTCTTACGTTTCGAACCCATCGCAATCCTTTCCGGATGTGCTACCCAACCAAAGATCTCGGTTCATGAGCCCCTTTCGATATTCTCACTTGAAAGTATCGGGTTGGAACGACTGCGGGCGTTGAAGTAGCTGCGGCATCGCAATATACCGAAACAGTCAGAGAGGTAAACTCGCAAAATACGGTGAGCGAGATCCGAATCCAACCCGGATCAGAAATTCGAGATATTCTCGACGAAGAAGTATACCGCTATCTGTTTGCCGAGAAAGGAATCGAAAGTGTGAGCGCGGACCCGACAGATGCTGGGGCAGATGCGACAAGGCGTTCCGACACAACCAACGCCATTGATATGAGGATACGAGAAGCTTTGTCTTCATTGGACTAAATCCGATGTTCTAAGGAGCTATCAATCGTCACTGGGATACTCGAAGTCTGTCATAGAAGGTGAATATATGAATTTCATCGAAACACAGTACAGGGATGCAGGATGGTGCATTTCAATATTTATTTGTTCAATTGTCTATCGGAATAATATTGTGGACTATTTGGAACCGAAACCAAAGAGCCATGCGAGCTTTTCAGCCATTTTTGATCATTCAGAGCGCTGTGGGGATCTTTTTCATGGGAGCAACACTCATTCCGTTGGGATTTGACGACTCGATCTTGAGCAAGGAGGCACTCGACATTTCATGTGTAGTTATGCCGTGGATTTATGTCTTTGGATTCACTCTTTTCTTTTCTTCTATCTATTCGAGTATAAGATGGTGTTTCAGAATATTTAAATTTCCTGGAAAATACGAGAGAATAACGATCCGGCCAATTGAGTCATTCCTGATTTTTTGCGAGCTTTTCATGTTGAATGCAATTCTACTCGGCTTATGGACCTTCTTTGATCCTTTGAAATGGCAGAGAAGAGAGAAATGGACTGATGCACCACCATACCCCACCCATATCAGAACAATTCAAACTTACGGAAGTTGTCGATCTGACAATTTAAACTATCACTGGTTTGGAGTCGGACTATTCGTTCTGAATTTGGCTGCATGCTTCATCGCCATGCTTCAGACGGTGAGGTGTCGTTTATTGGTTTTCGAATACCACCATTTGCAATGGCTTCAGTTACAATTTTTGCCCGTATTTGAAGCATGGATTGCCTTCGGTCCTATTTTGCCGATACTGTCCGAACGCCCAACTGCAAGATACATCTTGCTTGTGGTCATCATTGCATCTAGCTCGATCGGCTCTGCAGTGGCTGTTTTCGCCCCAAAAGAGTGGTACGTGCGGAAAGACAACGCGCCAGCATTCGGCAGAAACAGCAAGAAAAATACACTTGTATACGAAATGAAACCAAAACCTCCGCGCGAGTCGCCACCAGATGGTATAAGGGTCTTAAAACACCCAAAGGTAAGGGAATACGATTTTTATGACGGAATCTTGGAGTGACGTTCGGGTAAAATGAATCTCATAGATTTTTCTGCATTCTTCCTTCGCTTAGGTTGAAAGTCTGCAACACGTGTTGAATCTTCAACTTAAGCTCGAACACTACAAGAGAGCAAACACAGAGCTAGGAATTGACATTCGAATATTGCAAGAAAAGTTCCGATTGCTAACCGGAAAGGAGAAACTGGATGTGGTAAAGGGTATTTTTTCGAAAGAAATCAACGATTTTCATAATTCTCGAGGCCCAACTTCGGCAGCGGAAGACGACGCGTGGTTTGGAATGTCTTCTTCACTCGGCCCTTCTGAGGATTTTGATATTTTAGCCATGCCAGCGGAAGATGAAGAGCACGAGAATGAAAAAAACAAGACTGCTGAAACGGTAGGATTTTTAGAGATGTTGATGGAGGAAAGCCAGCCGCAGGTGCAAGAAACTGAGAACGAAAATAATGGCATAGAGGTGTACGAAGCTGGGAACGAAAATGATGATACAATTAGGCGCCGCAATTTGATACTGCTGGACGCGTCATTCGAATCTACATCATCTCGCTCGTTGAACTCAAACAAGTCTCCCTCGGCTGTCCCCAATGCCTTGCACGATAGCACAGGGCTTCGAAAATTCGGAAATGCACCCTCTGGTACCTCAGACACTAGCAGAAAGGCCAAGTGACTATTTCGTCGGAAAGGAAACAGCTCGAAATGAAACAAGCAAGTTACAACTCGAAGCTCAATCTACCGGTGGGAACTTAATAGGCGACTCGGATACAATAGAAACCGATTGCGAAACGAAGTCAAACGCAATAGAAACCGGCTCATTTTGTTCAAGCAAGGGGATTCCCGAAGTTTGGGGTGACGCTGATAATATTGATGATAAATCCGTTGACGGACAACCTCCCAGTAACGAAGGATGGAGCACAGAGATCCAATGGCAACGAAAAGCGATCAATAACTGGTGTGACAATCGTGATGAGGTGGGCTGTCTTGATAAAATTATTGACAGAGACGATTTTGAAGAACTTGAAGTCTGAAGCAACAATGCTGGCAGAGGCATTTAAGTTGAATAGTACTTTCTTAGAAAGCATTTCTGATCTCCAACCCAGCACCGATGGAAGTGGTGACTTGAAATCGAAGGAAGTCCACGATCGTAACGTTCTCACTATGAATGCTCTCCAACCCAGCACCGATGGAAGTGGTGACTTGAAATCGAAGGAAGTCCACGATCGTAACGTTCTCACTATGAATGCTTCCCCAAGCTCAGATACGACACGCAGTATTTCAGCAAGTTCGTATGCGACTGAAAATGGTAGCAAAGGGTCACCGATGCGGTTGGCTGCGCAACCTGTCTCTCCGAAAGAAGTTACGATTGGTTCCTCGGGAGTAGAACCAGTCTCCTTAGTATCTGCCGGTGAATCGAGTGGTACGAGTGACGTACGTTTTACTGAAAGAGAAACTGAAAACAGGGATGAAGGTCTTTCAAGGGAACAAAACGCTGGAGAGCCTTCTAGCGACTGTTCGAATCAAATTGAAACAAATAAGTCTGGTATTGCGGATAAAGTTGCCAATGTGGATGTGGATGTTAGCCAAGATGATGGAGGAGACACTGCTGTGTTGGATCCCCCCATACCAACGAATACGTCACCGCAATCTTCTCAAACAAACCCCGAGGGTGGAACAGCTACATCGAATCAGGCTTCGATTGCATCGTCGTCGTCTCCTGTACCGACACGGGTGCCAGTAGCTTTGAATTCGCAGTCAAGCGTAGCTAAAAGCGGCAGTAGCACTTCGTACTCGATTGGAGAATGGACAGCAAGAGGGAGAATTGGAGGTTTGCTTGCCGATCTATCCGACTCTGCATCATCATCGAGTTATTCTGAGAGCATGACAGACTCCATGTCTTCGAGGGATATGGCAAGATCTCCTTCGCCTCTGGATATTCCAGTGGCGAAAGCTATTGACAAACAATCAAACAATTCGGATCATGATACGGTGAAAGTTGCAAACGGTGAGCACGTAGGTTCAGCTATCGATGAAGAGAAAGGAATTGAGACCGAAAAGATTTCGACCACAAGACAGAAGAAGCGGGAACTGGAAGCATTGCGAAATTCTTTACGGCACTCTACTAGTTAGTCACGATTCAATACTGGCCATTGGATTGGTTGTTAACTCATTACACATGACGGACGAGGAATCTTCGTATCTGGGAAATGTTCATAGTGCTAGAGTTTTTCATATCAGAACAACAATTTGAAGTTTCGTTCCAAATACAGCATAAATTCTTTTGATGAATCTGAAGAAATCATCCTGAAATATATTGACATTACTGTTCATTTTCTCTTCCAGGAGGTGCCTTGCTTTACTTCCATTTCCTTACTACTTGTGCATCATGATGCATCATGAATCAGGTTCTGTCTTGGTTGAATCTGCCATTCTTCTTCGATCTACCTGAAGATTGTTGTGAGTGTTCTTGATGATTCATTGGTGCATAGTACTTCTTCAACTGCTATGCCAATGAATTCCGCAATATATCCCTTGCGTCAAAATGCCCTTCGGCATTGTCCACGACGATTCTTCGTTTTCCAAGAGAAAACAAACCAACTTTCAGGCTATCTTTGCTATGACGGTGCTTTGAACAAGAAAAAATAGAAATTCTGAAGGAAGAAAACAAAAAGAATGCTTGCACGAAAATAGAGAAAGAAGCAACTAAATGACAAGGCCCATCTACATGATGTTAGTATGATGGAGAAGGAATGCCAACAATGCAGGTACAAAAACAACCAGTGAAACGTGGTCTAAGATTCTCTCGCGTTCAACCTTGACAGAAATAGATGATACTCGTACAATCTCCTCTGTTTCCTGCTTTGAAAACAAAGTTGTACGAGTTTGTGTCAGATAAGTAGTTGAGATAATAATAGTCCTAATATTATTATGATGATGATCATGAATCCAGAATCCAATCCATGCTTACCTCCATTCTTGCACCCCATTACGTATTTTTGCGTAGGTAAGATTACATACCGTACGTAACCTTACTTCTGTTAAATCCGATCGGTCGTTGCATCGATCGATCGGTGGAATAGGCTGTCTGACTCACTCGAATGATCAACAATGCCGTACGTACCGGTACATCGAATGGTGATGGATTTGTGGGATGCATGATGCATTCAACAATCACCGTGAATTCTCCTAGATTTGCTCAGAAGTCCATCGGGTAGAGTCCATCAGTTCTGTGTTCGAATATCTATGTTTCGATTAGGAATACGAATGCAGAGACGATGATATCTCAATTTCCAGTCAGAGGTATTTCCCGATTCATTGGATACAGGTTGGTGGCTGTAGGAAGAGTATGTTCTTCCACCTCTTCAACTAGAACTGCGTCATCGCTGCATTCGCCCGAGGGAGACGATGCCGAAACCTCCATGCAAAACAATAGCGCGAATAATGGGCAAATTTCTGCACCTGAATTGTTTCCCTGGAGATCCGAATCATCGCCACTCCCTCGTCTCATTCCTGGGACACCCGAACAAAAGAATATTGGACTGTTGCTCACAAGCAAAAGTCAAAAAGTATACGGGAACTCATCTCTGAATGCCATCGTCACAGCCTACATGTTTCTGAACGTTCCCTGGTACGAGCTTTTCTGGATCTCTCTTTTCCAAGACGAATTGACGTCGGATATATCCTGGTGCTTCACGAAGGGCGTCGCTGGTCTGTTATCGAATCTCCCTACGAATGGTGGGGGGGAACCAATACCTGCTCATCGAATAATTACTGAAGAAAATGACGGGACATGCAGAATAGATTTTCGCGAGACTATAGAGATCTGTCGGAGCGATGAAAATGGGTCATATCGCATCACTCTTGTGAACTGAGGATGAAAATAATAATGGCGACAGCAGCAGCAAGAAGAAGAAGAAGAACAACGGCGGTGAGGAAACCAATGCGATTCGCCTTCGACAAATGTTTCACGAAAAAGTTATCGAACTGTATCAATCTTCGGTTGACAAAGTTGCGGGGAAAACGGACGACGGTGTTCCGAACGAAATGCTGGGAACCAAACAACGTCTTGAACTGCGTCTCAGAATGACTCCCTACGATGCAAAATTCATAACCCTCTATGCAATTCCGTATTTGTCGAGAAGAAATTCAATAAGCGATCCCGCACTGCTAAAATTGTATCGCGAGATGTTGAACTCGCCGTCGCGTGCTCGAGCAACCTATCTGAGCCAACTTCGACAGGAACACTTGGAAATCAGAGGATACATGGAGAGCACCATCATTGCCCAATGTTTGGTTTGGTGCGATGAATTATTTTACGTCAAAGACCTAGCAACAGGCGAGGTTTTACAGGGGCAGAAAGGAGAGGATGATCCTTCCGCTTTCGACACACGGGCAAGCAAAAGAACTCCCCACCTCGTCCGAATGGAACGAACAGTAATTACAAAGAGAGATCCAATCACTGGCGCGTTTGAAAACGATCAAGAAAATTGGATCATCACTGACATTGACGATTTGTTGGGTGGAAATTTGTTGGTCTAGAATGAAACGAATGAAACAGAAAATTGAAACGTCCTTGACAGAATGGATCGCAAACTATAGTCATGGAGAAATTATGATGCTTGTTCGAAGAGCATTACGCCATCGCAGAAATCGTCCTATGCTCCAGATGGAAATTTGTGGGTCACAGCCCAACCTCGGTTGAAGTTTGACACAATCTTCATTCTTGCATCCAAACAAACCTACCAAAATCATGAGTCCTTTCATCACTTTCACTTCCACTCTCATGCAAGTCATGCATTCCATTCAGTACTGCATATCGTGTCAGGAATAAAGTCTTCCTTTCTTGTGGGGCTACCATAATGCTATTCCCATCACCGACGTATATCTGTACTGAGATGGAAATCCTTTTGTCATCGATCGCCTCTCACTTGAAAAACCATTCGATGCGTGCAGTAGGACCGATTCGGCATGAACTGAGATGTTGCTTTCCGACAACTATTCCTGCCAAGTTTGAGCCGTAGACTTCACGCACCAGAAAGGAACTCACCATCAAGGAATGGCCGACATGGTCATAACATCATCTCACAACAATTGACAAAAAAAGATCGACTTGTTGACCACCGATAATCTTAAAGAAACTAAATTTGTACTTGTCTTGCATACCACCGACCACCGATTTCGACGGGCTGAAAAAGCTCCTACCGGTACGTGTACGCACCATCTCTTACAAACAAAATCCAATTTCCCGCATCAAACATCATCAAACGAAATCAGCGGGAAAGTTCGAAAGTGTGGAAATCAGTACTGTAGTTAAACTAGGAAACCATAATATGCTTCGATTGAATTCAGGAGAGCATGAGGACGAGATTCGTGGTCGATAGCCCACCATTCTTCGTCTCTCATATCTTACTTACTGTTGTTCTATTGCAATTAGTGGCGTCATCGATATCCATTGTGCCCAGTTCCAACACAAGGAGCGGGAGTCCATACCATCATACCTACCCACTTCACGGATACTTGGGAAGAGGAACCCGAGTTATCAATCGATCCCCTTCGTTTTCTTGTTTGCGAGTCAAAATGGTGGATTGTGAGATGAAGGATGCAAAGGCATCTACCTTGCCAAGCGGCGAAGAGAACAAAGATAACGGTGCCCCCACTGCCGGCACTCCTACAAACGACGAGAAGGAGGACGCGAAAGGCGGGGAGAGCCTTGGAACGTACGATGAAAAAGAAAAAAGTCTGGGAATTTCGGAATACCTTTCAACAACGTCTTTCTCGGGGTTTACGGCCGTGGTGAAGGCGAGATATTCGGACTTTTTGGTTCACGAAATCGATTTGGATGGAAACGTGGCACAACTGACTTCGTTGGAGGTGCCCAAAGTCGAATCATCGAAGATTGTAGAAAATGTGGCGGAGAAGGATAAAGATGCAGCGAGTCAGTCGGCTGTGAAGGAATCCACGGGCACGGATGAAACGAAATCGTTATGTTTTGAAGAATTAGAATCTCAACTAGCAGAAATGATCAGCGATGCAGGCGTTGCTAAGAAGGTTATTCTTCTGCTGCAGGCGCACGAGAAAGCCAGTGTGAGCAACAGTGAGAAAGAGAAGAGTGAGGATACCACCAAGACAGAGCAGAGCGACGACAAGAAAGCAACCGATTCATTGGAAAAGTTCGTGACACTGCCCGATTTGGAAAAAGAAAAACGAAAAGGGGTGCACGAGTGGGTACGGAATTCTCTCAAATGCGCCCGTGCCGACACTCTGGACGGGAAAATCCGGATTTGGCACGCACGGTTCGAAAAAGAAATGCCCAACTACA
Organism: Pseudo-nitzschia pungens; assembly: GCA_037355855.1. Taxonomy (NCBI): domain Eukaryota; phylum Bacillariophyta; class Bacillariophyceae; order Bacillariales; family Bacillariaceae; genus Pseudo-nitzschia; species Pseudo-nitzschia pungens. The sequence continues at coordinate 1,376,744 of CM074763.1, read as the reverse complement.
AGGCTTTCGGGACCCACAAAAAGCGGAAAATGAGTGACCGTGCCATGAAGAAAAAAGCTAGAATCGATTGGCCGTCGGACCGTCCCGACTTTTTGCAGTTCGTTCTGTACAAGGAGAACTGCGACACCACAAGCGCTACCAAGGAAGTCATGCGACGTGGAAGCACGGTTCGGGTAGGCGTCGCTGGTATGAAAGACAAGCGTGGTATCACTAGCCAATTCTGTACTCTGTATCGAACCCTGCCCGAGCACGTGATGAAACATCAAAATCAGCAGAGAGGTGGTGGTGGTGGAAACACAAAGCAGAAGGGTAACAGCATCATCCAGATCGGAAACTTCCAATTCGTGCGCAGGGAGCTTCGGTTAGGATCGTTGAAGGGGAATCGATTCGATATTATCTTACGAAATGTCAAGTTGCTGGAAGATTCGGAGAACAACGAATCAAAACGAAAGGAAGTATTGGAAAAGGCCGCAGAAGCCGTGAAAGAGAAAGGATTCATCAATTACTATGGAACACAACGGTTCGGAAAGTTCACCAACACTCATTTAGTTGGGATTGCGGTGCTGAAAGGGGATTTCAAAAAAGCGGTGGAAATTTTGATGGAACCAAACTCCGAAGATCGACCAGACATTACCCAAGCTCGAAAAGATTGGCAGAATCGCTTCACATATGGGGAAACGAAGGAAAACGAAAGCAGCACCGCCAAGCGCGTATTGAAACGGTAAGGCTGAACTAATGTTGGAAGCATTGGATGCTCGTATTGACCATGCTTGTTGTTATTGTTGTTGTTGTTGTTGTTGTTGTGCGCCGAGCTCTGACATGGATTTTTGTTGTCCCGTTCTCTTGCATCCCCCGTTTTTGTGACAACAGTCTCAATCGGTTCATGTCGGCCGAAATCGCGGTTATGCAATCCCTGGCCAAGGATCCTTTGGATTACAAGAAGGCGTTCTCTCGGATCCCTAAAAACATGAAAATGATGTTCATTCACGCCGTTCAGAGTCTTATTTGGAACCGAGCCGTATCCCATCGGGTGGCAAAAATGTCGAGGGAAGATGTCATGGTTGGAGACCTTGTCCCGAATTCCGACAAGGAATCGAAATCCAGAGTCCACATCGTGACGGAAAGCGATGTAGAGAGCAAGAAATACACCATGGAAGACGTTCTGGTTCCGGTGGTGGGGTCGAAAACGGTGTTTCCCACGAACGAATTGGGCTCTGTGCTCCAAAAGCTGCTCCTTGATCTAGGATTGACGATCGAAATGTTCAGCGCTCTTCAGGACAGAGAAATCAGTGCCAACGGAGACTATCGAAACGCCATTGTCCACCCAAACGATTTCGATTACTCCGTCAAGGAATATTACCATCCCCTTCAACCGCTGCTGCAAACGGACCTAATGAAATTGAACGGCGAAGAAATCACCATCGAGCCCAAGGAGAAGGAGGACGACCCAACCCTTGTTGCCATGGTGGTGGGATTCACGCTTCCTTCGTCGTCCTATGCGACCATTGCTCTAAGGGAGTTGATGAAAACTCCTACCTCGAATGAATTTCAGAAAACCATGAAATTGCAATGAGAGGACATTAGCACCGAAGCCCAATCCGCACTTGATCGTACAAACTATATAAGTCTAGATCGATACCTACCTAGCCATTACAGACCTTTGTTGTCCGTCCCGCAACGTTCGTTCGTCACAAAAAATTGGTCACCTCTAGTAAAATTTGTTGTTCAAAATTTTGTACGATTGATTGATTCGTTCTGTTCGAACAAAGGCACGGGCGCGCCGCGATGTTTGCTCTCCCTGTGTCGCTCGGCGGCTCAATCGATGTACACGGGATCTCCCCGTTCCAAAACCCGCACGGGGTCTCCCACCTTGATCGTCTTGCCGTCCAGCGTTCCGATCGGAATGGCGTTTTGGGCGAAAAAGACGGACCCGTTCCGCGGCGCGTCGCCCGAGGATCGCCGAAAGGACTTCATGGTCTCGACCGGTTCCATTTTCGGGCTGACCTCTCCGGTGGTTTGGTCCGTGCAGGATTGCTTGCACCGCGGGCACGCCTTGACGATGGCAAAGACGACGCTTCCGATCGCCACGACCTTCCATCGGTCCTCCTCGAAGGGTTTGAGGGACTTGCCCCGCACCACGATGTTGGGTCGGAAGCGGCTCATGGGAATCGCCTCGTTGCCACCGGCGACCAGTTTTTCGTTGAGGGCATCCAGCGAGGCCTCCGAGGCGATGAGAATCGGAAAGCCGTCCGTGAGCGTGGGCTTCCCTAGCGGACCGCCGTTCCAGGCCTTGGCGTAATCCGGGACGTACTCTCGGTGATCGATGCCGGCCGGTGGCTGCTTGGTCGTCTCGGATTCGCGCACCAAGCGGACGATCCGCTTGCCCCCGCACGCCGCGAGCTCGTCGTCCGCGTCCGCAACGGCCTGGAGGAACTGCGGCGGCGGCGTCTCCCATGTCGTCGACGGCAACGACGTCGTCCCAGATGCCCGCGAGAAAGGTTTTTTTCGGCGGCTCCTCCTTGCTGCGCGGGCAAAAGCGAAAGCGAAGAGCGGAACGCGGATCGTTGCCGAACCCGTTTCCCCCGACTCGCCGACCTTCGACGGCGAAACCTTTCGCTCCAGCACCAGGGCGCGGTTCGCGCCATTCGATCGTCGCGGATACGGTCGCCAGGGACGGGCACTGTCGCTGCGTCAGGAACCGATGGGTCGTGTCGCCCTCTCTCCACTCGGTCTTGTGCTGCGGGAGTGGCAATTCGTAAACGACCATGAAACGGCGATCGCTCGAGAGGCCCTTCCGATCCAGGGTCGATTCCGATAGCGATACGGCCCGCATGCTCTTGACCGGATGAACGAACAGACCCGAGACAGCAAAGCCACTGCCGTCGCCGTCGTCGTCGTCGTCGTCGTTCGCGTTGCCTCCGCCGCTTCGGAGCAGCCACCGGAGACGAATGGTCGAAACGATCCATCGGAGAACAGGAACCAGGGACGGGATTCCGAGAAAGACAGACATCAGTATGAGTACCGATGTTACCGCGACGGCTCGAGAATCTGTGTTGACAATGACATCGGAAATCGACATGTTGAATCCTTTTGCGCCGGGCCTTGTTTGCTACGGCTTGTCGAAGTTGAATGGAATCCCGTGTTGTAGGCTTTCGTCTTGTTGATGGTTGACGGTAAGATTTATGGTCATGTCATGTGTTGCTCTCAGACTAAACGTGCGAAATAGCTAGCAAATCAAAGGAACAAAGGATTCTCAAGATGTATGAAATCTACCGCTAGCGTACAAGATACGAACTACTTCGTACGTAGTAACCTTACTTCGTACAAGCAGCACTTGTAGTCCGGTAGCTTACTTCGTACACGGTACACATAATCTTACCGTATGTATTTTTTGATTTTGTTTTGAAGTCTTGGTTCCTAATCCTAAAGATCTGTAGATATGTATCATATGTATTTCACTCTGACTCGTGAGTACGAACGAAGGAAGTCGACTCGTATGACTGAGTGACTCGAAAGAGTCGGTCATTGAGTGATTTGTCATTAGTTACTGAAGTAATACTCGTACGTGTAGCAACGTACTACGGTGGAGCTACCGGTACCAGGTACGGGTACCGGTACAGCGCAAGTACAGAGTTGCGTTCGGCTCCATGTTTCGCTCTTGTTTTCGTTTTCTTTGTGAATATTCTTTTTCGTTGGCGTTTTTCTTGCTTGGCGTTGCCGTGGTGTCAGAAGCCGAAAGATAGATAGACAGTCCTTTGCGCCGAACAAATCCGACGATACAGTAACTTAGTTGCCGCGATTGAAGATCAAAGGCGGAGATCGAAAGCCGAAATAATAGGAACGGTAGTTTTGGACCGCGATCCATTTTCGGGGCGCACGGCGGAAAGTACTGTAGTCAGCACAACACCGAACACACAGCGCGATCGATCCAACGAATCATCCATCCATCGGAATTAAGTATTTTTTATTGTTCGGGATCATGGCTTCGCGAACACCTCGAACAAGGATACCGCGTTTCTCCCGCAATGCGACAGCCTCCCTGATACTGGTGCTTGCGGTTGTGTCCCGCGGGTTCTCGAGTCGACGAAATCCTGCCGATGGTGACACGGGAATTTTCTCGTTCCTTCGCGGATGCCTTTTCGCCGGCGTCCTTCCCGCATCCCTGCCGGCATCGACCGCGGATACCGATACAGCAACTGCAAGCTGCAACGGCAACTGCAACAGCGAGGAAATGAACAAGGCTCGGTTCGGGTCGGCGGAAGGATACGACGACCTCTCGGTGCCTCCATTCCGTTTTTTGTGGACGTTGGTGAGCGGGGCCTCGGCAACCCGGACAGCGACGAGGTCCGGGCGCCGGCGTTCCTCATCGAATCCATATCGCGGACCGAACCCTCGGGCGACGCCATTTACAAAACGATCAGCAATTTGTGCATCGATGTCTTTTTCAAGGTCCGTAGCAAGCAGCGCCGAAGGGCGTTCCGTCAATGGCTTGCGTGCCGGCAGAGATACGAAATGGAATGAAATGGAACAAAATGATTCGTTCCAATGGAGATTGGGTTCGTTTCCATTTTCGCAGCCGCAGTGTTTTCTTACCATCTCCTACTGTTATTTTTTTTCGCAACCGACCCAACAGGAATTGCTGGATCCCAGTGGCAAAGGGAGGGTCAAGTAAGTTTTTGTTTTCGAAAATTGGGTCGGGGAAATAACTGTTTGTCATACTCCGCCTGTCCCTGTACCTGTACCTGCACCTGCACCTGCACCGTGGGTATCTCATCCGCGCTGCTTTTTTTTCCGAACCGTCAGTTTCGTGAAGGAATGGCAAATCAATTACCTCAAAAACTTGCAAGCGGCCGATCTGGAGAGAAGGCGGGATCGCTACGAAACCACGAACGAGATGTTTCTGGCCTACGAGGTAAAGCGGACCACGGACGTGACCGACGTTCTTTCGCGACCCCTGTTGATGGAGGAGGAGCTGGAGGGAGCCTACAACATGGAGGTCCCTCTCCGCCTCGCCGGATGCGAAGGGCAACCGCCGGAAACTCGTGAACGACGGCGACGGCGGCGGGGATTGTTTCGTCCGGGGCGACCTGCTGGGTTTCGTCGAGATCACGCAGCGGCCCTACGGGCTGGGACAAGCGACCGAATCGTCCCCTCCCGACGTGGCCTCCGTGCTGGAAGGATTTTCCTTCAACGAACGACCCATGCGACCCGTTCTCACGAATCTTGCGGTCATCAAAGCGGCTCGCCAGTACGGCATTGGTTCCAAATTGCTGGAGGCCTGCGAGGAACATGTTCGGAACGGTTGGAACATGAACGAGATCGTCCTGGAGGTGGAAGACTACAATACGAAAGGGCTTGAGTTTTATCGACAAAGAGGGTACGAGGTCTTGTTTTCGGACCCGGCAAGTAGACGATACGATATTCAGGGGTTTTGGCTTAACAAAGTACGGTGTCGCCGCGAAATCATGCGCAAGGTATTTAGCAAATTCGACAAGCGACCGACCAACCTCATGGAGAGTGCTGATAGTCTGATACGTAGAATCGTTGGCAGTTTTTAAAGATTGATACATAGGGCCGTTTTCTGAAAAAGAAGTCTTTCCACTCTAATTTAACATGAATATGTGCAATATAAATAGTGCTAGGGGAACAGTTCTGGGTTGTCCAAAACAGCTTGTAGCAAAACATCGTCAGAAAGTATATCCAAATCGTCCGATGTTTCTAAGTTTCCAGTGTCCTCCTTTTTACTGAGATCGGATTGTGACCGATTGGGTTCACTGTGGTTACGGGGTACAACTGCATCGTCAAGATTTAGAGCCATCAAAGCCTTCTCGAATTCTTCTTCTTGCCAAGCTTCGAATTCTTGCTGAATTTTGTTAAGTCTTCCCCCTTTCCCATCTTTCTGACCTTCGTTTGGTATCGGTATCGGACTTCCCCGGCCATAGCATTCACGATCGAAACATCCTTGAATGCAGGTCCAGGAGCTTAGATCAATAGTCCAGTATATATTGTTTGATTTGTGCGATCGTCCTATGATCTCACAGAATCGATTTTTTTGTATATGGTAAGTAAATGAAACAGGAGTTTCGCGAGGTCCATATTCAATCGACCAAGCACGTATGGAACCCTGCACGCCTCCTCGACTACTTAAACAGTCAACAACGTACTGATCCAAAGAAGGAACCGGACTTCCCTGACGCGTCATTAACATGGTGGGGGGATATTTACGTTGCGTACCTGCTGTAGAATTCCCGATGAAGGCAGAAATCGAACTTGAACCGGTAGAGCCTTCTTCCACTTCTAGAATTTTGCTGAGATTGTTGTCGTTGTCGCAATCTCTTGTCGATGCTAAAGACAATGATTCTTGATTCAGTGGTACCACAAGACTATCGGCTAGTGCTCGAGCGTGGGGTTCCCAGTCATTAGCGACAATAAAATCATCCAAAGATTGAATGTCTATTGATTGAGATGATGATGCTTCCTTTCTTGGTGGCATACTGAGCGGAAAGTAGGAACGGATGGAATCACCAAAAGCTTGGTCATTGCTATCTTCTTTGTCTTCCGTTTCTTGTAATGATTTTTTGTCTTTTTCTTCTCCTTCGCTCAGCACCACTTCTAGAGTTGTCTTCTTCCCTTTCTTGCTACTTCCCAAACACCGAAAAAGTCGGTTTCGTGTGTAGACACCTAAATCAATGAAACAAGTCTGCTTGCCAGCGTCCTTAGTGTTGACAAACAGGTACTGTGACAAAGCTGGCCTTTTTTTCGCGAAGTCTCCACCTTCCACTCCGATTTCGTCAGCCAGCCTGCCCACCATCCGCTTGATGAATCGACCCACGGTAGGGGCATCTTTGAAGAGGAACTCTTGTCGTTTTTTGTTGGCTGTGGTTTCGGCATCTACTTTCTCTTCGGGCTCGGAAAGCAAATGAACAATCCAGTGCCGTGAAAATTTCTTCTCATTAGAAGAATCAAGATTGATGATTTGTGATGATTGGAGTCGTGGTAAATATTTTCCGTAATGAATTTCGAGCTCTACAGCCAACTCATCTTCAAGCTCGCGAAGCAACTTGTACGGTGGGAACCGATGGGTTGTGGGCTCGACTAAACTCCAAATCAAAGTACAAGCGACAAGGAGAACCTTCCCGAATAACTTCGTACAAATGCCGAGATGTGGGTTCTGTTTTGCGCCAATACCAGTCAGCGATCCGACCGAATTGTCCAACAAGATACTTCCGTTTCCCGTTTCCTTTTTCGGTTGCAAATATCCGTGGCTCGAGACTCCATAGAGGTGATATTTGATGCTCTGTATGGTCTGCGAGGGGGTCTGTCTTATCTAGTTCTGTGTTTAATTTTTTCGCAGCAACTCTTGCTGATTGTTCAACAATAAAACTATCATCATTTCTGTTCTGCTGGCTCTCTGTGTTTTTGTTGCTTTGATTTGTAGCTGTTCTGTCAGGTCTGGGTGTCGCTTTTTTTCGTGTAATCGCCGTTTCCGAGTGTACCGTAAGGCGTGGCTTTGACGATTCGACAGATGAAATTGAACTAGAAGATTCCGCAGAGAGATAATCACCCCCGTGAAACTGAAAATTAGCGTTTGCACCCAGAAGATGATCGAGATGTTCCATCCTGAGCAAAATACGAAAACGAGAATCAATCAGTGGTGTTATCAATAAGGTATTGTTAACTATGCACAAAGCGTCTGAATAGACGAGACCAAACATCAATTGTGTCCTTCATTTCACACTGCACAATATATCGTCAGTAACTCACGCCATATCTTGAAGGGGCCATGTTTTCAGTTGCGTAATTCTACGAAAGCCTTTGCGCCTCAATTCGAGTTCACTCATGAAAGCTTTTTGGTCCTGAATGAGCAGATTCCGTTCTATTTGTTGCTTCCATGCCGGTACAGGTGTTTGATTTTTCATCGGAGGAACTGATTCTGAAAACGATTCTGAAAACGATGATTCATTTTGGTCGTTTTCGAAGTTAAGGGTACGCCCTTCTTGTTTCGCATGGAATCGGGCAGGAGAGATCCCATACGATCGTTTCGTTGCCGATTGTTTTCTCTCTAGTCGCCAGGAGGAAGGAGACAAAGGCGAGGAGGGTTCGATAACAGCCATATTTTTGAGAGCGGATTTTTTGCCTTTCCTGGAAGAGCTAGACGAAGATTTTCGATGACGACGTGACGACTTTGATGGTGGTGAAAGCGAGCTCATAGAAGTCTTTCCACGGGAGAGTTTGTGGAACAGTACGTCAGGAATTTGTCTTGTGTTCCTTAATTATCGCTCGACTTCTGTTGCTTCGTGTTTGCATCTATTATTGTTTTGCTGAATGACGATCTCCATGTTCGACCTCTGAAGTTCGACAGTTTGTTCCTTCAACGGTTGTGTTGCGGAAACGATTTTGTTTGTGCGTCACATCAAAATCTGGTTGCATTTTGAGAACTCAGTCGCACCAGATTTGGCCTTAGAGTAACGGCTCTTGCGCCTGCCTGAAAAGATACAATTAAAAAAAATAATTGATGATCGTATGGATACGAGGTACTTTACATATTATGACTGAGGGAGGAAGACTCACTCTCTCGAAATTCCGAATCAATCAAAAACGATTTTGAAAGTCTAAAAAGCTAAAGTTGAAATTTCTTCTCAGCACCCTTTTGTGACAGCCATGTGTAGATAAGTGATAGCGCGTGGGCCAAATAGTAGTAAAACGAAACTTTCACTTTTCTGAGGTCATACAGGAAAACGGAAGACGTGCTGAATTTGTTTTTTTCGGTTTAGGCCCTTCCCTCGTACCGAGCCAGCTGTAACGCGAAAACAAGGCCGCACGACTTCGAATTTTCATGTTGCAACACATCATTGTTATTTTTTCGTTCTGTTCCATGAGGTTGTTCTTCTTGCCAAAAAAGAAGTGACAACGATTTGTTGTCTGTCACTATCACGACGCGAACCTGTGCAGAGGCAAACCACATTCTATGCCAAGAACCGGCCAAGGCGAACAGAACAACCCAATACTTGCTTCGGTTTTGAGAACAGCATCCTTCAAACTCACACAGTATTAGTATCATGGACTTGGATTGCAGCCGATCATCGATGAACAGAACAAATTGCAAAATGATTTGTTAAAAGAGAGGACGTGCATATATAATACAATCTTACATCTATAACTATTCGAAACTAAACAAAGGTACGATCGAGTGAAAGCATCCAGGAAAGTCGATCCACCGCCTTGGAGTTATACAAGTTATTATCAAAAGAGGTGAAGAATGGGTCTCCGAGACGAAAACATCCGCAACAATGGTGGACAGGACGAGCAAGAAATAATCGTTCCAAACAGCAGCGCGAGAGGCGTGAGCCCGCTAACCATAACGACTTCGATGGACAGCCCCGGTTCCATTTCCTCGTTTTTTGTATCTCCCCCCGCCGCAAACACGAATGCGGCAACACTTGCAAACCTGAATCGTGGCTTCCTCGACAGTACCACGAATTCTGCGGGGTCGACCATGCATCACTCAACAACCGGAGCTTCGACGCTTTCTCGACAGGATTCGCGGCTGCACGCTCCCGATGCGACACCTCCCATCATTGATCAAAGCATGGAGCCGATAATCGGCATAACGCAGCGACTGTTGGGCCTGCGGGGTTCACCACCCGGAACCATGGCCCGACTGACGGAACGAGAGATCAAGCTTTTGTGTTTGCGTGCCCGACCGATCATACTGAACCAGTCCATGCTTCTAGAATTGGAGGCCCCCATCAAAATCTGTGGAGATGTCCACGGTCAATACAGCGACCTCCTGAGGCTCTTTGAGTACGGAGGTTTCCCTCCGGTTTCCAACTACCTCTTTTGCGGAGACTATGTGGACCGTGGAAAACAGTCCATCGAGACCATATCCCTCATGCTCGCGTACAAAATCCAATACCCCGAGAATTTCTTTTTGTTGAGGGGGAACCACGAATCGGCGGGAATTAACCGTATCTACGGCTTTTACGACGAGTGCAAACGACGCTACAGCATCAAATTGTGGAAGATATTCAGCGACGTCTTCAATTGCTTGCCGGTGGCGGCACTAGTGGACGAGAAAATATTGTGCATGCACGGGGGACTCAGTCCGGAACTCCAAGATCTCCAGCAAATCGCCGACCTTCAGCGACCCTGTGATGTTCCTGATGGAGGGCTCCTGTGCGATCTGTTGTGGAGCGATCCGTCTGCCAGCATTAAGGTAAGCATGTTGCGATGCAGGACAATGCGAACAGTATAGATGGATGTGACTTGGGAGCGATGCATTTTGCTGTGTGGCGCTCAACGATCACATCGTTATTTGTGGAACGTTGGTCGAAAGCGGTAGTGCGAATTCCCACGGAATATAATGTACCTCACACGTTTCACGACTCTGTCCGTTCCAATCACATTCGTCAACAGGGATGGGCCGAAAACGATCGAGGGGTTTCCTATGTTTTTGGGGCGGACGTAGTGGAGGACTTTTTAGAACGGCATGACCTGGATCTGATTGTTCGTGGCCACCAAGTGGTCGAAGATGGATACGAGTTTTTTGCCGGTCGACGACTCGTCACATTGTTTTCCGCACCCAACTATTGTGGAGAGTTCGACAACGCCGGGGCGATGATTTCCATTGACGAAAACCTCATGTGCAGCTTCCAAATACTCAAACCTTCCGAAAAGAAACATCGATATGCACACTATCTCCAGCAGCCGTGTACAGAAGATGGAAGCCGTGGTGACGATCAGCCACACCTCCTGTAAAATTGTAAGGACATGTGAATTGTTCTATACAACGCACATCCAATTTTGTGGTATCTGCTCTAATCATAGGTGGAATTCCGAAAGCAGAGCAAAGCTTCAGGAGTAAAAATTCATCCCACCCAACACATATGACAGGTGACTATTACTACTCTTACACATAAATTACTATAGACTTTGGAAACTAGAGGTTTTGATTCGGACAGATCATGACCAATCGTGAACAACGTGTGATCATAGCACGATAGCGGTGATGGTCAAGCATCTTTGTTTCGAATCCGTGATCGTGTTATTTCCAAATTGATGAATAATAATATAAAACATGATAGTAGATTTATCATTGGACCATTGATCAGTCGTGGTTCCGAGGTTCCGAGTTTGATTGAATAAAGTACAGTTTTGTCCTGCTTGCGCCGTCGGCATAGTTTTTCTCTCTTTCAATATCTGAATGTGTCGAGTTTCGACCTTCCTTGATGATGTGCTAATCGCCTTCAAAAGGTGAAAGAGACTATTTCTATCATTCAAATCCAGTCAAAGCACTGTCGCCCGATGTTCATCAAAGGAAAGTTTGGTCAAAGGTCGGCGTGCCCAAGGTCGAGACAATCAATGGCGTCAGAGGACTACTTCGACATTCCTTCGAAGAGAACGATATTTGGAGTGACGAATTCGGAAAATTGGAACTCTTTCCGAAATCGATATTCGGATGCCAATATTTCCAAACAAAAAGTTCACCCCGATACAAAGTGCGATCCCGACAACAGAACCGAACAGCGAAAGAATAAAGGACAGGGAATCAGAAATCTATTCTGGATCTTTCTACAGTGTTTATCGGTCAGATCAAAAAAGACCTCGCGGCCCACCGACAGATCCGAGTCCTGTGGGCGAGGTAACGACGATGAATGGCTCAAAAACACCATTCCGTTCATAGAATGGTACTCTGATTATTTCGACAGAAGAACAAACAATCTTTGATCAGCAAATCAATAGTTGCATTCGTTGTCTTTCGAATAGCATACACAGATATAGAAGAACTTCTGGGGAGAATCTAAAACTCAATAATTACAATTGAAAGAGTCGTACGCCAATCTGCAATCTGAACGATTCGAAACATTCGTTAGCATCTATTCGCACTCCTATCATACAGGACCATGGAGTTCACGTGTATAGGCGTTGATCAAACGGTCGTCCCTGCTGTCTCGGACGAGTCACTTCTTGTATTTCGTAAAGCAGATGAATTATCGATACCATAGCGGGATAGTACTAAAAAAATTTGGATCCTCGACTTGCCGTTTCTCGTCGATTTTCTACCCTTTGGCATGTCCTCGTTGCTTGTCACATTTGACGGAATGAATGAATCGAAAATCGAAGAATCATCGTCGACGCAATAACGATGATTCCTGATCCCCGTCCCGATTGTTTCCCGATTCTCACAATTCTCACTTCCTCACTTCCTGCCGGGACTCACTTTCGCGCGGATTTTCGTCAGAGCAGAGGACAGACGCAAAGCAGCGCGAGTCCCAAGACACAGAAATTTACGATGATTGGATTGCGACGAAAGCACGGAAGTCAGAAGACCAACACCGACCATGGTGGGGTGCTGTACGACAGATGCTAGGACTTGTAAAGAGAAAACCCAAAAGAAATCACACTGGAAAAAGCAGCAAGCTTCGACGTCATAGCTACTAACGAAACAATAAAAAGTGAACCGCCGACACCTCATTCCTTTGTAGTGAAAAATCCCTCCATCAGAAACAGCCTACCGGTACTTTGTCGCCAAACAAACCACACATCTATTTCACATCATTTTTCGTATATTGAAAAAGGCATTCGAATTAAAATGGTGAGTGACGATTGGTAACGTGCGTGACGCTTGAAGTAATTCCTGTCGCTACAAGCGATCGAGACCGTTTAGACTCAACTATAGCCTTCGCATTTTGCAAACTCGTCGTTGTTGTTTTACAGCCCAGCGGGAAAGGAAGCAAGTTGCTACGGTACGTGGAGCATCGTCTCCGGGTAACGCTACACGACGGCAGATGCATTGTTGGTACATTCCTGGCTTTCGACAAACATTTAAACCTGGTTCTAAGTGAGGCAGAAGAATTTCGTATCTTGCGTAAGAGTGGGGCTGCTTTACTTGAGGAACGAACGGAACGGAGAAGTCTCGGACTGGTCTTGGTACGTGGGGAAAACGTTGTGAGTTTGGCGGTGGAAGGTCCGCCTCCTCCTTCGGCGAAAAGCGCAGCTGGTATCGCAGTTGCCGGAAGAGGGAGAGGAATGCCGGGGATGCCGAGTGGTGGGCCTCCTGGTCCACCGAGAGGTGTTCCCATGGGGCTGGGTGCCGCACCGATGCATGGTGTAGGCGCCCCTGGTATGGTCCCTCCACCTCCCGGAGGAATGCCACCGATGGGAATGGGCCGTGGAAGAGGAGGAAGACGGTAGGAAGCAAATCTACTATCAGAATTATTTCTATTTCGTCATCAAGCATTAGTAGAAAATCCGATTGTTTCCCAAGCATCGCTTGCGAATTCTACGCACATGACTGATGCCAGTGGTTTCGATTGCAAGTCCTATCCTTGGTCAACTTTGCGTTTTCAGATAATGAGAGACGCAAGTGTATGGTTCCTTACTCTGAATAATAATCGATTGGTTTAAAAAAGATTTCAATGTCATGGATGAGGGTAGGTTGGTGTTGTTCTCGTGATGATTCTTGCCCTGCAGATGGAAACGAATACAGTTTGAGATATTTGTGTTTGTGTTCCATTGGTTGATGATCGGATGTAATGCAGGAGAAACGATAACTATCGCCTGCCGAGTACTGCTTTGAGGAAGAAGATCATCCAACAAAGAACGAAGTGCAGCCCATTTGGAAATCGCAGAACGCGAGTACGAGTGGTTACCATCGCATTCGTAAAAGGATCTGAAACAATAATATTGATACGCACGCTATGAGCTTGCGGTAACCTTACGACTATATATTATAGTCACCATCTAAAATAGTTCTCAAATGCAAACAAAAATTGTTGTCGTGCGAAATAAGGATTGAAGAGTGTGCACTTCCCGCAAGACTTGTTGGTGCATTTTCAACATTATGGTAGCCGTGAGACATACTACGAGAAGAAACTCGTCAGGTTTTCTTTTCGGAATCGATGCCTCTGAGTGGATGGTACCGGTATGAATCATGATGACGTTATGGCAAAGTATTGAGATCACTACCAAGTTCTTTGCCTAGATAATCAAGAGTTCTGAACAGTTTGATTTAGTGGAAGGTCTCGAATCCAATTTTAGATGTGGTTCTACTCGTGAATTTGTATACTGATATTTCTCGAATAGTAAATAGTAGACACAACCGTGTATATTTTTTAAGATATCAAATCCAATGGCAGCAAACTGTACAGAATTCCGTTTTGCAGTGAAGTAGGATATGCTGATGTCCACCATTATCGTCTTGCAACAAATTTGAATCACTTTTTTAAAATTTTTTGTCCCCTTTCAGAAGCCATAGAATAATTGTTTTTCATTCATTTGCTCTGCCTTGGAATATTATTGAGGTTTCTCTTTCTGGCTAGAATTGCAACGGGACCAACATACAGTCCTTGGGGTCCAATACTTTCATAGTCTGGTTCCTTTGTACTTCAAACTCTCCTTCTTTAGATGAGAATGAACCATGTTCTCCACATTACACATCTTTAGCTGTTACTAGCATCAGAACTAGGGTTTGTTTGGTGGTGGCATCTTTATTACCTCACAAACAATTATGCATTAGAGAGCTTATAGGTTGTCTTCCAACTAAACCTTGGAATCCATGAAAATACAAATGCAGTAAAGCAACAAAGTTTTACTAGTTTCTAAATGATAGTACAAGTAGTTTTTTCTTTGAGAAAGTATATGAACACTCCTGATGTTTGTATCAAAGTAACCTTGCAAAATCCACCTTCTCGGGGCGAAGCATCCCATTCATAGTACTATTGTCATCTTTCCATCAACAATTTTTACCCATATGCTGATATGTTGAGACAAAATCAATACTAGTAGTATGCAACCCAATGATGCACAGTCCATACCAAGAAGCAGATTTCATAACATGGAATAACGATAAAGTCATATGATTTGAAAGTTTAGTCAAGTTTTCTCTTCTCCATGTAACCGACCGAATCCCGAGAATAGCCTGGATCGTATGGGTACCCGGTACGCAAGAAACAGCAGACTTCATCTGAACCCCCGTGCTACCCATTAGGCGTAGTAGTGCTTCGTGAAACCTCTCTTATCGTTCCCCTCAAAAACTGTAAGAATATCACTTTCTATTGACGTTGTTTGTTCATTCAAAATCCATACTGTGATGATAACTAAAACGAAGAATTATGTATCTCCTTCTCTTCTTAGTAATAGTAGAAGCAGATAGAACTTCTCGTGTTGCAAGTACCAGAACGATACCTAATGAACAATAAATCGCTGAATTGGGCACAACTGACAGAAATTATGAAGTGTACCAGTATTGCGTCAGGAAAAAAAAATTTAGTCCATGTTTAGCGCACGGAGTAATTCGTAGCACGGTTGATTATGTTTATACCGGTCAACGATCCGGTTATATCCCCCGTCAATCGGTCTATTTCTTGTTCTCAAATAGATAAATCTTATCCGCAGGTGAGCAATAATATCCCTTTGCACTCGTCTCAATTTAATATCGTGATAGTTTCAAATTCAACGAATCAGTTTAAATTTTAACACCTCCAAACAAATTGCGAAAGATGAAATATGTCGTGCATAATTCGGCATTATTGAAGAACGGAAGGTTCGCACTTTCCGTAGAATTCGGTTATGACTTGAGAAAGTCATTTACCAGACACAATTAAAAAAATCAGAGGCTTACTTATAGTTCTTCGATAAATGTCTCGCACTTGGACATGCAGTTCGTTCAAACATTCTCTCAAATTTGCTTCATGTTGAATTTAAATCATTTCGGTGGGACGGGAAATTCATCGGTTCTTTTTTTATTTTGATGATAAATTTATTCCCGAAAAAAAATTCAGATCAGTTTCATATATATGCCTCCAAAATTAAACTCGAACCTTAGCAAACTCCGTTCTATGGGTTCGGTCCTGCAAATTAGTATTCAAATATAGTGTACGAAGAATTCATATTTAAAGAGCAGCATTGTTTCGACCAACGCATGCTTTGGTCCTGGATCCTCTACGAAGTTCAACAGTGTATTTAGTACTCGTGTAAAAGTGTAGGTGTTAGTCACCTTCACAAGTGATATTACAAAGGGTAACCAACGAAATTTGCGGGGTTGTTTATGCCGTTTTGACATTTTTAGAGACCGCAAGCTCTCTTATTATGCTGTAAGACCAGTAACGACAAGCTTCTGGCAAAATATCAAGCTATTTGTAGGGTTTCAAAAGTGAACGTTGCAAAAATATCATAAAGCGCCTTATCTCAATTAGTAAGTGCTAGGAAGTTGCCCGAAAGAATGTTAAGTGCCTTACCGATAACAACATTGTTTTTTTCAGTATCCAGCTCTAGTTTCATAACCTTGAATCAATTGAACGCTGACAAGCACTGTCAATAGTGTTTTCGCCCGAAAACTCGATACAACATTGTCGAGCTTATGGGTACGGGTACGGGATACCATCGATAACCGTCGTCACGTTTCGGAGGAATAATTCGTATCAATCTAGAGTCTTCAATCAAAACAGTGCACTTACCTTACTCGAGTTTCGTTCTTATTCTTTATAAGCACAGGCAGAGTGAATTCAACAAAATATATCACAGGTTATATGCACAACTTATCATCAGCATTGGCATTAAGTATCAAGAACGAACACAACGAGCCCAAGAACAGAGCCATACCTACCGCATCACAAGAGCGATTGTTATCGTCCGATACAATACGCGAGGCCATCTACTTCTACTCTCAAATGTTCAACAACAGTAACAATCAGTCCGGCGGCAACCCTTCGTCCTCGAACACAGGAATGGGCCCTGGAGATTTTGGAGGACCTGGAGGTCATGTCAGTGGACCAATTGGCGGACCCGGTGACGATCCCATGAATAGTCTGTATGGCGGCGGAAACGACATGGCCGCGGCAGCTCGGTTTGGAATGGGTGGTGGAGGAAGTGACATGATGGGCATGAATGCTATGGGCAGCATGGGAACCATGGGCGGTATGAGCGGTATGGGTAGCATGGGAGGGATGTCCAGTATGAGTGGTATGAATAGCATGGGCGGCATGGGAGTTGGAAACATGCCCCATAATATGTCCTCCCGAATGGACAACATGGACATGATTGCGCTCTACCGTGCCAAGGAGAAAATGGCTATGATGAATGCCCGCCGAGCAGCCTTTCTCGGAGGCGGTGAGGAGAAATTTGGTGGCATGGGCATGGGAATGGGAATGAGTAGTCCCTCTTTCGGGGAAGACATTCCTTCCGTGGGTGGCAATGTCGATCCTCTTATTGGAATCAAACGCCGGAGTGTGTCTGACGACATGAAGATGGCGGCTTCTGTCTTGAAAGGCAAGCGGCGCAAAAAAACAAAGAAGCCCAACGACATGCCAAGACGTGCCCTCAGCGCATACAACATTTTTTTCTCCGAACAACGTGAAAAAATCCTTAAGGAGATTGACGAGAGGGATGCTTCGAAGAAAGATAAAGGCGGTAACGAAGTTGGCGACAAGCCGTCAGAAGGGCCAGAGGACAAGAAAAGGACGATAGAGGACGAAGAATCTTCCGACCACGAAGCTAAAGGAAAGGATGAGTCCTCCACGAAGGACGACGAAACCAAAGACCAGGGGGGCAAAGTTGAGAAAGAAGGTACAAAAGATGGGGAAGAGAAAGAGAAGAATCAAGATGGTGATGACAAAGAACAAAGTGGCCCGAAGAAAGCGACGGGCGAGGATGAAGCAAAAAAAACAGAAGACAGCATAAGAGCAAAAGAACCCAAGGTCATGAACCGCACATTTTTCCCCACAAGAGCCAAGCGTGCTCATCGGAAAGTCCACGGAAAAATCGGATTGGTAGATCTTGCTCGGGAAGTATCGAGACGCTGGAAAGCTCTGGATACCGAGAACCGTGCTCATTACGAGAGTCTCGCCGAAGAAGACAGAAAACGCCACAAAAAGGTTATGGCCGAGTACCAAGAAAGAAAAGCCGCCGAGAATATGCTCTCAATGGGCGGAAATGACGATGACGAAGAACGGGATGGGAAAGCCAAGGACAAATCTTCAGACGATCCGAACGAAGAACCGCAAACAGAACAAGATATCCGCGAAACTATCACCCATCATCACCAGCAGCGAATTTTGGCAGAGATGATGGCTCGACGGGGGGATCCTCTCTCAGGGATGGGGGGTAACTTCGGGATGATGTCGAATCGTTTTGGTGGCAGCATGGGTAATCAAGGAATGGGAGGAATGAATGACATGCAAGCAATTTTGGACCTTCAGAACCAGAGAGCCATGATGATGCAGCGCATGCGAATGTCTGGTGGTATGGGCGGAATGGGAGGCATGGGTATGGATAACATGGAAGGAATGGGTGGAATGGGCGGTATGGGCGGTATGGGTGGCTCTGGTATGGGTGGCTCTGGCATGGGTGGCTCTGGCATGGGCGGCTCTGGCATGGGTAGCTCTGGTATGGGTAACTCTGGCATGGGTAACTCTGGCATGGGCGGTCATGGCATGGGCGGTCATGGCATGGGCGGTCATGGCATGGGCGGCCCAGGCATGGGCGGCCCAGGCATGGGCGGCCAAGGTATGGGCGGGGGAATGGGTGGCATGGGAGGAGGAATGGGTCCTTCTTTGTAATTCAACTTAACCATGTCATAAATAGATAGAACGATCGATCACAAATGGGGCGTTTTATGTAAAATTTGTCATTGACTCACGGTGCAGCAACAAACTAAATGGCTTTCATAAACAGAAGTGAAAAAACAAGAATTGGAGCGAGGAAGAATGGAGCTAATAAAAAGGAAAAAGTATGGTGCAATTTTGAATGTAACGCGATGAACGCAGTGCAATATCTCTAAATGCCACACTTTGAAAAGTATTACGTGTTGTGATAACTATGGTATGTGTAGTAATAGTAACTTTGCTTTCATTTATTGTGAGATGCTAGTATGATTACGAATGCTTCAAAATACAACGGTACGACCCTCGAAGAAGGGAATTCATAGCCTATTTTCATCCGTAGTTTGCTTGAGAAGCCAAATCATTTCCTCCGGCCTCAATGAATCATAAATTACGTGTCATAAGATTACTGCTTTGCAAAATAAATAATGTTTCCCCGATTCGCTTTTCCGAAAGTTCCCTGATTTTTGGTCTCTAGAGAATATCTATTGCGGGATTCTGGACAAAAAGCCTCCACATTCCGAAATAGCAATAAGACTCAATGACAAATTTTTAAAGTTCATGACACGTGCCAAGCACGTGCTACTCTTTCTCTGCGCAGCTTATGTCACACCATTCATCTCTCTCACATTGAATCATCTCTCAGAGTCAAAGAATTCTCCGTGACTTGAAACTCTTGACTGAAGCAATCAGAAAACTAAAAGCGATGGCAAAGACGATTGATAAAAAAAATTCCTTTCTTCTATGCTCGGGCCAACTATTGAATGGTACGACATGTTGAAGAAATTCAAATGAGTTTGTTAATTGATTTGTCATTAGTGTGGTACCGTAATTAAGATTATCGTTACCAGTCTCAATAAATAAGGTAGAGTAAGCCTTAATTTACTTGAGAGTAACTTACGTTACTAGCAATCCCTCATGTATCGTAAAGCTCCTCCTCCTATGACTTTACCATGATGGAACCGATGCATTTTGAAAAAAAGTAACTCGATGATGAATTCATTATTATTATCATCTCTTATCATTGTTTCTAAACAGGCTCGACAGCAGAGAATGGAGGAAAAGGGAAGTTGATTCAGCTGTTCCGGCAGCAAATTGGGATAAAGTCAAGTGCGAAGATCTTTCACTTTGATTCAAAACAGAAGTAAGGTTACCAGCAGTTTTGATACGTGGTCAACGTACGTATTCACACCTGATTGTAAGACTAGTAGAGGAAGTACGGTAGGTACTAGTACGATACCGTACTACTAGCACATCATAATTCTTTGTTGTAGAAGTGAAAACAGTAGGTTCCGAATTCCGAACCAGCAGGCCTTGCTCTTGCATCAAAGATATAAGTTAATCAATACCAGCTTTTGTTAAACTTTGTGATGATGTTAGGGTGTACGGTAAACCTTACGTTAAGACTACTTTTACCGTACTAGAGTATTAGTACTAGTATTATTGGTATTGGTATTTTTTTCGAACGTTTTTTCTAGTACTACTACTACTACTAGTAAAGACAACGGCAAGGCCAAGGCCCCCCCATGGTGCAACACACAAATCTGCTACCCAAACTAGTAGAAGGCACCGTTTCGACTCCTAGATGCCAACTTTTGAACTGGGGAGACCATATTGTCAGCAAACTTTCACTCAGACCTGACAGGTAGTAGTAGTAGTACCACCAGTATGTTGTCGGTCTAGTACGGGCAGGAAGAAGTACTAGTACTAGTAATACTACAACAACAAGTGATATAGACACAGGAGGCTTGAACAGAGCTTCCAGAGAGATAGGTTCAAATGCACATGTGGTAGTAGTAGGCAAGGGAGCTTTGAGTTGGAGGCATTTAGGCGGGGGACAATGTGCCAGTAGCACCTTGCAACTGTATGGTGGCATCCTGGCATGGTTGATCACTGCTAGTAGTAGTAGAGGCTCGACAGCATGATAGCGGGTACTAGTAGAGCGAAGAAGACAACAAGGACAACACTACTAGTAGTAAGGTTACTAGTAGTACTAGTATGCCGCTGCACTTATTCTTGGCGAATCTTAACTTCCTGTAGTTGATAGTGATAGGGGTGCTTAAATAATAGAAAATAGATGTTTGATACTGTGTACCGTAAGATTGCCTTACCGCGTAAGTTTACCGACCCTATCAGTGAAAGAAAAAATAATAATACGAAGTACAAGTTAGCAGTAACTTGAAACGTGCAAGAAGTATTGTTTTCCGATGTATTGTGATGCACGGTAATCTTATTATTACTTCGTACTTCGTATTTTTTAATGCGCGATAATGTTGTAAGAAGACAACGTTGAACTGGTCTGCGCAAATGTACCGGTCACCGAACACTTCTTGGATAATTCAATTGTCGGGAAACAACATAATCATAGGTCATTGACATTCATCAATTCTCGAAATAGATACAATAGCGATGGCATATCCAACAGAACTGCAGCGGCCAATCTAATGACGAGATTTATGCTAATGCTTTTATCACTCTGATTGGCATGGATTCGCGATCTTCGTAACTGAAACAGGAACAACATGTCGTCGTCCTCGGCACTTCTTCGAGGAGGGGGGATTCGTGGTAGACGATCATTGTTGCGAAATGTGTTCATCAGGCATTTCGCTGCTCTATGTTCTGCATGGCCTGTCAGATTTTCTTCCGACAAAGTTCCGCTTTCGGTTTCGTCTACACGTACCCTTGACGCAACTATCTCGAACAAGTATCGGTTTTATTCCAACTATTCTCGCCAGCTTTCCGATGCGCTTTCTTACACACTGGGTATATCATCTACGCCTTCATCATCACTACAATTACCGTTTCCTTTGGCAGGACTCGGACTTGCACATCACTGCCGAACCTTTCGAAGTTCCAAATACTTCCAAAGGAAGTCTGACGACAATCAATCGTTGCGGTTTTCACCGATCACAGAAACCCCCTTCGATTGCGATGTGGTTGAAAGACCATACACCATGATGATGATGGAGGATGAAGTGTCTTCTTTGTTTTCAAAGGAGAACACTATTGATAACAGCAAAAACCAAGATAAGATTTTGGCTATCGATCCAAAGGAGAACAACATTCCTGGAAGTTTACCGACCACGAAATCATGGATCCCAACCCTTCGATCGATAGTGCCTCGAAAGCATGGAATGTCCTTTGGATCAATTTCTTTTGACTGGCAGCAACATCTTGGCGGAACTCCTTCCATTACCAACGGATTGCAATCATTGAAATCTTCTCAGCTTCCAACAATCAGCGATGCTATTTTGGTGGCAAGAGGTCCCGTGGCATCGCTTTGTGCTCAATACTATCTTGAAAGCTTTTCTCTCCAGGGCCTGATAATGATCGATCCAATCCTTGTCGACGACAGTGAGGAAGGCGGCGATGAAAACAGCGGGGACAGCGAGGCCATCACCTCCGTACTTTATAGGATTTACCAGGGACAAGATTGCGATGACATAGATCGATTTCGGTCGGTGCGTTTATTGGTAGAACCAAACTCAGTGCCAATGATGGTCATTCTTACGGTGCGAAACGACGACGCCTGGAACCGCTCGTCTAGGCTTGTTGCGACTCGTCACGGAGATCCCGATGGTCCTTATGGTAGAGTACCGGTCGTGGACCTGACGAATGTTGACGTAACACAAGAAACCATGGCGATGAGAGTTCTCGATTGTATCAACACGTGGGTTGAGGAAAGTCTGTGATGCCAATTATAAAGACTGACGCAGGCAAAATAAGAAAAAATACTTGTACTGACCGTTTCGAATTGAAGGTTTTGAGAGGAAGCAGGACGAGTAACCTTACCTGTAGGCTGAATTAGTCGATGAAGAAATAATGAGAATAACAATCACAGTCAGATGAGCACGACTTTTCGAAACCAGGGAACGAATGCAACTCTCATTCGATGTCGATTTGACATTGTAGCTGGCTGTGAAATAGAATTCTATAATAGAGTATACCGGTACATTGTCTCTCATTCAAGACAAAGGATTCTCTTATTGAGATAGGTTTGATGCTGAGCGCTATTTCACGCGAATCACTCAGCACAAAAGATTGATATGGCACGAAGTTTGCATTTAGAATAGGTTACACCAGGGGTTAAAATTTACACGATGGGAGTCGATCCAGGAGATTTTCAGAAGGGTCATTCATGGATGGAGGAGAGGTGCTGGAGTGTTTTTTCTGTTTTTGAAATGTGGAGATTAAAATCTCCGATTTGTTTTGAATGTGTTTGTGATGTGGGCACCAGCATTGGGACTGCGGTAATCAAGATAATGTAGCAGATGGGTTGACGTCAACGCCTTAACTGGAGCTGAATTTGGTGACAGCTTTGGTTCCCTCGGAAACGGCGTGCTTGGCGAGTTCACCAGGGAGCATAAGACGAACAGCAGTTTGGATCTCTCGCGAAGACAAAGTGGCTTTCTTGTTGTAAGTAGCAAGCTTTCCAGCTTCAGTCGCAATGCGCTCGAAGATATCGTTGATGAAAGAGTTCATGATGGACATTCCCTTCTTAGAGATACCAGTGTCGGGGTGGACCTGCTTCAATACCTTGTAGATGTAAGTGGAGTAGGATTCGACGCGCTTCTTCTTCTTTCCCGAACCGGAAGAGGACTTCTTCGCGGGGTTCTTGGCTGGGGCAGCCTTCTTGGATGGGGTCTTAGCCATTGTGAGATGTTGTAATACCGTTCGGTTTCAGTGTCTAGAAGTATTGATTTGTGAGCACACCACTGTCGTTTGACGATACGATCTAGAGATGATCAAAATTGTTGTGCAATGTTGCAAGTGTCTCACCCATGGCGGCAGGACGAGATGCTGTTGTTGTTGACCCTACAAATTGTGCTGTTTCTGTTTCGGACGATGCAGGCGCGGGCCAGAAATCGAATGGTCTAACCTTCGTACGCAAAGGAAATGAAGATTTTCTGTACAATTTCTACCAAATCTACGTTCGACTAAACCGGCGCGATATTGGTCTCTGCGAAGAACATAGAAAGCAGTTTTTCCTCGAACAACACGAACAAGAAGTCAAACGGTTCGAAAGAAAGAACTCGACCATCCCCACAAAATCAAATTTGATAAATTCCTATCGCAACTTCTAACTTTATTAACACACTAACTAATCATGTCTGGTAAGTTCATCTAGTTGACTACGGAATTGTCGAACGTTATGATATCGTGCGTTTTCGATTCGAGGCACTTATCCTTTATCTTCCACTCTGCCCAACAGGAAAAGGAAAAGGAGGTCGTGGAGAAAAGAAAGTCCACCACCGCGTCTGCCAAGGCCGGTTTGCAGTTCCCCGTCGGTCGTATCGGACGTTACTTGCGTCAAGGCAAGTACGCAACTCGAATGGGAGCCGGAGCCCCAGTGTATCTCGCTGCCGTTCTCGAGTATCTCTGTGCTGAGATCTTGGAACTCGCGGGAAACGCAGCTCGTGACAACAAGAAGAGTCGTATTGTACCCCGTCACATCACCCTTGCTGTGAAGAATGACGAGGAACTCAACAGGCTTTTGGGTGGAGTCACGATTGCTTCTGGAGGTGTCCTTCCAAATATTCATGCCATCCTTCTTCCGAAGAAGAGCGGAAAATAAATAACAGCAGAGCCTTGGACAACTAGCCTCTGTGATCCGATGCAGGATCTGAACATTGAAACGAAAACAAAACCGGAGATTTTAATCTCCACACCCAAAGACAGAACAATACCCACTCCAAAGGAGTCGCTCTAGAACCAATCGGCAGCCCCTGTTTTCCAATTGATGTAAACAAAGAGTCGACGGATACGGATAATGCTCAGTTTCAATTTCACTTTCTGCGCAGCAAGAAGAGTATCTACGATATATTGAGCTGTCGATTGAGTACTACGATGAATGCATTTGATCGGCAGTCTTGTCTACGACTTCTTTCCCTGCTTATTGTAACATATGTAATCTAATGAAACAATAATAGTATTATTGTCCTCTCAGGACCTAATTTCAGTAATCTATGACGTATTCTCTTGTGTCACAATTCAATCCTCTCTGCCCAACTATGAGCTAGCCTATTCCGTAAAAAATTCTTGTCAACCATGCCTTCGTATCAATACAAAAAAATAATAGTTGTGCCTCAATCGATTGTTCAGAATAATGGAGCAAATCTTAGCATCTTTATCAAATTCTAGTGATATCGCGGCCGAAGATCTGCCGACGGAGCCAATCATTGATGACCATTAACCTGTTTCGCCATGACACTTGTTTACTGATGTACACACTCTTCCATAAAGCATTTCCCACCTTTCCTGTTCCCTTGATGGGTTCGGCTTGCGGAGCTGTGGATACTTGTGCAAGTGCAGAACCACCACCAGTGTAGGCAAGAATTCCAAGATTGAGAAATTGGAAAGGTTTAGCATACTCATTCGTACCAGTCGAAAAACTGGCAATGGATTCGGATAGAGTTGATTGGTATCCAGGGCTGCGAGTTGGTGGCCATTCGACATCTCCATCCTGGCCATCAACGACTGCACTGAGTGCGAATCCCTTGTTCATCAATTTCGCCAAGAATTCACCCTGTTGCGCAGCGACTTGCCCCGTGGCTGGAAGTGGACCGTCAGGACCTGTCGTCGTGCAAGAACAATCTCCGAATGCTAGAATGCTACCATTTGATCCCTTGGCGCGCATCCATGCATCAGTTGCGATCCGACCACGAGCCACGTTCTGTTCTGTAGCTTGTTTCTCTCCGAGGCTCTCAACAATTTGTAGCGTTAAAGGTAAAGGGCCGATACCTCCCGCCCACACAGAGAGTCCATAATCAATAGCGTTACCATCGTTCAACAGAATTTGCTTTGCCGTCACTTCTTTCACGGCGCTATCCAAAAGGAGTTCAACTAGTTTGAATTTTTCCGGGAGAAGTCTGTAGATATTGGGGTCATTGAATTCAACGTTCCGGTTCATTCGTTTTATTGCCTCTTCTTGCAAGGACTTGTCAAATGGAGCAAGCACCGTGGAGGAAGCCTCGATGACTTTTATCCGGACGTATTTAAGCAGCTTTGGGTAGTATTTGGGTCCATCTTGTTCCACAAAATCACGAAGTTCTGCAGCCAACTCGATACCGGTGGGACCGGCTCCAATTACCGCAAACGTAAGATTATTAATACGCTCTTCATCCGTCAGACCAGGGAGGTTTGCACGTTCGAAGCAGTTGACAATCGCCGTTCGAATTCGTCTCGCATCCTCTACTTGTTTCAAGAAGTTACAGTACTCTCGAACTCCAGGAATTCCGAACGTATTCGTCTGCGCCCCGATGGTTACCACGAGACGATCGTACGAGACAGAAAAGTCGTTGATCTCGCATGAATTGCCATCACAGACCACTGATTCACAAGTCAAAATCTTATTCTCATGGTCTACGTCTGTGGCTAACCCCTCCAGAAATTCCGCATTCCGATTGATCTGATGTTGTCGGATTTGGTTCGATTGAGTCCAGTATGGTGCAAAGGTCATGTTATTTTCACAAGCAAAGATTAGGAATGAGTGGGATGAATCACAGTGGTTATTTCTGTAAACAAGAATGTCGAAATGCAGGGAGTCTGCTAAGGGTTCATGCGCGTAATTCTTAATCACCAGTCCCCTTGTGACGTCAACGTCGAACAATATCTTTTCAATATAATAGCTGCATGGTGTTTGTACTAACCTCTCGGATTGGCTGTGTGATGGATCTATAGTCCACGGTGCCGACAGAAGCACCAGCAAGCATAGGAGTAAAGACGAAATAGTTCCGTGGAGAAATCACAGTGACATCGTAACGACTCGTGTCAATTCCCTTCAAAAATGCGGCGCCGCCCCAACCTGTTCCAAGCACCACAATCTTTTCTCGTTTTTCACCTGAGGCCCTGTCTTTCTTGCCTTTTCCTACAATACCTTCAACGGCATCTTCAATGATTTCGACGCCTTTTTCAGCCAAGAACAATGGATATGCTCGCTTTTTGATCAGTCGTTCCAGTTTTTTCACCTCGTCACTCATCAATTTTGACTCCTCATTTGATGCGACCGTTGTCGGTTTTTCTTTATCCGTGTCCATTCCCGATCCATCAACAACTGCGTACTTCCCTTCGTCTTCGACCTTTGAATTACGCTCTGTCAATTCCTGCCGCAAGGCCTTCTCAATTTCTTTCGTAGCATTTTCATCATCCGATGTAGCGCGAAGCATTCGAGGAAACGATGCTCTTTCATGCATGGGGCAGGAACATGTCGTTTGCTGCAAAAAGCCATGTGCGCTCCAAAAAAGGTGTAAACCGAGCGAAAACGCTTGGAAGAGAGATTGATTCTTCATCGTATTTCCCGTCCTGTATCCTCAACAAGCCGACCTCAGTAGACTTCAATCTTCTGAAGTCCAACTCTTTAACTACCGTACGGTTGGATAGCTGCAGATGAGTTGTGAAAGGTTCAAACTGATTTCAAGATGAACGACCGAGACGGTCACGAAATCTTTGAGGAAAATGAAGACAAGGTCTTGTAGGGTGTAGGTTGTCTGCTACGATTGGATCAAGGAACGCCAATTGACCAAACATGGTTCATTGAAGAAAGTTGCTTTTACTCTTTGCGATGACGTACGTTTCGTAGTAATTCATGATCAGCTTAAAACAAAAAATAATCTACTTTCGAAGATATTAGTATGAGTATGATGTCATTGTACGAATATGATGTAAGATACGTTGAATTTTTTGAATACTTCTTCCCATATTTTAGGGGAAGTTTGCCGCTAAGCACGGAAACTGGTTTAAAAAATTTGAAAAAAAATATCCGCACCTCTATCGCAATCCGATCTGCAACTCTATTGCAAACCGATCCGCACCTCTATCGCAATCCGATCCGCACCTCTATCGCGTCAACCGATCTGCACCTCTACCGGTATCGTTAACCGATCTGCACCTCTATCGGATAATACCGACAGGCCGAAAGATAAGGTGCCCACCATGTTAGGAGTAAGTATCTCTATTACGAAGTAAGGTTAACCTTTCTTGTAACTGTACTTTTGTTGCGTACACGTAAGGTTCATTGGTCATCGAAAATGGGGAAATAATTACTTCGTACTTCGTAGTAATCTTTTAACTAAACACATTTCAGATATGGTAAATGCAGAACTCAGACCTAGAGTAAGCCAACAATCAGTCAAATGCGTACCGGATTCCCGACCACGAGCACGGCATAAAACCACAGCATCCACACTAGCAATGCCACCTTAACTGGTCGATCAGAGCGGGGCACCACCAGCAGCGAATTCGGCACCAACTCCACAACATCATTGTCTCATTCAGCCACCAGAAGAGGCACATCATGTTGGCGTCAATACACAGTCCTGGACTACTAGAGATACATGGAAGGCTGAGCCATGGCAGAGAGAACGATTATTACAGTTTTGGTCTGAAACGCTTTCAGTACAAACAACAGTGAAGAGTAATGCACAGCACTCCAGACCAACTGATAGGGTGCGGTGACAATTTGAACAACGTTCTTGAGCAAATGTCTTCGACTGGTTGAAAAGAAAAAGATCCTTATGCTACAACAAATCTACAAAAAAGAGGCAATCAATGTACGAGTTCAAAACACAGTGATTGCCAATCTCTCTCCTAGTCCTATACGCAGTTCAACGTAGAATCAGTCGACCACTCCATTGAAGTTGCCTTCGACGGAAGAATCTTCATCGTCTTCTTCTGCAGTGATCCAGTCATGGTTCAACAGCCATTGGGCCTGAGCAGCTGTGTATTGTTGTGGCACAGTAATGCCCTTGTAGAAATCTGGACGCGGTGGTAGCTCGAGCACAATTTCACCATCGTGACCCATGATGTAGAGCGATACCTCAACCCACCCTCTCCCCTGTTTTGCTAGTTTGCTGTACGGGTGCTTTGACTGGCATGCTTTTTCTGCTACCAGTGTTCCCCACGCCCGCACAGTAATCCTATCATTTGCATTGATTGCTTTGCCATGAACTGATCGGCCATCGACTATTGCCTCGTAGACCACCGTACCACGAAATTGCGAGAACAGGGAGGCAATTTCCACTGGCGCCTGCGTCCCACAATGACCGTCTAATATCACCCTGGTAGAGGGAAATTTTTCCAGCACTGTTCGTATTGTTTCGATTAGCAGTGATGAGTCTCTTTCCCTCTCGTCGATCTCCAAACTAGCGAAGTCAAAATTGATGCGATTTTCCTCGAACAAATTGTTTTCCATAGCAATCTCATAGAATGCTTGCTGTTCCAAAGTCTTTATCACTATTGGACTTGACCAGGGTGATGATGGCGACAACACCATGGGGGCAGAGGCCCTATCGATCAAAGTTGTTCTGATACGGATGATATCGGATACGACATCTTCCGAATCAATCAGAAGTCGTTTCAACCGCTTTGATGTCCAAGAAAGATAAACAAAGCTTTGTATTCCACAAAGTTTTGCCACGATTTTTCCGATGTAGACAACGACGTCGTCTGGCAGCATCGAAGTAAGACAACTCTGTTGGCTCAACTCCACGATTTCGTTCTCGCTTTGGTCGAATGGGCCAAAGTGATTTCTGTCCATCTCATGCTTTTGTTGATAACGCTGCTGCTGTTCAAAATGGTTCGAGTTCATTGCTGGATAAGTTTTCATAGCAATAGCAGCTTCTTGTCATCATCCCTCTGCAGCGCTAAACTGATCGCAGTAGCATATTCCGTTATGGAGCTCGTTGCCTTCGAGCACATACAGAGAGCATACCATGCAGTAAAGTTCGTCGTTACTAGCACACGACGTCAAAAAACAGTCGAAATGAACTGATGGAGCAACACCATTTCTACAGAATTCCTTCTTTGCAAAATTCTTCGCGATGACTTACTCCCACAATGCTATATTTTCACACACGAGTGGAAAAGTGTGAGATACGGTCGCTCGGAATCATCCCATACGTTGTACTTGTATCACCGAAAGTGCAGTAAAGACACCACTAGCTAACCCGCACACCGTTCTTTGTTTGTTGAGAGGTTAAATCAAAATTCGCAAATTCTTTCTCACTTTTTTCGAATTCTTTCAACTTATTGCGAGCAAACAATGACATGATGTTACTGCTTCTTGTACAAGTAAAACCTTACTGCTTATCAGATTTATCTGAACTCTCTTAGTCTTGCTTTAGGTCGCACTCTGAGTCAGCGGTTGGAACCGGTTCGGAAACGTGACTGGTATTTTGATTGAATACTGTTGTCGTTTCGCACAACTATTTTTGATGACTGATGGATTCGAGTCGAGTCAGTCTATAACCTGGATTGTACCGGTATGTTGTAACCTTCAACTTCCGGTATGTAACTCGTAACATACCTATTTTAATATGGTACGTACATACAAATAATACCTCTTTTATTCTTTTCAGCTCCATCCCAATCAACAATCAACAAAACACAAAACATGCTACTACTATTCGTAATTACTCATACCGGTACGTAAGGTTATGCAGTCGTACAAGTATGCTGCAAGCTGCACGTTTTGCGCAATGCGTGAAAAAGTGAAAAAAGCGGAAAATTATTACCAAGACTTCCTTCCTACTACAGGTATCGTACCGGTTACGAGGACTTGTTACCAGATCCATCTAATGAATGTTGCATCCAAGGTCCGACATCCGACAGGGGTCTAGTCTACTTGGTTTTGTTGATTTCTGTACAATAAAACTACCAGAGACCTCGGTTGTTCCAGTTCTGTGATCATAAAAGACAAGTTTAGTGACGCCAAGTTTGTGTTCGTAACGCTTCATCTACCACGTTCGTTTCAACCGATCGTCTTTTTCTCGATAACACCATCACTATCAATTTATTTACCGCATTTTAGGATGACACCGCCAACAGACTCTCAATGGGCAGCCATGTCCAAGCTTTTGCAGAGCATGATTCAAAGATCGGACACCGGTATGTTCGTTCTCGAAATTCGTTTTATTCACCATGCCTTCTCTCATAGCGTTGGTCCTCAACCATTTGATTTGCGGTCTTTGTGGCTTCTGCTTCTTACGAAACGTCAATCGTTCTACTTCGTTGTCGGAACCGGTTGGTCGCTGCTTCGTCGTCACCAATTCTGTTCTATCATTCTTTGCCAATGGATAAATGGTGTTTCATGATTGGTGTGGTGTCATCATTATCGTCTTCATAACTTTAATCTCAGAGCCTTTTCGGGTGCCAGTGGATTGGAAAGGCATGGGATTGTTCGATTATCCTACCCTAATTAAGAAACCAATGGATCTTGGTACGGTCAAGAGGAACATTAACTCGCGCAAATATAAGACTATTCCCGACGCTGCAGGTGAGTTAAGCCTCCTATCGATCTCCTATTGAATCAAAGAAGGAAGAACATTTTGTGCAGAGAATTCGATTGGAGTTGACTAACAAAGAAATCTCTATGCTTTGATCCGATCTCTTTCCCTTGTACGATAGAGGATATTCGATTGGTTTGGACAAATTGTATGACATACAATCAAGATGGATCTGATTTCTTCCTTTTGGCAAAAAATTTGTCTAAAAAGTTCGAAGAAAAGTATTCCAAACTAGTCAACGACTTGCAGTTGGACATTCGTGGCGATGGCGGAGGCGGTGCTGGTGCCAACAGCGGCGTTGTTACCCTGGATGAAAAACGATCGTTCGCACGAAGTCTATATACGTTGTCCAAAGAAGATCTAGGGAAACTAATCGTGGAGGTAGACAACAAGTGCCCGGCCGCCCTGACCAAAAACATGGGAGAAGACGAGGCGGAATTGAACGTCGATAAAATTCCTGCGAATCTCTTTCAAGAATTGAAAACATTTGTATCGAGCTGTCACACAACGGCGCCGGCGACTAAGAAGGGAACCAAGAGGAAGGCGTCATAATACGATTTTCGACAATAATGTAGATTAAGTCGAGTCGAACAGACCCGATTCGATCGATGGGAGGTTTTGTGTTTGACTTCATGGTCTGCAACGAGGTGTCTTGTTGCATTGTAAGAGTCAAAGGCGTCGCAATGGGGTTCCAACGGAAAATGCTATGCCTTTAAATTCGATGATTTTATCGCAATTGTGTATTCCGAGTGATGATTAACAACTAATAAAAGTGTATCATACGTTCGAAAACGCAAGCCCGCACATACATATCTAGGCTTGCTACAAATCATAGTCGTAAAGTGGGTGATTGACAGAGACTTCAAATTATTTCTTTGCTCTCACAGGCCACTTTGCGATGCAAAATGATGACAGGTGGTGAAGGATTGGCGACCCTTAATTGCTGCAATATATATACCACATCACGACTTATTTCTTTTGACGCCTTCTCTTCTGCATAATGATGGCAGCACGCCGATTCCTCTCCTTCTTGGTAAGTTTGATCGGTTTACCATCTTTGTCTACTCTGGGTTTCTTGTTGCTTTTCCTTTCTTTTGAGTTCTGATTCTTTCTCTTGGACGCACTAATCTTGTTTTCATTGCTTTTCGGCTTCGGCGCCGACGATTGAGCGCGCTCTTCGCTAGTGACATTGGTTTCGGTTCTGTCTCCAGATCGTTGTTGTCTGATCTTTTCTTGAACGAGCTCTTGGGTGCGGGCAACAATCTCTGCTAATTCTCCTTTCGACCGACATGGACGAACATTCAGTCTGCGCCCTCTAATTGAGGTTTTGTGGTGTAACTTGAGAGCTGTCTCGTATGATTGAGAATCCAACACATCAACGAAAGCTACTCCGCGAAAAACCGTTTTGCGCCCGTCGGTGTCATGATCATAGACCAAGCGAATCGAAGTTACAGCACATCCATGCTCGGCAAAAAGTTTCCGAAGATCAAAATCTGTCGAATCGTATGGTAGCTGTGTGATATGCAGAGAATAGTTCTGCCGGGACTTTGTGTATCCTGAAGGATGCAATGAGGTGGATTCCGGGGATATCTTCTCGGTTTCATCTTCCTCCGCCTCTTCCCCAGCCCAAAGAGCAGCCGCAGCCAGTAAATCATCGTCGTCATTATCGTCATCGTCGCTATTTGACGCAGTTGCTTTGTTTTTCTCGTTCATCGATACTTCAATTTTTCCATCCTGGGTCAAATCACCAGGGTCAACGCTTGGTTTACCTTCTGAAGGCGGAGTTTCTTCCTTGGATTGTTTTTTTACTGTTTTACTTTTCTTCTTTTTCTTACTCTTTTTCTGCTTTTTCTTGTTCGAGTCACTTTTTCCCAATTCCTTGCGCTCGGTTTCAGCTTCATCTGAATCTTTTTGGTCATCTTTTCTATCATCGGTGTCAGACATCGCTTCTCTCTTATGACGCGCAGAAAATGCTTCTATCTACCTATTTTAATGAAGATTACTCCACGTATCGTATCACCGATTGACAATCTTGCAAGTTTCGTGTTTCGGGAATTGTCGACTGTCGGTCGAGAGGATCGAAGTGTTGATTGAGTTGAGTCAAAATAATCTTTTTTTTTTCTAATCAGATTTCCAACAGTTTCAAGTTTGAAGTTTCGGGTTTCGGCTCAGTCAACAACCTACTTTACGATTGATTTCAGTGGCTAAAGTTTTAAGTTTTACATCTCAAGACGCACCGACAGACGAACTTTCAAAATCGTTGGAATCACAATTCTACCGTACGGTTCGTACGGGAATCAATCACCTGAAAGACGTAACGGTACCGGTAGTACAGTAATACTTCTATTTTAAAGTTATGTGAAAGGGACTTGTGCTAGTAGTAGAGGAAAGAGGATCTGCGGATCAACAATCCTTACCTCAGTTCCGTCGCCAATCAAGAAGTAGTGAATGATATATGCTTCTTGATTACATATGTTGTGACTATGAGTGCAGCCCAAATTGAGAGTTGAAGCATTTGGTACGTGCAAGAACAGTTGCTTATGGAAAACGATTTCTAGAACAAGTATCTTTAGGGTGAAAAGGAGTAAGCAATCTTTTATTAGTGATGGTCGCAGAGATTTCCGATTGTAGATTATGCTCGGGAATGGCACTGGGAACTACCACTGGCCATCATGAGATCATGATCTGCTTCTTGAAAAATGAGAGCCGCCAACAGAGAGAAAAACGATCGCATGCTGTGAATTATGAAATCGCTTATTGCAAACTTAACGTCCAGCTGAACTTCAAAGCCATCATCATACTTTGAAAGTCATCGTTATTTATTTGTTTAACACACTTCAATTTTGACTATGTATCTTCTGATGCTAACCAGAGATGTGTTTTCTTGTCAAAGGATGTTGTCACTAATGTTTCAGTTGATTTGCTTGAGAACAAGTCCCTGACTGGATTGGAGTGACCTTCGAGCTGTTCGACAATTGAGGAGCTTGCAATATCCCAGACACAAACCACTGATTCATGCTGGTTATTTCCGTAGAGATACTGACCACTTTTTGACCATGCTAGCTTGGGTTGACTATAACAATCGTTCTGATGACCGTAGAGGTTTCGAACCTGATTGCCGGACCTCCAGTCCATGATGATGTTGCGAGAATTGTCAGTTGCAAGAGCTAGATAGTCACTTTTGAATGGAGACATATCCATTACTGCAAAGGATACATGATCATCGAAAAAGGCATTTCCTGGACCTCTGTTGAGATGGAACTTTTGTTGCGAAAAGTTGTCTTGAAGGTCAAAACAAATCAAGTTTGGAGACCCCCGAGCATAGCAGCATAAATGATCTTCGCGGAAACAAATAGATTCGACGGGTCCAGACAGTTGTAGATTTTGGACTTTCTCTAAGGTCGCTCCAGTAGCATCAATGAGGTTCCACACAAGTTTATGGACCTGAATGCAACCATCTGCAGATGCAGTTGCCAAAACGTTTTCAGTCGGCGACCATGCTAAACATCGAACGTACTTCCCATGTTTGATAATTCCCTTGCCCACTTCTTCAACGTTGATAACCGATCCATCTTTTTCGTAGTAGACGACGTGCACCGAACCATCCATGCATCCCGCGGCGACAAATTTCGTTCTGTGCCCTTTTCGAGAGAAATCAACAGAAATGACAGGAGCCTCGCAGTCGACACGCGATGAATTTTCCACAACCTGTTGCGGCGTGTGGCTGCCAAAAGCACCGTTCCATAGTGTCAAGGAAAGATTCCTATCTGCTCCCCCAGTTGCTAGAACAGAATCGTCATTTGAGAGGGAGCAGCAAAGTACATTCGAGTTACCATGGCAATTCTCGAGCAAGACCGACTTCGTTTTCGCGTAGTCACCATCGCCAGATTTTATAAAGTGATCTCTTTCGGACGACTGAAAATTTCGATTGATCGAAGTGTCCGACGTCCCTGCACCGGAAGACAACTCAGCTGCGGCAGCCTCACTGCGATAAATTTCCACTTCCGCTTTCAAAGCTTCATTTTCGACTGTTAAGACGTTACATCTTTGTTTTAAAGCTTTCACTTGTTCTTTTAAGACTTCATTTTCCAAGCGAGCTAATTTAGTGAATGCAGGAGTTGATCCAAATGGTATTAAATATGAGCGATTGATGGAAGCAATAGTTTGAAAATTGACAAAATTTGTGTCAACATGCATCGACGATGTCGTCGACAACATCGCCAGTTAACTCACCCGAAGTCAACTGGTCAGCGGCGCCTATATCTCCAAGCAAATCCATCTCTAATCTTTACACAATTCGCACCCTTTGAGACTCGGCCTGTGTGCAAGATGGTAAAATCTGAAGCATGAATCTTTGATTCACCCTCCTAATCGAACGAGTAGCCTTACTTCTGGACCCTGGCATTGGCTAAAAGTCACAACCCCACAACGCAATCCTTTTCTCAACAATTTCTACGCCTGAGAATACGTAATTACCGGTAGGTAACCTTGCTCGTAAGCGAATCATCAATCAAAGCGGGAATGCACAAGTTACCGGTAGATACGACTAACCTTAACCTCATTCGTGACCTTACGAAAAAGGGACCATCACTGAACTTCTCTCCGGTAAGTTACCGTACGAGTGTTGTATGGTAATTACTTCGTATTAGCTTAAAATCCGAGTTTTTTTAGGGCTATCTAATCAACACATTCCACGTGAAATACTACAATCGGACACTGCACTGCAGCAGGGTGGAAGTTGTAATGGAGTGTGTGACGAGAGTTGTTGAGATCAAGTAAATTACTAGTAGGCAGTCCAAAAAGGGGCAAACCAGCAGCTTTACTCTTTCTCAAGCTTGCTGTTGCCAAAGAATACCGATTAGCAGTATTCAATACCAACCTAATCAAACCCCTTACTCTTTCCAAGAATCTCCGACGCCCTGCTGATGAAGTAGTAAGCCTTAGCACGTTTAAGATGAACTTTTTTTTGCGGAGAAGGTCTCCCTTTATCAGTGCCAGCAGTTGGTATCCGCAGTAGGATAGGAAGAAGAAGCATGCTCGTTACCAAGTCAAGAGCTGGTATGATAGAAATGAAAAATAATGCGTGGATAATATGGCATGTTTTGGGATAAAAATTGTAGGTCCTGAAAAAAAGAAATAGTAGTAGTAAGAAACGGAAATGGATAGCCAACATATTTGCTCCTCGTCGGAACGCCATGTTTTCGTAATGCTTTGGCACCGCCAGTTGCCCGAGTTCGTTTCACATACAATTTGGCAATGCAGTACAATACAACATACAACACTTCTTGTGTTTTTCGAGTTCGTAGTCTATTTCTAATTAGCGGGGTGACCTGTGAGCTTTTCAGGTTATGAGGACCTATTTTACGAGGCCGATCTCTCACGCAGGCTATTCGCGAACTGACATATCGTCCAACGATACAAATTTTGACGTCGTCACTACCTCTGAGATTCGAATGGCCATTCTCCAGGTCAACCAAATGACATGGATAAAATTCAACGTGATGTACGCGCCTCGGTCCAAACTGCGGGACAAACGTCCGACTCTTTTCGAGAACGTGGAATCATCATTCTTCCTGTACATCATCTCCCTCTTCCTCTTCTTCTTCGTCTGCCTCAGAAGTCCACCAGCTCGTTAGGCCCAGACCATCTTCACATATAGATGCAACAATGTTCATACTAGCCGGTAGATTTGACATGTCACTAATCTCCACCGAGAGACTTCGCTTTCGGAGAGGCGTTGGTCGTGCGTCTGGAGATTTCCCTTCCTCTGATTCCTTTCGAATCGGTTGTGAATGGGCAGTTGTCGTTGTTGTTGCTTGAACTCCCTTTGCCGTATTTGTTACTTGAGTGAAATGAATGGATTTGATTTTGAATCGGATTTCGGCTCCTAGTTCCATCTCGAAGTGTTCACCCTCTTCTTCTTCCTCATCCATCTTAGTTTCATCGGACAAGGACTCTTTTTCTTCTTCCTTCACATTAGTTTCCGAGGCTGCATCATCTTCCATTTTTACATTGGTGTGGGGATTGTCTTCCATTGCATTGTCACCATTGTTGTCACCGTCTTCTTCATCTTCGTTTCCATAGTCAGGAGACCATACCCACAATCCAAGTTTCTCACTATACCGACTAGGCCGCAGCATCCAGTACGCCGGAATAAAGATGTCGTGATAAAAGTTTCCCAGACTGACTTGAATACCCTCCGGAGTAGACTTGACAATTTTCCCCACACAAACTTCATCCACAAAGGGTCGGAACACAACCAATCGAAAAAGGCATTCGTGATGAGAACCTCCATCCCCCGGTACACACGAGCCGTTGGTGATTTTGAGACAAGTTCCGTATCGGCAAATGACCAACCCAACATTCATCAGCACACGGTTTGGATATTTCAGATCAATCTCGTTGTGTAGAGCCGTCAATGTCGGGAGTGACAACATGTGCGCCGGCACTCGAATGCGGTCGGTAACGGTTGTCAAAACGAACATCGTGTCGCACCAACAATTAGAAGAAATCGGAAGGAAGAGGATCGACAACGGCCGAAGGGGCAAACAGCGTCGAGGATGAATGCAACTCGAACAGACGTCTCGGACAGAAAAAGAAAATCAAGCAGTCTCTCCTCACGCCTGCTACGGGGTCTCGATCATATCTTCTTGCTGGTCTCCCCCAATAATACTGAGTAGATATCGGCTCCGGGGTGCTTGCTTTTTTGTTCGGGTTTCGAGTAGAGGTGGACGGGTTTGTCGAGGCAACTTGAACGACGTTTTTATGTTGCTCCGAACCTATTTTCTGGTTGTGTCCAGTTGTTACGGTACGAAGTGGATAAGGGATGAAGAGAGGACAGAACTGATACGAGTAAGGTTATCTCAGGAAGGCGATGGATTGGTCTCATCGCAATGAAACTCGAAATTAAAAACAAATATTTTTACACGGTGTTGTGGTGTGCGTTGTTTCCCGTCAATGGTTTGCACCGGTTGATGGATTTGTTGGAAGGACAGACAATAATCTCAGTCCTGAGTTAGGATTGAGTCCCGTTTCGGATCAAGAGAACGAAAAAGTCATCGACCGCATCATCAAAATCAATCGTGTTCGGGAGGCGAGTGAGAATCTTTCTTTCTAAAAACTCCATCCGAAGGACCGAACATTCCTTTCCTTTGGTTGTCGACATCTGTTATGACAAAAATACGATCGACGTGCAACCGAGTAAAAAAAAAGAACAATTGATGAGGACAGATTGCTCACTCTCATTTTCCTCTTTCCACAACATCTTCGAGAGGCGATCACACACAGACAACATAAAGCCGCAAAGTCGCAAGGACTTAAAATAGCAAAGCGAAGTCAAAGTTCTTCCCCGCTTCGCCTACCGCAGTTTCGAAACGTCCCTTTGAAACAAAAACATCCGATCCATTCGTTTTCTATGGCGTTCAAGACCAACTCGGGAATTACTATACACATCCTGCAATGACCACGACGTTCAAAATCCCAATCCACAGGTTGGGTCGCAATGTGCTAACTCGACGAAATCAACTCCATCCGAACGGAAGATTCTGTCGTGACCATATTTCACCTTGGGAACGAAAATTCCTTTCGTCGTCTTCGTCGTCATCGGCGCAAGTCTTGATGGAAAATATATTCCAGAGTCCAGACGATGAATCGTGCATGGTCACTAAAATCACTCTCAATCGTCCGAAAGCCAATGCAATGGGGAAAGAAATGATTCAGGGATTGCAAAACTGTCTTGATATACTGGAAGGAGGAGAGAACGCAAAGGACGGCCCAGGCACCTCCGAAGTTGAACGCCAGGATGCTGTCGGCTGCCGTTGTATTGTTCTGACCTCTTTTTCCGAAAGGGTGTTTTCGGCCGGTGCAGATCTGAAGGAACGAGCGACCATGAGCGAAGACGAGGCTGCCGACTTTGTGACCTTGCTACGGAACACGATGGAACGATTTGCGTCCCTGCCCATGCCAGTCATCGCCGCCGTGGAGGGCGTGGCAGTAGGCGGAGGCTTTGAGCTGGCCCTGGCAGCGGACATTCGAATCGCGTCCGCCAAGGCCGTTCTGGGACTGCCCGAAACGTCGCTCGCAATCATCCCCGGTGCCGGAGGCACGCAGAGACTCCCACGATTGATCGGTGCCTCGCGGGCGAAGGAGCTCATATGGACTGGGAGAAAACTAAGCGGAAACGAAGCAATGGAATACGGGCTCGTGACAGACGTTGTACCTCAGGGGCAAAGTGCCACGGAACACGCAATGGAACTCGCCTTTCAAATCGCCGCAAACGGTCCCGTCGCCATCCGAGCATCGAAAGCAGCAATCGACAAAGGAGGTCAGACAACGTGCATGAAAGAGGCGCTCGAAATCGAACGCCAATGCTATGCGAAGGTTTTGCCGACCCAAGATCGTTTGGAAGGGTTGATGGCGTTCAAAGAAGGGAGAAAACCAAGCTACACGGGACAATGAAAAACAACTATCAATGGCAAACATGGATTGCGCGTTTCACATGAAAGTCGATTTGGTATCCACAAACTGATCAGATTTTTGTATTGAATCGTTCCAATGTCATCATGCACAGGTTGTCTGAATTCATTATAGTTTCACCCTTCTCCGTCAGATCCACTGCTGGAAGAGGCACCTGCTTTTTTTGATGCAGTGGGAACGCGTACAAGTTAGGAGGAAAATTAATGGGATCCCA
Organism: Pseudo-nitzschia pungens; assembly: GCA_037355855.1. NCBI lineage: Eukaryota > Bacillariophyta > Bacillariophyceae > Bacillariales > Bacillariaceae > Pseudo-nitzschia > Pseudo-nitzschia pungens. Next base: position 1,337,175 of record CM074763.1, on the reverse strand, counting down.
ATCGAAATCATTTGCGATAACTACGACTTGCAACCCGATATTATTTACAACAACCAAAACCTCATTAGAAGAGCGTAAGTTTAGATGCCATATGAACAATTTACTCTTAGGAACGTAATACGACCGAAAAATGCCGTAACCTTACCGGTACGTGTATCATACCAGTCAAGGGTAAGAATACGATTTCGGGTTGATGATTGAACAGTATCTTATCCAAAACAAGTAAGGTTACTCGTACTCATACCTCGTACGCACGTACGTATGTAAAGATGGGTTCTCAACACATCGCAGTTGTGTCAACAAAATGAATTTTAGAGTTCTGGTTAGATTTGAAGATGTTACCGCCTCGCTCGGACCGTCACGCGTTTGCTTACGCAGAAATAGTATCCCACGTAATTAAACATTCCGAAAATTCTTCTTTTTTTGAAAAAGTTGAATCGATGATTGAGCTAAATAAATAGTCAAATGGCGGCGTGAGACGAATATGCCACCAAGCACATGCAACACGCAACTAACTGACCCCGATCGTTCTGACAAGGATTGATTCTAACCCATCAGCACAAATCTTCAGATGCGATGAGAAGGACAAGAAACTCTCCCGCCGACAATTCGTGCCCCAAATAGTCTGTGTGCATTGTGCTTATACCGTGGTCCCATCATATCAACGATGAGCAAGCAGTGTGCGAAAAAAACCTTACCGGTAACAAATTCCTACAGATCAAATGCTCTCACGGTAGCGTTTTCATTATTCCTATTGGTTGTTTTGGCCGGGATAAATCCAGCCGATTCTTTCACAGCAACAAAATGCAATCCGACGTCCGGCAACATCGATGAAGGAAAATTGAACAGAGAGTCCGGAAGGCGGAGGAGGAGGTATCAACAAAGCAAGAATGAGAACAGAATTTATGCTTCCACTCTGCTACAGCTTTCTTACCAGCCACAAGGCGATATGAAATCCGACGCAAATGGCGACACCACAAGTAAAACGACGACCGACGACGAAAAGGATCTGACCCTCTACGAAATACTGGGAGCCTCTCCGACCGCTAGTCGGAGTGAGCTGAAAAGGCAGTACGTCAAGCTAGCTAGAGTCTCACACCCGGATGCACAGATAGGAGGGACTGAACCCATTGCAAACGGTGTTGACTTCCAACAAATTGCCGAGGCCTGGAGAACGCTCGGGAACGAGAAAACGCGGAAGCGCTACGATCGAGAACTGAAGGCCAAGGAGTGGGGCGAGAGAGCCCAGCGATTTACCAATGAAGGGCTCGAACAGGTTGCTCCCGTTGCATCGAAGATCATGGACAATGTAGCCGTGCCATTCCTGCGCAGAACATCTGCGACGATTGCGTTTGGAAAGAACATAGCTAACGGGTTCAGGTCGGTGTCGCCAGCACCATCTTCTGCATCAACGTCGACTACAACTTCGCCAGCTCCATCTGAAAAAGTACAAACAGAGAACGTTGACATTTTCATTGAAACAACCGAACAAAAAATCGAGTTGGACGAAACAATTTCTGGGAATGAGGTGATAACTGGCTACGAAAATTCGGAAACCAATGAGCAAGAACTTACAAACGACGTCGTGACCACCCCTGCTGTCTCGGATCAAGATAAGTCCGTTGACATTCCTACTTCCGTTGTTACCTCAACCGATGCTGAGGTAGAGACGATTTTCACAACTATTGACGAGGAAGGAAATCAAGCAAGTGAAACTGTCGAGGATACGCCAAACGACCTGAACGACGAGTCGTTGAAGCTAGAAGAGCAGTAAGTAAATGTTTGTGGCGTACATCTGATTGTGCTAAATTTGCTCTTGGATTGCATGGCACACTCGTATCTCACGGTGCCTGATTTTTTTAATTGCACTGAAATTCGCGCCCATCTCGCTCCTTTCTACGCAAAACGACAAAATTTGTCGTTCGATTCTACGACTTTGCAACCTACCATGGGATGGCTCCAATTACAGAGCTCGAGTGGAGGCAGAAAAGGCAAAACATATTTCCGAAGAATTAGATTCGGTCAAGAAACAGCGCTTATTCGCTACGCTTCAATCAACTGAACTCACTCTGACGAGCAACGAAGCCGAGGAAGTATTGGAAAGACTAAGCAGCGATGATACGGTATCATTCGTGAACAGGGGTATTAGAAAAGCAGCCATTGAAAAAGAAATAGAATCTTTGCGCAACACCGAAACCCAATTCACCCAAAACTTGCAAACGTACAATCAAATCGACCGCGAGTGGAACGTTTGGTTGAACAAGCAGGAAGACGCCAGGCAAAACTTGCTGGAGAGAAGGAAAAAAGAGATTGAAGCACGAAAGGCTTTCGACGACGCACAGCAAATGGTAGTCAAAGCTAAGGACGATATGTTGCATGTAACGAATACCCTGAGAGGGGTCGAGCAAGAGGTTCGAAAGAGTGCCCAAGAAATGGACCGTGTTTCTACGACGTTATCCAGGAAACAAGAACGAGTGCGAAACGCTCTTCGCCGAAAAACAGAATTGATGAAAGGGGGAATTCAGGTGGAGTACATTACAGAACATGAAGTAATGATGCTGAGGAGGAAAGAAACGCAGCTCATGGGTGAATCCAAGCAGATCGCGACCATGGTCGCCCGGCTTCAGTCGAGAGCGGACAAATTGAAGAAACGCGCTGAGGCCTTGGAACAATGGAGGAACAATTAACTGATTGCTATTGCGAGCAAAAGGATCGACTGCACATAGATTTACAGAATTTTCACATTATTGATAAAATTTGAACATTAGACATTAAATTAACCATTTGAACATTAGACATTAAATTAACCAAATTCAAATTTTCTTGCAACTTGATAGGAAAAATTGTGGGAACCAATCTGGGTCCATCTGTGTGTCGAAGAACGAGCGCCATCGCCTTGGATGGTTCTCTCGGAAACGCCGACGGTGTCTCGTGTAGACTGACCCCTGCTTGTGATTCACTGAACTTTTGATTGAACGAGTCATGCAGAAGTGGCATTATCCGATCCTCCTGTGTAGACTGACCCCTGCTTGTGATTCACTGAACTTTTGATTGAACGAGTCATGCAGAAGTGGCATTATCCGATCCTCCTTTGGTAACATTAGCTTCTCCTGTGTCGTCGGGAATCAGAACGGCTTCGACAAATGGGATATTTTCGTCGTCGGCCTCGACAGGAACAGCAACCGGAACGTTGTTGGTCGTGCCGTTTCCTGTTGCATTTCCGTCCAATAGAACAGCTGCAGCCCACGGAATACTTTGGTTGCTGGACATAATTCTGGATTTGGTCTGGTATGTTTGAGACTATGGAGCGTTAAAGATCTTTAATGGAGTGCTCGGAATGACGACGATGTTATTAAGCGTTCGACTAAGGTTGATAATACCGTACGACAAGGAGCATCACACGGTTCGTTCTGCGAGACGTGCACTTCGGCTTTCGAAAATAACGCGGATTTAAACTGGAGCGTAAGGTTACCGGATACCGGTACGACTCGAACTCGCGAGGGTTGGTTCGCGAAACAAGAAAAATCTGAAATATCGGTCGGAAAAAGATTAACGCGGATATGTTCAGATGGGATGAACGTACCTACGTCAGAACGTTCTTCTTCTTAATTAAGCACCAACTGTACTTAAGTAACTTTACACTTAATTATTCGCATTTCTATCGAATCGCACCTCCTCCATCGAATCGCACCACAATCGCTCGCACCTCTATCAACTTGCACCTCTATCGACTTGCACCTCTCTGTAAGTGTTAAAAGAGCAACATACCTCTATCTCTTGCGTCTGCACCTCTATCGCTCGCGTCTTGCACCTCTATCGCTCGCATCTTGCACCTCCATCGCGTCGACCTGCTGCACCTCCATCGCGTCGACCTGCTGCACCTCTATCGCGTCGACCTGCTGCACCTCTATCGATCACACCTATATTTCGTCAAATTAATTTTCTACTGAGCTCCCGGTACAAATTCTACATAAAAAAATTGAATTTTTTCATTGGCTCATCCAATCGTCTGTCTTTCCCCCCCTACGTAAATTCTACAGGGCCAAAAGTAGTACTTCTATTCCATTGCCCGCAACTCTGGACAGAACTACCAGAATTTTCCCTGTAGAATCACACGTACTGTCTGTTCCCCCATCTCTACGTAAAACTCCCTAAGGACCAGTCGCATACGATTTATACCACTTGTACATACCCCGGGTATAGCATCCACACTAGCACAGTGTAGCTGAGTGCTACAGGGTTAGGGTTCCTAATGCTAACCTACCATGCTACCATGCTAAGATACTATACTAGCTCGCTTAATAACTGTTTGGGTTAGGTGTCCGGTCATAGTACATATTGCACACCAATGACCCGACCCCGGCGGTAGCATAGTATCTTAGCATGGTAGCATGGTAGGGTAGCATTTGCAACCCTAAACCTGTAGCACTCAGCTACACTGTGCTAGTGCGGATGCTATACCCAGGGTATGTACAACTGGTATAAATCGTACGCGACTGGTCCGCTTCTCCACTGTCTGTCTGTCCCCCTTCTTCCTGTCCGCTTCCCCACTGTCTGCCTGTCCCCTATTGGTCCGCATTGGTTTTCTATTTTTACGATAACTAAATGTGGCGCCAAACCTTTATCCGTTGGCGCCAAACCTTTATCTGTTGGCGCCAAACCTTTATCCGTTGTGGACCAACAAAGGGCATCCTGACGGAGGGAACAAATAGGTATAATGAGTGTTAAAGAGGAAACGGACAAAAATAGAAGTCGGCAATCCACCTGACTCTTGTGAAGAAATAAAGAAATGGCGGTACTATGACATACCTCCGCGGGGTCCATGGGTCCATGGATATCAGTTGGCTCCACCCGTAAAACCACTGAATGTTGACGATAAAGATGGGGAATACTCCGCCTCATAAATTGCCGGTTCATAATAATCAAAAAGCGACGTAAAGTTGATTCGTGATGCCATGGTGCGAATTGGTGCCTGAGTTGAGAATTGGTGGATTATACGCATCTCGATGGCTAGTGACAAGGACGATTCCAGGCAGGAAAGGGAGCACAGTGGCCGCTGAAGAAGATGGCTCCGGAAAGTGACTCGGTTAGTCCGTCGGTATTGATAGTTTAGGGGGAGTACGATAGGTACACAATATATTAGGGGATCAAAACGCCGAGACTATCCCTTCAAATAATGAAGGTCAGAAGGTACGGTACCAGGTACCGGTACGTATGGATGATGTAAGGCAGATGTACGTATTTTTTATTTTTTCCACCATGAAACGAGGAGGAACGAGAAACTTTCTGACATCATGAGTCATCACCTCTCCATGATTTTTATTGGCATGAACCTGTACCGGTACCATTACGAATAAGATTACCGTGTTGGATAGCGCAACTCGTCGTGCACATCCATCTTCAATTTGTGGAGATTGCTGAAACTTGATACTTGAAACTTGATGCTGAACAGTTTCGCCTTGTTTACCTTCGCTTCGAACCTGGATAAGCACTAACCTCGAGAATCCTTGGAGTTGTGGGAACGCGATCGAACTGTTAGTCCTCTCAACTTGGGATGATACAAAATAAAAAGTGTGCAAGGTCGTTAGTCGTTACACGTTGAACGTTTCATCCTTTCTCGTTGAAATAGAAGAATACGGCAACATGAGAATACACTGTAGGATCTGCGTTCTGTTGTCGCTGTCATCTCTCTTGCTTGCCGACAACGTAGCAACTGCGTTTATGCAAGGGGTGAGAACTCATTCAGTCTCAATATTTGATGTCGAGAGCATTAATGGCTTTGATAAATACAATGGAGAACTTAGGACAGCATCGCGACTCCTTGCAACGCCGTCGCCGTCCTCTGATCAATTCAATACAAAGAGCAAAAGCAAAAGAACAACAGAGTTAAGGGCAGCAACAGGGATTTCATTATCATCACCTCCATCAATGGCCTCGTCGCCTGTCGACGATTCCAATGATGGTGGGCTTGGGGTTCTGTTTTTGAATCTGGGGGGTCCTACTACTGGTGACGATGTAGAAGGTGCGTTTCATTCAGTAATGCGATGGTGCGAGGCCAGACAACAAAGAATGATACAATACAATTGAATTCCAAACGATCGTGATCAAAGGCGCAGACCAAAAAGCGTTGCTTGATCGCATCAGAGCTTTTTTTTCCCTTGCTTATTCAATATGTTTCTTTCTCTCCTCAACGGCAACAATTATCCTTGAAATCGAGTAGAATTTCTTTTTAACTTGTTCGCGGATCCAGATATTATTCGACTGCCGGGTCCGCTTGCACCACTTCAGAACATCATTGCTGGGTTTATTGCGAAAAGACGAGCACCCAAAAGCAGGGCTGCGTACGAAAGCATCGGAGGAGGATCTCCGATTTTGAAATATACCAACGCGCAGGCGAAGTTGCTGTCGGAGTCCTTTGAATCTAAGTTCAAGATGCCGATCAAAACCTACGTAGGAATGCGGTATTGGAAACCATACACGGAAGACGCTCTGGAAGCAATTCGCAGAGACAAAATAAAGGCCCTAGTGATTCTTCCTCTGTATCCTCAGTTCTCCATCTCTACCTCAGGGAGCTCGCTTCGGGTCCTGCAAGAAGATTTTTCGAAACGATCCTATGGAGATATGGTACACACCGTAGTTCCTAGCTGGTACGACCGACCTGGGTATGTGAAGGCAATGTCGGATCTCATTCAGAAGGAAGTCGACAGTTTTACCGAAGCTGAAAAGGCCGAAGCCAAAAAGAATGCCCCCGATTTGTCGTCGATGCACGTTCTCTTTTCGGCACACGGGGTACCCAAGTCGTACATCGAAGCCGGCGATCCGTACCAAAAGCAAATGGAAAAGTGCATAGACGCTATCAAAAGCAAGCTCTACGAAACGAACAGTCCCGAGGATTTAACAATTCATTTGAGTTACCAATCACGCGTTGGTCCAATCGAATGGCTCCGACCAGTAAGTGCGAAATGAGTTTTGGAGACTCGATCTTTGGTTGAGTCATATCTGGCTCGTATTTTTATGACGAAGTGTTAGTGATCTAGAGGTACAGGTAGCTCCCGACCTGATTATTGAGTGCGTGATTTGCTCACGACGACCCCTTCTCTCCATGTTTTTCGCAAACAGTACACGGACGATGTCCTGCCGGACCTCGGGAAAAGCGGAGTGCAGAATCTGGTGGTGGTCCCAATCAGTTTCGTCTCGGAACACATAGAAACGCTGGAAGAAATCGACATTGAATACCGTGAACTCGCCGAGGAATCCGGTATTTCCAACTGGCGCAGGTGCCCCGCACCCAATACCGACCCCACATTCATTGCCGACATGGCCGACATGGTATACGAAGCCCTGAACGAACCGGCGCAAACAGTCACCGAAACATGCATCGCCAACAACATTGAAGGAATCGACCTGGAAGCCCTCGACGATTCTGTGGCAGTCAGCGCCGGTGGCGTGGGTGGAGTAGGAGCAGACGGCGACTTGTACAAAATCAAAGGATAATGCCGAAATCAGCAAGTAAGGAGGCAGGAACTCAATTTTTTCGCTTGATAGTCCTCTAGAATCTAGTCTAGCTTAGTTTGAAGTATTGTGAAAGGAAAATTTGGTGGTGATGCAAAATGTACCATAAAAAGCTAGCCCTCTCCCTGTTGTTCCTATCTGTGCGATCTATTTCAGCACGCATTGCATGATTCCTAGAAGTGCAGTACGTGAGTATTCAGGAGTGTCCGAGTAAAATTCTATTTTACGATGCTCATTTGTTTGTACGGTATAGATGCAGTTCGTTTATTTCGTTTCGATTCATCAACCCATTATTTCGGAGCAAGCGCAGTTCGCATTATTTCGGAGCAAGCGCGGTGATCGTGAATCGCATTTCGGTGGGATCTTTCGCCATGAACTTTTTGACGACCGCGGTGGCATCCTTCAGAAGCGTGGCCTGAGACGTTGGCCCGTGATCAATGGGTCCCGCCTTTCGTCCATCCAGTTCGTACAGTCTGTTTTCAACACAGACCAATGCGATGAAATGGGTCAGAACCTTGTCGTTGACGCTGCCCCGATCGGTCGCATTCGCTTCGCTCGAGGTAGCTTCGTCGTGCATTTTTTCGATCTTCGAGTCGAGCTCTAATCGTTCGGCCTTTGCGACGGGATCCAGTGGAATAGGACAGTCGTTCGCGAAGCTTTCTAGCCAGGAGTCTTTCTGAAAGATACGGATCGGCTCCGGTGCATTGAGCAGGGCGTGGAGCAATCCGATCGTCCCGCAGGCATTTCCGATGCGTTGTTTCGTGAACCAGACCTTGTCTTTCATTGCGGCGGTGGCAACGACATCGTCGTCCGTGTTGCTGGTTTGCATCTCTGTCAGGGGATACAGCATGAGAACCGCTGCGACTGGCTGCGGGATCATGTCCAGTGCCCAGTCTTCCGTGGAAAAGACGTCGACGAACTCAAATATTGACGTGTCGTATCCAAGTTTTTGGATGTACGAATTGATCAGTGCCGGATTTGATTCCAGTGGGAACCATCGTTTCTTGGAATTGCCCGCTTCTTTGGTCATGTTGCGGTGGTTTGGTTCCTTTTCTGTTGTAACTTTGATCGTTCTAGGACTCAGAAGGGAAAGCGGTTCGGTGAAGGGGGATGTCTATCGGGAAATGGTCTTGCTTGACACTGGCTCGGGTGTCAGATTTAGTGTGTTTACTGTCACAGGTAAGGTTAACCTTACAGTGTTGTGGATTGTGGATTGATGAGACAAAATCAAAAATAAGACAAATGATATCGAGTATCGTGTAAGTTATCGGGTGCGATCGACTCCGAAGCCTTACCGTACAGCAGGTGGATTAGTTGGATGCAGGATGCTGGATGCTGGATGATTCTCGATTCACTTCGAACTTTCTGGATCTTTCAATCGCTCCGGTAGCGAAACTTACGTCCTACTAAGGTTACTCGTGAGGCTAAGTTACTCGTAACCTTAGGCACGACTCTGGACTTCATGTTGAATGTTGATTGAGAGTAGAGACTATGTACGGGTACCTACCAGTACCGGTAAGATTTTACCCGTATTTGTACGAGTAGCTTAATCGTCGAAGTTCTCTCTGTTGCACTTGTCCGTGTACCTCACTCAAAATACGAAGCGAATAGAAGTCAGCAGGATCTTGTTTGAGAACAAGATTAATACAGTATACCAGGAAGTCCAAATGAAACTACTGTGCAGTGCATCTCTCGATACGGTATAGGAACAGATCACCGGAACCAACGACTGCTTGCGAATTTATCGTTAGGTTCCAGAAGTATAGCTACATTTTCTTGAGAAAGATAGACACCACTCGGAAACGAGAAAGGCAATCGCAACCGAAACAGTTCCTCACTCCTGGCAAAAAACAACTGGAATCAATTGATAGATTCCGGGGTGGCTGCCGAGTACTAGATTGTGTGAATCTGTTTCATTGATAGAAAAAATTCTCTAGAATATAATATAATATAGATTGCAACGAGTGCAATACAGCAAGGTGTTCTATGTACTCGCCTTTGCCATGTTCCTGTATCCGGTCCCCAAGCAACTCAGTAGCACTGTTTTTGTTTCCATATCGGGAGTCACTTTGAATTCCACGTCAAAGGCTTGTTTGATGAGTCGCAGGGTTTCGATCGAGTACTGCGACAGGGTTCCCACCCGAATCCTCGATACGTCTTCGGGGGTCAGAGCCATCCACAAGAAGGCCAGCGATTGACTCGAGGTGTCGATACATCCACCTCGTCTGATTTCTTCTAATAGCATGTACGCGCCACGTTTTCCCAGGTCTTCCGGAAGCTCCGCTCCCCTTGTGTTGGATGCCTTGTTCTTACCGGCATGTTGTTGTTGTTGCTGTTGTTGGTTGTGATGGCTCATGCAACATTCGGCCGTCAGAGTCACCCCCGTGTCTGATTCACTCGTTACCACCATCATCATTCCCGGATTGGGTCCACACCGGTTGCGCTTCGGCGTGTGGACATCGGTGTGGATCCAAACGTCCGGAAGGAGTCTATGGAAGACACCCTTGGCGGAGTACGCCACCCGAGCGGCCATGCTGGAAGAGACAATCTTGCACGATATGGCATTCCCTCGAATCCGTTTGATGCGTCCCGGGTCGACCCAATCGATGGACGTCAACGATTGCTTCACGATGGGGCACGTCAATCGGACCTTGCCGGTGTAACTGCTAGGGTTGTTGCTCGCCATCGTGGTGCCGTTCTCGACCGAGGTGGTTGGTGCTGCGGCGCGCTGCAAGATCTCGATTTCGGGTTTCTCGTCTTCGTCGTCGTCCACGCCTATCCCGAAGGCTCGAAATATTTGGGCGGTCGATCGCTTCCAGTAATCCACGGACGGATCGACCTCGCAGAGTCCATCCGTGATTCCGGTAAAGGTGACCTCCAGATTCTCCTTCCCAAACGGTGCCAGTGGCAAGATTCCTTCCACGAACCATCCTATCGATCTGCTGTTGGGACAATCGTGGTGGATATCTCCTCCCATCAAGCCGCCGGGTTGGAACCGCAACTGTGTTCCGGTGCTGTTGATTTCCATCTTGCTGCCGTTTGTCATTTGATCGATCAGCCGCAAAAAGCTAGCTTCGTATTCTTTCAAACCGGGGTTTTGCAGATCGTCGGCTCGAATGTTCCGTATGAGGAGTGGTCGATGCGACAACAAACTGACCACGATTCGTTGTCGAAATTGCACGGCTCCGTCGTCGAAACGGAGAGTTCGAGATCGGCTCTTGCTCATTTTCTTCTTTCGGCTGCTTCTCGGCGCACACCGACTCCAAAAAATGGGAATGCAATGCTCGTTGTTGGTATTTATTTGCCTCCTACCGCGGTGACGATTGGGGACTCCTTCTGCGTCTGCCTTTCGTTTTTCGTCCCGAGTTATTGGAATGGTAATAGTAGCTGCGAGACGGTGCGGGCTTTCGTCGAGTGTTTTGGTCGGGGTGCGATGTCGACTCGTCGAATTCAGCACCAATTCGATGGAAGGTTTTACAGATTAGAAGTATTTTTTGGGATCGTCCTCGGTCGGTTCGCTGACAACGACCAACGACGATCACTTTTTTGACTCGCGGTTGAATGTGTTTGGACTTAGGAGTTAGGGTGTTTTGTTGATTGGCTATCCCTCGCACGTCGTCCAACCGTCGTACGTTTTGGAAGTTTTGACCGTTTTGACACATCACGCAGTCAACATCACATCATACATCACATCACACATCATTCATCATCTCGCAGCAAAAAAATACCGAAGAATCACACCAACAAAGAATGCTCATCTGTAGTACGGTAACCTTACTTGCACTCGTACAGCAAGATATGTCGGGAGATCTATCGAGCTTCATTGCATTCTTTGTCAGAACGATTCAAAGTAGTACTCCTACCACAGCACAGCTATCGCAGCTGCCCGTTAACACCAAGACAACAACCACCACAAATATTGGGAACAATTTTCGCCTACATTTGAAAACAGAACAAAACAGTCACATACGAAAAGCGACAACAGACCAAGACCCGTACCAAACACACCAGCCATTTTCATCGAGATCTTGACCAGATCGTATCATCAAAATAATCATCATCATGGCAGGTTCAAATCCAGTTGTTGTCTCTCATTCTTCCTTGTTGGCGCTAGCGGTAGTCGTCACGATGACAAATGTGAGTGCGTTGGTAATGAAAAATCCCCTTCAACCAACAACCACCAGACCGCTGTGCATTTCGACGAACGAGACGCCGTTCCGTCGATGCTTTTCACCTTTGGTTCCATCTGCGGGGACGAGGCTCTTCGCGGCAGCCGTCGAAAACGATGAGGATGAATTCATCGAATACCTGAACGACGATGACGATGATGATTACGGTGCTGCCAGTTACGATCCGGAAGAAGCCCGGGCGAAAAAAGCCGAATGGATGGAAGAACTCCAACGACTGACCCAAACAACATCGACCGACCCCTCGGCCGTGAACGCGGCCCAGGAAATTTTCGACGAAATGTTTACGGCCTATGCAGAAAGCGACGAAGCCATATTCTTTCCAACGGTAGAAGTGTACAACCTGATACTGGAAGTCCACGCCTATTCCAAAGCCCCCGACGGGGGTGACGAGGCGGAACGCATTCTCGGTCGGATGGAGGACGAGTCGAATGATTTCGTGGCACCACCGAACGAAGACACGTATCTGTGCGTCATGGATGCCTGGGCCATGAGAGAGCGACCGGACAAGGTGCGAGAACTCTTGGAAAGGCAAGAAGCGCCGAGCGCCGATGCGTACAACAAACTGATCAAGGCCCACGGGATTGCTGGCGATCTCGAAAACGCCGAATCCGTGTTCCGGTCGCTTCTCTCCGACGAAAGAGCAAACCACAAATCATGGGTGCAACTCATGAAGGCTCGTCTTTCTTGCTCGGAAAACGAAGATAGCGATGAAACGGTGCGATCTCTTTTCATTGAAATGGAAGAGGAAGGGTTCGAGCCACAAACCAGTGCTTACAACGTGCTCATTCGATCGGTCGGTGCCAATTACCACCGTGGTACACAAGAGGCAGAAGCCTTGTTGTTCGAAATGATCGAACGATTTCAAAAGGGGGAACATCACGTCAAACCAGATTCGGACACGGTTCGTGCGGTGTTGAAGGCGTACAACGGACGGGGAAGAAAGTTCACGGCAGCGTCTGTCGCATCGAAAGTAGAACAACTCATGCAAATTCGGGAGGGACTGTTGGCGCGAGAAGAGTCCGGTTCGGACGAGCGAATCTTTCGACTGGCCCTGGGGATTGTGGGACGGACGAAGGATTCGAGAAAGGCAGCCCGAGCGAATCGGTTGCTTCAAAAATACAATGGAAAATCTCTGTATCTGAATTATTTGGTGCTCAAAGCGTGTGCGTACACCGATGGAAGTTCCAAAGAAAAGTTCGAGGCGTTCCAGGTTGCGTTGAGCGTGCTGAAAGAAGTAAGGACATGCCCAGAACTCGGAATCAGTAGCTCCATCACGGGTATGTTCATCAAAGCATGTAGTAGACTGATGCCAGCAGGCTCCAAGAGAGATGATATCGTAAAGAAAGTATTTCAAGACTGCTGTGCGCAAGGGCTGGTGAACGATTTCGTACTGAACGAATTTGGACAAGCAAGTTCGGAGTCCCTTCGGGTAGACATTCTTGGTGGGTCGAACGTAGACGACGCTAAAATTCCAAAAAAGTGGAGCAAGAATGTTGCTCAGTAAGGGGCAACCAAGACGATTCCGAAATGTGACTCCAATGAAGAGACTTCGTTAATACAGTAGTGATTTCCAAATCGTGACACCAACAATCAGTTTCAAGCTTTTACTGTACCATACTAGTCTGAATAAATGAGTGATATTGTATTGGAAAAAAATTGTCATTGTGACTACAATGGCTGGGTTCCGACAGGATGGGAATGACACATTTCACGCGGAACAACGCTGTTTGCAAGAATACGTAACTCATCGCAGAACTCCTCTTCACCTAATTTTTCTTGTGACATCCAACCTTCTGTTTGTTACAGAAAGGTAGTAGTACCAAAATGATGGAGTACGAGTACGCCGTAATGAAATTGTTTCATGAGATCACCATGATAAGGGAGGGAATAAAGGGTGGCAAGTCCAAGATAGAAACAGTTCACAGGCCAGCAGTGAATGATTCTCTATCCCCATTGATGCTGCAGTCAGCGATCGCCATCATTTCCCTCCTAAAGCAAGGTCAGGTTTTTGGAAATGCTCAACAAAAACTGTGCCATGAGCTTGAAAGAAGCAGAGCAGGGGCTGTGCATGAATCAATTTTTTGATAACATACAACGAAACATAAATGACATTCGACTAACACCACAATCAAACGAGCCTACTGTGTTGAAGCCACTTTATGTCACATAGTCAATATACAATAGGGATGGCAGTCAGTTTTCATGGTCATCATGGTTGAAGTAAGCTCTCACTCACTTCCGTGCTATGGTGCTCGGCCATGCTGAAACACAAAATCTAGTATTTGCAAGCAAAAGAGTGCCGATCAGAGATTGAATAATACGAAAATTAAAATTTTTCTCCCACTGAGATTCGAACTCAGGTTACAGGAATCAGAACCCTGGGTGATAACCAACTACACTATGGGAGAGTTTGTTTCCTTGCATATTTAACAAAATTTTTCTTTTATGAAATTGTACATTTTTGATTCATTACATCTGAGCCAAAGTAATTACGAGTAACCTTACCGTTATCTTACCTGTGGTTTCCACCCCCCGACATGGTTAGAAGATACCGTACACGTTGAGGTTTTTGTTTCGGGAAATGACACGCATTCGCACGCGGTAAGAACGAAGTGAAAGAAAGATTCTTCTGTTGCCACAATCTCTCGAGGCAGCTACAAAAGGAAGCGACAAACACCATGCATCTAAGAATCTGCCGTCATCATCTTTTGTTAGTGGTCCTTGGTCTCCTAGTGATTCAAATCGCCCCAGTGTGTTCTTTTGGTGATGTTTTTTCGGGTATAACCGGGAGAGCACCCGATGCACTGTCTTTTCCATCGAACACATTGGATGGTACCAACATTGATCCATCAAAATCCAACGTCGATTTGCAATGCGTATACAAAGCATCAAGAGATGGATGGTCGGCAATCGATTTTCACGAAAACGTTGACTCACGGGGCTCTGCTCTCGTCGTCTGTTTGTCGAAATCTGGGAAGAAATTCGGGGGATACTGCCCAACGGTAAGTCTTTCGAGGCACCATGGAGTGTAATTCTACTTCCGATCATGTCTAATATCGCTACTCTGTTCTTCCTTTGCATCAAAACGATAGGGATGGATGAGCACCGACGATTACGTGTCATCGAATGCGGCGTTCTTGTGGTTTCAACGAGGAAACGAAGTGGTCAAGTGCCCCGTATTGCAAGGTGGGAACGCCGCTCTCTTTGACTACGCCAGTGCTGGTCCTGTATTTGGAGCTGTAGGTGAAATGGTCAAAAACATTGTTGCCTGTGATGTATACACAAAGTTTGGATCCACTCATTGTTCCTAATACCTTGTCGCTTGACATTATTTCGTCATAGGCCGACCTAAAGATCGGAGAGTCGCAATCAGCGATCATGGGTGGATTTGCCGGACCGGACATGGAAGATCGGTCCCTAAGTGCTGGCAATCTAAAGCAGGGTAGCTCTTCCATCGGTGGTGCTTATGATGACGTTGTGAACGGTTGGCCCGTTCGCGGAAAATTCCAGCTCGTGGAATTAGAGGTTTACGCAAATGCGAACATTCAGCCTTCGGGTCAGGGATCTGGAGGAGGATTCAAGCTGTGGCCGTTCTAAAGTCGGTCTAGTTCTTGTGAATATTTCGTGGTTAGTAGAAATAATGACGACGAAATACGCGATATCCTGATTGATTCATAGTCATCATGATCGATGCTATTGACATTGTAAAGTTGATGGAAACAGAAATTCTTGAGTATTCCAAGTAAGCAAAGTTGAGCACAAAAGATGTCGGTGGTCAATGGGAAAAGGTTGGGTCGACAATTGACTTTCAGTGAGAAGAAATGCTAATTTTTGTCATACACTACGTTGACACCATCTGGTTCTCGGATGTTTGGAATTGATCTGGTTCACCTAACAGAACTACGTTTCGGTAGGAACGATGTAACCGACACGAAATTGATGAATTTCAATATTGAATTCTCTCACGAGTGATCTCATCAGGTGTGCACCAATATTGTCACAACAGAAAATAGATAGGGCGAATCCATCAAACATACCGTAGAGCGACACCCACAAGCGAAACGAGAAACACAGCAAAATCCCCGTTCCGACAGGAAGTAAAGTTTTCTCGTAGTTGCTCAAAATTTTCTCTCTCCTCAGCACGTTTAGATACATGTAGATCCTCCATTAGGATGATCCTTTCGTAAATTATATCTATTGTGATTGATGCAACTATACGGTAATCTTAGTAGTGATTTGTTGGGTGTGAGACTCTCTGGAGGTAACCTTACTGGATAGTTCCACTCGGTATTTCGTATTTCGCCCAACAGTTGTTATTGTACGTGTACCTACGATATAACTGTAAAGAACATACGGTACATATCATAAGTCAGTAGATCAGCGTCTTGTTGTCGTCTGACATCAGCCGGTCAGTTTTGGATGCACTCAGAAGACTAGAAGATCCGATTGGTAGGCATCATTCCCGATCTTCAATTCATCGATGCTACCGGTTCGAGTACGAAGCGTCGTACGTTTTCAATCTGATTGTGTTCTTTGCAAGCCGTTGTTTTCTCACACTTTTGAAGTTTTCAGTAACCCCAACAGCAGAAGACACCATGGTTTCGTTGAAGAGTGCTCTATCCGTAGTCCTGCTTGCAGGCACGACATCAATCAGTTCTGCCTTCACCGTTGCTCCTCGTTACCATGCTACGGGCAAGACGACCACCCCCAGCAGCCTCTTCATGGGATGGGGACCTGATCCCATCTGGAGCGGTTCCGAGGTCGAAAGCACCCAAATGGGCAACATGTCGAAGGAGTCTGTGGTGGTAAATCTTGCTATCCCACCGGAAACCGCCCAAGATTTCACCATCCCCGGACAGTACGTTCAGCTTCGCCCGAACGAGGAAACCAAGCCTATCTTTTTGGCCATTGCGAGTCCACCGGATGCGGAGAACGCCCGATTCGAATTCTTGGTCAAGAAGACGGACGACAACACGTGGTTGACCGACGGCAGCGCCTCAACCCTCGAAATCTCCCAGGTTCTGGGCGGTGGTTTTCCAATGAAAGAAGAATTCGATTCCCTCAAATACGACTTTCCCTGCCAGAACATTTTGCTCTTCGCAGCCGGGAGTGGGATTTCACCCATTCGATCTGCCATCGAATCCGGTGAGCTCCAAACCACTGGTGCCCGCACGGCTCGTCTCTATTACGGAGCCCGTACCGAAGACGACTTGTGCTATGTCGACAGATTTCCACTGTGGGAAAAGAACGGAGTGGAAGTGGTTCCCGTTCTCAGCCAACCTTCCGAAAGCTGGCAGGGTCGCACGGGCTACGTACAAAACGCCTTGGAGGAAGACGGCGTCCCAGTTCCCAGAAACACCGGCGCTCTCATGTGCGGTATGAAGGGCATGACGGAGGCCGTAACCGACATTCTCACCAAGGCTGGCACATTCGAGGGCCGTGTTTTGACTAACTTTTAAAAAACAAGCCGATCGTATGACGGCAATCATACTGCACGAGATCGTTGAACTGTCTACTTTTTCAGATGGATTTCTCTGCAATTTATAGGTCTTCCTTTTTGCGAGACTATGTTTGAGGGGAACCCGCAACGGCATTTTTTTCTGAGAACAGTTTTGGGCAACAGCAAAAAACTTGTCTCTACGGTTGGAATTCTTTTGTTTGAGCAATACTGAAGTGGTTTATTTATCGCAATCGGCTACTCCGAATAATGTTGTAGTGATTGCGCGATTGGATTTGCGATAACCTTGCTTTACTCCGGAGGATGATATCGTTTTTCAACGGCTTGCTCTTTGCGGCGACGGGCTTCCAGCAACTCGTCCTGCCGTCGTTCACGAGACAGCAAAGGATGCCACAGTCGCACGAGCAAGACGATTCGAACATGGTCCGTGTCGTTCCGTATTTCGTGTTCGTAGGAGTCATCGAAGAGCAGGACCTTTCCTGTTTCCCACCGGTGCCACTCGTTTTCGACACGAATTTTGCATTCCCCGGCTTCTTCGGCGGGAATCACCAGCCCCAGGTGGGCCGTCAGTCTCAGGTTGGTTGGTCCACAGTGAGCTTCTATCCGAGTGCGGGGTGCCAGCTTGCTGAATATGACTTCTCCACCGCCGCTCTCGGCCAGGGAAATCGCATCGGGAATGCAGTCTCGAAGCAATCGCTTGGTGAACGGTGCGTCGATGTCGTTGTCGTTGTCGTTGTCGTCGTTGTATCCGTTCCCGAACGCGCCCGTCCCAAACAAAACGTATTCCGTCCATCTTCCTCCCGCGGACACGACGCGGTGATCGTCTCCTCCGGAACCGCGTTCTCCGCTTCCCACGGCCGCCCATCGTTGCTCGGGATTCGGAGACGCCGTCGCAAGCGCGTGCAATTCCCTCGCAATCGTTTCCCACTGTGCCTCGAGCGTTTTGCACCACGAAGGATGTGCTTCGGAGGGTACGAACGGACGCAGCAACAACGGCGACAGTGGTTCCGTGATCGTTCGGTCATCGTGTGTTGTGCCCAACGCTGCCATGTGGCCCGGACGCTGCAGGGGATCCTTCCATTCGCAACGATACAAGCTGCCAGGGTTTGCACCGCTCCGAATGGCCATGTGCGCCACGTGACGAGCAATCTTCCGGACTTGAACAGATTTTTCCTCCTCGTAGCTCAACATGAGTTCCATCCAGGCATCGTTCAGCAGGGGGCTAATCGTGTTTTGCCGTTGTCGCCGTCGCTGTCGTCGTCGCCGCCGTCGTTCTTGTTCGTACTGCTCCAATTCTTCGCTCTCCCCACCGAGAGGCGGAACCAAGGACGGGTTCGAATGTTCCAAAAGTATCGATATGCACTGGACCAGTCGCAATCGCGACGACCGGATCTGATTCCCATCGGCTTCACAGTAGGCGCAGAAAAGGAGCTTCTTGGCCAGTTGAACGTCGGGGGAGAAGCTCGATTCATCACGATCGTCATCACATCGTAACGATAACGATGAAAGCGAAAGTCGTCCCGGGTTCCCGTCGCAATCCCCGTCGTTCTCATCTCTAAGTTCCCCTACCTTCTCACTATTGGCTATTGCCGTTGTCAGATCCTCCCATAGTTTTCCGACTGGTTCCAGGGCTCTCTGAAAGCCCTTCATCGCTTCCAAGTATTCTCCGCGATGGTTCCACCGCATCGCGCTTTCCTTCCACAATCGGTTGGCATCCATTTCATCTTGCGGATCGAGACGAGCCCACCACCGCCGCCAATGCCTCCGACTATCATTCGACAACACCTGTTGTTGCTGTTTTTCGGAAATGGCAACCATCTCCAGGAGCGGTTGGATGGCTTGGGCTAGTTTCTTGCAGTCGTTTCGATGCCCGCCGTGTTTCCAGTGGATCTTTTGGCATTCGGCGTTGTGATAGGCGGCGGTCTTGCACCTCCGGCAGATCGAGAGTTTCTTCCTGCTTTTGTGTTGTTGTTGCTGCTGCTGCTGCTGCTGCTGCTGCTGTTGCTGTTTCACTGAAGCATCGGTGGAAGCTAATCCTTCCGTGTTGCTAGTTACGATCTTCGGAGGCAATCCACAGCCGCTGCAAAAGTGCCAATCGGAATATAGGTTCAACGCGGTTGATGATTTTGTTGATGTTGTCGTTGTCGTTGTCGTTGTCGTTGTCGTTGTCGAACATACAGATGATGTCATGGCGCGGGACGAGAAAGGATTGTTTCGGAGGGGTTGGCAATGATCGATACAGTAATTAGTGTGAAGTGACTATGAATCATCATCCGCCGACAGTAAAATCTTTCGTGGTCAAATGGAGTGTCACGAAACGAACCGGAACTTCGAAAATCACCCATCACTTCCCGCATCACACTTATTTCCTGCAAGTTACAGTAAGGTTCCTTGTACTACCAGGAACCAAAATTTCGCTCATGATTATTAAAATACTAGTAGTACGGTACTACTACTGCTCAACAATGCAGTATTATTATTTCGCGTCTCAACATGGATCAGCGCCCATTCCGTTCATGCTTCATGATGGATGGAACGACACTTCTGGCAACTCTCTTTTTGTCGATTTTACCCACCACTGTTTAAAATGCCTCACACAACAACTACTAGACTTGCCTTTTGCAAGCACTTTTCCTTAGTGAGCAGATCATTCATTGCAACCTACACATTTTTTCACAAATGGTGGCTACGTGTACACCATTATCATTGCTACCTACAAAGTAATTGTCAGTCGGTGATTTTTTGTTATCTAAAATTTGTCATGTGGCCCTCCCATGAATGACGCGTTTGAGCTTTAGACATGGGTGGTGCCCTCACTTGTCTCCGGAGTTACCCTGGAATATCATATTCAGTTCTGGTCCCTCCAGTTCTTGTTTCCTTCACTAGGAAAGCACTTTCTGATCAAAAAATCCAAACACAGCTTCGAATGCAAATTATCAGAATGAAATAATATCAGGACAACAGGTTCATAATCCGCATGTACCTTCCAATGGCGTAATCGACTTGTTGAATCAATTCAATCAGGATTACCAATACGAGTCTTATCCAACAAAAAAAATCTTCATCTAGGTAATAAAAAGTTGTTACTATGTATTATTATTATTGTTATTATTTACGACAATGAGGTTGTTTGTACAGTATATTCTCAGTTCTGGTTTTGTGTTTTTTCCTTGGGATCCATTCAGATAAGTATCCAATGAAGATATAAGCAAGGGGATCAGCTCCGAATGGACTTGATGCGAAGTATTCGCTTGTCTTGGAAAAATAGGAGATGGTACTTCGGTATGAAATAATGATATGTGCATATAGAAATGAAGTAAGCATCTGCTCAAAGTGTAGACTGGAGAATAACCTGTACTGTGCTTGTCGGTGATTTGTTTCGTTCTTTTCGCTTTCTTTTCTGCCAATTTGCTTAGAAAGCATATTTATTCTTGAAGTTAGAACAAGTGCTGCAATTTTACGTATGTGCAAGGGTGATTGAACACTTGTTGCTTCTTTTACAAAGAAGATTGATTCATTTAGTTTTGTCAAACGTGGGGGGAAGGTGCTGGTTTCAATGTACATCAGAAATGCGTGAAAAAACAAAAATTGTTCCTCGGTGACCTCTGACAATCCTTAAACTTTCGTCGAGATATATAACATCCACGTATGCCATGCCGTGACCACCTAAAGGCCGAGTAAAAACATAATTCATGCTACCATCTTCCGGATCGACTTCCGTTGGCATAGTTGCACCCATCAAGAGTTTCACGGCCAATAATTTCGCCTTTTCACCGAAAGTGTGTTTTGGAGGATGAACTGCAAAGAAATTCTTCCACGCGATTATGTCGGAAATGTCGTTGTTGGGTTCGATGCGACCACCGGTAATCCAAACTGAATGTCTGTTTGGAGTGTTTGGGTCTGGAAGGCTGTAACCATATGTGGTCATGATACCTTTGATGGGACGAATTACGTCCTTGTTGGGTGCGTTTGGATACGCTGCCAGTGACGGCTCGATAGTAAATGCAGTTACTATGTGGTATGTGCGCAGAGTAGTCTTCCCCGTTTCCACTTCCTCACGCAGTTTCTTTGGAACTCTTTCGAGCATGGCCTTGCGCTCATGTTCGTTCACAATTTCAATGCGATTAAAGTTTCCCTGAAGGCTACAAACAAGATTCGTTGGAGAAAACATGTCAAATGACATTCGGCCAAGAGTGTACAAGGGATCCCCGTTATCGTTTTCACCGAGTTTTCCAAAGAAATTAGGCTTTGAAAGGGTGAGCCACATTCCATCAATAGAATCGGGAGCTGAGGACATGGGTACATGCGAGACCACAGCTTCGGGACTGAAAAGATCAGGCATTCTTCGGGTATCTATATCTTGTCCGAGGAAGAATGTTTCGAGAGGTCTGATCTTGCTCTTGAAGTCATCTGATTCCACATCATCATTGATGGCGAGAACACGTAGAATTTCGTCACGAGCCATCTCCATACTATCAGCACTTGAAATAGTGGACACTTGACATTCGTTTTCAGTGAGAGCATCATCATAATCCTCAATCAAGTGCGGATATTCGTTATCAGTCTTGAGGACAGTCATCCCTATCATTTCATTTCCAGGAGAAGTTTCAGGTGACAACGAATAGCATCCGGTGAACTGAGAAAAGCTCATCGGTGATACACATTGCAGTCCATTACGATCGCTCATCATAATTCCTTGAGGAATGCCTCTTTCCAAAGTTTCTTTTCGATACTCGGGCGCGAATGGTGACAATCTTGTATTAGTTGGCTGCGGAATAATGTATTCCGATCGTTTTGCGCGAATGGCCATGGGCTTTACGACAAATGGACGGATGGGCAAGGGGCGTTGGAGGTTGGAACTCCTTTGGCTGTAAAGAGACCTTTGATCACACTCTTCAGCTTGTTCTAGATCTGAAGGTTCTTCACGATGTTCACTGTCTTGATTGCCTACGAAGTCAGGATTGCTATCAATGAATCCCCTCTCACCATTATGGTTGGTAATAGTATCTTGATTGAGAGAATCCACCGACGTTGAAGCTTCGGTGGATGAAACCATCACGTTCCAGTTGTAGTCTACGTCAGCTTTGTCAAAGGTACGAACCTGTAACTTTCGGATATTCGGTTGCTTTGGTTGCACATGCGATTGTGCTGTGGAATGGTGATGATTCGAGGTTACTCCAGCCGTTTGGGGAGTATTTCTCTTTCTCTTTCCTTCGTGGGAGCTTCCAAGTGAAGGATTCTTAGCTCCTTCTTCCCGTTCTAGAACAGCAAGCAAGTTATTCGTTCCTCGGGGATGATTGGTATCCATATCAATGGTGGAACGGGCATTGGCGTTCCGAGCATAATCAGCACCGTGATTAATATCAGTACAGAAGCCGTTGTGGTTATAGCTTACGGGGATACCTACTTCAGAAGACCGGAAAAAATCTTCTTCAGGCATCGTGTGGTATGCCTCATCTTGGTACACCCATTTCCTATTCCAATCATGTGCCATTATAGCAGCCTGGTTCGCTTCATGAAGCGTCGATCCCTCTCTGTGAGCTTCATGGTAGAACTGCTCGCTAATTCGTTTGGGGACAGGACGGACCACATTGAGAGTCCCAACAAGTCTGGGCAACTTCAACATGTCATCATCGGCACTGCTGTCAAAAGATATAGATGTTGTTGTCGTTGCTGAAGAAGTTGTTGAGGATGGAAAGCTTAGTGTTGTGTTCGAAAGCACTGATTTGACCGCAGCAGAGACGCGACGATCATTTTCAACAAAAGTATTTCGTTTCTTTGAAAATGGCCTCGTCACTTCATTGTCGAGGCGGTCTCCACCGTCGAATAGACGATAGTGGTCTAGTGCCACGGCATCATTTGAAATCATGGCTCTAAACAATTAGCTAAATTTATTCTGGCGTGAAGGAAACTTGCATCAATGTTCCACTGAAAGAGGCTCTACTACCATGAAGAATGTCAAGCAGCCGTTGATGAATGCCTTTAGTGAGATACCGGCGGCTCTTTGCAAATATATCAGAATGATTACTTTCCAATGAACTGCTGTAAAGGCATATCGCTGTTGCCAATGTTTTCTTTTGTTTGGCAGGTTTGGAGTGCATGGATGTCATGGAAAACATACATCATAATACATACATACATCATCATGATCACTTTCCGTGTTGCCGCGCATGAAGAATCATCAACTCCTTGCGATAGGAGAAGCATATGGCTGTCATCAAAGCATATGGTTGGACACCAGAAACGAAAAGAAGAACTGCTGTCATAGAACCGTTCTTTCTGAAATATGAATCAAGCAGTATGCAAAACTACGTACTTCACCCGTTAGAGACGGGTAGTTTGTTTAAGTAACTTTTACGTAAAAACAAATCTAAACAGGTAGATTCCCTTATTTCGAGAGAAAAGAGATTTCAGCATCTCCTCCATATTCTGCCGTAATTAATTACGAACGGGAAGTCACTGGAACACCAACAAGACATTATGAATTGTGCTTTACCAAGTGTCCGCACTGTCGACACCCCATAAAAGAAACAGCCCCGTCTCGAAACCGAAAGATGTCCGATAGTCCTGCCCCCTTGTCGAACCAAAAAGCGACGGAGACAGGAAGACCAATACCCAAACAACAACGACTACACAACAATTCCAAGAGTTGCCCCTCCGCCTTCAACGAATCATTACAATCACGCCCGACAACACAATGCGTATTAGTTTCGCTGCTGCTGCTGCTGCTGTTATAATTTTCAAATGGTTGAATTTAATTTGAACAAGTAATTCGAAAAATTGTTTACTACACGTGACAACTACGCATATGGTGTTTTTAACTTACAAAAATACAGCGAGACGTAATTGAAACGCAGAGTACACAAATACCGTATTAAAGAACAGTCTCCGTCACTCAGAATGACGTTGTCTGTCGCAAACACTCTTTTACACTCTCTCCGTCACTCAGAATATCGGTATACACCACAAATAATATCTAGAGGGTTGGATCGATCTCTTCTTTATCCATTAGTTTTTCATCATGCATTTTGGCTTTCTTGTTCTTGTTAGACTCTGCCAAATACCGTAGCGTCCAAAACGTTTTTTAAGTGATCGCGTAGAGGGACTGATACCACCGAGGATTCAATCCCAGTCTCAACCTATGACCCCTGGTCTCAACAACATCTTCAACAAAAGGGATTTCATCATCTACCGCATAATCTTCCGTACGAACGGGAAGTCACTGGAACACCAACGAGACATTATTAATTATTGTTTAGCTTTATCGAGCTATTGCAAATATATTCATCTTCGCAAAAACAAAATGTCGCATTCAACTTGAGGCCTATAATCGATTGATAAGATCACAAGTAAGTGGTCGGCAGCGGAGACTTCCCAAGCCGTGTCCAAAAAAAAAGTTCCTACTTGTACTACGAGTAAACCTTAGTTATCTTAGTACGTACTCGTACTTTCAATTTTTCACTTAGGACATCGTGCCCTTTTATGCAATTAAGTCACTTGTACCAGGTAACCTTAAGGTTTACCTGTACGTTGAACTTTCGTTTTGATGGATTCCAAGAAAATGGGAGAAGTTCTGCGGTTGTAGGCCTTACCGGTACGTATGTTCCGGGAACACGAAACAACTGATCAGCACGTCGCCTTCATCACGTTCTAGTGAAGGAGATTGTGACTGTTTCAGCGCAATCTCTTGCTGTGCATTGCTTTGAATACCATACCCCCAAGGCTAATCCAGTATGAGACACGGAAAAAGAGAGTGAGAGCACAACAGATGATAACGAATCCTTAGTCATTATTATTCTTTATAGCCATCTTACCCCAAAGGCTGCTGGGTCTTATTGCAACCATCACAAAATACATTCAAAATATGATATGTTGCATATTCATAAGCTATGGGAACTTTGAATCTGACTAAAATTGAGTGAGGGTCACAACATGATCACAAGTTGTCCAACAAAGTCCAATTCTGCCACATGTCACGAAAACTCCTACTAGTAACCACCCCATCACCTGAATATCATAATAGCACTGGGGGCTTGAAGCAGATCTTCATGCTGCACTCACTCATTCTACGAGTAGCACCAGCATTATACTACGGAATTACCGTGATGGTAACTACACAGTATGCAACTAAAAAGAATGAGTACCAGAAAACATGTAGAATTTCTACGTGGGCTCATTTGGCGCGCGCAAAACTCATTTGGTTACAAAAAAGAATGAGTACCAGGGAAACACGTACAATCCTACATGGCATTCACTTGATGCCTAAGACCGGTAGAACGCATCACAAAAATATTTCCAAGTCGAAACACCGTGTAAAATCACGTGATAAAATTTGACATCGATTTTTTCTTTAGATGTTATCTGATTTTACTTGACATCTCTTCGGCCAATCTAAAGAGCAGATTCACAGACCGGCTAGGGTAACAACAATAAACTTGAACTTTGAAAACATGCCTTAGCAGCAACAACAGGGGTACTTCCCCTAGCCAACAAAACAAACAGCAATACTAGTACTAGTACTAGTGAAACAGGGGGGTGTTGGTGCAAGGCTGCCAGGATACTACTACTGGTACTACCTAGAGTACTGTCCTGATAGGCGCCAGCATGTATTTCCAGATGTGATTGTTTGTTTGATATACCAGAGCTCACACTTGTTTAGATGTTCTCATGGAACTAGTAGTATTGTACAAATACATGAAATGATGCTAGTAATACTACTACTACTACTACTACTAGTAGTAGTACTAAGATGCATACCACCAGCATTGGTATCACCATGCCCATGCTGGAGTGCTATGCTACAAGGGAACAAGATGCTGTCACAAATACAGAGCTGAGCTGAGCTGAGCTAACTCCTTTAAATCAAGCACTAAATCATGCCCCCACTATTGACTAATACTATTGTACCTCTAGGGGAGTGTCTTGTAGTATCTGAGCATATACAATAGCGCTTGAACAGTATCCCCCTGTAGACTCACTGTTTGCCAGCAGTCCGTGGGCTGCTGTTATTGCTGTTTCTGTTGTCTTATTCATATCTCTTGCTGATGATCAAATATCAAACTAGTAGTAGTACTACTACTAGTATCCAGTACTATCATTACTAGTACTACTAATACTAATACTACTACTAGTAATACTATTACTAGTAGTAGTCCTATTGTTAGTACTAATAGTACTGAGTTGGCCCATCATGTTGTGGTTCCTCTACTATGGAAGTGTAGACAGTTGTCTTAGTGAAATAGTGAGCAAACAGTGGATTACAGGGGATTTTGTGAAGCTTTCGGAGAGGCGACTGACAGAAATTTCGATAGACATGAGTCCTGTCTTTAAAATAATGAGTCCCGTCTTTAAAATAATGCAACGAAGGTTGCGCACCTCCGTGTTAATATACGGAGAAAAAAACTACTGTTCCGGCAATCTTAAGGGGGTCTAAGACGCAACCGGTACTGTACTCTCAGGCATTAAAAATGGGTCCCATACGTTAAAAAATGAGGCGTACTTAGAAACGTACCTATGTATACGTACTATGTAGTAGGAGTTGCACGGGCGCGAAGCGCGCGCAACTACGGTTGCATTTGACGGATACCGTGATGGTAACTACACAGTATGCAACTAAAAAGAATGAGTACCAGAAAACATGTAGAATTTCTACGTGGGCTCATTTGGCGCGCGCAAAACTCATTTGGTTACAAAAAAGAATGAGTACCAGGGAAACACGTACAATCCTACATGGCATTCACTTGATGCCTAAGACCGGTAGAACGCATCACAAAAATATTTCCAAGTCGAAACACCGTGTAAAATCACGTGATAAAATTTGACATCGATTTTTTCTTTAGATGTTATCTGATTTTACTTGACATCTCTTCGGCCAATCTAAAGAGCAGATTCACAGACCGGCTAGGGTAACAACAATAAACTTGAACTTTGAAAACATGCCTTAGCAGCAACAACAGGGGTACTTCCCCTAGCCAACAAAACAAACAGCAATACTAGTACTAGTACTAGTGAAACAGGGGGGTGTTGGTGCAAGGCTGCCAGGATACTACTACTGGTACTACCTAGAGTACTGTCCTGATAGGCGCCAGCATGTATTTCCAGATGTGATTGTTTGTTTGATATACCAGAGCTCACACTTGTTTAGATGTTCTCATGGAACTAGTAGTATTGTACAAATACATGAAATGATGCTAGTAATACTACTACTACTACTACTAGTAGTAGTAGTACTAAGATGCATACCACCAGCATTGGTATCACCATGCCCATGCTGGAGTGCTATGCTACAAGGGAACAAGATGCTGTCACAAATACAGAGCTGAGCTGAGCTGAGCTAACTCCTTTAAATCAAGCACTAAATCATGCCCCCACTATTGACTAATACTATTGTACCTCTAGGGGAGTGTCTTGTAGTATCTGAGCATATACAATAGCGCTTGAACAGTATCCCCCTGTAGACTCACTGTTTGCCAGCAGTCCGTGGGCTGCTGTTATTGCTGTTTCTGTTGTCTTATTCATATCTCTTGCTGATGATCAAATATCAAACTAGTAGTAGTACTACTACTAGTATCCAGTACTATCATTACTAGTACTACTAATACTAATACTACTACTAGTAATACTATTACTAGTAGTAGTCCTATTGTTAGTACTAATAGTACTGAGTTGGCCCATCATGTTGTGGTTCCTCTACTATGGAAGTGTAGACAGTTGTCTTAGTGAAATAGTGAGCAAACAGTGGATTACAGGGGATTTTGTGAAGCTTTCGGAGAGGCGACTGACAGAAATTTCGATAGACATGAGTCCTGTCTTTAAAATAATGAGTCCCGTCTTTAAAATAATGCAACGAAGGTTGCGCACCTCCGTGTTAATATACGGAGAAAAAAACTACTGTTCCGGCAATCTTAAGGGGGTCTAAGACGCAACCGGTACTGTACTCTCAGGCATTAAAAATGGGTCCCATACGTTAAAAAATGAGGCGTACTTAGAAACGTACCTATGTATACGTACTATGTAGTAGGAGTTGCACGGGCGCGAAGCGCGCGCAACTACGGTTGCATTTGACGGATACCGTATTAGTATTTCTTGAAAGCGACCTCGTTTTTTAAAAAATTAATTTGCCAGAAACCCCAAGTGATCGATTCTCGTCGTAAAAGTAAAGTTACTTGTACCCGTGAAAAACTATAATGAATCACGTTTACCATAATGAATCATGTCGAGTGACAGCATCTTTGCTTTTTGGAATATCTCCTTGCATACACCACCTCTGTTCAAAGTAAAGACATCCTCTGTTAGCTAACACTCTACTCTACAATGCTCTATATTCACTTTTAAACAACCTTGCTTATTCTTCCCTTAGTAAGCTCTCGAATACAGAAATTGGGCCGAAAATTGTGTGTTTTCGAGTGACAGCATCGAGCCGGCATAGTTTTTCGGCTTGCGTGCATGGTTTCCCAGCTTGCGCGCAGTCGAAAGAACATGATAATATTATTATTATGATTTATACCGTATGGTACATACATACAAAGAACAACAATTTTCAGACGTCAAGATGCTGTCACTCGATTGTATGGTCGCGTGTAGAAAATGTACCAGTGTCTACATTAACCATGATGGATCAATTTTTGGCAATTTTTCGAAAAAACCACTAACTACAGGGGGCCAAAGCTATGGATGTAAGTCACTGATTTCAACAGGAGTTGTTGCAAACAGTCGGTTTATAGTGTTTACGAATAGGTTGTAACTTTCGTTGAGGAGGTTTCCGTTACTGGGAGGAGGTATTTGGTCAGATAGTGAGGCAACAATCTGTCACTCCGACGTGATTCATTTTAGTTTTTCACGGGTACCGTAAATCTTACCGTAAGGTTTTACTGTACCGGTAGTTCTAAGGTTCTAATTGTATTTCAATGAAATACAATTAGAACTTTTTTAGTACCGAGGTAATCTTCAGACATTCAAGGAGGTTCGTTTGTACGAGTAACCTTACTGGTAAAACCTTACGTACATACGTTTTGTTTCGTCAGTAAATACAACTCACAGTAAGGTTAAGGTTACCGGGTATCTTACCAGCACAACGTAACTTACTGGTGCTTTTTTGTCACATCTACTACGGATAAAGGTACACGTAACGTACCGGTAATCTTACGAGTAAGGTCTTACGTAGGAGAAATTTGATCCATCGCACGTGACCCCTTCGAGTAAACCTTTAACGAATTGAATACCGTACGGGGTTCCTACCCGGTCGTAACCTTACCGTATCCTACAACGTCACTTTTCGCACTATTTCGGCATTTTCATATCTTTTTTCGTTACTGAAGTAAAATATATTTTTATCTCTCGCGCACGCCGGTTGAGCTTCAGAATTCAGTAGAGTTCACAAGATTTTGCTCGCTAGAAAATAGGCCGATCGCTAAACCGATCCAATTTCGCCATATCAATATTTTTTATCTTTTTACACTCGCATTACCAGGCTTACACAGAACTTGCGTTTCACCTACGATCAAGACGCATCATTTCAAAACCACAAGGTAGAAACATATCGAACGCAAATAACTGATACCAAAATGGCGTCCAACTTTTTTTGTACCACGCCACGCCACGAGTTGGAGCCCCCGACGCTCACTAGACAACATTCTGGAATCGGAGATGCCTACAGTGTCGCTCCGTCGACACATTCCATTGCTACTGTTTCGCGATACCATGATGAGCCCGAAGTGAACTATGACGAAGGCCCCACAGAACTCTACAGAAGGATCGAAGAAAAAGATTGGGACGGTGCAAGTGCTCGCCTTGAGTCACATCCTTTCGAGGCAAAGACTTGG
This sequence comes from Pseudo-nitzschia pungens, assembly GCA_037355855.1. Lineage (NCBI taxonomy): Eukaryota > Bacillariophyta > Bacillariophyceae > Bacillariales > Bacillariaceae > Pseudo-nitzschia > Pseudo-nitzschia pungens. The sequence goes on along the minus strand of CM074763.1, from coordinate 1,307,194 downwards.
GTCTACAGAAAGGAACTAGGTTCGAACAAGACAAGATGGAAGCTTTTGCCGATCCACGCAACCTGCATTTTTCGCGCTCCTTTAGGGCTCATTGAAGGCTTAATTGACATTTATCGGGATGGTCCACAAATGAAGGATGATCAGGGAATGCTTCCTATCCATCTTGCGTGCCGAAACGGCGGATCGAAAGGAGTTGTTCTAGCACTGCTAAACGGCTTTCCTGGTTCCCTCAGAGTCAAGGATAGAAAGGGCAGGACGCCTCTCCAGCTTGTTCTAAACAGTGAGTCCCAAAATGCTGAAGCAGTCAGCGCCGCAATCCGTACTTTTGAGCAGCAATTGAGAAAAAATGAAAAGATGAGAATAGTGAACGTTACACCTGATGCTGGTACTGTTCCTTCCGTCCAGGAAGTAGACTATGAACATCGCACACTCCTTTTCCGTTTGCTCCTTAAAAAAGATTGGGATGGTGCCATCAGACGAGCAGAGTCCAATCCCGAAGAGGCGGCGACATGGATCGTCACGAAAGGATTTAATGGAAATCTTCGATTTCTTCCACTTCACAAAGCATGTGTATTGTCTCCTCCTGGTGAAGTTGTAGAGAGACTGTTGGAGGCATATCCTGAAGGATCGCTCTGCAGAGATCAAGACGGTTGGCTTCCAATTCACTGCGCTTGCTTCTACGGTGCCTGCGGCGAGGTCATTACTACTCTGCTTGAAGCTCATCCAAAAGGATCTCAGCTCAAAGATGACGAAGGTCGCCTCCCGATTCACTATGCATGCCTTAAAAGTGCCTCACAGGAAGTCGTCGACCTTCTACTCGAAAACTTTCCCAAGGGGACGATGAGCAAGGACGATGAAGGTCGTCTCCCTATTCATCATGCTTGTTCGAAAGGTGCTCCCGAGGGAGTAATTGACGCTTTGCTAAAAGCATCTCCTAAGGGGGCACAATCAAAGGATGATCAAGGTCGTCTTCCCCTTCATCATGCTTGCAGAAAATCCTTGTCAGAGCGTATTGTTCGAACACTACTCCGTGTCTACCCCCGGGCTACGCAAATCAAAGATGACCAAGATAAACTACCAATTCATTACGCTTGTCAAAATGGATCAAGTCCCGAGGTTGTAAATATACTACTAACAACATATCCAGAGAGTATCAACGCAAAGAATGGTTTTGGGCTTACTCCACTTGCGGAAGTAACATCGCTTGATAGTGAGAGAATGGAACCAATCGTCCAAATCCTACAGAAATTCAAGAAAGAGCAGGACAAGATACAGATCCAGTCCGGGGAAAATTATATTCTTGAAGAAAAGTTGGATGCTATGAATAAACGTGTTGAACATCTGGAGAAATTGCTTGAGCAAGTGATGGAAATAGGTCACGAAATGAAAGGTAGTACCAAGAGAGGGAAAGATCCTTATGCAGTCGTAAATAAACTTGCAGATAGACTCATCACCTTGGATGGGCCTCCTCCAGTGTCGGACTCTGATTCCTCAGATCGAGAGTATACGAATAAGTCTGGGGTTACGAATAAGTCTTCTAGATCGAGGTCTAGAGGTCCTTTTGGTCGAAAGTTGAAGAAGAAACATACGGCCTAGTGGTTTGATTTGACAGTGGTGTCGGGCGGCAGTACCAATAGCGCATCGAAGAGATGTAAAAAAGGCACGTATTACGAAATCAAACAAGTGCAAGTCATGTTCAATTAATATTTCGTATTATTTATAAATAATTGTTTTGGTAATGAAGTACCACAGGTTCTGAAGGAAAACTAAGGAAATAGCAGTTTACGAAGCGATACCAGAACGGTTCATCTTTCGCTTTTTCGACACACGCGAACATTCCTTGTTGAGTTTGAGTCAAGTCTACGTTGAAAGTGATGTGGTACGCCGACCGGAAACGGCAACGAAAGGACAACGAACCAAACAACACAGTGCATACATTATTTCTTGAAAGATTCAACGAGGAGCAGTAATGCTCCTAAACGGATACCTTATTAGATTACTATAACAGCAACTTGCTATCAAACGACGGCAATATGTCTCCATGACGCCCGTTTGCGTTTTCTTCATCCTTTTCGCTGAAGTGCGGACATCGCAGCGGCCATCATAGCATTAGTTGCTGCCTCGTCGTGAATGGCATCGTCATCATGCATCGCCTTTTCTTCCTGTGGCTTCGGGGTCTTTTGAATGTCCCGCGTCAGGTACATCAATACCTCTTTGCTTCAGAAGAACTTTGAGGCCTTTCGACTTTGAAGTTAAAAGTTTCTGCAATGCGATTTGATTGCTCACCATCGTTCTCATACTCTGTTCCGTCTCAATCAACGACTCGAGAATATCAGTCTCGTTTGAAATTGCGATACTCTTCAAATCTCTCGACAATATATCTATCTTTGTATCCTTGCGTTGGATCTCTTCCTCCTTCTGCTCAATTTGAAATAACAAAACCTTTATTTGAGCTCTTTCTTTCTCAAGTTGTTGGTATTGATCAGATTTTTCGACTTCTAGCTCTCGTATGGTTTCTAACCATCTGTTCTTGGCAAGAATGTGCTTCTGAAGTTCATGATCCTTGGAATCTCTTCTCTCTGTCAAATCATGGATTTCCTTCTTCAATTTCTCTATTTCATTTTCAAGTTTTGCTTGCTTTGCATACTCCCGTTTCAGATCCTCTTCATGTTTTTTGGAGACTGCATTGCAAGTTGCTGCATGTTTTTTCAGCAAATTTGCTTTCTCGTCGTGAGCAAAATTTTGAATTTCGATGTATGTCTTCCGGCCTCTTTGCAGGCTTTCCAAAATGATCCGGTTGGCTTCGAGTTCAAGCAACTCGGTCTGATCAATTAGATCAATCGGTGTCCTTCCAGCTTGATCCTGAGCAACTATGGCCTCCCAGTTGGCAACGATGATTAGGTTAACTACTTCCGGAGCGCAAGCTTTATCGACAGCTAGGTGGAGGGGGTATTCTCCCAAATTAGTCGTCATCGACGCAGACTCGGGAAACGCCGCAAGCAGTGGGGATACTAGCCAAGCTGGAGCTCGTCGCATGCATGCCTACACAGAAAGTATTCACAAGATACGCACAATTAGCTTTCTGACATAATCCAATATGTGTGCATGTGTGTATACAGGGTCTCGAAAAAAATCAGACGCACACGAAAACTTCGAACTTTGTACGATTGCGTACCTCGTGGATTGGTAGGCGGCGCCAAACGCTCCAATCAAAAGTGGTGTGTTCCGTTCCACTGCTTCGAACCCATATCCGTGCTTGTTGTGGATCCGATTCGATGACGTCTAACGCATCGCGCCATTCCATTTCCTCAATAGCAAGGAATAGTTTCGTTACAGATCCCTCATAGATAACTTCGAACTTGTCGTCTTCCTCAGACATGTTTCACTTTAGTTTAACGTTTGAAACAACAATTCTCCTACGTAACCGAAATCTGGTTGAACAGATTGTGTGCTACAATTGTCGCAAGATTATCGAAACGATGATTCGTTATTTGCTGCTTGGGCTCTGGGGTGCTTTCGATCGTTCGTACCGTCGAATCAATCATCTTACCGCGCAATGATACCGGTAGCTATGGCAAAGTCAAAGAACACTTGGGATAGGACATCAGAAATTTGGAGAGTCTTACTTGCTACAAAAGCATACTGAACTCTTGGACCAGACCCGGTTAGAGTTTGGATTTACCGTTATTTTCCAACGGAAATGCCGAATCGGTATGGGCGCATAAGATACTGATAAGTTAATTATGCGGATTCAACTTTGTGCGAGAAAATGGCGCACCCTTGATGACGCAACGGCCAGAAACTAAAGAAAAAATGACAAGAAAAGAAACAACAAAAATGAATTCCATATTTCTGTCCGTAACGCACATTCTCGAGCCGTTAACAAAAAATCTATCGACATTCTTGTTATTCTTCCTACCGTACTACTTCGTACGAAGTATTTATTCTCGTTAGAACTGCCTCTGGTACCGGTACGTTTCGAATCATCCCAGATGGGATGTTGTGTTGAAGCTGGTGTTTACCACCGCTCGATTGCTATCTAAAACCCAACCAGCTACCGTTATATCCATCATGACTAGTTTTGTACACGGCAATGATAGATTAATTACTCCCATGATGGACTTACAATTTGCCATTGGCACAAAGTAACACCTCTCCTACACCAGCACCTAGTACCAGTACCGGCTGTGCGCAACACTACTACGGTAGTAGTAGTAACATGTTCTTTGTGCGTTGATATTGCTCATCAGCAATAGGGGAAAGCCCTAATAATAATAGCACGTGGAGTCCTGGCAAATAGTGAGACTACAGAGGACGCTGTTCAAGCTCTATTGCATCATACACTTAGTTACTACAAGGTAACCTTACTTCCCTAGAGGTACATCGGAATCGATCGAAAGGGGAGGGCATGACCCCGGTGGTAGCATAGTATCTTAGCATGGTAGCATGGTAGGTTAGCATCTCCAGTATCTCGTAGCATTAGCAACCCTAACCTTGTAGCACTCAGCTACACTGTTAGTGCGGATGCTATACCCGGGGTACGTACAACCGGTACACATCGTACGTGACAACCCTGGTACCTTTGGAGTTAGCACCCCATACCAAATAGAATAAGCCTGTTGCTAAGCCTGTATGCTAAGCCTGTATGCTACCATTTAGCACACAGCTCCTAGCACTCAGCTCAGCTCCCAGTGGGGGGAGCTACCAGGTGCTACTCACTGTAGCCCCAGTACACTCCTATACACAGGAGCCCTAGCATCACAGCCTGTAGCATCACCTTGAATATCAACATATTTGGTTTCGGAATTGCTGAGAATGTTGTAGTGGAGAAGTGCATCTTTTTGGTGAAGTTTGGGTATAAAGAAGGTAAAGGTCTTCCTTTTTGTAATTGCCTTTGTCATCACTGCTATGCTTTGTAGCACTTGGAACTTTTGCTGTCAAAGTCTTGTAGGTAAATTGCTCTTACTGCAAGCATTGAATACTAGTAGTAGCAAATTCTAGTTTACTACTACTACATTCTTGCACAGCAGCACAAATTGTAAAAAAAACATAAGAATTGGGGTAAATCAATATCAGTCTTCAAAAAACAATAAAATACAGCAACATTTCTGTTCGAAGAAACGCCAAGCATCAACAATCAATCGATCTCAATAAATACTACAGTAATGACAATAATAATAATTGACCTCTTCAACTTGTTTTGTATCGCGACCACATGGAGCAAACTCTTCAGAAAATTTTCACAAGTCAAAGTTACGTACTCGTACGGTAATTACCGTCTGTAGAGTAAATTTACCTCCTACCATACCACCAGTAAGCTTACGTACTGTAGGAAGCTCGATTCATACCGCTACGTCATTCCCTAGAAATTTTGTTTTTTGTTTTCAAGATTCATTTCATATTCTATCGTGACAAATTAGCGATAGAAGAAGAGTAAAACGAATCAAGAGGCAATACAAAAATGCGCGCCTCATGGATACCATCGCCAAATTTTAGTCACATCAACATGCACGATTGAAAGAGTTCCACGTACAAACAACACTAGATCGACATCTGTCACACTCATAAAATATCTTTCCTCACGATATTAAACGGAACAAAAAGTGAATAATCAATCTATTGACTCCTACGGTACTTTATGCAACTTCGTTATCAAAACATAAAGGAAGAAAACACAATGATGATCAATACTACTCTTTCCCGTGATGCCACTGCGTTTCCAGCCGAGTTCAGTCCTATTGTAGTCAGGAGAGAAGTCCCCGCAACCAACAGAATTTCTTTTTTCCCAAGAGTATTGGTTCATCACTCGCTAACTCGAAGCGACTTGACGGCGACCGAAGTACAAACGGCATGGTATTCTGCGGATGAGCTAAAAATGATAAAGCGATCTTGCAGAAAGTTTGCAATCCAACTCTCTAAGAGGACTGCTGATGATGGCAATGACACAGTATGCTTTCGGGGTCTAGAGGGGAGAACGATGGAAGGCGCACAACGGAGAAAAATGATCAAACTGAACGCCAGAAATGCGGTTATTCTCGAGCAACAGCGTCAACAAAAAATGGGTACGGTCGACGGGGATCGGCTCGCTTACGAATATTTCCAATGCACGGAAAGCAGTTCCGCAGCAGCACACATGGTCGCACTCCACGACCAAAAAGAAGCAATGGACATTCATAACGAACCGTTAACGACCAAGACAACGGAAACGACGAAATCGATAAATGGCGCGGACATTCGTCGCAAGGCGATGGACATGTACACGCGAAGTGATAGCATGAGAAGCCTAAAGAGATTAGCATCCCTTAGCTCGACGAGAAGATTGCTTTCGGATGCGATCTTTCAGGCCTAATGCAATACAGATCAATACTACTATTTTTTTACTAACACATAGTAAATCAGATGCAGCAAACAAACATGAACAACCGTTTGAATTCCTCTCGTGCTAGAATGGTTTGAATGATTCGAATGATTTTTTTTTTTTTCAGACGACGCGGAATGATGAAATCTCAATAATGAATGTGGTGAACAATTTTAAAATAGACGCACGACCTACATATTATTATCATCAAGTCCACTATTTCATGGAATGCACAGTACTTCTTGCGTGCGGTAAAATACACGAGTTGGTGAATTAACTACCGGTAGGCCGACCAAGGAATGAATGGATTTACGTACGGTACTAGATTAATTTATGCTGAGTCGAGTTCGCGTGCTGCCTTTTTCATTTCGTCGCTGATTTCGACCGAGTCGGCACTTCGCACAAAGTCAGGGAGCTCGTCAAAGTTCAAGTAACGATAAATGTTTTCGTCGGTGGGATCAATCTTTTCCATGTATTTCATGTAGGTTTCTACAGAAGGCAATTCACCCTCGATGGAGGAAATGGCAGCCAACTCGGCGCTGGCCAAGAACACATTGGCTCCCTGTCCCAAACGGTTGGGGAAATTTCGCGTGCTGGTTGAAACAGTCGTGCAACCGGGAGCGACACGGGCTTGGTTGCCCATGCACAAACTGCACCCGGGCATCTCGGTTCGGGCACCGGCAACACCAAAGGTGCTGTAGTATCCTTCTTCGGTGAGTTGAGCTTCGTCCATCTTTGTTGGAGGGGCAACCCACAAACGAGTAGGGATTGGCTTTGGTGCATCGGCAAGAAGTTTTCCTGCGGCGCGGAAGTGACCAATGTTCGTCATGCAAGATCCGATGAAGACTTCGTCGACCTTTGTTCCGGCGACATCACTCAGCAGAGCGCTGGCATCGGGGTCGTTGGGAAGTGCCAATACGGGTTCCTTCAATTCGTTCAAGTCGATTTCGATGATTTCGGTGTACTCGGCCTGTTCATCGGCCTCCATCAAGACGGGGTTTTCCAACCAATCCTCCATGCGGGCAATGCGGCGTTCCAGGGTACGGGCATCACCGTAGCCTTCGGAAATCATCCACTTGAGCATGACAATATTGGAATTCAAGTACTCGATGATGGGTTCCTTGTCCAACTTGATGGTGCAACCTGCCGCAGAGCGTTCGGCACTGGCATCACTCAGTTCAAAGGCTTGTTCACACTTCAAATTGTTGACCACGTCACCCTCGATTTCCAAAATGCGTCCCGAAAAGATGTTCTTCTTTCCCTTCTTTTCCGTGGTCAACAGACCCATTTGTTCCGCTGTGTAGGGAATGGCCTGGACCAAATCACGAAGGGTGATGCCGGGCTGCATTTCTCCCTTGAATCGGACGAGGACACTCTCGGGCATGTCGAGCGGCATGGTTCCGGTGGCGGCACCAAAGGCGACCAATCCGGATCCGGCCGGGAAGGAAATACCGATCGGGAACCGAGTGTGGGAATCTCCACCGGTTCCGACCGTATCGGGGATGAGCATTCGGTTCAACCAGGAGTGGATAATTCCGTCACCGGGTCTGAGGGAGACTCCACCGCGGTTCATGATAAAGTCCGGAAGAGTGTGGTGCGTGACGACGTCGACGGGCTTGGGGTACGCGGCCGTGTGGCAAAAGGATTGCATGACGAGGTCGGCCGAGAACCCGAGGCAGGCCAACGACTTCAATTCGTCACGGGTCATGGGACCGGTGGTGTCCTGCGATCCAACGGTGGTCATCTTGGGTTCGCAGTATTGTTCCGGAACCACACCCTCTCCGTTCTTCAAACCAATGGCGCGTCCGACCATCTTTTGCGCGAGGGTGTAACCCTTTGGCTTGGGTCCCGATGGTGGCTCGGGCATGTTGAAAACGTCGTCGACCGCTTCGTCTCGTCCGAGAGCAACGCGCGCCTTGGAGGTGATTCCGCGTCCGATGATCAATGGAATGCGACCGCCGGCGCGAACCTCGTCCAGAATGACGTTTGTCTTGAGCTTAAAGTCGGTGAGAACCGATCCGTCTTCTCTCGTGACAAGTCCGTCGTGGGGATGGACGGTGATGACGTCGCCCATGTTCATGTCTTCGACGTTGAGTTCGATGGGAAGGGCTCCCGAGTCTTCCATGGTGTTGTAGAAAATAGGAGCAATCTTTCCTCCCAGACACAGACCACCTCCTCTCATGTTGGGGACGTATGGAATGTCCTCTCCCATGTGCCAGAGGACCGAGTTGGTGGCGGACTTTCGCGAGGATCCGGTTCCGACAACGTCGCCGACGTAGGCCAGGGGGTGTCCCTTTTCCTTGAGTTCCGCCAATTGGCTGAGCGGACCGACTTCTCCGTCGACCTCGGGGAGGATTCCGTCGCGCGTGTTCTTGAGCATGGCCAGGGCGTGGAGAGGAACATCGGGTCGAGACCAGGCGTCTTGGGCCGGACTCAGATCGTCCGTGTTGGTTTCACCGGTGACCTTGAATACGGTGGCGGTCATTTCCTTCGGCACCTCGGGCTTCTCGAGGTACCATTCCGCGGCGGCCCAGCTCTCCAAAACCTTGTTGGCGGCAGCGTTGCCCTCTTTTGCGAGGGCCTCGACGTCGTAGAATCCGTCAAACACCAGGAGCGTGTGGCAGAGTTGGTCGGCGGCGAGATCGGCAATGGCCGGATCCGAATCTTTGAGCAACTCCACCAGGGTGGCTACGTTGTAACCTCCCTGCATGGTACCGAGGAGCTCGGTGGCCATGGCTCTGGAGATGGATTGGTTGGTCTCCTTCCCGGTGGCGAGGGCCGACAACCAGGTGGCTTTCACGTAGGCGGCATCGTCCACACCGGGTGGAACTCTGTGGATGAGCAATTCCTCGAGTCGTTTGTCGGGACCGTCTTTCAGTTCTTCGATCACCCGGCTGGTCTGAGAAGCGTCGAGGGGTTTGGGTGGGACTCCAAAGCCTCCTCCCATGGCGGCGCGTTCGGCAACGATGGCGTCGTATTCGTCGAGGAAAGTCGACATGCTTCGCACGCCGCTGCGTCTGCTCGAGTTGGCGAGGCCTCGGGAGACCTTGCGAAGGATGGGTCGTGACATTCGGGAAGACAACATGGTCGATCTTTGTTTCGATGGATTGGATTGGATTGGATTGGAAGCTAGCGCACTAATCCGTGAATAAGGGTATTACCTTATTCGATATTGGTACCGAACGGAAAGATTACAAGTACTGCGACGAAGGTCAGGGCGGAGAAGCTTGTTGCTGTTGGCGCCCAACGGTTGGGTTCGCTGTTGGGGTTTGGTGTTGGTCTTCGTACGAGTAAGTTACAATAATCTTACTGTCTGTATTTCGAAAACACACCATCTCAAACCAAGTACTCTTACTTACTGGTACAAGTACCGTAACACGTTTAGTGGGCGTGCCGGAAGTCTGCAAGTACAACATCTTCTCCCTCGACTTGATTGGAGGCGAAGGATTTGCGAAGTGAGGAAGATATATTGCCGACTTGTACGACGGTACCGTAGAACATGTAGGTAGCTATTCGTGAGGAACACACGATCGCGGACTGCTGTTCACTGTTCACTCCTCTCTGCTCGTAAGGTTATTACGAACAGGTCTACGGTATCACAGCTCGTTGATACGTACTATCGTACGTAGGCTAAGATTACTGGTACTCGCACCCCATCACCCAAAACCATCCGTTGTCACTAATCAAAGAATGTGCAAGTTCTGGAAATTCGATGGATCCGTGAGAGAGACAGGCGTGCTCGTAGAAGCGATTCTTTCATTGTTCTCCAAAAAGATGATTGGCTCGCTGATGTGATCCAGCGAATCAAATTGCTTCTATTCGAGTGGTGCTATGGGGAATTTTAGAATTTCCCGTTCACCCCCATTTTCTTGGTCCTCAACCCTACAGTAACCTTAACCTTATTTCAAAAAAAATTCACGAGATCACGGTTCATTTTCGCGGGTCCGCCTATACGCGCCAAACTCGAAAAATTGCGCGCCACCGCACGACCGTAGTAAAAGTACGTACTACGAAGTACTACCGGTATGCAAGGGGCGGGTAGATTGTAAGATTACCGTAGCTTCACTGACACTCAGACAAACATGAGGTTACCGGTAAGATTACACAGACAACAGACAAACATTAACGCCCACACAGTCGCAGTCCGGAAACAACAACGAAAACCGGCGCGGATCAGAGCCTCCCGTCATTTTCCTCTACCGTAATTACCGTATTGCAACCTAACAAAAGTACACGAGGACCCGGTCAATACCAACATCCAGAAGAACGCGAGAATCGCAGTCGCAGAAACAACCAACCAACGATCGATCGATCGACATGTCCTACTACTCACAGAATCAGGAGCGAACATCGATCGGCGTCCTGGCCACGTTCGCGGAAACCCAGGCCAAAAAAATGCGCCGAAACATCGAAGAAAACGACAGCATGTCCTCCGGGATCGCCCTTCGAATCGCCCGGGGAAAGAAATTCGAGGAATTGCTGGGGAGGGAAACCATCGAGAAATTTCGGGAGGAACTCAAGGAAAACGCAACGGAAAACGTTGCGATGGAACGCCACATCCGGGCCTGCGTGGACGCCACTCGCGTGGTGTGTGGGAACGCCACCAACGCCATGACCAGCAACAGCAACAACAACAACGACAACAACAATGGTGAAAACGAAAACGAAAACCGTGCCCGACACCGATCCCCATCGATACCAGAACCAAATGAACATCGAGTACGAAAAAGCAATGGAAGACATCGAGAGGACGGCACCCGCGATCACGCAAGAAGCAACCTACGCCAAGCTCTGCCGATTGCTCGGAGAGGACGAAGAGCAGGACGACGAATTGGCCGTGGTCAACGACAACGACACCAACGTTGCCGAGATCAAGTGTCCCCTCACCATGGTGCTCATGGAAGAACCGGTGAGATCCTCGGTGTGCGGGCATTCCTTCGAGAAGGCCGCGATCCTGCAGCACCTCCGGAAGAGCCAAAAATGCCCCAAGGCCGGCTGCACGAACGTCCGGATGACCCCGGCCGAGTTCTCGGAAGATCCCGATACCGCCATGAAGGTCCGGCGGCACAAGAAACGGGAAGAAGCCACGAGGCGGGCCCAGGCCCGATCGGCCATCGACATGGACGACGATCTCGACGAGTTGCAGCTCTAGCTGCGTGCGGCAGCCGCGCGGAACCATTTCTGCTCGGATGGATCCGTTTGTCGAATCGAATCCGATCGATCGGACTCGATCCATGGAGTTGGGCAGCTTTTCCAATGTGCCACGGGCAGCGGGACACGGCGCTCTGGACTCGCGTCGGAGTTTTGTCGCAACCCGAGCGACCCGCAGCAAGAACGAAGGGCTTTGTCGCAAAACAAAGAATGGTAAGGCTTGGTCATTGTTTCACAACGAGCATCGGTTTGGCGGACAAACCACATTGAATCACACGGGGATTGATTCACTCTTCAATCCACAAATGACACTTGCACAGAGTCGCAAATCGACGACTAGGAACTCATTGGATTTTGTCCACAATGCCGTTGCTGTTTTACTTCGTACTAGTTGTGTAGATCGCCTCCGATGTGCTCGCCGATATTGAATGGTGCATCTTGCGATGCACTGCTGTCTGTAGCAATGTAGCGAACCGGTTCTGGCGTTGCGACAAACGTTGTGCCACGACGGTCAACGAATTTTGAATCTCAGGCTGCGAATGGTATGGTACTGTCTCCGACGGTCGCACCACTTGCATCGCGCAACTGGTGCGTGGAAAGTGGAAAGGGACCATCAGTGCTGCGAGCAAGATCAGTTTGACTGAATAATACAAGGTACTCTTTGTTTTCGTTTCATCATTCTTTGGTGCAGATTGAGTCCCACGAGCAAGTGGATGATCGACGATATTGCGTTTGATCTATCATCTTGGCATTTGCTTTTCGGATTTACCAATTGCAAGTTGTTTTCTGTTGCAACGAAGTTCTGCAACTTAAGGCTTACCGTACGGTACGAGTACTTGTACTCGCAAAGAAAAAGAAGAGTCGGAAATAAGCAACCCTAACCCATAACTCTGCAATGCCGGTTCTCGTACATTGTCGGACTTATTTAGTCTCTTAGTCACGACTCGTTCCCAGAGTAAAACCCCTCTCCAAATCATCTTCAAAAAAATCTTGTTTGTTCGTCCAAGAAGTTACTGTACCCGGTACGACTGACGAAAGCAGTTTTCAACAAGCAATAGAACAGCGAAAACACAAATCCCGCTCCATCCATAAACTACATCCAAACGAACACTGATCTGTGTTCAGAGACTTGAACTACTAGATACAGCACACTCCCAAGACGAAACTAACGAGAAAATCTAGTTGAGATTTTCAATCCAATTCGAGAGGACGGCAATCAAGCTAAATGAAATCACAGCCAACGAATGACACCCCGATTGTCGGAGACGATCGATCGGGAGGTTGTTTCGACGAGGAATCATCCGCAGCTCTGCCACCCGCACCGGCTTTGAATACCGAAACAACATCAGAAAGAAAGGAAAATCAAGAGAAGGAGAACGACGGCAAGAATGGTCGAAAACTGGTCGGAAAGAAGGTAAAGACGAAATTTGGACTCGGCGTGGTGCTAGATTATCGAAAAAAGGACAGAATGTATGAGATCCAAATATCGAACAACCAAAGCGAAGGAACTCATCCTTCCAAGAACAAAGTTTCATGCAATAGTGGAAAAGATCCTCCCACCAGTCTGACGACGGTCTACACGATGGAAACCCCCGAGCTTCGACAACAAAGTCCGGCGGAAATCGCGAACCAACTAAACATTGCGTACCAAGCCCTGGAGAACATGAGGCGCCTCAACCTAGACGTCCAGTGTCACGAGCTGGGAATCCCCAGCAACGAAATCAACCACGAAATGTGCACCGCTTGCTTGCTAGAAAACCGAGGTGCGACGAAGTCACACTTTCCGAGGTTGCAGCAACTGATGGACTCAACAAACACGGCAACGAGCGATTTTGACGTGCAAGAACAGTTTCCAAGGCTGCACAATTTCTTCAACTCTTCCTCTTTTTCGGTGCCATCCACCACGGTGTCGTCGAGCTATGGGTATCGACAAGAACAGATCCCTAGAATCAACAATCTTTTTGGTTCGGCAACGTCTTCGGTTTCGCGATCGGAGAGCCTGGCGAGTCAAATCAGTGCATCCCTCCAAGCGGCCCATGGCTCTGCCTACACAAACACCTTCGAAAGCAGTCGATTCCCAAAAGTCCCCGTCTGCTCCGTCGAAATCATCGAGCAATACTGGAGTCACGTCTGAGACGATGAAATCATCGAAAATAAATACAACGGAGGAACTATCGACTGTCGATCATGGGAACGGAAAAAACGAGAAATCTCCGGCAGCAACAAATCCCGACAGTATTTCATCCGACGCCGATGCAACAACGACCTCTTCCACGCGTAGCAATGACCAAAGCAACAGTATTTCAGCTGCGACAAAGACAAAGAACGCTGTGGATGGCACAAACGGTACACGTACAGTAATCGCAAAACAGAATCCGAAGCGCATGTCGACGGAAGCAGCTGCTGCGTTCTCGGCCAATCCTCCTCCATCTGGAACCAACAAGACAGCAACATCTTCACAGAGCTTTCCTAGAATGAGAAAATTGTGGGGTTCGATACCGAGCTTGCCCCAGCCAACAGCTTCTAACAAGACCAGCGCGTCCCTTCAGGGAAATTCCTCGAATGGCTCGGATTCGATCAATCCTTCAAAACCGACAGTGCCCGGGCCAAGCGGAACAAAGTCTGCGAATAAGATGCCTTCATCATCGCCATCAGCATCGTCATTGTCATCCCAGAGCTTTCCTCGGATCCGAGGCCTTCTCAATAGTTCTGTTACGACAAGTATATTTGGCGACAATCAGGTGAAAGAAAACGGATCAGCAGCCGATCCCAGTATCCTCATCAACGGTATATCCAGCAGCCAGGCAAGCAGAACACCCATGAAACAAACCCCAACAAAAAGCGACAGACCGATTGCACTTCCGCGTATTCAAAAACTCATCGACAAACGAACCCAGGCCAACACTAGCCCTTGCTTGATCTGTGCGGCACCGAGCTGCCCTTCGCACTCGTCCGTGAGCTTTCGGAAGGAAGGCATCACACTTTGTCTCAAATGCGAACGACTCTTTGAATTGGATTTCATTGTTGACTGTGTTTCCTGCTCGGACACCAACCGGAGGTCCCAGAACATTGATTACATGGTTGATTGTTATGATCGATGCATGCTACTTTTGAAGTACTCGAAACAATTTGTCAAGCACATTGCTGCATCTTTGGAAGATCAAAAGGGAAAGCAAGACAAGATCGGATTGGCGAGCAGCAGTGTGGGCGTCCTGTCGGGTGTCTTGGGCATCGCTGCCGCTGCATCGATTCTCACACCGGCTGGGCCACCTCTGCTCATTGCGAGTTTGTTCTTTGGGGGAGGAGCCACAACTGTTCAAACCGGTACCGAAGCAATGAACTACTTTTCTGAACCCAGAAAGCTTGCAGACCGGATCATTGCACTCCACGGCATGGCTCTATCGATTTTGAGAGTCACAAGCACCCTCCGCGACGCCATGCTACGAGATCACATTCGAACCGATGTTTACGAAGCCGAACCAGGCTCGGCATACCTCAAAAATCAGATGAAGGAATCTTTAGAGAAAAACAAGAACGCTGTCGTAATCGGATCCAACGTTGGTCGATCTCTCACTCTCGGTGTGGCTGGAACCGAAGTAAGTGCCATGGGAGCCGTTGCGGCCGGTGCCGCAGGTGAGGTGACTGTCGTCGCTGGTAGTGCTGCTGGAGCTGGTGCTGCCGCAGGAGCCAGCGCGGCGGGGGTTGGTACGGCGGGAGCCGCTGGTGCTAGGAGTGCTACGGCATTTTCTCGTGCTGGTACTGCTGCGGCACGCACCGTACGATTTGCTAGATTTGCGGGCGGCGCTCTTTCTGCGGCTGTACTGGTCATGGAGGCCAATGCAATACAATCTACGTTGAAGTCGATAAACGAAGGTAGCCATTGCGACAAGGCGGATAGGCTTCGCCAGGTTATCGATGAAATGGATGAATTTCCTTCCACAAGTGACTTGGATCAGGAATGCCAAGCTTATTTGACTGCGTTGGAATCACGACCTCCTCCGCCTGTTGAGGCAGCTGCTTTGGACGATTCAATAGAGAGCAGTGAAATTTTACAAGCAGAATGTCAACAAGTCATTCCAGCATTAGATCATGAATTGAGCGCACCTGGTGTCGTTATTGTAAATGGATTAAGCTCCGGGGACTTACCCACTCTTGAGGGGCAGCAAACGTCATCTGCAGTGCCTCTGGCCTCTTCTCGTACCTCTCTTCTTGGTGGTTCGTCATTGTTTCAACGCATCCAGTCACGTCGGGAAGAACGTCAAAACTTGTTGACATCAGCAACGGATGAAGTTGTAGCAGTTGCAGTCAATGACACGGAAATGGGAGAATCAAATTACAGTTTGGTTTTATAAAGCACTCTGTCACCAAGATTTTCGAGATGCTTGCGAGGCGCAATAATGAAAATACTACGATTGAAGAACTTCCAGTGTGTCAAGCAGCATCAATGGACGTATAAATTTAAATTGACAGAGATGTTGCGATTGCGTCTTCTACTCCAGTCTTTATCTTCAGAACCAATACTATAATAGATGGGTGGTGGTATAGACAAAACCTGATTTGGAAGTCATGTTTGCAACAAAAGGAAACAGATCAGAGCCACCAACTGCAAGAACTTGTAATATCTGTCATTCCAAATACCTTGTGCAGGGTGCATCGAAGATAGATCGAACCAGCATGTATACTAGTCTCGTTGCAAAACAGTTATAACTACTTAACATAATACAACTGCTATCCATATTCATAATCCAGAAAATAATTTAATGGTAGGCCAAAAAACTTTCTATGTTTCCAATCGAGTAAACTAGCCAGGCACTCCTCATCAGAATTTGTTGGAAGTGTGACTTTCAGTGGCAACAAGTTGTTTTTCTTTTATCCTCCTTGATCCCAAGCATTTCTACGTTAACAAAGGTGCACCAGCAGCAGTGTCACGTCCTCAAGCCACAATGTCACCACCACCAGCAGTGCATCATTAGTACTAGTACTAGAACTAGTAGTGTCTGAATGCACTGAACAGAGAGATCTTCAAGGTCATGGAATCACAGTCAAGCTTGTAGAACGAATCAGGCAGCATATTGTAAATTGGTGCCCAATAGATACTTGACAATTCATAATGATAAAGAGAACCACATTTTGATCTTGCCTGGTCCCAGAAAACGCAAAAAGGTTCTCTTCTCGATCGTGATGTTTGCTGTGGACTGGAAAATTTGTGACTGGACGACTATTGCTATAAATATTGTGTCGCGCTGTTCCGTTGGTTTAATAATGAGGGACTTCACAGTGTCACATTGTAAATGAATAATTCGATGGGCTATTTATTGTTCTCTGAGTCATCTCTTTTCTGTGACTTAATGTACACGTAGTCGTGGAAAGCAATACTTTTTAATGCTTCATTATTTTTAATGCCTTCACTTGAAATGGAATTCTGACTGAAGAGTTCTACTACAGAATTCCTATCAGCTGTCCCCGGGTTTCAGTAGAAATTAGTAGTCGGGGACGTAGAACCCGGGGACAGCTGATAAGAACCTTGTAGTATCTTACTCGTTGTACCGGTATACTCCGAATCTTGGGGTTGAAGTTTCATCGTTTTCAATACTGGTACCGTACCGTATGTTAAAATACTTTTGTCCATGACTTAATTCTTCGCTTGTGCAGTACCGGTAGACGTTAAAGTAACATTAACGAAGCGGTAACAAGAATAATAATAATAATATCCATCACCAATAATAATAATACTTATAACAATAATAATAATAAACGTGCGTTCCGTTT
Source organism: Pseudo-nitzschia pungens (assembly GCA_037355855.1). Taxonomy (NCBI): domain Eukaryota; phylum Bacillariophyta; class Bacillariophyceae; order Bacillariales; family Bacillariaceae; genus Pseudo-nitzschia; species Pseudo-nitzschia pungens. The sequence goes on along the minus strand of CM074763.1, from coordinate 1,289,916 downwards.
CGTAGGTCATGAAAAACTAAGGCACTAACCTTTGTACGACCCAGAGAAATACAACGAGGTTACTTTCACTTATTTGATGAACTTTACTGAACGCTTCTGAAAGGAGGTGACAACGTTGACAAGAACACAGACGACTTTCGGATTGGTCTCTTCTCACGAGAGATACTCCGCAAGCAAGAGATCTTTGCCCTCCTCTCTCTCGACGACCCACAACATTCATTACGCTCTTAACCACAGTCCTTCTTGACAACTACACGGAACCACGAAGTCCACGGATAACACGATTCGAATGCTCTGGAATTGAAGATGGTTCGTAGAATTGGAGCAACTCACAATTACCCTCTTGTGAAGGTCGTAGGGACCCGATCTAATTTGACAAGTGTTTCGGAAGTACGAGGTCTTACGGATTCTTCGAATAACAACTTCCAAGTTATTGATAGCGTGAGTAGGGATGTTATGAAAACTGGCAAACCATCGGAAATTCGCGCTGCATCAAAGGCTAATCGTGCTACCGCCAAAAGTGCTTCATCTGCCGTTGCATACAATGAAGCTAAAGAGCACCACAATCCTGAGAGTGAGGCTAGAGACGTAACAAAGAGGCCAAAGCATTCGAAAATGAGAGATGCATCAGAAGTTGGTCCTTCAACTGTTACTAGCGTTTCACCCGCAAGATTATTCTGGGAACCTGAGACAAGGGACATATGGAAGAATGCAAAGCCATCCGATAGTCGATTGGCATCAAAGACGGATCGTGCTGCGATCAAGGCAGAATTGGAGAAACAAAAGGCCGAAAGGGAGAAACAAGAAATTATGTTGAAGGAGCAACGAGGAGCATACATGAAGATGAATAAAATAAGATCTGAGATAAATGCAATAAAGGAAAAGGAGGCCAGAGAAGCAGTTCGCACGAAGACCAAAAATAGCGAAAGAGTAGAAAAGAAGATGTGTTTAAGCAAGACCGAGAAAGAGGGAAAATTGACCACACGGGAAACTTTGAAAAGGGCTGAGCTTCGACGTCGAACCAGTGGTTCACATGGAGAAAGGATTCAGTTGAAATCGTCAAATCTTGTACCTGAGATGCGATTGAAAGCGAGCAAGCGTGACTTATTATTCTCTGATGGATTGAAACAAACGGGTAATCGATCATCATCTCGTACTTCAAGAGATAAGAAACCGGAACTGACTCCGCCACGCACATCGACAAAAGTTCGGAGAAGTCGCGATATTTCGATGATGAAAGGGCCACCTCTTGCACAAAAGGAAGAACAGAAACATAAAGGAGATGACCAACGGAAGAAGTTGGACGAAGCGAAAGAGTGTTTTGAAGAAGGTTATCGACTATGTTGGAACTTCCAAGACTGCCATGGTGTAAGAATGATAATCAGTTTCGCCTAAATGACGGCAGGATTCGTTGAAGTATTATTTGAATTTTGTCTTTCATCGTGTCTCACTTTTCCAAAATTGTCACAACAACAACAAAATAACGATCTCTAGGCATTGAAAGAATACAGGAAGGCTTTGTTGATAAGAGAGGGTCTACTCGGAAAATATCACGAGGACACTGGAAGGTAAGAACGATACAATCGACTTCAATCTCCCTCTTACAAAATTTCTCTGTTGAATGCTCGATAAACAATACTCAATACTGTACCTTTCGTTGTCTTTGACAAATAAAAGGACCTACTACTGGATCGGAAGATCACTTTGTAAGCTGAAAGAATACGACGATGCCCTCGTCGCTTTCTCTAGAGCACAGCGTATTTTTGTTCGTGTTCTAGCAAAAAATCACAAATACCTAATTTGGACGGAAGTAGCAATTAAGGACACATGTAAGGAGATGGATTCTCCTCATATGCATTACACGACGTATAAGCCTGCACTTGATGAGAGTATTGCACGTGAAATAAAAGGGGATACTTTCAGAAAAAACAATTTACCGGAAAAAGGTAAGAATACTACCGTTTCTTTTAGGGCATTACCAAAGGGTTGAGAACTCATAGAGATGCACCTTTTAATTATTCTTTCATTACAGCTATTGTTGAGTACCGGGCAGCGATTGAAAATATTCAGCATCATCATCCTGATTCTGCAGACTTGCATAGTAAAATTGCTATTATTCTACGCGGAATAGGAGAATTTGAAAAGGCACTCGAAGAGAATAAATATGCTCTCGAGATTTATGAGTTATCACTTGGACCGGAACACCCCGAAACGGTGAAAACCCTGAATCGCACACTGGAAAAGAAACGACTCAATCAAGTATCTCTGGCGCTGGAAGAAAAGTTGAACTTACGGACGTAACGCAGTTATCTTGTCCAGTCCAATTTCATGCAGTGGCTATTTTGACGAATTTGAGTTGCAATTTGACGTGATGGAAGACAAACATTATCGATGTTTACATGTTTTTCCTTTTTTGCATTGTACGTGACGCATGTCAGCGTGATTGAACGGTGAACATTTGATTAGTTTTTAAAGTTCGGAATATGTATTATTTTAAATTTGTCAGTTTTGTTTATTATAATATATCGGTAGAGATTCGGATGAAAGATATTATTATCTCTCCATGAATCTGGAGCATGAAATACTTCATGGTTTAGAGAGCGAGGATTTCTGAATAGTCATGATACATGCGCGATGGAGTATTCCTTTGGCTTGTGTTTGGTTTGTTCGGGGAACATCCCCATCTACTGGGTACGGTACAATGGGAGAAACTGAGTAGCTTACAGGGATGATTGAAGCGTTGCGTCCGCTTTGCTCATCACTTTCATCCAATCTGGCAAATCCTTTGGTCCTCCAGATTTCGGCTTGTATGGCAGTGGTCTGACTCCCGTGTCGTCAATAGCATGAAGTAAAGGAGTGAAAATCTCCCATGATCGGCGCAATTCGTCGTCACGGACAAAGGATCCTTGGTCACCTCGTATCACCGAGAGTATAAGTCGAGTATAGGCATCGGGATTGGACAAATCGGGAATGTCTTCATAGTTCATGGTCATTTTTCCCCTCATGGGCGAAAATGAAAGACCAGGAGTCTTGATGTTGTTATGGAGTTCTAGTGCTGGATTCGGCTGGAGACGAAGTACCAATTCTGAGGGTTCAAGACTCTTCGAAAACGACTGCACAGATTGTAAAGTCCTTGCAGGCTTAAACCGAGCTTTGATATCGACCAACTTTTCATCGAGATTTTTTCCGGCTTGCAAAATGAACGGAACGCCTTCCCAGCGAGGAGTATGAATCCAGCATCGAATCGCAGCATACGTAGGGCAGTTCGTGTCTTTGTTTTCAATTGTGGGGTCGTCAGAATAACCATCATATTGTCCAAGCAAACAGTCCTCAAGAGTGATGATGTCCATATTCTTCAAAACCTCTACCTTAGCATTTCGGACTGAATCAGCATCATCGTTTTCTGGTGGTTCCATGGCGAACAAAGTCAGAACTTGTAGAAGATGGTTCTGAAGAATATCCCTGATAATACCGAATCTTATGGTAAACATTGTTAGGACGCCATAATCAAAAACCAAACTGGTGAGATGATATGTATATGTAATAATGTAATTCGTCCATACAGAACGGACACCATGAATCGAAACAGGATGGCAACAAACTTACTGATCGAAATAGCCGCCGCGACCTTCGGTTCCAAATGGCTCCTTGAAGGTGATCGTTACAGATTCAATCGACTCACGGTTCCAAATTGGCTCCCACATCGGATTTCCAAAACGGAATAGCATTAAATTTTGTACCACTTCTTTTCCAAGGTAATGATCGATTCTGTAGAGATGATGTTCGTCGAAATCATCCGACAACGACTGCAGCAACTCGTTGCACGTATCCAAATCCCGTCCAAACGGTTTCTCGACGACAACTCGGGTCCACCCAGTGGTAGACATCCCGACTTTCTTGATAACAACTCCGGATTCTCCGAAAACATTCGGAGGAACTGCTAGATAGAAGAGACGGTTAGCAGTTGGTGTCACAGCATTGCCCTCGAATTTTGCAAGGTCTGAAATCATGGTCGAATACGCCAATTCATCACCATATCTATGACAGGATCATACAAAAGAAGTTGGAGGACAGGAAGTGAGCGAATCGTATAAATCCAGTTTTCTACCGCTGGATTCTTTACCCTGGTGCTCCGAAACTGCTGTCTGTTTTCAAACTTACGTCTTGCCGGAATAATAAAAGCATCGCTCCAAAAATCCTCTGACAATGAATTCGCGAGTTCCAGTCTTGATCAGGTGAGGGTAAAGATGCTGGCGAAGTTCTTCGTGAGTCTTCGAACTCCTTGCATACCCGTAGATAATGAATTCCTTTGGCAAAAGATTTTCTTCGAAAAGATTCAATAGACTGGGATACGTCTTTTTCTTTGCCAAGTCTCCACTCGCGCCAACTACAACGATCGAAAGAACTTGCTGCGATTTGCAGTAATAGTTGATGATAGAATCAATGGCGAAATTAACAAAAATTGAGAATTCAAATCATCGATTCGACTCGTGTAAGAGCCTCAAACTTGTTTTATTCTAATTCAACCAACAAAAGATCACCATCTACTCACGTTGTGCCAATCTTCCTTTGAAACTGCAAGGTGGATGGCGTCTGGTTGGTAGAGGACATTATCGACGTCGCTTGTACGGAATGAAACCATCGAATCCAGTCCCTCTCTCAGATGCAAACGCGAGGTAGTCATGATGGTGTCGTAAAGGTCTGGTTGATTGGATTGCTTATCTTTCGTTATCCCTAAGGGATGATATGATGAAAATTCTCTTCAGAATTATTGTGAACGCCGGTTGAAGCGGAAGAGAACCAATGCAATTGGTGCTACGCTTCTCATAAAACTAGGAAATGAGAATACGGCTCCCGCTGCAAATCAATCAGTGTTGTCAGGAAAGATATCCTAAGCTGTGCCTGCTTTACATGGCAGGATGGATCCGGAATCGAACGCTACTTGTTGCGACCGTTGATCAAGGTGGAACAGTGATGGAAGTGAACACTGAGACGAAAGTAACGAGAAAAAGCGTTTCCAAGTTGATGGATGGGTTCTCGTTCACAAAAAATAAATTCAGCGCGATCATGATCACGTGACTGGTTCTCCGCCGTGCGCCAGTCATCAGGGTTGGCTGGTCAACATGAGAGGAGGAAAAACGCAGTTTGGGGACAGCGACAAAATACCAAAATTATTTCATTATTGCCCCTTGTGTGTCTGCTCCAAAAAATGCTGCAGCTGCCAATATTGACACATTCATCTTCTCATTTCTTTCGGCACTAAGGATTGAAACAAATCTTTTTCGACACAACTGCTTTACAACCATCTCAAGTCGGGCAAAAGCACCGGAACTAAAGGAAAAACCAAAACAAATGTTTCATATTTCTGTTATCAAGTACGTACGTCGCGACGACAAAGCAGTTCTCGTTTTTTCAACTGGAGACAATCGCTCGCTCCACCTATTTCTGCCGTAGTAATTACCACCACTATTCCTCGAGAAGGACCGTCGTCACACTGCTGCTGAATGCTAAACTCTCAGCTCTTAGGCTACTTATTCTTGGTCGGACAGAAACTTCGGATATTGCCATGACCAAAACATTACTACCAATCCATTAAATGAGTTCGAGAGATGAGAAAGTTTACATCAAAATGATCGCAGCACTAATCTTACTAGTAGTGGCGAGCAAAAATTCTGTTGCAAGAAGTCAAGAAGGATTCACTCTCCATCTCCGACTCATCAAAAGCAACATTAATATTCTTTTCCGATTTATTTTCTCTCGAAATAGAGCTGGTTAACACTATTGGTTGGATGGATGGGAAAAATATATTCATGCATTTCTTCCATACCACCAACATAATTCAGGCATGGTGATAATAGTAGTAACCTTACTTGGACTAATAAAATAATACGGTACTTCGTAATAAGGAATGCGAAGTACCGTACAAGTAAGATTAAGTTAGAACCCCTGGTTAGAACCGCATCGTACTTTGCATTATCGTGATCGTGTGAAATGGCATACATGTACCGGTAATTTACGTGTAGTACGAGAACGAAACATAATAATAGTACGTCTACGGTAGTAGCAGCAGTAAGATACTCGTACGGTACTTCGTAGTGATAGCTCACAAACTCGCATATTCTTTTGTTCATGAGGGAGAATGGTTGACAGAGATGAGAAGCCCCCAAAAAAGCATCCCCTTTCTCACAAGTTTAGCTTACGGTACATAAGTTACGGTAAATTACTTTCGGCATGACTCACTCATCACTCATCACAATTATTTTTTGTCTCGGGGTTTTCGAGAAGTGCAGTAAGGTCTTAGGTCCTAAGGTTAACCTTAATTACTGCGTATTAAAGATCTACACACTCCTACCTACGTAATCATACCATGTTGGGTGAGAGGTGAGCCTACGAGTAACCTTACTTCTACTATAACTTGTACGAAGTAAGAGTGCTTGTAACCTGATGTCTGGCTTGCACAACGCTTTTTGGTGCAATGGCTTTCAGCTTGGTGGGTTGAGAGGCAAATGCGTTACAGAACTCGTAAGGTTTTACTCGTAAGGTCCCTGGTATGCTTTTTGCCGACAACAACGAACGAAAACTCGCAGAAGTACAGGTATCGGTGCCGCTATCGAACGGTGCTTCAACTGGTACTGTACTGTGTGTACCTATATCTACTTACGAACGAGTACGAAGGAACTACTCGTAACGTCAAACTCACAGGTATTACTCCTTGCCAGGAACGGCGCCGAAGAAAGCTCTATAATCCGGCAAAGCAGGTTGCAATATGTTGTCCACAAGATCGACACAACTGGCAAAGTCTGCCGTCAACAGGCTGCTACAAAAGCAGTCGATTCGATCCATGGGAACAACCAAGTCGTTCGTAAGTTTGTGGCTGCCGATAGTGTGCGATGTGCCGAGAGACGGAGTGATGTGGTGACCGCTATGGGGCAGAACGATGTGGGTGAAGCGTAGAGTGCTTCCATTTTCAAATCTGGCCAGTGCCTGATCGTTTCGTCCGTTCTTTCTTTTGTTTTCGATGTATAAATTACTTGCTACGTGTGTGTCTACCTGTACGGTACATGATGTGATTACAACAATTATCTACCGACAACGACGATGACGACGTCTTCTGTTCTTTCCTTTTCAACACGATCGAAAATGAAATCAGCACCTGGAGAGTAAAGACAACAACGAAACTACCTTTTTCGACTTTACCGATGAAAACTATGAACGCGTGAATCGAATTCTCCAAAAATATCCGGACAACTACCGTCAAGCGGCCATGATCCCGTTGCTAGACTTGGCCCAGCGCCAAAATGGAGGATGGTTGCCTCTTGCTGCCATGGACAAAGTGGCTCAAATTTGTCACATCGCTCCCGTACGGGTATACGAGGTTGCATCCTTTTACACTATGTTTAACCGAACTCCCGTGGGAAAATACTTCATGCAAGTGTGTGGAACAACTCCGTGCATGATTTGCGGTAGCGAAGAAATCATGCAGACCATTCAAGACCATTTGGGTATCAAAAACGGACAAACTTCAAAATGCGGATATTTTACGCTGCTGGAAGTCGAGTGTTTGGGTGCCTGTGCTAACGCCCCGATGGTTCAAATCAACGACGATTACTACGAGTGCCTGAGCAAGGAAACCATGATTGAGTTGTTGGAAGCGATGAAAAAGGATCAGCTTCCTCCTGTCGGAAAGTGGGGATCTTTGCCAATGAACGGACAAGTTAGTTGCGAGGGTCCTCTTGGAAAGAATAGTTTGTTTACTGTTCCAAAGCCGCCAGCAGTTGATCCTGATCGTTTTAAGGACGGCAATGTCAACCCAGCTGATGTTAAGAAGCACATGGCTTACTAAACTGTCGGGAACGAAATCCTGCTAAATGGTTTTTATCTTGTCTGACCACCTTACCCTTAAGAAACTATGCAATAGGATCCGAATGCCTTTTCACGGAGTCAACCAATGCCGACAATCAAATTATCTTCCTTGATCTTTTTTAGTATTTGAATCATATGCCGGTTTTGTGTAGGGGCCAAGTGGACGACTCTTTACTCTGATTCGTATGGGAGCAGGAATACCACTTTCATACATTAATGGAAGCTACCAATACTAGTGAGAAAGTAACAAGAGTTCCTAGACTTAGTCTAGAAAAAGTCCAGAAAATTACTCGCATGTCCTCGCTCTCAATGTGCAGCAACCAACGTGCGCAGTTCTAAAAATCAAACGAGTATCTCGTGTTTGTGATTTGCTACTTCTCAGATGAGCATGTGTTCAAAAGTGCCATGCTTCATCCTTCTTGCTATTTACGGCTTAATGCTTTTGGAATATTCAATATATTATAGTAATATTACTACTAGTAAAACCGATTCAATCAGTTTTTTGCCGGCTTGGATTTCTATTTTTTATAGTGACCACAGTGGATGGGATTGTTATGCTGTTAACAGCAGTATCAAACAAATACATGCAAAATGTGGACCATGTGGTTGTAGAGGGAGAAAAGGAACCCTTTTTGTGTGATGTGAATGGGTTCAGTATTGAGTATCATATCATGAAAGCCACCAACCCATCTACCAAGATACCACGTAAACAAGAATAATAGCTATTACTTCTTTCCACCGCATTATTCTTTCTCTTCATACCATACGACATGTAACAGCATACTGTCAATTTAAGATGTCAGTGAAAGTGGCTCCAATTTCATACTCAATACATATACCAAGGATCCACAATCCACAGTGGCGCAACCTTGTGATTGAAAACATTCAGTAACCTTAATTACGTAAGAGAAATAGTTTGTGAGATTACCATGATGTCCTGATACTGTACTACTACTTCGTATTACCGTGCAGACATTTTGTCCATACCGTACTACGGAAGATGACCAAAGTAATTTCGTCCAAAAACTCATGACCCGCCCTGTGCGGAATGACATGCAAACTCGTTCTTACATTGCCGTACTTGTAAGAGAAATACGTACAACTACAGCACTTCTTGTACACTCCAATTATTTGAAGTGCACTGTAGCGTAAATTACGCACTACCGTGAACAAATCTGCCGTACAACGATGCACGTATGATAGCGCTTGAATGCATCTGTCAGTCACAATGGGGAAAAAAAATGCTCTCTGGAAAACGGCATTGAAATAATACATTGGACACAGATTAAAGAAGATACTGTGTTGATTGTGAATCATCGCAACAAAATACGACACAAGAAAACTCCGAGCCCTCCTTATTAAATCCTTTTCCCCCAGCATTCGACAGAAAGAAGACTGAACACTCATCCAATCATGTCTCAAGCAAACGTGGATTTTTTCTCCACATCCACCTTCAAGTTGATTTTGTTGGTTGGGATGGTCTTACAAAACTCAGCAACCGTATTAGTTGGTCGCTACACACGTTCCGGGGTTCGCATCGAGGACCAGTACGTCGTCAATCACTTGATTGTGGTTACGGAATTGGGAAAGCTTTTGTTGAGTTGTGTCTTCGAATATGTCAGCACCAACGGCGGATTAGTGAAGTCCATTAAAGATAATATCATCGACCGACCTTATGATGCCCTCAAGATCATGATCCCAGCTTTGCTCTACCTAGTTCAAAACACATTGCTGTACGTTGCTCTGGCAAACTTGACGGCTCCTCTCTTCCAGGTGACCTACCAAGCAAAATTGGTGACAACAGCAATTGTGAGTGTCATCATGTTGAATCGCAAGTATAGTCCTCAACAATGGGTTTGCTTGGTGGCCTTGAGCATTGGTGTGGCCGTTGTTGTCTTAGATCGGCAAGACGGTAAAGCTAGCGAGGGAGCAAAAACCGATCAATCTCTGGCACTTGGTTTGATTTCTGTCAGTGTTGCCTGTCTGTCGAGTGCCTTAGCGGGTGTTTATTTCGAAAAAGTTATTAAGAATCCAAGCGGTGGAAAACAACTGCCTGTCAGTGTATGGATGAGAAATATTCAGTTGGCTTTTTTCAGCGTCGTTATCGCAATCATTCAAGGAATGATGGACAGTGGACACCCTGAAAAGGCCTCGTTATCCTACTTTCATGGATTCACGTTTTGGCCGTGGGTCTTGGTTTGTCTTCAGGCCGGTGGAGGTCTTTTGGTGGCGGCTGTCATCAAGTACGCCGACAATGTTCTGAAAGGATTGGCAACGGGAGTAAGTGTTTGCTTTGCTACAGCTGTATCATTTGTCCTTTTTGGAACAGCTATCTCTGGACAGTTTGTGGTGGGAGCGTCAGTTATTTTGATCTCCGTTTATTTCTTCTCAAACCCAATCCAAAAGAAAGACAAGAGCGATAGTTTGGCCAATTCGAGCAGCGCTACGGAGATGAAAACTATGCTTCCAAAATAAATTAACGTAATGCAGTATAATCTTACATGTTACCCCGACGGAGAAGCAAAGTTCTGGAGAGAACTGTGCTCTTTTTTTGTAAACTAAAGGAAAGAGTTCTTCCACCATAACTAATTGGTTTATACTGAGAGAAGAATAAGTGCAATAGGTTTTGGTGATTGTCCGATGCAGTCCTCCGCACACGTGCTCTGGCGCAAAAGATCTAAATTTGCGAGTCTGACCACATTCACAGCACTTTTCGTTTGGCAACAATGCCCACTATCGAGTTCAATGATTGGCACAGCAACATAGCGTATATTTCGCAAAGGATTGCTTCGCACAAGTCATATCACGGAACACAACAGAATGGTTCTCATTCGATAATACTGCAATAGGTTGCTAGAAACTTCTCGATTCTGGTTGGTATGAAAACGTGGAAATTGCGGAAGAAAGTCATCTTCGCTTTTGAACGTCGGTATGATTTGGAGTCCCCTTGCTTATCGACGAAATCTCAACCGATCTCTACGAAAGTAAATTCATCCTTGCCACTCTTCTATTCGCTGATAAAACTCATGTGGGCGCTCTGCTCTTCTTGAGTTAACCTAGCAAACTGTTTGGCATTTAAACTCATTTCTGTGATTGCATCTATACTATACCGGTTTTTGAAGCCGTGTTCGAACATCTGGGCAAAGTCTTCATAGCGAATTTTTTCGTCCTTGTGTTTTTTTGTAAACCTTCTCATTTGATACTCCGCCATATTCTTGACCTTCTCTGTTGTGGCCCTATCTTTCAAAGATTCACTTATAATTGATTCAACATCTTTCTTTGTGATGTACCGCCCATTTGACGAAATCAAATCGAATGCTTCGCGCAACCTGCCCTCTTCCAACTCACCCCCTTCCTCAAGAGTCGCAGCAATGAACTCAGTATATGTAATACCACCATTGTTGTTGATATCTAGTTGCTTGTAAATTTCATAAAGTTCTGCGTCGGAGTTCCCGGAATGTTTGAAACCCTCCATGAATTCTTCGAGACTCACAAGCCCAGTATGGGATTTGTTCAGACGTTCAAAAACTTCTCGATATTTAGAAGACTTGACCCTCCTTGCCAGCGCATTGAGCGCAATGCGTTTCAGCGGAAGAGCTGTTCGATAGGAGCTGAAGCTAGTTACTAACTCAACCGGTAAAACCTGGAAAGAGATTCTCTCTGTTCTAGCAATCCAAGGATCGTACATTGTTGCAGCTGCTGTAAGTCTCAGTTTTTCACTTACTTTGCAAGTGTTTTGACAAAAAGCTTTCGCTTCTTGCGAATGCTCCCATTTGCCGTAATTGATGGCACCTTGTAAGATTTTGGGCTCCAGTTCTTTCCTAGACGTAGAACGTGAAAGAAAATTAAACAAAAATTGTTGAAAACGCATTCGAATGGCACGAACCGATATTGGAATCTTCCATTCGTTAATAGAGTAGATTACCATTGTGAGAGCAACTTACTTTGAGGTTCCCTTGAAAGGAGCTTCGCCATTGTTCAGCAAAGTATAAGCCACAACACCGATCGACCAGACGTCGGCTTTAGGTCCATATTTACCACGGATAACCTCAGGTGCCATCACGTTGAGTGATCCAGTTTTCTCCGTCAGAAATTTGTATGCTCCGGGGTGTTTTGGTATCATCTCCAATTCGCACGCCGATCCAAAATCAACCAATTTTACCGCAGAGTCCTCGCTTTGTGTCGAATACATGATGTTGGAGCACTCGATGTCTCGGTGCACTATATTCTTCCCGTGCATGTACGAAACCGCCGAGCAAACTTGCCGAACAATTTTACTCACTTGATCCTCTTTATACGGGAGACGGTCCAGTATGCATCCGCCATCACATAGTTCAAGAACAAGTGATAGTGTGTTGTCAACCTTAGTGATTTCGAAAAGTTTCACAATGTTTGGATGATCGCATTTACCCAATATTTCTGCTTCGGTCTTGAAATCTTGTTTGGGCTTAAAGGATTGCCCATCGAATAATTTGATTGCCACACCCGTGTTGGTCTCTGTCTTTGTAAATTTTTTCGAATGTCCTTTCTTGATACCCGTTCTGGTTCCTGTTCCTAGAGTTCCAGTCAAACGGTATTCTTCGCCGAGGCTCCGATTTGATTTGACGAGATTGCCCTGCAAGGCCTCCGTCTTCAACGGTGTGTTGCAGCCATGACGACTGTTGTCAAATTTTCCTGTCGCTTTTTTCGATTGTCTATTTCCCATGCTTCCAGCTCAAATGACAGTAAGAGTTAATTTTGAGATAAATGTCCGAATAACCGTTGCTACGAACGAAGACGATTGCAGCTCTTCCAACGAGAAAAGATTCGTTCTGACCTCAAAGAGCACAATTTTGAAGCATCTTGCGGAGAGGGCACAATGGAATACCAATACGGGTTTTGATTTCGCTAATCCCGTCGTCTTACCATGACAATACACAACTTTTCTAGGAAACTCGTCCATCGCACGGTACAATGCATACGGGTAGTAAGGTACCGGTGGCAGCAGCAAACTTTGCAAGTAAACCTTACTACAATTAAGGTTTACTGTACTTCTGATTTGGAAATTTGGAAATTCGGAAATAGAACTGATATGTAATAATATCAGATTGAAAATAATTTCATCATCATCTCCATTAAAATACTCTATGTTTTTCTTGTGTTCCAAAAAAAGCAAAATGGACTTGTCAGACTGTGACGATTGCTCCAAGAATGATTCACAAGACGTACAAGAATAATGAACACATTTTCAACGGTTTATTGCTTGCTACCTTCCATAGTCGTAGTTTTCCCACTTTTGCCAAAGAAAAAGAATACAAAAAAATAGTATTCTCTCCATTGATCACTCTCAGCAAAATCAAATCTCCTTCACCCAATTTCAATTAAGTTTTCCATTGATACTACTATCTTCCAACATCAAATACATTTTCTGTGTGGAACACAGATAAACAGCACCAACAACAGGAGTAGTACATGGTGATGGATTGCTGCCAATTGGGGAGACTACAGGAGGAGATACTCCCCCTCTTCAGATGCTACTACTACTAATGCTGCAAAGCCGTGTATCGTCATAGGAACCATTACTGCCACACATCAACTTTTAAACTACAAATTGAACGTACCACAACACATGTGATTAGGATCCTTTATTTACACTTGTAGCACAGCGTATGGTATGGTACAGCATACTTGTAACCTTACCTGGCACTCCTCGTAGCTCATAGAATACAGCATAATCCACTGCTGAATGCTTCTTTAAAAGTGTGCTGTTCTGTGGTACACTGCTTAGAACTAGTAGTAGTAGGGTATGATGTAGCTCGAGTACCTAGCTCAAGTACAGATCCCTACGGTACATTAAGATCCACCAGCATTCAATTTTGGATACTAGTACGAGTTATGAAGTGGAATACCAGCAACATAGAGCAAGGATAGTCCAAGTGTATCATACTGGTACTAGTAGTAGGAATAGCAAGATCATTTTTTTTAAAACAATGCTATTCTAGAATGTTGTCCAAGATATTAGCAGTTCTTCTTTTTACTTTTCTCTGTATCATGATTGCCAGTGAAACCAGACCAGCCAAAGCCATTTTTTTCAAGGAGGGGGCTAATATGACAGGAACAAGAAAACCGTGATCAGATCCTAACCAACCCTTGCGTAGTTCCTCCTCGTTCTAGTCTAGCAGGAGGTACTATTTGGAGTTTTCATATTTTGTTCTTTTCTCCAGACGAGTTCCGAGCATTTCCTTGAGTACGGTGTTATGATTACAAGTGCCAAGGGACCGCATGATTATTGCATCGTATTACAGTATTTCATTGCTGCTGCATTGTTACTACGGTAAGGTTATTTACTTTGTTTTGAGATTACAACCACTTCGTACTTCCTATTATTCTTTCTTGCTCGTACGTACGAGCAAGCTAAAGTACCGCACACAATCTTGTACCGTGCTTCAGATGGAAGTTTGTAAAGCCCAACGAATTTGCATACCCTCACACAAGAAATTAAAAACAGAATGAGTATATGGTATGAAACGGAGTCTTTATTTTTAAAGTATGTGAATCGTGGTTACTATTTCCTAATTCACTTGTAGAAACCAAGGCTATCCTCATTTTTGTCATTGAGAAGTTTTTCTCACTTCCGTATAACATAAGCTCTTTCAAATACAATAAGTATGTAACAGTACGATTCATTCGTTACTGTTGAAGGATGCTGGCACTATCAGGGGATCGTGCGAAAATTGATTTGTGTTTGAGTCGTGAAGGGTTGACAAGATCGGTTAGGTGAGTTTTTGACTCCGGTTTGTCACAAGAAAAGTAAATGCACGTCAGTACCGGTTTCAAATGGGCTTTCTCAGAGAAGGCAATGATTATCTTCTCTTCGCAAAAATATACGAAGCATTCTTTTCTTCCGAACAAGACAAGAGTCATCAACGCACCCCAAGACTATCCACCCACAAAACACCGATTAATCGCACGACCCAAAAGGCAAAACTTCGCTGGTACAATATTCGATTTTTCACAAATCATGATGATAGCGACTAGGCCTGCCAATACTATGAACGACCATGATATGGAAGAGAGATTCCTTTTAGGCTCCTTTGACAACTGTCGAGAACAACAACAGCACCAACGAAATCTCGATCGCGATCGCGATCGCTACCACCGCAACCATGGTCATTGCGATAGCGATCGAATCGATCGCAACAGTGCTCATCGACAACATCAGCAGCGCCACCACCAACAGCAAGAGTCAATCTTTCACGACCCAAGCAGTCATCACCACCACAATCGCCATCGGCATCGGCATCGGCATCTCCATCTCCACAACCAACCAAACTGGAATCAGAGGAACCCTGCGTCGAATCTTTCCGTAGCACTCGATGAGGAGCCACTTGACATTTTCGAGAGCGACGATCCTGGTTTTGTCGTTACAACGAATGTCAACAGTATAGTGGCAGCACTTTCTGAGGAAAATACGATTTATGAGGATGAGAAACGGCTGGAGGCGTCGACGACGAGAAGTCACAACAATGACGAACTCTTTGACGTGAACAGATACGACGACGAGACCACAGCTATTGCGAAACGAACCGAACAGCGAGAGCGAGAACGACCCTCTCCGTCACGGAGAAAGCCGGTAAAGGACGACGATGAAAACAAAGACAAGTTCCAGGTAAAACACCCAACCATGAACGACATTCTCTGTGGGCAGTCTCGAGTCTGTGCGAGTCACGAGGGTAACCGTCACTTCCAGGCGGTCTTGGACAGATTCGCCAGGAAATACGAAAAGGCAACTAGCAAACAGGAAAAGATGACCATGACCAAAGAGATCGTGGCTATCATTCACAACCAGGGAGGGAAATTTCTCAAGTACAAAGACGGGATGTGGGAAGAAATTTCCACGGTGGCTGCTCGGGACAAAGTCAGCCACGCTTTGCGAACGAAGGTAGCGTCGTGGAAGCGACAGGAACAGCAGCGCTTGCAACAAAGCCGGATAGGTAAAGGCAGCAGCAACACCAAAAAATCCAAACACCGAAAGGGTTCGCGGCGATCTTCAGCCCCGGCGACATCCAAGCCATTTTCTGATATCTCTCCAGGCACCTCGTTCGATGGGAGTGAATCAACGGCTTCCGAATCGAAAGTCAGTGACATGCTACGA
Organism: Pseudo-nitzschia pungens; assembly: GCA_037355855.1. Taxonomy (NCBI): domain Eukaryota; phylum Bacillariophyta; class Bacillariophyceae; order Bacillariales; family Bacillariaceae; genus Pseudo-nitzschia; species Pseudo-nitzschia pungens. The sequence continues at coordinate 1,273,919 of CM074763.1, read as the reverse complement.
TATCAGCAACAGGTGTTTGAAAACCTTAGGTCGCCACCACGACAAAACACCACGACCACCACCGATACCATCGACAACGAGCCACTTCCTTTCTGCCCCCGGCGTTCTAGTTCGTTCCTCTGAAAGTAAAAACAACGCTGCTACGACGACCTCTTGGGCACCGTATCTCTGCAAGTGTCATGATCGAATCAATCCTCGGTTTGGACCTCGATGCGATTCACTGTGTTCTTGGCTTGTACAAAGATTGGTTCTACCAGCATGCAAGATTCGAAGACCATAGAAACCTAGACATCAAGCGGTAATAGATCAAAAGTTTGATAGATGCAATACATACTTCGTAGCAAAGGGAAGAATTTTCTATTAACTTTTGCTAGTAGTGATAGGAGTACGGTACGTGTTGTAGTATGACACAGTAGTACGACGTAGGCTACAAATTTGTACATCGCAAGTAGAACATTTCCAAACAGTAAGAAAGCAAACGAATGCAATCATAATCATACTCCTGTTCTGAGTACGCGTACAGCACTGCAGTGATACTAATGAAAAATGAAGTAGAGGTGGTGGGTTTCTTGGGATACAAATTGGGAGTGTTTCGAAAGCGATCGAAATTGAATGGACCGAAACTGGTGATTTTTGTCAAGCGTTCCTGTTATTCGGTAGTAACAATCGGATCTAAAGTGAGAGTTTTGATTTGATTTACGAGTGGTTTCCTTCGACAATAATTGGATGTCGATCGGATAAAAAGCCATTGATTCGGTGACGGTTTTTTGGTTGGATGTGCGTCATTCTGAGTTCGGGTACGGTACACGTAAATCATACAAAGGCTTCAAGAAATACTGTAATTATGATAACTCGTTCGCCGTTTGCAATGAAAGCGGTTGTTAACGAAGTTGCTTATGATAGTAACAAGCTTAGTTATTAAAATAATAAGAAGTTTCTTTTGTTCTAGACTAAGGAATGGTGAATGTGGTGATTCATGATATATATGGTGGTGGTAGTAGTAGTAGTAGTAGTAATATGGCGGTCTTGCCATCACCTTTGTCATGAGTCAAAGCAGAGTTCATTCTCAGAGTTCCAATGAAACACTATCTTCTGCCTTCGGTATTGGCTTGAACACGATACGTAAAGCGTACTATTTTGCTTTTAGGAATAATCTTACTTGTATTAGTAAGGTAAAGCAGAGTTCATTCTCAGAGTTCCAATGAAACACTATCTTCTGCCTTCGGTATTGGCTTGAACACGATACGTAAAGCGTACTATTTTGCTTTTAGGAATAATCTTACTTGTATTAGTAAGGTTACCGTAAACCCGTGTCTGATGTGTGTTATGAACGGTATTTGAGTAAGATTTATTGAGTACAAGTATGGAAGAAGTATTATGAAGTACGTACCGGTAGTAATTGTAAGGTTACTCCTAGTCGTAGTAACTACTACGTGGACTAATAGTAAGGCTCAGCTACAATTGCGACAAGCAATTCATGTTTTAGGTTCCTACGCCCGAACGCTAATGAGAGACGGTAACTTCGAAACTCGCATGCTCAATGCACCACAAGAGAAGTAAGGTTAACCTTACGAAGTACCAGTACTGGTACGATGTAAGGTTGTGCCTTACCTAAAACCTGCGTATTGGGGTAGCATGTACAATTATTACACGTACGTACGTAAACTTACTGTTACTACTTATTGCGAAAAACGAATGATCTGGTTCGAGCCTCGCAGCCGTCGCGGGTCGGCAGGATCCTGAATAAGGTTTACCGCACCGGATGCCGAATTTTGAGACTGCTGGATGCATAATCATGAATCATCATCAGTCGTACCGTAGGCAGGTCGTAGAGCCGTAGAAGAGCACGCAACTATACCTACCGTCCCGCGCGCGCGGTAAGATTACCCACAATCCATTATTTCATCACACTTTTTTCATTTTCTTTGTCAATTCGTCACACCCATCATCAAAGCGGTCTCCCGTAACGGTATTGGTATCCAACATGAAACTCGCTCTTGGACTGTCCCTCGAAGCTGTGATCCTCGCATCTTCTGTTGCTTCGGCCTTTGTCGCCTCTCCGGTTCGCAAAGCGGCCTTCTCGTCGAAGTTGTTGGTGGCCACGGAGGACAATGCTCTCTTCATCGACGAAACCCGAGCGTCGGTGAGCAACTACTACGGCAAGGAACTTTCCTCCTCCGATGATTTGAAAACGAATGCATGCTGCACTGCCGGCGCACCACCGCAATACATCCAAGATTGCATCAAGAACATCCATCCCGAAGTCGTGTCCCGATACTACGGTTGCGGGCTCTGCCTTCCGCAATATCCTTTGGAAGGGGCAAACATTCTGGATTTGGGCAGCGGATCCGGAAGAGACGTTTACATCGCCAGTCAGTTGGTGGGACCTACCGGAAAGGTATGTCGAAACGAAGATGGACGGGTGAAAAAGTCGAATGGGGGTTCTCGAATGCGAACGATGGTGCCGGAGGTACATGCGACGGGTCGTTCTGATTTGACGTCGTGTTTTTGTGATTTCGTTTCGTTTCGTTGTGGTTTTTTCTTTCCTTCGTGCTAGGTTGTTGGAGTCGACATGACCGATGAACAACTCGAAGTTGCCAACAAGCACCTCGACTATCACGCAGAAAAATTCGGATTCGCCAACGTTGAATTCAAAAAGGGATACCTGGAAGACTTGAAGGATCTCAACCTCGAGCCTGGTTCGTTCGATGTCATCATTTCCAACTGTGTCATCAATCTGTGCTCCGACAAGGAAGCAGTGCTCAAAGAATGTCTCAATCTTCTCAAACCAGGTGGTGAGCTGTACTTTTCAGACGTTTACGCGAACCGACGCGTTCCGAAGGCCTTGCAAGAAGATGAAGTCTTGTGGGGAGAATGTCTGAGTGGCGCTCTCTACTGGTACGTTTCGGATCTTGGTCGATATCAATGAATTGTAGGCAGGGATAGGGAAAGGGACACACAGAGAGAGTGTGTGTGTATGTGTGTGTGTGTGTGTGTGTGTGCGTGCGTGTATGTTCACGTTTGCGCATGTGAATGGCACGCGATGTCCATTTTTTTCATCAAGGATGCAATTGTCTCATGCGAAGATATACTTCTGTACATGTATATTGCTTATACGACTAATGTGATATTATTTATCTTTTGGTTTGGCAGGAACGACTTTGAGAACATGGCCCGCAAGGTTGGATTCACCGATCCACGGTTGGTGGAAGACGCTCCCATCACCGTGAAGAACGCGGAGGTCGAACGGGTTATTTCCGAATCAGGCAACGATTCGCTGAAGTTTTATTCCGCGACATATCGGTTGTGGAACTTGGATTTGGAACCCCACTGCGAAGACTACGGACAAGCGGTTATCTACAAGGAGAAATCGTGTTGTGGAGGAGCGATGGATCGGTACCCATCGGGATGGCTTTTGGACAAGCACCACTACTTTGAAGCCGGAAAGATACATCCCGTATGCGGCAACACCTACAAGATGTTGCACGATACGCGATTGAAAGAATACTTCGATTTCGTCGGAACCTGGGACAATCACTACGGAATCTTTGAAGGATGCGGCTCTTCCATCCCGTACGACACGGAAGATGCTGCCAGTGGGAAGGGAGCATCAACCGGAGGTTGCTGTTGAGTTCGTAATTACAACAGAATTGTTGTTGGCAACGATGACAGTCTGGTTTATGGCCAAAGGAATCCAATCGGAGTTTCGCTCGTTTCCCCTTGACCATAATCAACACCGGGAAGAAGTTTCTCTCCGAGCTTCAACGATAATAGATTACCTTCGAATTCATGTAGATTTCTCGAATGGTCGCAAGACTCAAATACAGTAATTCAAAATCAGGCCGATACGTTTCACTGGATAGTTGATATTTCTTGTTGCCAACACCAATGTTGGGAGCATCTAGTCTTTGCCGCTAACTTTGGTTTACTGGTGGTTTGAGGAAATGAAATGACTTGATCGCAAAACAATGGGAAGAATCCATGACTTCTTTGTGCCAGATTTTTTGGAACGTGACGATAGCGCTCTAGCAGTGATCAATGAGTGTACAAATGATTTGAACCTACGCGTAGCGAAATGCATACATCCTTAATTCAAAAGCTCTTCGAAAACCGCAGTATTTTTCCACGTCTGTGATCGGCCCTCCGAGGAGCTACACCTTCAGACTACGCTCCAATGAATTTCAAAATGTCCTCTTTGCCCAAAGCAAGTCGACTTGTCAAGTCCAAGTTCCGAATGGATCTGAAAGAGGCATACCTATAACTACACCTGAATTTGATTGTTGTGTTTTTTTGGTTCACTGTATTCTTGTCTTCGAGTGGCAAGATCAGCAGGTTGATGTTTCCGGGTGGCTCTTTCATGATGCTGAAGTAGAACTTCTTTCTCTCGTACAAAAATTATCCATTGTTCTTATTTGGCGTTTGGAGTCTTTAGCAATCGGCTACAATGTCTGAGTTACGACACAAACATGTTTATCTGCATGGAATCCTACCATATTCAGTGGAAGCAGAGCTATTATTCCCAACTTTTGCAACAAAAATGCAGCAATTGTAGGTTTGGAAGTGAATCAGTTCTTCTGTGGTTTTGGGAAGTGTGACGGAATATCTGTCTGATGTTTACATTTTATTATTAGTAGTTACTGGGTGCTTGAGTGAGGATGTTGAGAACCATATTATTTCATATCGTGAAGATCTTCCGCTGGTATGTGCGTTCTCATTATGGCAGTTCATCTTGTCGGAGGGAAAGAATAATCATGTTTTCACCAAAAAGATTCATGAGGAACAATGAACAGATGTTGTCTGAAAGATACACGTATGAATCGGTATTCAACTCTGAGTGTTTTCCCCAAAATAACATACACTTTGAAGGTTTTATCGTAAGGTTAAGTACAGTAAGGTCTTCCTTCTTCTCGTAATCATTCAAAATTCGTACCGTACATCGGTCAAACCGATGCACAACATGTACCGTAATCTTATTACAGCATTGTAACCTTACGATGTATTTCCCATAATCGATTGATTGAGATTGATTCATTCATTCAGTCAGCGTCCCGGAGCAAAGTCGCAGGGATCTGCGGGTAATTTGTCTTTTTCAAGAATTCGTGCATCATGAATACACTAGTTGTAAATCTTACTGATACATTTTAAGCTTATTTCGTACGGCATGCCGAAATTCGAACGAGTTCCTTACTTGTTTTTTAATCTTATTACTTCTACTTCTACCGTAAGGTTACTTCATACGAAGTACGAAGTAAGCCTTACGTAGTACGTACATAACCTTACTGCTTACTGTATCCCCTTCCACGTGCCAGACCCAGCTTGAACAACAAATATTTTTTCTGGAGGAGATGAGGAATTTCGAACCTTAGAAAATTCCGATCCCAATAATTGTGCGCACCTTACTGTTCGGTAATTTACTGTACGAGTAGTACTAATTTGGAGAACGGACACACGTTGGGTGTCGAGCGAACCTACTTTAGCTGATGGAACCAGTATTCGTACGGGTAATCTTATTGGTAAGATTTACCGTACGAACGGTAGGCAGGATGTTTTCGAAATGTATCGGTTGATGACTGCGGGTAAGGTTTACGAAGCACATAACGCTTCGACTGCACCGCGCGAAAGGAAATTTGATGTAAGGTTACCAGGAACCCTACATCTTCGAAGCAGATCGGAATACACCTTGTAATAAGTTACCTTGTAGTAGTAACTGGGGAGTCTTCGTCGCTACGATTACAATCGAAGGCACAACGTACACAACTAGACAAACGAGTTAATTAATAACAATACCCTGCGAATTCAAGTCTTGCAGTAGGATTACGAAGAAGAGAAAGATCGTCCTTATATCAACTGTTCACAAAATGGACGATACAGCTGCCGAGTACCTCGCAAAGCACGGCCTTGCCGACATTATCCAGAAGCTAACATCCGAAAAGCCCGAGGATCCCTATAAGTTCTTGGTGGATAACGTTTCGGCGCTATCATTGGAAAACACCTCTTCCCCCGAGACTGGTGCCGAAACCAAAACAGAGGCTCCAGTCGAACCTTCTGCTCCGGATTCAGAGGGACAACCCAAAGAAGGAGAAGGTGAAGATCAGGACAAGAAATCGAAAAAGAAGAAGAAAAAGAAAGAAAAAGGCGAGAAGCAAAAGAAGAAACAAGGTCCTGGTAAGGGAGGAGGCATTGAAGCCAAAAAAGCGGAAGATGTCCCTCTGTGGTATGAACAGGTCATTACCAAATCGGAAATGATGGAATATTATCCCGTGAAGGGATGCTACATCTACCGTCCTTGGGCATACAAGACTTGGGGTAAGTGCAGGATTAACTCAGTTCTGTGTTCTGTGTTCTGTGTTCTTTGTCAATGTTTTAATCTCGACAACATCAGATATTCGTGTTCATCACACCAATGTCTCTTACTCATGGGGATGGGTTTGTGCGTTTTGCTCCACACAGAACTCATTCAGGGCTGGTTCGACGGCAAGATCAAAGAATTGGGCGTCGAAAACTGTTACTTCCCTCTTTTCATCCCAAAGACCTATTTGGAGAGAGAAAAGGATCATTTGGATGGTAAGTTTTCCTACTGGTACGACAGGATTTCAGTCCTTCCTGCATAACTTTTTCGTTCTATTGTTATTATTTTCAATACTAAATTGTGACTTTTTGACGTAATCTTTGTCGATGTTTCCCGTACGGTATGGAAAAATGCAGATTTTGCACCCGAAATTGCAATGGTGACGAAGTGCGGTGAGCGAGAACTTGAAGAGCCGGTGGCGATTCGCCCGACTAGCGAGACAGCTATGTACGCTAGTTTCAAGAACTGGATTCAGTCTCATCGAGATCTTCCTTTGCGTCTCAATCAATGGTGCAGTGTTGTAAGAATGGAAGTTCGTCAGACGAATTTCTTCCTTCGTCACAGAGAATTTTTGTGGCAAGAGGGACACACCGCTTTTGCATCTGAAAAGGAGGCGACGACAGAAGTTCGGCAAATTCTTCAGTTGTATGCTCAAATTTACGAGGATCTCATGGCCGTCCCTGTCATTCGTGGGACTAAGACGAAAGCAGAAACATTCCCCGGAGCCGAATACACCGAAACCGTTGAGGTTTTCGTATCCCCTACCGGACGCGCGTTGCAAGGTGCGACCTCCCACCATCTAGGTCAGCGTTTTGCGAAAATGTTCGGCATCGAATTCCAGGATCCTACCGACCCAACCGGAAAATCGAGACAATTTGCGTATCAAAACTCATGGGGGCTCTCCACTAGATCCATGGCTGCCCCAATAATGATCCACGGTGACGATAGAGGTTTGGTATTGCCGCCTAGAATTGCCGGATTCCAAGTTGTTATCGTGCCAGTTGGACTGAAAGCCAGCAGCCCAGACGAGCTTCGACAACAAGTAAAACAAAAATGTGAGGAGTACCGCGAGAAACTCATCTCCGCCGGCATTCGTGTCAAGTTTGATGAGCGAGACAACTCCCCTGGCTGGAAGTTCAATCATTGGGAAATGAAAGGTGTTCCGATCAGAGTTGAGGTGGGACCCAAAGACATTGAAAAGGAGTCCTTTGTGATTGCAAAGCGAAACCATTCCGACCCCAAGACTGCCAAAAGCTTTGGAAAAGATTTGCAAGTGGTCGAGGATGTCCAGAAGGCCTTGGACGATGTCCACGATGAGCTGTTTGCCAAGGCTGTAGCCGAGCGGGACGCATGCATTGCTTCTGCAACTGAGTGGAAGGATTTCAGTCCGCTTCTGAACTCCGGAAAGATGGTCTTGATTCCCTTCTGTGGAGATACTGCGTGCGAGGATATGATTAAGGCAAAGTCGAAGGATGAAGCGTCGGAAGCGGAAGTCATGGGTGGCCTGAAGATGGGAGCTAAGAGTCTCTGTGTTCCAATGGAAGACAAGTACCAAACCGATTGTCCAGAAACATGCCTCAACCCGAACTGTCCGACGGGGAGAAAAGTCGAGAAGTGGACTCTCTTCGGCCGTAGTTATTAGAGTTGCGTTTATTTTATAGAACATTGATTTAGGAAACCAAAGCCGAACATCATCTAATCGAAGGGTCTGTCTGCAGGTGTCCGCCGAGGTCGGAGCAAGCGAAAGCCGTGAAGGGGCCATTGCTGTGTGGAGCAAGATTTACATGTGTTTGAGATAGTAACAAGACCTAACATGCATTCACCTGGAGGTCACATTCACCAAAAAACTCATTCATGACGCAAGGGAATCTCACCCTTCTACTAGTTGCAACAAACGATGCATTCAGGACATGACTGTACTTGTTTGGCATGTAGTAAAGGATATCTGAGGAACATTCCTCAATTGGAGATGCCTAAACCTCGGAAACCTGCGATTGGAGAGCATCTGAGTATGAAAGCGCCAGAATTCCCTGTTTTGAAAATCTTAAAAATAATTGATTTGTTCTAATAGTTGCAAACCTGTGCATTGCGGTCGAAATTTCATCACTGCTAGTACGATCGTTGGAACAAAACTAACATTACAAACTAAGTACGAAAATACCTTTCCCAATTCCGTCATGAGAATCGATTACAAAAACAAACGCAATTTAGGTCAACTCAATCAATTTTGCTGATAATAGCGACAGAGTCTGAGACAAATAATGATGGACGGGGAGAACATAAGTGATTCGTTTGGAGGTTGACTCCGGACAGCACCGTTGGTATCCAATAACTTTTTCGCAAACGGCAATACTGCGTCCTTGGAGAAAACACTTTGAATGATTTGAATATTATTTGATATGTATTATCTATTATTTGCAATTGATTTGGACCAAATTATGAGTTGATTAAATTTGTTATCTGAAAAAGACGAAATGTGCGCATAGCTTCTTATCCATAGAGGGAATTGGTGATGTGATTACCAGAAACAAACGAAGGATCCGTGTCCCGATCAAATCAACATGCAGTCAATCGGCAGGTTTTCCTCAGAATCAAGAACATGAGGTATTAGACATCAACGTTAAAGACATGGGATACTGTTCATACTGGCAAATCATCCGCTCTGGAAAACCATCTACCGTCAGTCATCATCACTGATCGGATGAGATAGCTTAACTTTCTTATTGCATACCAAAGGAGCGTCTTCGCTGTTTTCAGTTTTCGATTTAATTGTGACATCTTTCATCACCACATCCTCTGTGCCATTCGACGATTGCCAAGAAAGAGAGTACGTGTTCGCATCAATTGATTCTTCGTCGATGACAGATGATGTCAAACCAGTCTGGGCGATTCGACAATCGTGGAAACTGAAATCTTTGAACTCGTCATTCTGAGGAAGAATTGATTTTTCGAAAACACTCTCAATGTTTTTTCTGTCTACGTTTTCTGACATCAAAAGCATGAGAAAGCCACCACCTCCAGCTCCGCAAAGCATTGCTCCTTTGATTTTACCTCGAGTCATCAACTCCGAGACAAAGAGTTTTACTGATTCAGGTTCAGCGCCAGAGTTTTCACCAGCCATTATACATTTCAATTTGTGTGATTGGTACATGTGCTCGCCCAAACTGTTCCAAGATCCGTTTTCAAATGCCTTCCGAACAGCTGAAGAGCATGTCACGAGTTTGTCGACGGTATCCACGACTTCGCTTGTTCTTCTAGCCCAACGCCGAAGCACTTGTTGAAGGATATTTTTCGCGAGTCGGGTTTTCCCAGTATAAGCAAACAAAAGTCTATCTTCGAAAGATGGAATATCTAAGTGGGAAGCATCGACTGGGTCAATCTTGATTTGTAGCGGTATTTTCGAGGAACTGACAACTGTTTTCACCCCACCGACAATACCATGAGCTTGATCCTGCCAACCTCCTCCTGAAGATAGTAACTGCTCAAGCATGAGAACAGCATGGATCAGCAATTCATCATCCAATTTCCCGATACCAACACAGGTTGCCAAATTTTGGAGAACGCAGGCTCCTAGAATAGAACTTGTCCCCATGCCGGTGCCCAATCCAAGCAATGAAGTCGATACTACTTCCAACCGGACGTTATCGAGGCTTGAGCAAAAATCATTGATCAATTTTTGAATATCATGGGACTGATGAATCTGCTCTTCCGATACCATCCCTAGAACAAGCAAAGCAACCTTCAGCAGCGCACAGTTGGCGGAAGGATCTCGAAAATCTTTGAGCTGAGAGATGTTTGTTACTTCTTCTTCCTTCGATGTTAGCAGTGAACCAGAAGAAATATCTCTCAGCTCAGTCTTGAGTAAAATTCCAGTTCCACCTGAAATAATACGGCAGCGACAAGAGAGAGGAAACTTGTTGTCCACTAGCACGGCCATTCCAGTGACAGATCCACCATGCTCGTATGTCACAGGAGGAGTGTCACTCCAAGCACCCGCTAAATCGACTCTGACAGGTGCAACTGAGAGAACGAATTTATCGCGTATGATCGAACCTTTCTTCTCTATAGAAACTTTTGATCCGTTGACCGGATCGAGGCATGTACGGAAACCTGCTGAAACCGTGAACTCGACCATGCACAGCGCAAGACGCTCCAGTAATTTGGAACAAAGAGACATCGAATTCCATGTGGTCGGCAGCGACCTTCGGCATTCGAAAACCTCCTTCATTATCGTATTTTTCTCCCCACCTAATGCCGATTCAGACGACGAACGTCTAAGCTTGAGGATCAATTCCTCGCATAGATTCGACATCTCAGTGAGCGGCTTTTCAGTCTTAGTGTCGTCATCAGGAACAATTCCATCAAGAGCTTCAGCAACGGAAACACTTGCGAGCATCAGAGCCCTTCCACTGATATCGAAGTTACCATTTGCAAACTCCTCAAGTGCTAAATCTTCCAATCCTTCTACCAATTTACACATTGTATTCATTGCTGTTTCGTATTTTTTAATGTCCGTCAGCCAGTGAAGGTCACAAGGTATGTTTTGGCATCGTTCCTTGACTCTTGTCAAGATTTCATCCATATGGCGTTTACGATGAATACTTGAAATTTCGCCCTCCAGTCCCACTCGATAGTTTCTTGCTTTGGATGCGTCGGCGAGACTATGAATAGTTTTCAGTGATACTCTTTCTGCCGAAATCCAGTTCGAGAAACTTTCATCGCTATTGATGTTTGATTCTCCTGCTCTCAATTTTTCCAACCATCCAAACAACGAAGAAAATGATGCCTGAGGCTCGTCGTCGTTATTTCGAGTCGTGCTGACGATGGGATGAATTTTAGCAGTCCAGAGGCAGTCTTTTTCTCCCAGTTCGTCTTGAAACCCGATTTGGTCACGTGAAATGCCTGTATTGTGCACAAAATCAAGAAAGGGCACGCCATAGATATTTGCTTCCCCGAGAGGAGACTTGACACCGTCCGAGCTACCTAATGCCATAATGACCCATTCTTCACGTACTTGACCAACCTCACTCGAAGTGCCACTCTCGGTCCTCGAAGCCAAGGGCAGGAGCTGTATGCTCAGCGCGTCCGGTACACGCAACGACTTATCCTCCGCATCGCCTGAAAGCTTTCTCCATCCGCTTAGCATGCAGTGATCTCCGATTGAGACCGACTCGTAACCCCGTAAGTCACAGTACTCGACAAATGAGTATGCCCCCAATTCAACTTGGTCTGCACTACTTGGAAACGCCGAATAGAGTGTCACGTTCGACAAATTTGTAGCATCGTCACCATCCTTGTGAAAAGGTAACTGCAATGTTTCGAAACGTGGGTTCAGACGAAGCCCTCTCCCCCAACTTTTTGTCGCTTGAGGATCCATGACCGTAGGGATCTTCCGAGGTGCAGTACAGACGTTTTTGTTGCTGCCAACGGTAATTAATTCGATCAGTTCCTGCGTTGTCCCGACGTGTAAAAATTTTCCTTCTGAGTCCAAGAGTACTTTCAGTGACATTACACTCAGAATCTTTCGAAGAGCAGCCTTGACGTCGTTGGAATCTTTGTTTTCGAAAACGTCGGCTTTGTCCGTCAGCGGCAGGTTGTGCAAGATGTCCGTGTACAAGTCAACCTTGAGAGCGTTTGCCCTAGCAAAGGATTGCAAGGATTCGGCTGTCGCTTCAGCTGCAGTGGTAAGGCTTGCCTGGTAGGCGGCTTCAAGTCCTTTTCGGGTACACATTGCGAGCAAACCTTTGGATAGATCCGTCAGAGTTTGGAATGCCTTGGGGTAGAAAATGACAATCCCGCTATCAATCCACGCCTGTTTTCCACATCTCTGGGGAACTTCGAAGCAAGTCGGTGGAACGGCACCGTCCTCTTTGATGATTGTTTGCGTCGTTGAATTTGTCAAAAGCTTGTCGATACTCGGTTTTTGCCAAACGTCAGTGGGAATTCCGACTTGGAAGGTGTTCGACGAGACGGAAAGATCATGATCTCCCTCCTTCTCCTTGGGGGTACGATCAGGCAAAAATTTTTCGGGCATGATGAAAACTCCGTGATTTTTTGCTTTGCTCAGCTCAGCAGGTACCGCGACTCCCATTACCGTGTACGGATCTAAATTTTCGAACTCACCGGTCACCATGCTGTCCAACGCATCGCTCGGCTCCCCCATTAAAATCAAAACATCCGTTGCGATCACCAACAAGCTTCCTGCCGGCATTCGTGCTCGGTAAAACATATCTTCCAATTGACTAATAAGCCATTCTATTGGATTCCTGTACTTCGTACTCGGAAAATTGGTCCACGCCTTGCCAAGAATCATGGACAGGGGGCATCTCGACGAATCTCCACCTGCGTGCAAGCACAAAACCGTCTCAACATCCACCTTGTCATCGTCGCCGCCTGTTTTCTCTTCCATCAGTTCCACGGCAGCCAGAGTTCCCCCAAAGTTTCCACAACGAGCTCCGTATGGGTCACATGTAGAGATTATTTTAATGTCTTTTTTCGTCGCATTGTGCCTGCGAGTACTATCGAGATACTGTTCCACTGTGGAATCCAGTAATTGGTGTGCAGTCCGCGCCGACCCTTCATCCGGGTTGGTGACGATGATGGTGGTGAACGGAAAGGGTCTTGTCTTCATTGGCGACGTTGACATGTTGATTGATTATTATTATTCCGTTTGTCGATTTTGTGGGTATTCTTTTTTCTTCGACGGATGACTCTGTAAGATCTTATTTAAGCATGGCGCCACAGAAACTTACACCTCCGGGTCCTTTTGGGCCTAAAATATTGATTTCGTCGATTCTTTGTTTTTGCTACCAGTAGATAGAACTCGATTTAAGCTACATCGCCATGTTTTTATTTCCGTTTAGTTCCTTATAGTTAGGAAGAACTTGGATTTCAAAGTTTAGCTTAGGTACGCTGGGCCACTCGTCTCCAAAACTTCTTCGGCCTTTTTCTCGAAATGTCGTTTTGCGCGCACCTTGTCCAACATCCGGGTCCCGGTGTAAGTTTCTGTAGTGCGTTGAAAAAGGAAAAAAAAATTGGAAAAAAAAAACTGCTTCTTCCGATTACGAGTAAGTTGGAGTAAGATCCTTACGTACCAGGTACCGTACGTAACACGATACCAGTTAAGATACCACGAAAAAAGAGCTTTCTGCGTTTCTGCTTTGTTTTACCGGTAACTACCGGTAACCTTACAGGTTCTTACCTGGCAGTTTTTTGTCCCCTTTCTCAAATAAGTCTTACCGTAAGGTTTAATGGTGTGACAAAAATTTAAGATCTCACACCATTGAAAAAGTGGTCTCCGGAATTAATGCGCCGGCCGAAACGAGAGTATCAGCAGATCATGTTGCGGGCGCAGACTGGTCTTAATTAAATGATCAACCCTGAGTTGGTGGAATTTATTTACTCTTGACGAATGTTGGGCAAGACACAGGTCACCGCAACTGCAGGATGCGGGTGGGGACACGCCCGCACCACCACGCGCACCACCTGTGAACTTGCCGCGCGCGCCGTGACGAGCACTACGACGTATGTGAGGAAGGTCCCAATGGTAGGTAGGTAAGTGTCACGAGAGGGCCGACAGCGCGCGTACCGTAGACGGGCACAACGCGGTGCCCGCACAAGGTACGCAGCCGCTACCGGGCACGGAGGTGCGGGACGATGCCTTCCCCATCTGCTCACCTCATTGTCCCTTGGCCAACACCAAGCCGACGACAATGAGGAGTGCTGTTCCCTGTGGGAGCGGATCAACAAACCTATTCCTTTCTCCCCAGCCATACACCTCCACACAATACACACCAATACCAACACCACCCACGCCCACACGCTGGCTACCCCAGCACGCTGGCTACCCCAGCCCCCGATCCAGCCGATCACGATCCTGCCGATCAACCCCGGACCACACCGTGCCCCCCCGCTGGCTACCCCAGCACACTAACCACCCCAACACCACCCCGATCCTGTCGATCACCCCGATCCTGTCGATCACGATCCTGTCGATCACGATCCTGTCGATCACTCCCACCCCGTCGCCAACACCACGCGACTCCCCACTGGTTGGCTACCCCACCCATACTCCCGCCACCCGGTCCCGCCGACCACCCGCCCCGGACTACCCGCCCCGCCAACCAAAAAAACGCGGTTTCCCCTATCCCCTACACCGAGATACCCCCGCGCGCCAGCCCCAAACTTTTGACACCAACCCTGACACCACCCCTCGCCAACCAGAGCGATCGAACCGTTGACACATCCCCTAGCGATCGAACCGTTGACACATTCCCTCGCCAGCCCCTCCCTGACACTTACCCTCGCCACTCCACAACTTCCCACCCAACCCCTCCCCTGCGCATCCACTCCCCCACTCCCACAAACCCGATCTCATTCAACCACACAAACAAGTCCCGAACATACACCATGCCCCCCATCCCGGAACTCGCCCAGCTCCAGATGCGTTGCCTATCTTCCGGCTTCCTGAATTTCTCCGACGCCCCACCGACCAACCGCAACACCACCGACAATACCCGCAAATCATTCCTCCTCTCCCTCGGAAAAGCAGCAAACGTCGCCCACCGTTCCAACTTGTTGAACACCCTACACCCCAGGTACGCATACCTCGACGAACACCACGTCCTCCAGTGTATCCACTCCCTCGTCGCGTGGACGGCCGATGACGACACCCTTCACTACGTTGGCATTCCGTCCGACTCCATCCAATCCGACACCCTCGTCGCCATTCCCCCGTCCTCCTTCCACACGAGCTTCCTTGGTATTGCCCCCCATACCTCCGCCACACTTTTCCGAACCTGGAACGATACAGCCCACCTCCCCGACAGTTTCATGAGCGCCGCCGACCCTAAGACACAGGTCGGTCCCGCCAACCTCGACCACGACGGTTCGGCTGCCACCACCCCCCAGTTCGTCCTCCTACCTACGATGTGGCCCGCCACACTCGCCATCCCCACAGGCACCCGTCTCGGCGAACCCCTCCCTCCCAACACCTACGACGAAGGATTCACTACTTGGTGGAAAGCCCTGTGTTTCCTCCAAACCAAGAACTCCGGCCACAGCCTCCACACCCACCACCAACTCTTCCACAAAGAAAATTGGACCAAAGAAGGACAAAGCGGCCACACCATCCTCACCCAACTCCCACAGAACGACCTCAACCCACTCCCGACCCGCCTACAACCTTCCAACCCTACCCCCTCCTGTGTGGACGCCTCCCAACCACTAATACTCGGAATCCGCCTCGCCCGCCTACGCGACCTCTGCTCTGCCCTACCCCCGGCCACCCCTGCCACCGGCAATCCCGAGACCCCACGCACCGACCCTCCCCCACCGGGACAATTTACCCACGCCGAGATGCGCACACTCCTCACCGAGGTTGTCCGCACTACAGGCACATCCCCGTCCACCGCGCGCAGCGATGACGACCGCACCACCCTCACTCGACCGGCACTCTCCTGGAGTGCAGCCCTTGCCCGGATCGAGGGGGAGGGCACCACGCTCACCGTACGCCACGCCACACTCTACCCTACCATTATCGAAATCTTCAACAACAAAAACGTTTCCCAACAGGTCGAGATCTTCAACGGCGAGCTCTCCCGCATGCAAACCAAATGTCACACCGAGAAAACCCTTACCTACAACCGCATCACCCGCGGCATGTTTGACCGCACCCTCCTCAAAGTCATCACCAACTTCATCGTCATCTCCTCCCCGCTTGGAGACAATGCCGACTGCCTCGATACCGCATTCTCGATCTTCAATCTCCTCCGCGTTCCCCTGAACAGCAACTCCTTTAAGTCCCGGACCCAATCGGTCCGCTCCTACGAATCCGAGGCGCTCCACGAAGAAAACTCCCGTCGACGCACCCGTACTACCAACACTACCCTCTTCATCGACGGCTCCCAAACCCACCCTAACGATGAGATTTATGCCGGCCACAACCTCCTCCTCTTCCTCCGCACCCTCTCCAAAGACGCCGAACAAAGTGTTCTGTACAAAGGCATCGAACAACTCCTCAACACTATGACCGCACCACGCACATCGGCGTGGCTCGAACGCACGGTCCAGACCCAACCCCACCTCCGACACAGCATGATCACCATGCTCCAGGAAGGTATGGTCGCCGTCCTCGTCCTTGCACAAATCCCGGAAGTCCTTACCCACGTCTCCACCGATGCCCCATTGCCCTCCAAGGGCTACGTCAGTGCTCGCGACAATTTCAACGCCCTCAACCGACTCATTGAGCAGGCAACATACGGCCAGCACCTCAATACTTTCTCTACCCCTCCCGCGACTTTCTTCTGGTGGGAAAACCACAGACGCGTCGCCGACCGCGCCCGCTCCCGGTCCTCCCACGAGCCTGACAACCCCCGCGACAGCAAGAAACCTCGCCATACCCCGTCCGGCACCACCGGCCCCCAACGCGCCGACCACTCCCGCACCCCCTCGCCAGCCGACGACAAAGACAAAGCCCGTGGCCTCTTCACCCTCACCTCGGGTACCTCCCGCCCCCGCTACGACGAACCTTTCGGCAAGAAAGGCACCCGCCTCTGCATGAGCGCTAGCTTTGTGGGCTTCCAGTGCACATACGGTGACTCCTGCAAGTTCTTCCACGCGCACACTTGGAAAGGACTCTCCGCTGCCGACAAGGAAAAGGCCAAGCAGTATGTCACCAAGCATGCCGTCGTCGCTTTTGCCCCCAACAGCGGCGCCCCTTCCGACTCCGACCGAGGTTAGTCCTCCCTCCCCTCTCCTCGTCCCCGCCCTTTTTGCCCTTCCTTTAACCCGTAATCCCATATGTTAACCCTTTACTATGCCCACTCCCTCTCTACTTCTCGCTTTAGACTACGTCAACTATCTCCCGATCTATACCCCCTACACTCCCAGCCACCCTGTCCCCCCCTTTGTCCCTCTGTCCGCAACGAGAACCACCACTCCTCCCCCTGCCCCCTCGGCCGACCCCCCCGAGTCCCCTTGCCTGTACCCCGGCATCCTCCCTGATCCTCCCACCGTCCCCGCCGGCAAGCGCAACACCCCTACACCACCGCAAGCGATTCTCTCCCCTCACCCAACGCGCGACCTTAGCCCCTCGGAACTCGCGTCGTGGGGGACCACTCTCCACCCTGCAGTCCACGGCGTCCTCCACAACACCCACGGTAAGCCCCACGCTAACATTTCGTTTCTCGGCGACATTCGCCTCCGCCACATCGTCCCCTTTCTCCATGATTCCCCCTTCCTCTCTCCCTCCGCTCGCACCGCCTGGGACCGCGCCTATCCCCCCGCCCGCCTTTACCGAACACTCCACGACACATACTTCCACCTCGACTCCTCTTCCATCCGGGGTTACCAGTCGTACACCGACTTCCGCTCCGAAACCACCCTCAACACTGACCGGATCCGACGCTCCTCGGCCGCCCTCCTCCACTGCCAGATGAACGTCCCCCGCCTTGTCCGCTACCTCGCCGGCCCGCACCTCGCGGTCCATCGAGACGTCCCCTCCATCATGCGCCGCCTTCGCCTGGGGGTGAGTGCCCCCATCCGCCGCGAGGTTCGCCGCATTTTCACCACGGGGGCCCCCCGCCTCTGCCGTGGCCGGTCCACTGACCGCAATTTCTGGACCTACTACCGCTACGGCAACCATGCCTCGGCTGCTGAAGACCCATCCGAACTTATGAAAGTCCTCTGCAAGGACTATCGCCGCGGCAACACCATCCTTGTGGACCCTCGTTTCTATCTGTTTATCCCCAACCTCCACTTCACTCCACTCGGCATTGCCGACCGCAACAACCCCTGGAAGAAGTCTTGCCAAATCTTCGACGCTTCTTTTCGCCCCGCCGTCGACTCCATGTGTATCAACGACTGGACGAACAAGACCAATGAGCCCGATGTCACGTTCCCTGGCTCTTTCCAGCGGTTCCTCGTTCACGTTTGGAACATGCGCATCTCCTTCCCTCGCTCCGCAATCCTCATCATCGACAACGACGTCTGCAACGCCTTCCGCCTCTGCAAACTCAACCCCGAGGTCGTCCCCATGCACGCCTACCAAGCGTGCGGCTACCTCGGTTTCGCCACCGGGCAGTCCTTCGGCGGTTGCTTCTGTCCGTCCAACTGGGACCCTCTCTCCCAGGCACGGATCCAACAGGCCCAGTACTTGTGGCGCCATGAGCCCGACGACACTCTCCGCCGTGCGTCCCGCTACGTTGCCCGCATGCGCCTCAGCCCCGAGATCCCCCCCTCGGAGCACCACACGATCGCCCAGGCAAACCTCGACACCCTCAACCACGGCGTCTTTGAGGACCGCGAGTGCCCGATCCCGGGCCGCCCGCGGGTCCGCCTGGCCCCTGCTATGCCTATGCAGGTCGATGACCTCTTCACGGCGGACGTCCGCGCTACCATCCGCTTGACTTCCGCCGCTAGCATTGTCGCCCTCGAAGACGTCTTCGGCCCGGACCATCCCTGCCAAGAACAGATTCTGTCCCAGGATAAACTCGATCTGGCCTACACCGAGGAACGCCTCCTCGTAGGCTTCCTCGTCAACACGCGCACCATGACGGTGCGCCTGTCCCCCCGTCGTCGGGACAAGATAGTCTCCTACCTTGAGCAGGAACATTGGCTTATCCCTGGTAAGCAAGCGACTATCCGCGACTTGGCCACCCTCTTGGGTCTCCTCGGCGACGGCTTCCAACACTACCCCTGGGGCCTCGCCCACCTCCTGGTCTTTCGGGACATCCTCCGCTCCTGCATTGCCCAGGGATACCACCGAGCCAAACGTCTCGTCAAGCGCCGCCCGCTTCCCCCCCACTACAGTTCGATGCCCTCCGACCTCCAAAGTCGCTTCACTTGGCTCCACCAGACCGAACAGGCGGCTTTCATCTGGCGCAACCGTGCAACGGTCCCGATCCCCGCTACTACCATCCCGACCCTCCGCGCACTCTACGAGTACCTGAAGGGGCCCGGCCTGTGTTCCACCCCTATTGGGCACCTCATCCCTCGGCGTTTTGCGCTGGACCACAACACCACCGACGCTTCTCATACCGGCATTGGCGCCGTCCTTCCCGCCCCCCGGGTCTTCTGCTTCCTCCCATACTCCGCTGCTCTCCACGCGCGAACCCAGCTTCCTAACACGCATCCGGACTACGTCCACATCAACACACTCGAGTTCCTAGGGGTCTTCCTGTGTTTCCTCATTGGTCAGCTCTGGGTCGCTGACCGGCCTCACGCATTCCCCCCGGCCCCGGTTCTGCGTTCGTCCTGCGACAACAAGGCCGCCATCGCTTGGTGGATGAAATCCTCCACCAAGTCCACCCTCGGCCGGAGCGCTATCCTCCTTGCAGCGACATACCGCAAGGACTCCCCCCTTGGCAGCGTCGTGGATTACATCCCCGGGTCGGACAACGCTCTTGCTGATGCTGTCTCTCGTCCCCACGAACTTTTCACCCCCCACAATTACTCATACTTCTCCCTCCCCTATCCCACTCTTCTCCACCAGATTTGCACTCAGCACGCGCGCTTCGCGTCCTGGACTGCTTTCCTCCCAAGTCCCGAGCTCGTCTCTCTCCTGGGTTCGACGCTGTCCTCCGACTACGCAACGGCTCCCCCCACAACCCTAAAGAAGCCCGGACTGTTCTTACCCGCCGCCTCCATTTTCTCTGGTGGTGCACTCACCTCGGTATCTTCCCAGCACTGTTTCCTGTGATCGACTCCCGCATCACCACCGAGGCCCTGAACCTCCTCCTCGCTAACTACGCCCGCCATCTCCTCACTGGCCACAGCCTCCTTTGCAAGTGCATCAAAGCTGACACCGCTAGCAAATATCTCTTGGCTGCCAGTACCCTTCTAGCCCATTTTGACCCCGTCCCTGACCGGGATGCCCGCAAAGAGTCCCCGCTCCGCACCGGCTTGTGCCCGGACATCACCGCTGTCCTCCGCGAGGCCCGCCGTTACGAGTCGGTCCCCGACCGCAAGGAACCAGTCACCATCGCCATGCAGCAACACCTCCTAACTGCCTCGGCTACCGAGCCCCCCGATTCCCTTCCCGCCACCCTCGCGGACTGGCTTACCGTTGGCCTCGCCGCTGGCTTCCGTAAGAGTGAGTGGTGCCAGACTCACAGCCACCGGTGCCTTGGCACGTTTGCCCG
This sequence comes from Pseudo-nitzschia pungens, assembly GCA_037355855.1. Taxonomy (NCBI): domain Eukaryota; phylum Bacillariophyta; class Bacillariophyceae; order Bacillariales; family Bacillariaceae; genus Pseudo-nitzschia; species Pseudo-nitzschia pungens. Next base: position 1,253,429 of record CM074763.1, on the reverse strand, counting down.
CAGCCCTTCGGGCGACTGTGTCGCCCTCATCCCGGCTGACATCACCCTGTTAGACCGCCATGGGAACCTCCTCCCCCATCCTTCCGGCCTCGCCTCCCCCAGCTCCGTGATGCGTGTCTGCGTCCGATGGCGATGGCAAAAGAATGGCGAACGGAATGCTGTGAAAGGATTTTCTCGCAACTCAACCGCTTCCCTCGATTTGGTCGCGGCGTGGTTGCGCATCCTGGCCCGCTATTATCGCCTCTTTCCCGCATGGGCCCCCCATCCCGGCCCTTTGGCGGGCCCCCTCGCAGTCTACAGCCCCTGCCCCAAGGTGGCCGTTTACGTGGTCGACTCCGACGTCGAAACCACCCTCCGCTCCCTTGCCCGCGACGTCTACGGCGTCACTTCTCCGTCCGCCCTCAAAAAATTTACATGTCATTCTATTCGCGTTGGCGCGTGCTGCATTCTCCAGGCCGCCGGCGCGTCTCCCGAATTTATCAAAAAACAGCTCCGGTGGAACAGCGATTCGTGGCAAATTTACACCCGCGACCTCCACATCCTCTCTCACCAGCATAACGCCATCCTCACGGCTGGCGCCGCCCGGCCCCCCGACCGCTGGTAACTTTCACGGTCTTCTTCCACATCCGTGTCTACTCCCCCCCCCCCACGATGCCTAACCCCCCACGATCGCCTCCGTACACATCCCTTACTAAGCGACCAGTTACACCCCGTTTTATTATTTTACAACCAACACGTTTTATTTTACGATCTATTTTCCGTTTCAGCATGGTTTTCCCACCGTTTCTCCTCCTCCTCTCCCTACCCCTGACCATGGCTACACCCGATCCCCTCTTCCCGTGCTTGTCCACGGACTGGGTCCTCTTTGCCCCCCTCCCACTGGTCTTCGCATAATTCCCACTCTGGACTCCTCCCAAACACCACCTAGCTTTGTTGCCGCCCCCACCATGCTTGCCACCTCGTTCCTCGCGAGGGCCCGACGCCTCCTCGACACCATGAGCCAGGCCATTACCCTCATCACCAACCCAACCCCCGTCGGCGTCTTCCGTTGTTTCAACCGTCACGGCGACACCCTCGAAGCGGCCGCCCCCACCGCTCCGTTTCGCCCCCCCTTCACCCTCCCGGTCGACCTCCCACCTTCCTCCCTCCAGGACTTTGAGACTTACGTCGGCCTCTACGTCGATTTCCTTGCCGCTTGCTCCAAAGCCGACTGGCCCCGAGCTTCCACCCACGCCAAAGACCTCAAGACCCTCCTTCCCTTTCAGGGCATCCCGGAGGACCCTTCCCCGTCCGCCGGCGATTCGCCCACGTCCGCGTCCGCCCGAACCCATTCCAGAAACTCCTCGCTTTCTATCCGTTCTTCCGATTCCGACTCTCCTCTCCCTTTTGCTCCTCTCGCCCACAGGGCGATGGTAGTGCCGCCCGCGCCCGCGGGAAATCCTGCTCCTGTCCTCCCAATCCCGGGCCCGCCCGCTCCCCGCGACCCTGCCCAGCCTGAACCTACTGCCATCTCGTTGACCATCGCCCTCCTTGAGGGCAACCTCAGCAGCCCACCTTCCGACAGAAAGGTCCTGAACGCTCTTCCGCTCACCTCTGCCAATCGAAACCTCACCGGCTACTCGGACAGCCCGCTCGACACCCCCACCGGTCCCCGCCCGTGGCTCGCCAAGTTGCACACTCTGTACGCCAACCCCGCAGGTGCGGCTGTAGCCTCTGCCTTGGCAGAATTGGACATGGCCCACCCTTACTGTCCCCATTACCAAACCGTCGTCACCAACTTCCGCCTTGCCTATACGGTCTACCACGGTGTTCACTACGCCGAGCCCGTTCCGGCACCCACCACCGCTGCCATCGACCGTCTCCTAGCCCGCGTTACCGCCGCCCGTCCTTCCCTCGACGTCCCGCCTTCGACCAGCCACGCCCCCAACCAGCCCTTGGTCGCTACTCTCAACGCTCTTGGGCTTGAGTACTCCCCCGGCGACGAAGTGGCCACACGTCTGGGCACCGACGCCTGCCCCTTCCTCCTGTGCCTCCACGTCCCCACCCTCATCGACTACCACGGGCACTACGTCTTCGGTGTCGTCATCCCTAATGGCCGCCTCCTTTTCCCTTGCTCCACGCGGGGCAAGGTCTTGTGCCAATTCACCGCGGAGACCACCCAAGACCGCTTAATGGCGAATGTTGCCACCGCCTACGGCGCTTCCCGCAGCACGCTCGCCCCGATCTCAAGCTACGCCTTTGTCTTCCCTCCCGGTCGCGCTTCCACCGCCGCCCTTCCCCCGGCCCCCGCCGTGGGCCCACTTGCTCCGGCCCCCGTGGGACCACTTGCTCCGGCTCCCGCCAACGCCGCCTAGGTTGCCTAACTGTTCGCGCCCTGCGCTTTAAGCCCCGTTAGACAACCATCCCACCCTATTTTTTCATTTTTTTTTTTTTTTTCCCGGCTGTACTCGTCAATTTCGAGAGTGGCGGTGGCTCGACTTTCCATTCGCGCTTCACCCCCTCTTCGAGCGGGTTCACGAACTCTCCTCTCCACCCGTTGTGGCAAGGACTCTCTGTGCACTGTACTAACCCTACATACCCCTACTACATAGGGGTCCCACCCCGATTAGGGTTCGGGTTAGTGACTAGATAGCTACCGCGCACACGCGCGCGCACGCTATACCACACATTCGCCTAAAGCTTCGTCAATCCGCCATCACTACAGAGTAGACATAGTGTATACCGCGTATGACCTAGTATAGACAAATGTGAGCACAGAGTACGTGCACTCCGAAGTTGACGTACACCCGAGACGGCGCCGGGGTATCAGATAGGATACTGTTGGGCAAGACACAGGTCACCGCAACTGCAGGATGCGGGTGGGGACACGCCCGCACCACCACGCGCACCACCTGTGAACTTGCCGCGCGCGCCGTGACGAGCACTACGACGTATGTGAGGAAGGTCCCAATGGTAGGTAGGTAAGTGTCACGAGAGGGCCGACAGCGCGCGTACCGTAGACGGGCACAACGCGGTGCCCGCACAAGGTACGCAGCCGCTACCGGGCACGGAGGTGCGGGACGATGCCTTCCCCATCTGCTCACCTCATTGTCCCTTGGCCAACACCAAGCCGACGACAATGAGGAGTGCTGTTCCCTGTGGGAGCGGATCAACAAAACTCCCGCCCGCCCACCCGGCAAGGACTCTCTGTGCACTGTACTAACCCTACATACCCCTACTACATAGGGGTCCCACCCCGATTAGGGTTCGGGTTAGTGACTAGATAGCTACCGCGCACACGCGCGCGCACGCTATACCACACATTCGCCTAAAGCTTCGTCAATCCGCCATCACTACAGAGTAGACATAGTGTATACCGCGTATGACCTAGTATAGACAAATGTGAGCACAGAGTACGTGCACTCCGAAGTTGACGTACACCCGAGACGGCGCCGGGGTATCCCATAGGATACGTTCCTAGAAGAATTGTTGCTATTTTTCTACTTCAGAGCAGATGCTGTGCGAAATAAAAAATAAATGTATAATGATGCCGCATATATGGTAAGTTAGTATGACAACAGTGAATTAAGTGAAAAGTAATTCACTGAAAAAAAAATACTTAATGTACGATACTCAAAATATAAGTACCTTATTTTGTATTTTTTGGGTTTAGCAAACTTTGCCACATCCAGACCGAAAAAGTACTTCGTACATCACTAAGATTACTTCAAAACTAGTACGAAGTAGTATTCAGTAATTTGTTGTTATTGAAAGTAAGGGTCGAACAGAGTTACGGTAGACCTGGCATAGAATACGTACGGTTCGTCCAGAACAAAGCACAGCGTTGTTGATACGCCGGCAGGGCCCATTAGACTACTATCGTCCTCGGAAGATCATAAGGTTATTGTAAGTAAGGTTACGATATAAACCTTACTTCGCATTACTAGTATTATTAGTTTTTTTTGCCACCAGCAGGAAACAAGAGACACGGAATGAAGGCTAAACATAATAATAGACGTCCCGCAAGAACATGTACCGGTACCATTCGCCAAGAGATGAAGATGAATGTGAAAGGATTTTTGTACGTACTGTATGCCAGTTCAACGACATGGTAATAAAAATATTGTTATGAAACTAAGACCCTCTTCCAGTAAAAAAGGTTTCCGGAGACCATTTTCTTGTCAAGTTTCATCAAGTTAAAATCAGTTTATATGACATCAGTGGTATGGGACATAGAACCCGGGGGCACCTGAAAGGAATTATGCACTAGTATGCGCCAGCAGCATGAGCTGCTGCAGCATGAGCTGCTGATACTCCTTTTTTTCTGTTTCAGCTGGCGTGTTGTTTCCGGAGTCCCCTTTTTCAATGGTATGAGATCATTTTAATTAAGAAAAGAGGAGACTTAATTGCCTGGAACTGAATCCAATCATACGAAACTAAAGTAGAAATAAAAAGGAACGATCGCTTTGTTTTTTTTAAAATTTTGAGGGCTTTGAATGGAGTGTCTTACGTAAGGCTTACTTTGCTTCTATCGATGACTAAGCCGTAACCTTAACCTTACGTCTGGTACGTTAGCACTTTTAAATCAACGTTGCCGACTCACTCCTCCTTCAAATTCTCTCAACAAATTACCTTACTGCTGTGCTACGCAGTAATTACTGAAGCCGAATAAGGAACCCCAAACGTACCTTTCCCATACAGTAGTGTAATGTTACTATCCAACCAAGAGTGGCATGTCAAGTCCAAAAATGCATTCGAACCAAAGCAAAAAAAAAGTCGAAAACTCCACTCTACTTCGTAACAATTCACAACATCCTCCTAGCTTCTGGCAACAAATCCATTCTACTTTGTAACCATTCACAACATCCTCCTACTAGCTTTTGGCAACTTTCTAGGGTGGTTGAAATTTTTGGGTGTTTTGTTCATTCTAATGAATACAACAAGAGGCAAAGAAGGAACATAAAGAAAAACAAACTACAACAAATGCTGTACTTATCATTATTAGTATTATTACAATATATCATATTAATTCATTTTAATATTTGCATTGAGATAATATTAGTACATGAAGTATTAATACAACAATTTTCTATTTTAATAGTTTTCTCCACAAATTATTTACGTTACAGATGACGAATGATAAATAACATGCAACGGATCATGATTGCTTATCTTGAACGACCAATCGGTTGGATTAGCCCTTACTTGGTTAGAATAATTCTAGCGCTATCTTACTCGTTTTCTCTGGCTTCGAGTGTTGTTGAAATGTTCGCCTTTATGGCACTCATTTGATGAGCCTGCCGCGCCAGGGTATTTTTGAGCTCGACATCTCGAAAGGTGTCCTCTTCTTCCATTTGTACAAGCTCCTGCAGTTTTGCCCTTCGCAATTGAGCAACTTGTTCCCAATTTTTCTTCGCGTGTCCTCGTAGCCTTCAAGACGATCTCTTGGTGTTCTACCATCGTGAGGAGACTCGAGTTCATAGACGCAAGACCTTCGTGTTGCTCAGTCACATCTGCTAGCGTCTTGCGAAGTCCATTGCACTCTTCGCTCATTTGCTTCAAAGTCTCTTTCAAGTTCTCAATCATAACGTTACGCTGCTTCAATTCGTACTGAAGCATAGAGATTTCAAGTTTGTCTTCCTTCTTTTCAATCTCCATCACGCTTATATGATCATCCATGTCGCGAATCTTTCCGGCTGTTGCAGGACTCAAACACGTGCTTGTATCATCGACAGAATCTTCTGTCTTTTTCTCGTCATTGATAGAAAGCGACCTGAAGTTACTACCGATAACTTTGTAAGAAGGTGTGATTACTTGCTCAGAGGACGTTGATCTTTGACCTTCTCCGTTAGTAGTGGTGGACCAACGCTTCAATGCTGCAACAACTGCATTGCTCTCTGGATAGTCTCCATCTTTCGCCAAGTCTGACGGAGTGTTACCGTCTTCATCCTTGCAATCACTTATATTTCTATTAGCAACCAAGATCATGTCGACAACTGATATTGAACTAGGCCCCCAGCAGGCTATGTAGTGAATGGGTAACATCCCGCGAGGATCTGTGAGTTTCGCAGCATCTGGAAAGGCCATTAGCAGGGCGCGGATGACTTCCCTACTAGCTTGGTTTCCAGCGGCGTAGTGTAGAGCATACATGCCTTGGTCGTCTACGGATCTAGCACCTGAGGGGTATGCAGCCAACAGAGCTTTGATCACACTAGCTGGAGGCTGGCGTGCACAAGCACTGTGAATCGGAAGAAATCGCCACATATTTTTTGTTGGATCATCTTCATGTTTGCGAACAACCCAAGTTTTTGCTTCATCGGGATTCTTTTTCACCGCTCGAATAGCTTCATCCCAGTCAGATTCTGTGATGGCCTTGTAGAGATCTGTGATGTTCTCGTGGAAGTCAACCTCCAAATTCATGGTAGTTATACTGAGGTACGTTATCTTAGACAGTTTTAATTTGAAGTGAGTACAGGGATGTCATCAATGTAAGGAGACAAGGGAAAGAAACGTCAATGGTCAGGTAAAGTCCGCTTCGATTACGATGGTTGCCCATGGAAAGAGAACAAGTGTATGAAAAAATGTGACGAACGAAAATTTCGGTATTCAGATCGCTAAAGTTTGGTCATGCGTCACAAATCGCTTTTTGAAAGATTTACTTTCTTCGTGTACGTATATTTTTTGATATTACGTTGCTTCTGTCCAGACTTGTTCATCCGAGTACAATGTAATTACGCTTCAGGTCTAAATATTGCGCACGTAACCTTACTTACTCGTGCTAACATATCCAACCAGTCATTTTGATGAAAACATACTTCTATGATACCAGAGGTCATAATGACCAGTATTTTTCTACGGTCAACTTGCATTATTTTTTTGAATACTTGTTCGAAAAAAAAAAAAAAAAATCGAAGTACAATAAAACTCTGACGAGTTAGGCCTTACGTACGTTCGTCTCACAATACTTTTGGGATACTGTTTTGAAAATAAAAAACAACAAAAAAATGAGACTAATACCTCTCCTGAAAAGTATTTTATATGTGTGACACGACCGTTATAAATACATCGTATGTACGTAGTACGTAGTACTTCGTAATATGTTTTCGGGAATGACTCTCAAAAAATACGAAAGAACGAGAACCAGGTACCGTATGATTTTACTCGTACTTCGTAAGGCCTTACTTCGTAAGACTTACGATTTGAAACTACCGGTAAGGTTACGTGACAGTAACTCTCCAGGGCCTTTAAACTACGAAGTAAAGTAACCTTACTTCGTAACTTTACTTCGTAAGGTTACTTCGAACTTCGTATTGTACCGGTAAGTTTACTGCTACGTAAGACTTACTATTCGTTGTCTAATTCTACGAGAATGTAATGTTTACGACTACAATAAAATGGAACTGGCTATCGCTTGAATATCATGGCTCGAAGGATAGGAAGAAGGAATGGGTCAATTGAAGATGTCGGTACGAACGCTTTTTCTCTTCGTTGCGACTCTTGTTCTTTCTGATAAAAAATCGTTCGCTTTCATCACAACGACGCAAAACAGTGTCCAAATTTGCAATTCTGAAATCAATACCTTTCTTTCGAGCGCATTGAATGACAAAGCAGAGATACCAGCGAAAACTGGCGACGCCGGAAAATTTATTTGTTCCTTCGATTCAACTGATTTTTCGGGTCGAACTGCTTGGCCATATACGGCCGCCGATTTGAACCGTCTCGACAACAGCGACGACTCCAAATTCTACGATAGCCCACGCTTGGTGAAGCATATTGACGATTTTGCAATCGAATCCCTAACTGATTTCTACAAAAAAACATTTGAGAATGTAGCAAGAGGAGAAAATTGCAAAGGGGAAGATGCGACAATGACGATAGACATTCTCGATTTGTGCTCGAGCTGGATCAGCCATCTCCCTGTTGTCGATTCAAATTCAAACTTTCGATATGGAAAAGTGGTGGGATTAGGAATGAACCAAGAAGAGCTCGAAGCGAATCCGCAGTTATCAGAGTCCATTGTTCAAGACCTCAATGCCAACCCGAAATTGGTATCATTCGACGACGAATCATTTGACTTCGTGACGATGACAGTTTCCATCGATTATTTAGTCAAGCCTCTGGAAGTAATGCAAGAAATACAACGCGTCTTGAAACCAAAGGGATCGGCATTGGTCAGTTTCGGTGATAGGTGCTTTCCAACGAAAGCAATTGCGATGTGGCTGCAGGCCGATTTTATTGATAGAATCACGATCGTGGCATCATACTTACACTATGCGCAATTTGATCAAGACGCGAACATGGATGGTGGGGACAATGACAACGACGGCAAAAACGAACAATTATTCCAATGGAAGTCGATTGATGCTTTTGACTTGAAGGAAGAACCGCGAGAAATACCAGCCAAGCCATCGATGGGAGAACTCATCTCAAATCCTGCATTGGGTTTGGCGTGGATGAATTCAGCGTCGGCAGTACAGAAAGTCAACAATTGCGATCCACTCTTTGTCATCAAGGCTGTAAAGTCGTAGGTCGGAGTAATCTTTTTCTACCTGGCAACGGGTAAAAGTAAAGATCAAATTAATTCCTTAGAGCGTTCTTTTATTTCTATCCATTTGTGCTCTTGGTTGGGTGGGTTCCACGACCTTCATTGGCAGGACGTGGTGAGAAGCAGAACCCTCTGAAAACGCTTCTACAGAGTGCGATACGGAACCCGTGTACAAAAGTGAAAAAATCTCGTAGCTGTTCTTTCTAACGCCTTTGTAAGTTCATGTCCCTCTATAAATAATTGATTATTATTGACGCTTTTCTTTTCCTTAATAATCACCGTCACCACCGTCATCTCCGAAGAGACCACCGCCTCCCGAAGGTGCTTCGGCTTCTTCTTCTTCCTCCTCTTCTACTACTTCCTCAGCAGCATCCGCACCTCCACCGGCGGCACCACCGCCGCCGCCGCTGCAAACGAAATTGGAGGTAAAGAAAAATGATGGGGTTGCCCAGTGAGAATACGCTTGCGGCGCTTGCGAATCGTATAACTTTTTGGTATGAACCCCGAAAAAATTGCTCTGTACCAAGATGATTGCAGCAGGCTTCAAAGCCAGTACCGACACCGCACGCAAACAGGTTCTCAAGAAAAAAATAATATCAAACGCAATGCACATTATCTCTGTAAATAGATATCAATCTTCCAAACTCACCCTCCGCCGCCGCCACCCATGGGCACATCCTTCAGCTTTTCCATTCCTGCGGCAAGCAATTCATTAATATCCTTTCCTTCCATGTCAGCGGCGATGGCAGCGACCTTGTCCTCGTTGACGTCGGCTCCGGCAGCTTCCAGAACGGCCTTGATCTCATCGGCAGATCCGGACTTGCCTCCGAGCGCACATAGCATTAACGCAGCAGCTTCACTCATCTTTTCTGTCTAATCTGTGTATCTTCTGTCTTTTGCTCTTGCTGGAGTAGCGTGATTAGGTATATCGATGCCCTTCCGGAGGATCAACGTCGCAGCCTTGTTTAGTTTTTTGGTGGCAGATTAGGCTGTTTTCCCCTCACAATAATTTCCCTCGTAGTATTCACGAAGTAAGGCGATAACAGGTATTCGTGACCGATGACCACAGTCCCGTTGTTTGTTTTAGTCGCAGTAGTCACAACAGAAATCACGTGCAATCGTGTAAGACAAAAAAAAATTATTGCGAGCAACCACTCTTTTTTTCGCAAAGTGCCACGTTGTTGCTCAAAACAAATTGAACCCAATCAGAAAGCGTTCCCCAAAGCAAGTCCTCTGAATTCTTCTAAGTACTCTGTGACAGGGCAGACTTTTCGACAGTTCGATGCAACTTCCAAACTTATCGTCAAGACCGTTGCGCTCCTTGCCATTCAATTCAGGTCAATCAACTCGTGCTCCGAACTAACAATAGGAATGCATTCTGTGTTGATGTGTTGATGTGTTGGTTGATGTAAACGTTTATGAGAATAACCTATTGAGATCGATCCGTGCTGACTCTGTCTCTTTTTCGAAAGTGAAATCGGCCATCAACCGCTCTAAACAAAGTAAGGTTACCGATACGATAAACGATACCGAGCCTCGTTCGAATTCACCACAGAAAGCATTCGAACGTGACCATCCTTGCGCAGCAGGTCCAAAACGTGCACCGCTATCGAACCTATAGAACTTTGCAGGACGCACATCACTCTTAAGAATCAGTGAGGATCAACAATGGCAAGCTCAACCATGAAAACAAACACGGCGTTGCTTCATCTACTGGTGATTCTTTCTCCTTGGTCGTTCGCTTCGTTCATCGCTGAGGCGTCTTCGGCTTACCGAGTTGCAAGCAAGACCAGCATCAAATCTCCATTTAAAATTGTAAGTAGTGCTTCCGGCACTGTGCATTGAACAAGATCTTCGAATGACAGAAAACATTCTACATCGGTCCTGTTGTCGAAAGATTTTGCACCGTGATCGCAAGTTTCTAATGCATGCGTTTGTGTTTCTTTTCGTCATTTAATTCGTTTGAACATGTTTTGTGTCGTGCAGATTTTTGATGGTGGTTCAACGGGTTCACGTCTCCACATTTTTGAATTTGTCGAAGTGAATGTCTTCGACGAAAACGATGGAGTTACTGACAGCAGCAATGGAAATGGTCCGATGGTTTGGCCCGACGTGTCAAACATCGAGAACGAGGTACAATGTGTTCGTCGTGGATCGATACGAGCGGATATTCCGCTATCGGCCTTTGGTCGATTGCCATCGGAGCAAAACGATAATAATCCTCTCGATCCTTCAAAGGTTGCTGCTCATTTGCTTCCTTTGTTCGATTATGCGGCAAACATTATTCCACCTCAATATTACAAGACAACGGGTGTCTATTATCAGGCGACGGCGGGGATGAGGTTGTTGGAGGAATCAGAGCAAGAAGCTGTGTACGATGCTGTTTTTGAGGGACTCATGGGAGACGAATCATTCGTCTTTCGAGGGATGCAACGTAAGGACATAGCAACACTGAGTGGGGAAATGGAAGCATATTACGGCGCATTAGCGGCAAATTTTTTGCGAGGGATCATTGACACCGAACTTAGAGTTGTTTCCGCACAAAACAATGGTAATCATGGAATGGGAAAACTCCCCGACCACCCCGTTGGTGCGTTAGACATGGGAGGAAGCTCGACACAAATCGTATACATTGCCAACCACGGTGAGGAAGAAGAGGACGATGACGGGATGGGATTGTCGAGTTCGTCCAATGTTTGTCCGATCAAGCAACAACCACAGCCAAACATGGACGACAGCAGAAGTGAAAACACCTGCAGGCTAAGCGATGAACATTTCTTTTCTACTTCCTATTTGTCGTACGGGGTCGATCAAATTCGAAAGCGGTTCTGGGATACTCTCGTAGCAGAGTACGATCCACCGGAACCAGAAGAGACATGTGACGCTAACCTGGTAGAGAATCCCTGCGCTAATAAGGGGTTCGAAGTGGAACACAAGGGCCACACGCTGTTGGGGACGGGAAATACTGCAGAATGCATTCGTCAGATGAAACGGCTGATCCCGCACCCTGAAATATTACACGACTGGGATTCGGACGTTTCACAGTGGGCTGTCGGCGGTGTCGAACATCCCCCCATTCGTGGAAAGTTTCTGGGCATGTCGCTCTACTTTTTTTCCTTGGATAGTCTAAGAGTTTTTTCCAAGCCGGATGAAATGGCTCATCTTGCTTTGGACCAAGCATGGCCAAATCCAAGTATTGATGAATTGCAAAATGCTTTGGACGGCCTTTGCTCAAGAAATTGGCAAGGTGACATGGAACTTCAAGAGGGGGTTCATTCATTCACACGAAAGGAGGTCTTGCCACATCGATGCCTCGAAACCGTTTACATGGTTACCTTGTTGAAGCATGGGTTTGGATTCCATCCTTCATCTAGAGATATTACGTTCACATTTCTCATCGACGGAGACGAGGTCGAGTGGACACTTGGGTTGGCCCTTGCAATGAATGCCGAAGAGCAAACGTCACCTCCTTCCACGACTGTTACAACAACATCTTACGATTATAGAATTGACGAGAACAACGAAGAAATGACAGACGACAAGTGCAACGAGACAGGAAACAACATATTTGAAGAAGAACGAAAATATCACATGCAAGGCATGTTAGGCTCGCATTATTTTGCCGTCACGTTACCGCCTACTCACTGCTGCTGAAGAAAGTTGTAGACTACGATTTGTAAAATATATTGAACGTTATGGGTGTTTATTAAGAATTTCGTATTAACTGCTGACAAATGCATCTTTTTTTCTTGGATGACTAATACCTAATGCTACCCTATGGTTTCGGGTCGACTTCTTTCTGTAGCGATATGATTAGATCTTCTTCGCTGAGGTGTTCTGCTCAATTACAGTTTAATCGGTCTTGTAACAAATGATGAACTCGGGTACCGCATGAATTTCCTCCGGCATACAACTCCTGCTCGGCGATTGAACAACTTGGTCGTTGTCGTCGGCATGAAAGAGGGCGGTGGGACCTCTCCCATAGATCATCCCATTGGGGTCGAGGGAGTGTACGTTACAACTGTGCGAAACGTCATCCAGGGAATGAACATTCGTTCGCCCACTGGTTGCCGTTGCGGGAGTTACGGTGTGGAATGCACTAGCTCGTCGCGGAATACTTTCACAAAGCGGTGAGAACGACTTGGAATGACTATGCTGTTCTTCTTCTTCATCGTGCTGTTGCTGTTGAAACATGAACTCGAGACTGTTGTAATCATCAAGACCGGAGCTGGTGGGAGTGCTAGTTGGGTCGCGGTCCCAATTTAGCTGAGGGAAGGGGTATCTGAGGGTCTGAGCGACATCTAGAAGTTGAGAGCTGCCTCTTTCAGCGAACGGGAATGGGTACACTGGGAGAGGACACTCTGCACGAGCAATCTTGTTTGGGATGGGAGAAGGGGTTATTGCAGTTGTAAATTTATTATCAATATCGAACTTCGTACTCCTTGCGTCCTCTTCTGTCTGCCGATTGGGGATTGGTCGGAAAAAACATTCGTTCTTGTTCTCTTCAACAAATGAAACTGACAACTCGTCATCCCATTCATCGAATGCAAAACTGCGCCGGATGATCCGTTGCAAGTCTTGAGAACCTTCAGTGTGGTCTGTTCTACCTTCATCTCTATTGGCTCTATTTGTTCCAATACTTGACCTAAGAAGTGCTTCAGTTGCTTGGTTCATTGTTGTCACCTCATCATCCCATTCGTCAAAGGCAAAAGTGCGATGAATAGATCTTGATGTTTCCCCTTCGTGATGACATTTACGACCTTCCCGATCCTCAAAACAAGGGTAGCCTGTCATGAATTTATATGATGACGAAGGTGAAGACGCAATCTGGGATCTTGAGGCGGTGGAGGAATATTCTGGCGAGCTTTGGACATCTACCGTGTTTACTCGAAGGTTTGGTTTCATTTTCAATAATTATCTGTTATGAGGTATGAAACTTCTCAACATCAGATGACAAGTCGGAGGTACAACATCATTCGTTACTCCATTTTGGTAAGAAATTTGTTCAATGAATGAGTTCACTTCCTCGCATACCACGACGACTAGACTTACGATAAGTATGCAATTGGTTTGCTTTAGTTCGTTGCTTTTGCAATTACCAATTTTCATTTTAATGCGACAAGAAATGTCTGCGGAAATGATTTTTCCCAGGATGCGAATCATGCGGTTAGTCTACGTTACTCATCTTGGGAAGTGCAACGGAGAACTATGGTCAATAGACCGCAGTAAATACAATACAGGACCATTGCAACGACCGGAAAACAAGTCCCGGACACTTGTGTTATCGTCTTGTCATTGCTACTATCTTGTCGCATCAAAGTCGTTGGGAGAACCCTTTTCTAAAAAAATGTGCGTTGTGGACACATCAAGAATGTGTTCTTTGAATTTGAGCCGACAATTGTATTGCCGGAGCTATCCGATCGGCACCTTTTGATCCTTCCAAGGAATAGATGAGGCTGTCGTCGGAACGAGTTTTGTGAGCGTTGATCGAGTTGACAAAACTTCGAGAACGGTTGTGCACGACTCATTCGGCGACTGACGTAAAGAACTGAAACTGAAAAAGCCCTTCCGAATGAAATGATTTTGATGATTGATTTTTCATCGACTCCTACGGTAAGTTTTACCGTATGAATCTTAATACTGCTGGTACTACGGAATTCCTATCAGCTGATCCCCCCCATTTTGAATCAGATTAACTCGGGGAGTTTAGGGCATTTTGACCTTCGTCTGGTAGTAGATTTTTCTATGGCTCTACAGAGCATCTCCAAGGCAACTTGTTGAGAAATCTCTCCAGTACTAATTCTACATGATATTGTTCAAAATTACATTTTGGCTCCTACTCAACCAATCTTGACTTGATAACACCAGACAAACCAACTCTGGGCACAAGGGTTGGATGGACATAGGTGGTATGGCTACAAGTCTATTTCAACTGCTTCCAATTCAATCACTATGGTCAGGAGGAGTTGTAGCCTAATTTGTACATGAATTTGTGTAGAAAATTAGTACCAGAGTTTCTTTCTGGGAAATGACAGAGTCGTGTAGTAGACTCCAGTAGAAAAATATACCACCAGACGAAGGTCAAATTGCCCTAAACTCCCTGAGTTAATCTGATTAAAAATGGGGGGGGATCAGCTGATAGGAATTCCGTAGTAAATTACTGCTTTAGTAGAGTTGCGTTTCCAATTTCCATAGATGAACCGATTGTCAGTGTTTGCTTGTTCAGCTCATCTCATCAATCTCAAAAGGATCAATTTTCGGCAAAAGGATGAGGTCGATGTTGATGTTGTTGATGTTGTTGCTACTACTAGCAACACTCTGAAACAAAACGATTTTGTTCGCTCCTCCCCTGCTACATGAGGAATGTGTTTTCCTGTATGTTATCTGGAGCGGGAATAGTAAATGTTGGAACAATATTGGAACAAGTCAAACCAAATGTAGTTGATTCCTGGTTTTCCGAACCTGCATGCAACTGCACATACTTAAGGTACTCCCCGTATGCCATAGAATAAAGGGTTCCTCAGTCCAATCTGTCTACTAGGTATTCTTCGGTGAGTAATTGATTCTTCTGTTCAAGCTCCAGAACGAACATCAATAGCTTTGAATTAATGAAGTGGTCCAACGGAAATAGTTGTCTATTGAACAAAAGTGAGATGTGTATGTGTGTGTACGATTCCACGCGTGTCATTTCTAGATTCTCAGTCTATCTGGAAAGAGAAACAGAGACGGTTCCGAGTATTGGGATGGTCTCTCAAGGAAAACCATTTACTCTTCGAAGTTCGGTGGACCAATAAATATCGCAAGGCTATGAATCATTGTCATCGAATGAGTTGTAGGTCGTTATTTTTTGCATCCTGTGACTACTCCAAATTGGTATTAATCTAGAATGCCTTCCCCTCTAGCTGAAAAAGGATTATTGTGCAATTGATTCATTGAGTAGTATCATGATTGAGTAAACGTAGAATGCGTGGGATGTAAATGGTTTCAATATTAATATTTGGGTGGTCGTTGAAGGTACTGATCCTCAACATGTCGCCAGCGCTCGTCCACCATGCAGTGGATGAATCCTAACAACTTTAATTCTTCTAGCAGATTCATTTATTTCAATCGTTCGAAGCAAGGAATATTTACTCCTTCATTTCCGACTCTTTTTGTCTATTCTTCCGTTAACGCCTTCCTCAGTTTTTCGCGTCGTTCCGGACCGAATCCGATCCAATCGCAGTATCCCTCTACACTGCCGTAGTTTTCTTCGATAGCTATCAGAGTGTCCGCCATGACTTCCGGAGGAGCACCGAGGAAAGTCTTGGCATCTAGATTTCGCTGCGATAAGGCGCCAACCATGGCCTTATGATCCTTCATTTCAGCGTAAACGTTCGCAGATAGTGAGTAGTCCTCAACAATATCTTCAGACTTCACGCCGCAAATACTCAAGATGATGGCGGTCACGATGCCGGTACGATCTTTGCCCGCAGTGCAATAAAAGGCCACAGGATGACGGTCGGTTTCGGATACCACATCAAGTACGTACTTGATCCCCGGTGCTCCAAATCTCAAGAGTAAATCGTTGAGCATGATCAATCCCCCCGAATTGATCTCCGTGATGAAAGGCTCTTTCAAGGAGTTCCATATGCGTTTGCTAAGGAATGCTCCGGGAGCTTTGATGATGGCCTTTGCGATGTCGCGCTTTCGTACCTTGGTTACAGTTCCACGCACATACTTGAATTCATTCATCAGTGAGACAAAATGCCTCTCTTTTCGATCACCCGATTTGGTGAGAGCTCGTTCGACTGGTAAGGTTGTGGGGTCGTCGCATCCCACCTCACACATTTCGTCCTCCGCTGCAAGATCGTCTGATGCATCGACTTTTTTCTTGCTCAGTCGGAGCTTTCGAGATTTTTCCACAGGTGACACTCCGACTGCCAACTCGCGAATGCAGCCATCTCGTCGACGACCGTTTTCGATCCAAACTAGATTCGTGAAGTCCTCAAAGCATTCCGCCATGAGGGAATCATCATCCCGGAGTTCCGTCGGGGATCGCAAGTCCACCAACGTTGTCATTCCCAGATCTTTAAACAACAGTTCTTGGTCCTTTTCCGTGGCGTCTCCCAGTCGCCCCGTTCGAAAAAGCCTTCCAGGTATAATAGGGGAAGAAGATGTTGCAGCTAGATCACGGCAGTTTTTCACCTTTTCAAGGGGCAAATTCCGTTCAACGCACAGCGATCGGATCTCTTCCTTGAACAGTCTCGATTCCTCATCATCTTCCTCCAACGCCTCGTCAACGTTTGTATTGACATCATTCTTGTCTTCGACCTTGGAACGAAGTCCTCGCGGTGCTCTAATCATTAGTCCGTTGTTGTTGCTTTGACATTCGTTTTTTTGGTTGGTAACTATGTGCCTTGTCACCGATGCCGGTCTTGAAAAGGCTTCTGTTACTGTATTGCAATGAAAGTCAATGGTCTTCCACGCCAATACGAGGAGTGACGCCCTAAACTGCATATTGTTGGGTTGAAGTTGACAAGATACAGCTTTCAGGTGCTTCTGCTTTCACCTTCAGTTCAGCGGTAACTTCTGTTGGCGGTTGTGGTAGGTAGACGGCACGACTTCACAATTTGATGTCGAGGTCTAGATAGTGGTTGGTGTGTTGAGAACAAAGCAGAACCCATATAGCATTGAATGTCTACAAACAATCGAATTGTATTGGATACAGGTAAGGTTACGGTTCCTGATCAATTATCAGTCAAAACCGAGTACAGGTAATTACAAGTACGACACTCAAATTTTTTTGGACGACACAAAAAAATCGTCATCTTCTGTTGCAACATGTTCTGTCGTTAACAACTTTTGCCATGGCGATGATTTACTGACGAGTTTGATCTGGTGACGCGTGTTGATCTTTTACGAAGTCGAAGTACGAATTAATTTTGCAAGATCAATCATCAATATTTTTTGTTTTTTCGTTCATTTTCGAGATTTGAATCGAATCTTGGAATAAACTCTGAGTCACGAATGACAACGACGAAAACTAAATCGTTTCTACGGTACGAGTACGTAGGTACTACCTTTAACCCATCGTTGAATACTCGTAATTACCGGCACCGGTACATACTTCACGAATTTATTAAAACCCATGAGATCTGAGTAACTTAGGTAACTTAGTTCTCTTAGATCGTATCAGTTATTTTAATTGACAACCTCTTCCTTTGTCGACAAAATGGTCTCGATAGAGATCTCACGAACGACATAATTCGAATCGTCGTCACTGTCGTAGCCATCCAACATTTCGACATGCCTTGCCTTCTGCTCTCTTCTGAGTTTTCGAAGATCTGCAAGAATATCGCGGATCTTCTTGCGTTCGAGACGCTTGCCTTTGGTTTCTTCCAAATACAGTGCTCGGGCACGTTCCTTGTCGGCCTTCTCGAATTGCTTCTCGTACTTTTTGAGATCCTTTCGGACCTTCTGTGTCTCTGCCTTGGATAACAGCTTGGCGCGAGGTCTCCATTGAAATTGGTAAAAGTTTTCGAAGGACTGTTGGTACAGTTGCTTTCCTTGAAACGACCACAGAATGTATCCGTTGTCCATAGCAAACTTGAAATGACCTCCTTCGACGGGCTGCGACACGCAGGTCGCCACGGAACGACCGTCGGGATCCCATAGAACTTGGTTTGCACGGTAGTGTTCTTTGATTGTTAAGGATTTGTTGTCGACATTGTAGAATTCCAGTGTTCCGGAAGCGGAGTCTCCCAAACTGGCCATCAGTATGGTTGATCCAGCGGGGCTCCAGAAGAGACAGTTGCATTGTTTTCCAGAAAGGGTTTCGACCTTGTTCAGTTCTGGAACACTTACATCCTGTTTTGGTTGTGCGGACTTCTTGCCTCCCTTCTTTCCTCCAGTGGTTTCGCTGATCTTCATCATGTCATAGAACGAGACGTCCACCTTGGTCGACGAAGGATTTTCGGCGTGTATCATTGCAAATCTGGATCCCCGAGGTTCCCACACCAAAGACATAACAGCATCCTTCATGTCAAGCATTTCAACAGGAATTCCGGTTTCGTTGAGTCGGAAGAGTTCGATGTTGTTGTAGAGAGTCTTCTTCGATTTGGTGTGTCTGGTGACCTTTACTGCCAAATAGTCACCATCATTCTGCCAGACCATGGAACAGTTCGTAACATTGAAAAGATTCTTCTGTCGGAGTTTCTTTCGGGTTGGAATTTTAATGAGATCGACATGGGCAGGGTTGTTGTTTTGTTCTGGGGACTAAACAATCGCATTTTGTTGCAAGAAAACTTTGTTAGGCACAGACTATCATGCACTACCTATCTATCCCTTTCGGGTAAATTGAACAAGACTGAAAACAATGAAACAATAATAGGCATAGGCGACTTACCCACAACGCCAAAATGTTCGCCTTCGGTGACCATTGGAATTCGTGAATTCCTTCGGCGAGGAGAGATTTCTTGTCTAACAATCCCATAGAAGGTGTAGAGTAGATCGATATCAATCCTTTGCCCATGCGAGCGATGTATGCATCGTCGTGTGACCATTGGAATGGTGGTGGAGGTTTGTCGTCTTGTCGTTCAATATTGTTGGGATAAAGTGGGAAGGAACGAAGAAGCTTTCCAGTTTGAATGTTGTAGATCTTGATGGCCTGTTCATCGTCGTATCTCATGTTGTTGGTAAGCATGTAATTTTCTTGTGGACTAAAGAGTACGGTCTTGACATCGGGAGCTACAAATCGTCCAACCTTTTCGTACGTAGCACCACTCCAGAGAATCACCCCACGAGCGGGGACCAAAGTCGCAAGGTAACTTCCCTTGGGCGACCAATGGCAATAGTATTCGCACCAGTTCACACCTGCCTCCTTCTCACGGGCTCCGTCATAATCCACAACAGGGTCATCCTTACCATCGAACCAACTGACAACGGTTTCTTTTCCTTGTCGGATGACAAATTCGTCTCGCTGACTGGGATCTTCCAACCACGACATTGCGTTGGGTTTCTCGACAAATGGTTTCCGTTCGGGTTCGACGAATTCCTTTTCTTCCAAATCTTGGAGCTTTTTCGCTCTGGTGTATGGCGTTACAACCAAAATGTGGTTCTTATCGAACTTGTAATTGTTCAACACTTCGACCGCATTTTGGGCCTCCTCAGGGGTTTCGTATTCGCAAATGGCAAAGCCTTCAGTTGCGCCAGATTCCTGGTTGAAGGGCATCAAAAACCCAGTGGATCCTGTATTTTCGTTGACCGCAAGGTTACCGAGACGGGAAATGATCTTCATGACAACTTTGGTCAGCTTTTCGACCTTAGCCTGTGGAACTTTTGGAAGATTTAGGACAACGATTGCTGTTTCAAAGGTCTCCTTCAACTTCGGATATCTCGGGTTGAGATCCAGGGAGTTGTCGGAAAAATAACCATCGTTGTAGAGTTCTTCCGTTTCGGCCTCGAGTTCGGCTTGTATCCGTGCTGCTTCCGTGTCTGACATCTTGGTGTAGTCTGTACTTTGCTGCTGCCGGTGTAGAGTGTTTCACAGCTAATAAAGCTCACGATAAAGGATTGCAATAATAATACGGTCAGGTTACTTCGTGATAGTAATGGAGGAAATCGTTTCTCAGTGTGGCTGGGACTCGGGCACTGCAACCGAGAAACATACGGTACTCGTACTTCTAACAATTTACCGCTTTCGGTCGATAACCTTACTTTTACTCGTATTCGTACCGCAAGTTACGAAGTAGAAGTAAGATTACCGTATGCTGGAAGCAAAGAAACGAATGTGAGGTCCAACCAATGTCGTAGGTTGACGGACAGAACCATAGACAGTAGACTATAAAAGAACAACTATGAAGGTACCGTATTTACGTTCAAGGGGGAGGATTGGCAAAATTGTGAAGGTGATTCTTGTTCTCTCAAAACCGGCAACTTACAGTAAGGTTAGTGGTCTTGCGTGCTGCAGTAAACCTTACCTTCACATTGCGACTAAGGTTACCAGTACGGTACGACTAATTTCTAATTTGCCCCTTGGTTCTAGTAGTTTCTAGATCCACAGAATGTATATTTTGCTTTGGCTATCGACAGAAGGTTGATTGGGAGAATAATACCAAAGAACAGCCCTAAAATTGACTTCACAAGCCAATTTGTAAGTATCCTTTCTGCCTACTACTACTAGAAGTAGTGTTCCACATTCAACACCAGCAAGTTTCAAAAAGAATGGTCAGAATTTCTTGATGTTACTACTAGTAGTACTACCGGTATGGTTGTGAAGAAATTGCGATGTGATCTCCAACAATACTTCAACAGATTTTGGGCTTAAAAATCAATTCTGAGTTTATCCACCCAGAATTATATCATTTGGCTAGGTTGTTTGGTCTACTAGACCTACAACATTTTGAAAGATGAAAATGAATCTGTGATTTTGAAAGATGAAAATGAATCTGGTGTGTACTGAGGTTATGCATCAGCCAGCTACTAGTAGCTACTACTAGTTCTTTTCACAATTTGCGCGAAGCGCATTTTGTCCGACGTTCCGATGTTCCAGTACTAAAAATACGTAGATTTCTACACAACTTTACCATGCGATATCTCGCTCCCTTATACACCCCCAATCACAACCCCAGGACCTACATGTATTAACCAAGACCTGCGCTCTTCGTTTCTGCTATCGGTTCAGTTGCTGGATGCTTCGTTTGGTTGCTTTGGTTGCCAATTCACCACTCGGCGGCCGATCGAGCAGCAGCAGCAGCAGCAAACCGACACATAATTTTCTACAGCACTTCCAGTACAGATTCTACCGTACAGCAAAACCGACAACAACGTTGTATTTCTGCTTCGATCTGTTTCCCAGCTCCATTCCAAGGCCCTTAAGTATATCTTATACTTAATGTTCTACACTGTTTCCAAGCTGCTTAAGTGATTCTCACTTAATGTTCTACATTCTTCGAAGTTCCTTGCTGAGTCCTCTTAAGTCTTTTCAAGTCGAAGTTCACGAACAGCCCCTTCCACTGTAGGAATCTTTTTTTAAAAAAAAAGAAATTCTGTCATCTGTTTTCAAGTCCATTGCCCTGCTGGACCCTAAGTGTTTTCACTTATGGTCCTACTGTTTCTTGACCCAAGCCCCAAAGCCGCTAAGTACAGTTTGCTTAAGGCTCCACCACCTACATAACCCTCTCAGGTGTACTGTATAAATGTCATCTGTTTCCAAGTCTACTGCCCTGATGGACCCTAAGTGTTTTCGCTTATGGTCCTACTGTTTCCTGACCCAAGCCCTAAAGCCACTAAGTACAGTTTGCTTAAGGCTCCCCTACCTACATATACCTCTCAGATGCATTCTTCAACTGTCATCTGTTTTCAAGTCTACTGCCCTGATGGACCATAAGTGTTTTCGCTTATGGTCCTACTGTTTCCTTACCCAAGCCCCAAAGCCGCTAAGTACAGCTTGCTTAAGGCTCTCCTACCTACATATACCTCTCAGATGCACACTTCAACTGTCATCTGTTTTCAAGTCTACTGCCCTGCTGGACCATAAGTGTTCTCACTTAAGGTCCTACTATTTCCTGACCCAAGCCCCAAAGCCGCTAAGTACAGCTTGCTTAAGGCTCTCCTACCTACATAACCCTCTCAGATGCACACTTCAACTGTCATCTGTTTTCAAGTCTACTGCCCTGATAGTCCATAATTGTTTTTGATTATGGACCTACTGTTTTTATGACCCAAGCCCCAAAGCTGCTAAGTACATGTTACTTAACGCACCACCACCTACATATACCCCTCCAGTTCACAGTACAGCAGAGACCTGTTTTCAAGCCTACAGCCCTGATGGTCCATAAGTGTTTTCACTTAAAGGCCCTGTTTCCAAGCTACTACAGGAGAGCAAGTTCAAGTTCGAACAGAAGGCCAGCTGTTACGAATTTGAATTTGGTAGTAGGCTCCACCGCCTCTACTTGTTTCTGGCTACTACTAAGTTCGAACAGGAGGACAGCTGTTCTGAATTTGGTAGTAGGCTCTGTACTTTATGTACCATACAGTGGTAAGGAATGTGGTTCGGGATGTGTTTGGGGATGACTACTCGCATTACTGGTGATGCTGCAATCCAGCATTCAGAGAGGAGTTTTGCTTTTGTATGCTGACCACTAGCATTACAGATACCATGTATCTAGTCAGGGTTTTGCTTGTGTCAGCTGACCACTAGCATTACGGATGCTGCACACCAGCATTGGAGGGACAGTTTTGCTTGTGTCTTTCCCTTTCACGTTCTTGTTACCCCGTTTCCTGTACGCTTTGCAACAGCAGTGTCTGTTGTGCTCTGGACTGGTTCGTTTTTTTCCTGTTTCTTACCAAGGTTCGTTTGCAAAATAGCCGTCCTTACAACCTGGGGCCTATTCCCCATGGTTGAGGCGGCGCGTCGTTCTACAACTTGGGGCCTAACCTCTCTTCGATTGAGGCGACGATAAAGTCTGGTTACAGACTGAGTAGCTTTTAACCACCTTCGGTGGATTTTCCTACTTAAATAAGTATATTATTATTATTACTACTAGTTCTTTTCACTATTTGTAGCACGACTGCAGGTGACGGAGGAAGACTCTTCTGCTGCAATGATACGTTTATGCACGAACCAAAATTGCTGGAACGGGAGTTGTTTGCAGTTTTAAAGAAGAAACTACTAGCAGTAAGGTAATTACTAATAGAATGACGACCTTTCCAAGCGATACGGTGAAAATGAAAAGAAAGAAAATGTCAGGCATTGTCTTTCGACTCCAAATATGTACCGGTACGAACGTACTCCTAACTTACCCCAATTGATTGTTGATTGAGAATGACTTCGATGCTATTACTAGTACGTAGTACTTCGTATTAGCTTTTCGTCAAAATTGCGAGTACGAGCACCTTCGTTAATTAATTAATGACCCATGCTTCGATGAAAAATACCTTTCCATCTCAAGATCCCGTTTTAGTTAACGTTCTTGGCTACTGGTTCCACTAAATGCAGACACATCTCTGACAACAATAATTCCAAATGCACACAACATTACCAAATCACCAAGACCGACGAAACGTCCAAACTTCGGTTTCCAGCTTCTAGTCCACAATAACCAAGCACTTTCAATCATCAGTCCTACACATTGTTAATAGACATACAATAAGATGACAGGACAAGAGATGCGTGTTCAAGTAAAGAGAAGTTCGAAGAAGAAGAGTGAATATGCAGTAGAAAAACGAAGTGACGGATTCTATTATGGTAAGCAAAGTTTGGTGGTTTCCATACCTTCTCTTGCTTGATACGAATACCGCAAAAGAAATATATGCTATCACTCCAAATACGAAATAGCACAGTGAAGGAAAAAATAGCACTCCTTACCACTTTAGTCCGCTCAACCCTATTTCCGTTATTATTTGTCAACGATTTGAAGTAATATCTGTTCCCCCGAAGAAATCGGGTGTAAAGCCGGGAGATCGAGTACTGGAGATCAATGGCATAAAATACACCGAATTCGAGTCTGCCAAGAAAGCGAATAAGCTTTTTGATATATTTGTTTTGGACGTTCAGCCGGAGTCCGAGAGTGAAGATGAATCGAGCAGCGAAAGCGAGAGTGAAAGTGACGATAGTGATTCAGATTAACAAAAGAATGTGCGATTTACTAAAAGGCCCGAAGATCGCGCTATTTCCAATCTCCTCAGATCGCATTTGCTTGCACGATTGATCAAGTCGTAGCTAGGAACTCATCTCGTCAATGGTCAGACGACTTTTTCCATCTTTTCTAACAACCGTGTCAATCCCATCAAATGCTTCTTCTAGTTCCTCGGCCGATAAATCTTGTAGAATTACTATTGCTGTTGAAATTTCAGGTCTCGAGATGTTATCATCAATGCCTTGCCTCGCTCCCAACATTTTTCTTACTAGTTCGCCGAATTTTGTACGACCTGATCGATCAAGGTGAGTCAGCGGTTCATCTAGCACTAGCAATGAAGATCTTAATCTTCCATTGGCAGCAACCATCTCAGCAAATGCGAACGAGAGAGCCAAAGAGCAACGTCTCCATTGACCGCCAGATAACGTCGACAGAGGTCGTTGTCTGAACTCTCCATCTGCTCCACGAACAAATGCGTTACGTAAGATTTTATCGCCCGCGTCCAAAGACAATTCCAACCGTTGGCTTCCATCACTAAGATAGTCTAGATAAATCTGTGTGATGCCTTCCAAGGAGCTAACAGCATTTTGCATGATAAAGGTTTGGACGCCCCTTTGCCCAAATCTTTCCCCAACACACGACAACACTCGATGACTGTTCTCTTCCCGTTTCTGTTCTACTCTGATATCCTCCAAAAAAGCTACCGCACTACTCAACTCTTGGTTCAAACTGTCGTACATCTCACCTGCGTGAACAACATTGAGCTTCTCTGCATTGAATGATGCTTTTATGGCTTCTCGTTGGGCTATTAATTGCGACTCCTTTACCACCATTGATATTTGAGAAGTCAATTTGTTTTGAGTCTCTCTCTTCACTCCTGATTTCTCTTGTATGCCTCTCAATTTTGCTCTCCACTTTGTATGAAAATCTTGATGCGTCAATTGTAAATCATTGAGCAAATGTTCTTGCATTTTCAAATCATTCGAACACTCTGACAGTTTCAGAGAGGCCTCTTGCACGGCAGTTTCTGCCAAGTGCAATGCATTGTGCGCGTCTTCTATTTCAGCCTCCATTCTTTTCTGAGCATTTTTCAACGAATTCGATCCGTTCTCTGTTTTGTCGGATCGAAGTGGCTGGTTACAAGTAGGACAGTATTCTGGGGCCTTTAAATCCGACGGTGTTCCACTTGATAGATCCAGGGACCACTTGTCTTCTATCTGATTAATGCGCACTCTTGCAGAATCTAGTGACATTTGACCGGTTCTCACATCCATTTCAAGCATATTGTTTTTCCTTGTCATGGACGACACAATCTCTCTCACTCGAAACAATTCATTCTCCAACGGTTTCAATCGGGTCTCTTTATCTGCCATTTCCGAATCGTAAAGATCGTTTAAAGCTTTTATTTCCTGAGAAACAGCTTCTAGTTCAACTTTTAATTCTTCGACGTTTGAATCAGCGGTTCGATCAAGCTGTCCCTGTATTAAAGACAATTCATGATTTAACTTGCCTTCAGATTCCCGCAATGCTCTTTCTTTCGTATCTCTTGTTTCTTTTGCCCGAGCAACTCGATTTGATAGAGCATCAATATCTTTTTTGCGCAATTTTATCATACCCTCCATTTCGTCTACTCTCTTTTTTGCTTGCCGTGATTTCGCTCGAGCAAGGGATGTGGCTTGTTGCCAAAGAGCAAGAGGTACAATCAGTGAGAGCTCGTCTTTCAACTTGGAGTCCGTTGCCTCAAGAAGATCATTCATGCCGTGCTGACCATAGAAAACCACACGGGTCAAGATATGAGAATCTATACCAAGCTTCTCTTCAACAAGTGATTGCGTTTCTTTCACGGATTGCGTGGTCAAGTCAACATCGTTGACATGAAAAACGAGGTCGCCTTTTGATGCTGTCTTGCTCCTGCTGATAACAAATGGAGAATCATTTATGAAGCCCTCCACAACAACCTTCGCAACTTTCGAGTTATCATTTACTACGTCCGCCACCTTTAGATCCGAAGCTGGTCTTGCATCTAAGGATCCAGTGAGTCCCCATAGAGTTGCCATCGCAAGTGATGATTTACCGGTACCATTTGAGTCAGGCCCATAATCATTGTTTGACCCTGTTCAGTAAGGAAATGAGTTAGTGAGATGTATCCTACTCGAAAAGCCAAAAAGAATAACTTCAACGCACCTCTAAGTAGGACTAGTCCCCGATTGTCCAAAGGATACTCGATCGTCTCTTCAAAGGGCCCAAAGCCGCTGACAGTCGTACGTGTCAACCTTAGATCTCGTCGCATTGCTATGCTTTGGATCCTACTCGATTCAATTTCTCCCAAGATCTCCAATCCGACCCGAAGGAGAGAATTGTAATCATCTTCGTGAATGGAGTCCCTTACTTTTTCCTCATTCAGATATGCCCTCCAAGTAGATTCAGGAGACATTTCTTCAAATTGTAGGGTATTAGTGCCGCTTTCTAGCATTGTCGACGTCGCAGAGTTTCTATTGTTGACTTCACGAATCTCCACTGTAACGCCTTGCTCTCGTAATGATTGTACTCGAGAACTCAAAGCACTATGGTACTCCGAATTTTGAAGAACTGTATGTTCTTTTTTCGGGACGTTCATCACGATCCGATCACCTCTCCTAACACGAATGAAATCATCATGTTCGATATCTTTTACGGTGGAAGTGGGTTCCAAGTCAAAATCAAATTGCTGCAATTCTTCTAAAGAGGATACCTTAAAATGACGTCTGCCCACATTGATGGGAATACGCTGGTCGCATTTCCATTTCGAGTTCAATACAACCAGCTGTTTGTCTTGACGAGCCTCCGCGAGAGATATTTGATATGGAGACCCTATGTATTCAATCGTCGAGAAAGATGAAGTCCTGACAGAATGTGGCTTGTGAAAGTGTCCCGAGTAGATGTGCTTTTGCTTCGGAAACATTGCTGGAGGGATACCCTGTGTCGAGACGATCATGTCGTTCATCAAGGCTCCCTTTACTTCCGCATGAACAAACAATGCGGAAGATTCGTAAGCCTCTTTCGAACTCACGATCGCTTTCATAGTTTCAGCATCTCTTACGTGTGGCACGAAGAGAGCATTGCGAAATCGCGTGGGATGGGACAAAATCAGTGGACCCGGAACCTCTCCCACACGATACGCGTTTTCGAGAGGTGTCAAACCGTGGTTGTATCCACCCAGAGTGACTTGATCGTGGTTGCCGGGTATCATGACCATTGGTACTTGCCACGATCGGAGGGCTCCGAGTATGGCGTTCAAACAATCCACTCGAAGCGTCCCTCGATGATGCCAAAAGTCACCGAGAAATAGCACTCCACATTTTTCCTTTTGTTGCAGGGCAGTTTCATGGACAATGTCCAGAACCTCGAGGCAGGTATCCAATGTTGTGGGTGAGCAATGCAAGTCCGTAAACACAACCCATTTTTTGTAAGAAGAATGATGTGCTGCTTGTCGAAGCAATTGTTCTTTTCTGACTGAATCGGTAGCAATGTGAGAGTCAGTCGGGAAAATACCGGCGTCCAAATCATGAATCGTTGGAGATGGAAGTGTCGATAAATTCTCGTCAAGTTCGGGGCGACCGGTGCTATTTTCGACCCGCGCCGATGGGAGAGCTTTTTTTTCTGTGACGGCGCTACCTAGATTCTGACTGCAGCTATCGGCAGTTGCAGTTCCGTTGTGGCTCGGGATATTCTTCGCGATATCGATGTTTAACTCCAATCGCTGTAGTTGGGTTCCTCGACACTTTATAACTTCTTGATTTGTATCAAAATTGTTCTCACTTTGTAGCAGTCGGACAGAATACCATCCACCCCCCCGGATTGATAATACTTCTCCTTTTTGTGCCGATGCGTTGTCGTGTTTGGAAACGATATTCACCAGGTCACCCACTTCCCATTTGTTGCTCGCATTGGCTTTCACCATGGACAGTTTCGTCGATGATTTACGGCGAAATCCACCAAAGCGATGG
This sequence comes from Pseudo-nitzschia pungens, assembly GCA_037355855.1. Classification (NCBI taxonomy): domain Eukaryota; phylum Bacillariophyta; class Bacillariophyceae; order Bacillariales; family Bacillariaceae; genus Pseudo-nitzschia; species Pseudo-nitzschia pungens. Next base: position 1,225,302 of record CM074763.1, on the reverse strand, counting down.
ATCGCATGCTCCCGAGTGAAGCGATCGCCCTCAAAATACATAGAACGAAACGAGCATCTACTTGGTGCGAGTTCCAACGTGCTTGTTTTTGCCCTTCGTTGGAAATGATACGATGATTTCCAACCATGACAAAAAAAGTACATATTGCTGTCGCTTCTCCGAACGGGTGACCGATATCTAGGAAAGAAGGTGATTATGTTGTTCATCGAGACAGTCCAACAATAATACCACAAGCCAAAGAAAAGGAGAAGAGAGATCTCATCGGAACATGGACGTCGTTTTGGAAATCGTTTGGGATTCACGCTGCTTATGGGCGTCAACGACGACGTCGGCAGCAGCACGTTCATTGGATGACAGAACGATCGGTGCTCGTTTCTCGAGTCGTTTTCCCTCGACACTCTCAAAATGCTAACTTCGAGGACAATGGCGATGAGTTATCGAATACAACTTGATAGAACCCCGGTCCTGATTGCGAAAGCTCTTGGAACCGACAGAAGCCAATTTGCACGTTCACGGTGTGGCGGGGCGAGAATGAAAAAGATTTTTTTAGATTTTTGATGGTCAAGATTTTACTTCATGAGAACCTTTACCTTTTCAAATCATGAACTAAGAAGGCTGGCTAAGTTTACTGTAACCTTAATTATCACAATATCGCAAACTACATCATGATGTAACCTTACTTTAAGGTTCTTCTCGTATTGGAGTCGAAGGAGTCAACATGGAACAGAGACGAAGTATTACTTATGCTTCTCTTCTGGTATGAGTAACCTTAAAAGATTAACCTCATGGTTTCAATCAATGGGAGCCATCATGTTCCACTTTTTTTCGTTGCCGCCATCCACCATCCGCCATCAAATTTGAAATTGTCGAATACAGTATTTGGTGACAACTCATAACAATGACCGACAGTCGACGGTCGCCGGTAATGTGATTTGATTTGAACGCGTCGCAACCTAATGGATGGCACCTTGAGTTGAAACTAGGTTTCATAGGTTAGTTTGGTGTGACGAGCACGAGGAGAATGCAAAGAATCGGCAAAGTTCTCGCGGGCTCCGCGAAACGGCTGTCGCTCACATGCTCTGCAGGAAGGGCGACACGCCGCTTTGCGAGCGTTTGTAGCGCTAGCGATGCACCGGATCTTTTGGAGCTTGAAAACGATTGGAAAAACCCCGATGATGCTTCAGAACCCAAGGCTTACGTTCGATACCTCGATGGAATATTTGAAGGAATGTCAACATCGGGCCCTGCCGTTGACTACAAGCGCCAGGTTTACGAAATGATGGAAATCAAAGCCGGTGATTCCATAATCGATATTGGTTGCGGCACGGGTGCCGATGTCTTGGCAATATCGGAAATATTACACACCAGAACAACCAGCGACGACAAAATAGGCAAGGTCACGGGTGTTGATATCAGCGAGACTATGGTCCGGGAGGCCCAAGAAAAAATGTCGAGAAGATGTCGCGGAACCGATCCCAAGATTTTCGAACGGGTAATTATTGAGTTCTACGCCGGGAACGCGCAGCAACTTGGTGATGTCATTCCCTCTAATTCCTATGACATCTGCCGTTGTGATCGATCGTTGCAGCACATGCCAAGTCCGAAAGAAGCCCTGGAAGAAATGGTGAGAATATCGAAACCAGGCGTCGGAAGGATCGTCATCTCTGAACCGGATTGAGAGACTCTTGTTATTGATAGTCCGTGTCACGGAAGAATAACGAGGAAAATAATCAACCACTTCACAGATACACGCGTCAATGGATGGATGGGACGGCAACTTTTCAGAATATGCAAAAATGCAGGGCTGAAAGACGTTGCAGTTGTTCCAATGATTTGTCCCGTAACAAATTTGGATTTTATTCGGGCGGCGTACCTAGACAAGGCTCAAAAGATTGCGGTAGAGGCTTCCATAGTTACGCATGAAGAAGCAGCGGACTGGATGACTGAATTGATTGACCTGGACAAAACCGACCAATTTTTTAGCACGTTGACTATTTATTCCGCAAAAGGGACTGTTCGTTCGAATGCAGTGTTCTGAACGAAGCCGTTAATGTCGTAAAGACGATGGAAAACATGTCATCGCTTTCCGAAGCAAATCAACCTAAAAAAGGGATGTAAACATAGTAAAACATTAGGCTACACATTGATGGGTAGGCCGTAGCGTCGGCGTTTTCCTATTCCATGGCAATCATTTCTTTGCTTAGAATCAATCTTCAGTGATACACGATGCATCACATTGTTTCCACCTTGCGTGTATCACAGTTTACAGACTCCGATTCTTTGAAAGGATTCCACAAGCCCCAAATTGTTGCTAATTATCACCATGTTCTTTGATTGCCGTTGATGACGGACCCATCACTTTTTGGAAACTCATCGTGAACTCCCATATCCCAGAGTTTTCGAGTCACTCCGTTCGGACAGAACACTACAGAGACTCCTAAAGATGCGATTTTGTCGCAATTCCCGAACTCGTTGTCAAAAAACAACATATCTTCATAGTCAATGCCTGTTTCGATGTGAATTCGTTGAAAATGATCTTTCTTCGAATCCTTGGCTATCTCGATCGGCCCATTGATAACGTTGATTAGATATATCGGTTGCCCTCTTTCGTTCTCGGCAACCTCAAATTTCGTCAACAATTCCCTCGCCCAATCGGGTTCATCTGTTCGACTGCTGATTCCGATTCTCACATCATCGAAGCACGATTGGGTATACAATTCCGAAAAAATGGAACGAATGTCGCCCAAAAGCCTGACGGGTTTGTTGTCACATGTTAGCAAATTCAGATTGTTCTTCGGATCCTTTCTAAAAGGAGATCCTTTGCCCCCCATGAAGTACAGTATTTCGTACATTTCTGGTGTCCACAAACATCCATCGAGGTCAAAAATGATTGCTTTTGGCAAAGGTTTTGAGTCATCCCCAGTTGCGTCGCTCGATTGTGACGCATGAATGCTTATCCGTCTTTCTTCTGTGTTAGTATGCGAAGCATGTTGTTGGGTAATTGTTTTTTCCGGTGGAATGAAAGCGACCGTTTCAAGAGCACGAAATAGGAGCAGCAGAAGGATCGCTATTACTCTCATACTTTCATTCAGTCCGAGTCTATTCTTGCACTTCGGTTGGTGATAAGTAAGCTGGTTTGCATCGTTTGAAACATCAACCAAAGACTTTCTTGAGACGCCATGTCACGAACGGATTGTTTTAATCGATACATTTTAAAAGTGTACCGGTATTTCTGAGCCACATTTTCTATTTTTTTCAAGATTCGACGCCGATTTTCGGATTTCCAATCTTCCATTTTTCTTTCTTGTACGAAGGAGGTATTATTTTTGACCATTTTTTTGAGAGTGACATCCAAAAAAGGGACTAAGTTGGAACCGAAAACGCTCAAAGCTGATTTTTCCCCCTTAACGACCTCTTTCTCTGTTTTTGGCTCTGAACATGTGCACAGTCTCTGAAACACATGATTGATTCCAATCAATTCCAAAACCTTCTGAGTTTGATATCAAATGTTCACCGTCTTTATTCTTCAGAGCCAGCCAAGGTGTACACAGGTCACTGATGTATGTTGATATTATTTTTTATTTCACATACCGATGACCAAGTCTGCGTGTAGTACTTTGGTTTTGAAGGTCAACAGAAAACTAGACTTGATTTGATGTTGCGCCCATACGAAGTATTATAATATTGTCTCTTGTAATCTCTTCTGTACTAGGAAGAAAAGACATTCCGAATAGAAATGTCATATCATATGCATCATAGCATCAAAGAACATCAAGACACAGATCGAGTTTCAACATGGTTTCCATTTTTCTGATATTTTCCATTCGTTCACTAGAAGTATAATACATTCGACTGCAAGATGCCAAATGAATCGTTTGGTTGAGCTCAATAGCGTTTTCATCGAAGAGCACATCAGAAAAACCATGGACCAGGGAGCTGATAAAATGTTACAGCAATCCATCATTTCTTCTCATTAAAACTATGAGTATGTATGTCCAGTTTTTGTTTCTGAATCGATGCACTCATATCTCTGGTAATCTACCGTTCTTTAGTTTCTTTACGACTTCCTTCACCTTTTCTCCAGTCGTGGGATCTGTTTCCACTCCGCTTAAAACTTGTGTGGTTTTCTCTCTCCCAAGCTCATCCTCTAATTCTTCCAACAGCTCAACGTTTCGTTTCCAAACTCTTTCGGAATCTCCCTGCAAGGCATCCACAGCAACGCTCACTTCCTCTTCTCGCAGAATGTGAAATATTGGATATGGGCTTCGATTAGTAAAATTGTCTATGTTCTCTGCTGAACCTTCGAATTCAAAAAGTGGGTGAAAAGGAGCGACCTGAATATATTCATCAAGATGATTGTCAACCAAAACTCCATCTTGTAACATGTTGTAAACTTCGAGAAATGATATGAAGTTTGAGGGGAACAAATCCGGGCAGATCATTAGTGCTTTTGAGGAAGCGAAAAATGACAAACGTGAGCAACTTTTTTCTGAATGATGAGGCCGTTCGTTACGAACTACTGTAAATGTTATCAATTTCAACGAAAAACGAGACACGTACAAGTGCCCGGCTGCTTTTTCTTGACCAAACATTCCCCTAATATTTGTGCCAGGATATCTACTTGATTGCATCCACGGATAACTTCCAAATTCATTTGTTTCTTTTGAAAAGGTTTGTCGGCGAAAGGACAGAGATTGAGACCAATCACTGCTCGTTGTACCCAATCAAGCGTCCTGCATAATATCTCTTCGTCTTCTTTTGGTGACCGCTTCAAAATGCTCTCCCTAGGATGTTCCTCTGATAAACTCGAGAAATATTGCCTATTGTTCGAAACCGAAGTATGACGCTGAGGAATGAATGATGGGAAATTTCGGTGTCCTACAAATGCACTAGTCCGTGACACTGAAATCGTCGAAGCAAGAAATAAGGCCCTACGAAAAGGTAGATTTCGCGGCATTAGCTCAGTCGAGAGGCAGCAGAGAGAACCCGATACCATCTGCAATCAATGATGATTTGTTCGTAGAAGGATAAACCAAATAAACGATGGGTACTTGCGCGAAGACTTCCGTCGATGATTTTTGATTTTTTTTGGAAACTATTTCATACCAAATACAGTAAGGTTTAGTTCGTGATGGACTATTGGCGATGGGCGATGGGCGATGGGCGATGGGCGATGGGTAAACCTTACTCGTAATGGTTGATGGTTGATAGTTGATGGGTGATGGTGATGGGTGATGGTTCATCGGTGATGAGTGATGAGTGATGACTACGGTAGGGATGCACTGTAAGGATTACCTTGTACCCGGTAAGTTACCAGTAAGATTACCTTACTTCTAATGAATAATGAATAAGGTTAACCTTACCTTACCTCGTACTGTACACTGTGAAACGTTGCTATGATGGGTGGCGCGATGATTTATTTCATGAAGACAATTTTTCGCCACTTCACAATTTCCGACAGACAGACGATTGATCACCAGCCCGCGCTTACTTTGTCTATTCTAGATCAAAACCTTCTTTCTGCTTCGATAGAGTTGGTTCCGGCATCAAAATGAAATGTCGTGTTTTGATTTTGATTGACTGATGATCGTTTTTTGACGAGAGAAACAGGAAGAAGTTTTTCGTGCATGCAATAAGATTATTCGATCATGGAAAGACAGAATAGAGAGAAGTTTTCAGTGCATGCAAGGCGTTACCAATTGCGAAGCGGTAGTAAATCTGTGTTGCGTTTGATACCATACACGGGTTTTCATCCTTGCCGATACATAGTGGTACATTGCACATACCCGGTACGAACAGCAAAAAATCATTATTCATATCTTTGTCTTCTTCACACGGATGGGAAAAAGAGATGATAATAAGCTGAAGAAAACCGGTACGAGGCTAGGAACAGTAGTTGGGAATGACGATGTCTGTAATTTTTCGATTGATGGAGGTTGGGGGAAATATGCATCCCATTGAAAGTGTTTTAGTTTACAGCTTCGCCTTCTGGTTTCATGCATTATCTGACAACGGAGATTGGGGTTGCGACCTTGTACGTTTGGCAACGACAAATGCAATTATACAGGCTGCCCTCTTTTCTGCAGTGGTACAGATCCCGTGTTATGTTACGGGTCGGATGAGCAACGTAGATTTTGCCTGGCCGACTGGACTAGTTCTTCTGGCTCTACAAGCGCTTTACCATCGAGCAACTAGTTTGGAGAAAAAGAATGAAGAGGATGATGAGGGTTTTGGCTATGAGATTTTTCTTCATCGGACTTTCCTGATGGGCATCGCCTTATTGCTGCATGGAGGACGGATGGCCATAGGTGCATTTGTTCTGTTCTTCCCATTTGACTGGTCCGAATGGAGACCTATCGCGATATCAGTACGCAAAGACACGTTGGTCGAGGTTGACTGGCGCCGAACGACCTGTGGTGGCTAAAGCAGCAACACGATACGATTATGCAAGCATACGCGAATAGTGTGTATCTCGCTGCTCCAATCTTTTTGGTGGCTAGCAACCCAAATCCGTGTCCTCTTCGTCTGGTGGAAATAATTGGCTTTTGTTGCTGGTTTTCATCGTGGATTTTGGAATCCGTGGTCGATGTACAAAAGGTTCTATTTGTGAGTCGGGCGATCAAGAATGGAGATGTTAAAACAGCCGTCCTCGGATACCCTCCCTACGATGGGAGGGCGTATTGGATGTGGACAAAATGTCGACACCCAAATTACTTCTTTGAATGGATGTGTTGGAATTCATACATAATTATGAGTATTCCATCAGCTTTCGACCTGTTAGCGAGCGACGCATCGCATCGCGTTACAAAGCTTGCGACATTTGTCATCCTTTTTCACATCCCTCGGATTGTCTACGATTGTCTTCTGTACTGGACGGGATCGGAACCCGCAGAGAGTCGTTCTGTCAAACGGCGACCATCGTACAAAAAATACCAGGAAACTACAAACGTTTTCTTCCCATTCCCTGTTCCCTTCGTCGATCACCATCGTACGCCCGGTTGGCCCAATCCGAATTACGGAGAGAAGATGGCTATAATTGCGGAACACGAGGATTGAAACAATGGTTTTCAACACTGCTTATAATGTTGTGATTCATCCAAAGCATGTGCTAACTTCGATAAAGGCTGAAGTAATAAAATACCTCGTAATCGAAAGAAAAGATAACCACACGTACTAGTAGAAGGTAGCATCATTGGAAAACATTGGTTCTGTCGTCGTAAAACTTATATGAGTAAAATTTCATGCACTTGCAACTAACTCTCGCCACTACATCAAAAGTATCTTTGATATATTGTAGCTTGAATAATATCATCCTGGGCTGGACCATTGTACTGTATCTCTTGATTGAATGAAACACTCTTCAATGCAGATCTGTAAGCCATTTTTGTGGAGTGGCTTTGAAAATACTGTAATATTAATACCCAGCATTGATATCTTTTTTCTAAAAAAAAATCCATTCGAGAACACTCCTGTCAATCAAAAAGAAAAAAGCATTGGTGACTTTGCTTAGTTTTCCGGCTTCGAATTTTCGTGACTGATACGATTTGGTGACAATTGACGTGGACACGATTTCCTCGACATACGTGTTCAATTAGCAGGATGATTTTTATTGGTCAGAAGCACTATGCTGAAAACTAATGATAATAGTACAAAAATATCATTATTTTTTGCTTCGAATCAATTCTTCGATCGTGAGCCGGGACTGACATTTGTGCCTCTGTGGTTCGTAAAGTGTAAGAAATGCCGTACGAGTGGTTACTACAGCTGTGCATAAAAACCCTTCATAACCCTACTACGAAATAACGTACGAAGTAAGCTCACCAAATTAGCTTTCAGACAAAGAAGGGGATGATTTATTTTAAAGTACTGTACTCGTACGTATGATACTCCTTGCTTTTGAGAGTTCGTTTATGTTGAATATTTTGCAGTTTCACTTGAACAGAAACGAAAGTAACCTTACTCGACTATCTAGTACTTCGTACTACTTTAACGGTTCACTCACGTTATAAACGCTACATACAGTGCGCATTTGTACTTAATGAAAAATAGACATTCATAAATAAGACTACGAACCAAGCCGAGAAAGTCGTACGTTTAGTTCGCTTTAACGGTTTCTTGCCTTAGAAAATTACAAGAAGCGGCGCCACGAGAGAATTTAAAAAAAAATACTTCGAATGAAGAATCACTCTACTTAACATTTGCACCCCGAAGCATGAAAGTGACTAAGCATATTCCTGCTCGTCAAATGTTATCGTAAGCATGGATAAGGAGTAATCGTGTTAGCGACTCGTGTCAACCGCCAACGATTCCTCGTTTCTTCTCAGCGATTTGCTCGCTTCATTTCCAGCACGAAGTTACCGCGTTGTAATGTGCATAAAGTGAATTAGGTCTTCTACTTCTCCCATTTTTTTACACTTCGTAATTTTTGATAAACAACAAGATGACGATCCGAGTCGAAAGAGAAGCATTGCTCACGGTGATAAGTACATCACCAGCACTAACATCAAACACGACAACAACAACAACAAAGTCAGCTCTCTCATCAAAGTCATGCAATCCTTGCATACAAGGCCAAGACGAATTCGTTATCGTTGATTCTGTACCCACGAAACCATTTTTAATAGATAGTCAAAATGGAGAGGACGATGTCGCATCCATTTGTACAATATCCACATCTTCCGCTTCTTCGTATGATTCTTCCACCGACATCTCAAGCTTAGAACGAAGAGTCTCCTTTGCCTCCCAAGTTGTAACCGATGTGTGGACAAGAGAGAGGACTCTGCCGGAGGATGTTTCTAATCTTTACTACAGTGCTCATGAAACGCAAACGGTACGTACTTGTTCGTACATATTTTCGTAGGTTGATCTTCGTAGTAATCCTACGCAAAGTTCTTTTTACTTTAAACGTTCTTCATTACGTTTCTTTGATCGTTCACTCTTGAATTTTATATTAACAACCTTTCCTTCTGTTCACTCTCACAATGACTACAGTTTCGTCAAGAGTATCGTCTGGAAAAGAAACTCATCAGCGAGCTTTCTATAGACCCTGAGACGTTTCCTGTTGACGACGAGGATCTTTCGAACCTTGTTGCCGCAACGACCTGCGCAAGCAATAGTGGACGTCACCGTATTTCTCGTGTGTGTGTCGTGTACAATGACAAGCTTGAAACATTTTGTAATCCCGCCGACTTTGAGAGTAACGGAGCGACGCAAAAGTTGGCGACGCCAATCACTACTCAAAACTCAAATTGCACCAAGAACGGCGACATACCCTCGGACTTCTTTGACAACGACAGCTTCTGGAGTGGTTCACTAACCTGGTACTAACGGGAGGACCAGAGTCATGCATTCAATCATGAATCCTTTCGCAATGTATACTCTTTACATCGATATATACATACTACATAAATACATATATATATGTACGCGAGCGATTTATGGGAGCCACATTTTGTAACTGAAGCTGTTGCCTATCGAGGATGAAGAAGGAAAAAAACGAGGTTGAAAAAAGTCAAGCAAGGGGGCGATCATCTTGTACGAACTACACAAACACACGAGACATGTATCAATACTACTATCACACACAAAAAACAACACACACAAGCACACATACACAAACACGAATCGTATGTTTTGGCTACTATTTTCTACTAAACCTGGGGACACAGCTTGTAACACTATTTGGAACTCATCCTTCCGAACGCTACCTATTTATGTGATATATACTGAAACGTATATATGATGGCGAGCAACGATTGCTTCGTTTCTTGTCGCAAAAGATGGATTCCTTGTCAAGGATTATGGCAGGATGATATCTCTGTACTCTGTAATACCATTAAAACTATCTAGATCTGGGAATAACACTCATACAACTATTATGAAGAATTCAATCACAATTTGTTTTAAGGTTCGACAGCAGAGAACACGAGAGCAATGAGGTTAAGATAAAACTGCTTCTAGCTCCCCATAAGGATGAAAGTAAGTGTATCGAACTCCGAATGATTTGAGAAAATGATGTGTCAACAGATTTGGCAATCGCACTACACCCAAGGCAGTTCAGATCTCAACAGGATCACTCGAACAACGAATCGAAGTTCGTACCCGACTACAACTTGGTACTGAAAGGGAAAGTCGGGCACAGTCGAAGTTGCAAAGCGAAATAAACTGATTGAAAGCCAAGAAATGGTATCCGTTCAACATTACGTGCGCTTTTACATAAACATGTCGTCGCCGAGAGAGTTCGGGGGAGGAAGGTGATCGGGATTGGGTTCTCCCGGTATTTTCCGTCTCGAGTTGTTTGGACGACGACCTGGAACGGGACCGTGTGGTGGAATATCACCGCTACCCGCTATTCCGGGAGGCACTATGGGATCGTACCGCGGCTGCATAGTTCCGGGTCCGCCAGAGGCGAATCCTCCAGGTGGTCCTCCCAAAGGGTGAGAACCACTCTGTGAAAAGATGGGATGATTTGGTCCCATGAGATTGCCACTGCCGCTCATTCTCCCACCTATTCTTCCGAAGCGTGGATCCTGGAATCCAGTCGAGGCAGGAAGAAGGTCGTCAGGGAAATCACCGCAATGAGGGTCATAGCCCATCAATGGTATTGGGTTCTGACTCCTCCTCGCAGCTGCAGCAGCATCAGGAAATGCTTCATTCAGGGTGGAAGGTACCATGAATTCCTCTGTCCTGGTTCCCGCGGGAGCAGGTTTTTTTTCCGCAACCCGCACGGGAATTTGTATTTGTTTCGGATTGCTGTTGGTGTCGGGCTTCGCAGCGCGCGACACTTTCGTGTCTGGTTTGGTGGTTCCGCAGTCGTCGACGATCGCGTTGCTGTTCACCGCGCCCAGATCAAAGGCTCGGCAAAACTTGCTCAACAACCCCGACAAATTTTTGTAGTGAAGGGAAGGAGGGATTTTGGAATGTTTTCCTGCCTTCGCCATGGCTGCATTCCAGGAATCCAGATTTATGTGTTCAGGAAGGGGAAACTTCAAACAGTGGGTCGAATCCTCCTTCCCGTTCGAGGGAACAAACGTGACCTGGCATTCGAATTCCGCCCAATCCGTCGTGACTTTCTCATCGCCGGAGGATGGCACTCCTTCTACTTTCAGCACCACAGCCCCCGTGTCCATTTTCCGATACCGAAGGGGCAAAGGGGAGTCGTTCGCTCCTTGTTGAGTCGTTCCGATTCCACGGTTGTCCCACACCCGTGGCAAGAACTCGGTCTTCGGTAGCTCGCGAACCGCGGGGGCAAACCCGCTGCTGCCCCTTCCCTTCGTTTGGTCCTCCGGAACGCCCGTGCAGGCAAAACCCAGCACGTCCGAACGAAGGGCGGCGTGTATGGCAACTGCAATCGCAGCCAGCGGGGTGGAAACCAGCACCGGGCTTCGCTGTTGTTGCTCGGCAATGGCATCGATGCAAGTCTTGGCCAGGGTCTTTCCCAGGTAGCAGCAAGAATTATTTCCGTCCAAATCATCTCCCTGTTCCATGCTGAAAGAATCGTGCCAATCCATATCGTCGTCTTGGATATTGTTGTTGTTGCTGTCGCCACTGCCGTTTGCGGTGGCCAAAGCAGGATTCCGGCCGACCACGCTGACATCGATCTCGTGTTTTTGGACGACGACGATTTCTTCTCCATCCACCAGCGAGTACGATTCGATCGAACTCTTTGCCTTGGTGCCGGCGGCAAACTTGGAGCGGAGTTTGGCATCCCGAATCTGGCGCTTTTGTTCCTTTTCGATGCCCTCGATGGCGGCTTTGATAGCGAGACTGTCACCAACGGACGACACATGGGGGCACTTCAGGAGGTATTCTTTGACCACATCGAACTCATCCTCGCCGGGTTTACTGCTTCTGTCCGCCTTGGCGGCTTTTGTACCAGGTGTGCTCTGAGCCGTGCTGTGAGTGGTTGTCATTCTTGTTTTCTTTGGTTTTTTGCTGGGAAGTAATGATGGTGCTGTGCGGTTTCCCGAGGTTGACATCGGTTGGGGTAGGTAGAGTACTCTCTCTTTCAGATCGTACTGGTAGCTATTGGACCGTTGTGCTGAGCAACTTGTTCTTTCATCGACGAGCAATTGTGTTATCTCCTACTGTACTTGTGACGGTGGATAGTAGTAGGACTATCTCAAAGCAGGCGCCCCCTCCTGGTGCGTAATTAGCGTATTCTGTGATACAGCAACTGTGTTTCACAACGTTCTACCGGTTCTCGTGCGAAAAGCAGTGTTCACGACAGAGCACAGAGCATGTTTCACACAATAAGTTCTCATGCTGTCGCTTTGGTTTCTGATTTTCTTCGAAAGGAAATCGATCTTGTTGTTTATGTGTGAAGGACAAGAAAGAACTCGTGCTTCGTACTTCGTACGTATTACGTACAGGTACGAGTAGATCGTTACCTTTCCGTAACTTACTTGTACGATCTTTTTGAAAGTTACTTGCACCTGCGAAGAAACTGTACATTGTACATACCGGTAAACCTTAGCACATACTTACCGTACGGGTTCTTCTACATTCGTACCTCATCGAATTTTTTTCGTACGAGTACACGTATGTATCTTGCGAAAACTGTAACTGTTAATTTCCTCCCGCCCCCCCTCGAAGACGTATTGCGTCTTGGTGATGGGGGGTTTTGCAACTACAAAGTAGCAACGAGGGCTGCTGGATTGGGTCAAACCAATACGAAGTAAATTACTACGAAGTAATTAGCAGGCGGCGGCAGCGGCTCCACCAACCGGAAACGAAATCCCGCAAGCATGAGAAAGATTCCTGCGCCGCTGGCGTTCTCGGTGGTCACGGGCTACGTGTACTATTGGTTCGGCAGGTGTTTGTTCGCAGAGGCCTCCTCGGCGGCGGGAACCGAAACGCTGGTGGGAATCGTCGGGAAGGATTTTGTGTTGCTGGGAGCCGACTCCAGCGTGAGCCAGAGCATCTCGTTGACCGCATCCAACCTGGACAAGATTGCTCCCCTGGTAGATCCATTCCCGGAGGTTTACCAAGACGCTGCCGGTGGCATCGAGGAGTCCCGAAATCCCCATCGGTTGTTGCAGAGGCAATGGCAACGACGAAAACGACAACAGGCGATCATCGCCGCAGCGGCCGGGGATGCGGCGGATTCGGATCGCTTGTTGAGTTATCTGAAGGCGATTGGAAGTGTCGAGGAATACACGAACGGAGGTCTGGGATGCGACGTTCGATGGGTGTCACTCGAGGATGCAGAAGGCGATCCCGAAAACGACGATTCTTACGATGCTGCGAAAGTGGGCGGTTCGAGGAGTCGCGGCAAACTGTTGAACAATGGCGGGGGTTTGGACGTGCGCTCCATGGCGCACTTGGCACGGAGGTGTATCTGGGAAAAAATGCGCTTCTCGCACGCCGTACAGGATTTGTCTGTTGATTGCGGGAATGATGTTGGAGGACGACTTTCCTTCCGGTTGCGATTTCGAAGGTGATGTCGGTGTTGGTGGCAGTGATAGGGACGTCGATGCGGGGGACGATAGTATCAACAAGAACAAAGCTGCCGATCGGAAACCAGAAGCCACAGAAAATGGAGCGGCATTCACGTCCCAGAAGGTTCAGAAACAAGTTCGACAGGCGTGGAGGATATCGGCCGACAACAATTCGGGGACCACACCCACTAAGCAGGAGGACACATCATCTAGTACTTCTTCTATCGTCACTCCTTACCGACCCCACCTCTATTGGCTCGATGAATACGGATCGTTACAAAAGATCCAATACGGTGCGCATGGCCATGGTTCGAACTTTTTGCTGAGCATCCTCGACCAGAGCTACCGACCCGATCTTACGCGGGCGGAAGCCGATACAGTTGATGAATGAATGTTTCCAAGAATTGCGAAACAGGTACGTGATCAACTCACCCGAAGCCCCTTGCATTAAGTGCGTCGATGCCCACGGGATTCGATGGGTGCCACCGTCAACATCGTCGGAAAAGGCTCAAGTTAGACCGTGAAGGCGAGAACGATGTAGCCATCTACCTGTAAATAAATGAATGACAAGCAGCGAAATAGATGCATGACTGCGGATCGATGTATCACTATCAATGTAGCAACCGACCATATAGGAGATACACGACGTGTTGCAACAGAGATGGAGCATACCCCTGTGTCCAAATTATTGATAATAGGACATCAATGCGTCACACGAAGCTTGCTTCGATTCAATCCATCTTGACGAATCCACGAACGGTTTATCTGCAATAGGAGGCAGTGACTACGCGATTGCATAGAAACATTAGAAAGAAATCAAAAGCTCTATTCATATAGCAAAACCGATACTGTTGCCAAAGTATCTTACTTATCTGTACGTGTTGTCGAAGTATCAAGACGTAGCTTCATAATATGCGGTTTGATGCTCGTAAGAGTAAGGTTAACTCTACGAGCATGTCTACGAGTGCGTACCAGGCTACGGTACGTACCTGGGATTGATTGATTCTCATCGAACAAAAAAAAATCTCTGAATTTTTTGTTAAAAAAATTAGATGCGTAGAGAGATTACCATGAACTCCTGAGTAATATCCTATACGTACGTAGGACGTACAATACCCGGACTATGCAAACGGGGACAGTAAAAAGAGGGAAAGTTTCTACTTCGCGCCAGACTCTTTCCGTCACGCGGATTCTGATCTGGCGAGCGGGGTGATCGCTGAAACGCAGCACAAGAAGAGCAAATTATTCTCACAACTTCTTCGAAGCCAGTTCGATACATCTTGTCATGGGATTTTAAAATAGTGGCATCAGTTCGTCAAAACCGATCATTCCTGCAATCCGAACTTGAAGCACTTACTAACGTTACTGAGAGGAAAAGGTATCGATAGAACCCAAGTGGGTTGTGCTTTAGTCACTCTAAACTGAATGCCGACTGCATCGGATAATATATCCGTCCTCGCAGCACTGGCAGAACGAAGTAAGAATGGGAAATACAGAATCGTCTGAATCGACGCTATCGAGAGGAAGTACATCGAACAATGAAAGAGAAACAAAGAAAGCAGCATTGGCTATGATGGCTGTGGCCAGAAAAATACCGCTACAAAAGGGTCACATCGTGAGACTGCGAAACGCCATGTCCGAATATTCCGACGATGCTGGAATGATAACAAGAAAAGAATTCGACGAAGCTTTGGAACTGGCGAACCTGCCGGGACTAGAGGTATTCGATCTCCTGTTTACTATGTGGGAAAATGCAGATAACGGAAAAGTATCGTCGAAAGCATTTTGTTGCGGAGTCTCGCCGCTGGCCTGTCCCATTGATGATCTCTCGTCAATAATACAATTTGCTCTTAGTATCAGTGACGACTCCCATCGAAAACATATCAATAAAAAAGAACTTCATGAGCTGCTACTCGGTAAGTTTTCGTTTTTTTGAAAAGAAAATATCTCAGGAAAATCTCCGCGTCTCACGGATGTGTGCTTCTTTCGGTCATCCGTCGTTCATTGCATAATTTTCTATTCAAAAATAGGCATTAATTCGACAGCATCCTACTTTGGCGACTCGCATCTGTTGAATAGAGAAATTGAGATAATTGTGGACACTGTGTTTGAAGAAGAAGGAGAACAAAATCACACAGGTAAGTTTTTCGACAACAGCTCAATTTCGTCGTAAACATGCAGAGAGATCGACTGATTTTCAACTTGAACCCTTTCTATTCTTCCGACTACCAGACTGCGTCAGGAAACTCGCAATGAACCCTTACGTGAAACGATTCGCGTTGGGAAAAGAGAGGTTAAACGTTCGATTCAAAGAAGCTTTGGTAACGGAATATGTATTTGACAAAGAAGCCCTCGTCACGGAATATGTATTAGATAATATCGAAGCGCTAATTATATCCTCGACATGCAACAGCAATGCCCATTCTTCCGAAGTTGGAGAGTCACGGGACGACATCGATTTATCTCGGGGACATCAACCTCGATCAAGTGAGGATCTAAATGCTACACCTTTTTTGGATGAAAGAGAATCTTTAGAATATGGAACTGTCCAAAATCGCAATCCACCCACTTCAGATTACAATGACAACAGTCAAGTCTGTGCTGAACTTCGTGATCCACCTTCAAGGCATTCGTATTCAACATATCAACGAACATCTTCAATGCCGATGTCAAGAGACCCACCGTCAACAATTAATGAGTGAGTTTGTGACCTCTTTTCACGAAACTACGAAATAGAAGTCACGACAAGAATTCGAAAAAATGATCTCAAAACTTATTGAACATGTAACACAATAGTTGTATTATATTTGTAAGGACAATTTCCATCGAAGCTCTCATTCTCTCTGGACTCCATGCGGCGACAGAACACATTGTTGCAACTTTTATAGATCCATACCGTGTTCGAAAAGGAATCGGTAAAACCGTCAAAATTGCCTGGTGGTAGGTAACCTGGAACCAATAATCCAAGGCGCATCACCCAGTATTGAATAAGGTTACCGGTCGAAAAATTATTGTTGTTTTCTCTGTTGCTTTTGTCTTGAGAGCCAACGTGACAGCTTTCCATTCGTGGTAGATCCATTCCCACATGTTAGTGCATGACTCGTACTTTTTGGTGCGTCATCGATGTTATTTTGGATTTTAGTGGATGTCGACAATCTACCGTAATCTTACCGGTAAGGTTTACCGTCCTGATTCATTCGGCAGTCGGCTATTTTGATTACAAATAATAAGTAAGGCTTACAAATAACGGTACTGCATCGTATCCATCGCAAGTTGGCTTCGTTTCCGAACATAGATCTCATCGTCTTCGCGTTCAGGTCGCGTCAACCGCCTTTGAGAAAAACTATTCCAATATTCGGCTATGACCAAGAGAGACCGTGGAATGATTTCACCAATATTTACTTTGTCCGCAGCATTTTTGATCATCTTTCCTACTCTCGTTTCGGCACTGACAACGGCAACAACGATGACGATACCTACTCTTAAGGGAGTTGTCTTTGACATGGACGATACTCTCGTCCAATCGAATCTCGATATACCCGCAATGTATAGAAAAGTGTTCGGCAAGGATCCATCAGATCTTGGAAATTTTGACATTTTGAAGGAGATCCGTGAGATTGAATCATCCGAAGAACAGGCCAGAGCCCACCGAATCATCGACGAAATGGAGGAAGAAAGTCGACAGAAAATGAAACTCATGCCAGGCTGCGTCGAGTTGCTGACCTGGTTGTCGGCACATAACATTCCCTTTGCGCTCGTAACGCGAAACAGTCGAAAAACAACCGGGATATTTTCCGAAACACTGCAAGGCATCCAACAAGAGAAACTGCGACGGGGGCATGAAAACCTTGCTTTGTCGTTCCGACAGATCATCACGCGAGATGACAAAGGCACCGACAGTTGTCCCATTCCACCCAAGCCGGATCCTACCGCGATGAAAATCATAGCAAAAGAGTCGTTTGATATTTCAAACGACAACGGCCAACTCACCCCCGAGATCCTGATGGTCGGCGATTCAATTGCAAACGACGTTGTCTTTGGGAGGAATGCTGGCGTTCGGACTGCTCTTTTGACGACAGACGAAACATCCTTTGATGCAGCCGACATCTTTGTAGAAAAGCTGACCGAATTACCGGGGAAGATTTGGAAACATTTCGAGCTCGAAGGTTCGTTAGGTAACACGGAAGAAGCGAACCAAACACCTCTGCACGGTTCACCTCCCCCAACACCCCAATCCGAACTCTCTAAGGCGGTGGTAGATGGCGATGTTGCCACCGTTCGTTCGTTGCTCGACAATTTGTCCCTGGACGAGATCACCAGGGCCGACGAGGAAAACAAAAACACAGCGTTGATATGGGCTGCCGAGGTCGGAAATTCGGAACTGGCGAGTCTGCTTGTGGAGACTGTCGCGAGGAAATTGGATGACGTAGGAAACGACAAGACCGAAGAACGTCTCGTATCGTTTGTGAACCACCGTGGTTTTCTGGGAGCGACGGCCCTGAATCGAGCGGCGCGACGCGGTCACAAGCACGTCATGGAATCGCTCTTGTCGAATCAGTGCGAGGCAGCAAACTGTTTCGACCTCGACATTCCCAATGCCAAATTGCAACACCCTCTCCATTTCGCTGCTTTCAAGAAACATCCCGAGGCACTCGGATTTCTCTTGCAATGTGGGGCCAACCCATGGGTTTTGGATCGAAAGGGACGAACGCCATTGGAAGACACATCTTGTGAGACCTGCAAATCTCTCTTGAGAGAGGCAATGAGCATTCGTCAGTGAGGGATACCAAATCTCTTCTTACAATTCTAACTCAATGAAATAAGACAATTGAACGTGCAAGCACTAGAATTCTGCATTTGGCGACATGAATACGACTATAGTAACCGAAATCTATACTGCTTCATACGACCTTGCCCGTCTTTCCATGATCGAAAGGAACGAATCATCCACAATTCGATCAGCCGTGCTACCAACGATCCAAGATATCGTCCCCACATTCCGCCCCGCTCGATTCTTGCACCGTACTACTGTATCACCCGGCACGTCACGGTCGGATGGAATTCCCGGCATCGCGGGCATTCCAATGCAACGGCATTCTTTGGTATTCCATCCAGTATGTATTTGCACCCCACGCACTCGACCCGGATCGTTTTGGTGGTTGCTCCGAGCATGGCAGACCCGTGCGAGTTGCGGTGATGATCCAGGGTGCTACCGGCGGTAGGTTGTTTGTGTCGAGTTGACGGCGATGGCAGTCGCGCCAACAACGACAAACCCCGACGCCCCAGTCGGGAAGCAAAGAGCTTTGGTTCGATTGCTTTGGCGTTCGGAGGAGGAGGTTTTCCCGGCCGAGGCCGTGGTCTTGGATCCGGGCGTTTGTTGCTGGGATCGCTGCTACTCGAGACGTGTTTGTTGCTGCTGCTGCTGCTGCTGATGCTGCTGCTATACTTCATCGGATTTGAGGCGGAGAGTGGTTTGCGCTCAAAGATTTCGTTGACGGAAAGGCTTCCCGATGGCTTCCGACCAAAGGCATCGAGGCCGACCGTGTCGTCCGCCGGACTTTGCGTTGGATGATCGCTGTTGTTGGCATAGAGAAGGTAGTTATTTTGCGCGCCATTGTTTCCGTTGGGCGCAAACGCATACCGTTGGTAAGGCGATGGATTTTCTACTTCCTGTTGCTGGTATTGGTGTTGCTGCACGTGCATCTGGCGATTGGTGTTGCCACCAAAGGTACTCTGGAATCTTCTGCCGTCCTGATCATTGCTTTGCTGATACGAATACGACAAGTCGTTTTTCAGGTTCGCCCTTGCGTCGTGATGATGATAGGAGGGAGGATTCTTGCGCTTTGGCTCTTGTTGGTGGCGACGAAAATATTCGATGTGACTGGAAGGATTAACAACATTCGAGTCTTCTGTGCTGTGCGAGGCAACGTTGGATGGAAATAGCGCGGCTGTCGCAACCCCAGATATTCCCAAACGATGCTGTTCCTGTTGTTGCTGTGCCTCCGAAACACAAGACGGCCCTATCAGGCCTCCGTCGTCGTCGTTGTCGTCATCAGCGCCATCGCTGTCCCCGTCATCTATCAGCCCGTTTGGTTTTGCGACCCCTCTGCTGATTTCGGGATCATTGTTTCTCATGAAATCGGCAAACGACGCTGGTGGTCGATCCATCGTGATTGGATCCCGTCGCTTATTTAATCGTCCCGTGAAGTTTCTTGTGAGTTCGACCCTTTCCCGTTTGTTGTTTCCATGAGAACCTTATGGTAATTACCGATGTGATTTATCGAACTTCGTGTTTTGTGTCGGTGTCAGACTGAAAAAAGTACGAGTTGAGGAGAGTAACCTTAATTATTTAAGTTACCGTCAACTTCGTATTATGATACCATCAGGAAATCGCTCAGGCTGCGGCAATACTCGTACTCGTTTTGTACGGTAGTCCTACTTTTTGAGTTTACCGTGTAATTTACTCGCACTTGAGGTACACAAGATCTACGAGATTCTCTGTATGGAGACGTACTGGTACATACGAGTAATCTTCGTTGCACGTCCTACGGTAATTCTTACCAGAACTGTATGAACGTTGAAATGTGGAACGGTGTACTTCCTAATAATAGTAACGGATCGTATTAGCCTAAGGTTACCGTAATTACTCTTATGTACGTGTACTTCGTATGAGCTATGACTAAGTTAGGCTTTTAATGGTAAAGGATGAGCGTTAAAACACAACGCTTCTACTCCTAGACAATTGCCTCTAGAGCGACCAAATAAAATACCGGTATATGAAAATAGGTTTACTCAACTAGTAATATTGTTCGTAGTAATTTTACGTACGTTACTCCGAGTAACTGGTTCCTTCTACTGTACAAGGTGCTCAACGGTACGATACCGGAAACTTACTCGTACTTTACCATAAGATTACGGTCTCGCACGGCTAGATGCATGAAAGAGAAAAGATGTCATTTTCAATTTGTGTATTTATTTCCAAATTATTTCTTTCATCAAGCCAACCTACCGGGAAGACTTCATTTACGTCTTGCTTGGTGTTGAGCTCAAAGGACCGAACATCCGCCAAAAATCCTACTTCATCACAGAGACGAAAGTTAAAGCTACGTTGTTCGACCTCTACTCGACCGGAACGTCGGAAGGATCAGGGCTACTACTACTATTGCGGTGCTCTGCCGGAATAAGATACGCCACCCCGCGCTTTGGTCATGGCGTCGCGTTCTTCCTTCGATAGCGCCGGCAGCGGTGGACCCGTGAGGCTCAGCCAGATGATTGGTTCGCCGACCTTTCGGTCCGCTGCCGTCAATGCCGTTGCGGTTATCCCGCTTCTGAGCAGCAGCAACGACGGACGCGACGATCCCACGACGCATTCGAGCAAATCCTTTCACGATCTTCTTCACTCGCTCCATCGACACAACAGACACAACAACAACCTCAGCTCCGCCGTCACTGACGATTCCAGCTCCATAAGTGATTCCGGATATCCCGTGGTAGTGGTTGTTCCCAATTCGAACCTCACGCGCCCCGGGGACTGGAAGTACAACGAAACACCCCTTCGCAACTTTCACTGGGGGCACGGATGCCAGCGCTTGCGGTTCTTTGACGGACGACCCTACCACAGCCGATCGGCACACGATCGACTGATCAACCACGAACTGACCAGGAATTGGATCGACCTTTGTCCCAGCCGTCGGACGGCGGCTCTTATTGGGGTCTTGAACGTTCGGGATTGTCCCGACCAGGCAACACTGGAAAAGGCGATCCACGAATGGCGACAGTGGGCCGAGCGCTATTCGACGCCGCCTTACGAGGGGACGGCGCTCGGACGGGAGGCAGAACGAGATACCGTGGTTCCTCGCTTGTTTGTTTTCGACAGCTTCCACGAGGATTTCAATCCGGAGGTCAACCTGCAGGTGGCTGCGGAAAATCTCAACCTGAGGAGCGAGTCGTTGGTGGCCTTTCCTCCGGCCGACAAGGAACGCTCGCAGATGATGGACCTGCACGTCAATGTCGTCGTCAACGACCTAGCGGTGGCCATCTTTCAGGTCTTGGAAGGAAAAATTCGTCAGTCGGACGCGCTGATGATGGGCAAAAATCCCACGATCCCGCAACCCGCGAAAACCGGTTTTTTCGGCAGGGGAAATGCAATCCGGACCATCACGGAAGACTCGGAAACTCCCCGGGGAGGATCGAAAGATTTGAGCATCAATAGTCTGGCCAACGTGGTGAGTCCGGGCAGCAGGCTTGCAACGTCGAAAACACACTTCAATCCAAAACTCGAGCACCGTTCGGCGTCGATTCGAATGAAGCTCGACAATGCCAGCGTCAACAACAACGTCGCCGAGCTCACGTCGCCAGCATCAACGACGTCCTCCGATGCGCCATCGGCATCTGTGACCATGCCGGGCAGGGTGAAGACGCAATTGCTCACTCCCCTCGATGAATTTTGGGATTACAGCGAACTGTCTCCAAAGGACGCCCACGAAATGATGAAACGCGAGGTGGCACGGCGTGAAAAGTTTGCTGCCGATCTTTCTCTGTTGGCAGGATCGCCACTGGATGCCTACGAGCGGTACACCAAGGCCGCCGATTTATGCAAGACGACGAGTCCCGATCCCCTGTGGTACGCGAGTGCCCTCGAGGGATGCGCCGCCGCCCACATTGCCATGGCCGACGTAGGGGGATTCGGCGTGGACGACTATCTCGATTCGTCTTTTCAATTGCCGGAAGAAATCATGGCGTGTGCGTTGCTTTCCGGCAACGAAAAAAACGGGGGGAACGACGAGCAGAAGAAATGCATGCCGCAGGTAGTCCAGGCGCTCTGCGAGGACGCCCTGGACGTGACCTCTCGCCATCCGAAGACGGCCTGCTTCCATGCAGAACTGCTATTGAAACTGGCGTGGTACACGGCCGAAGTGGAAGATGTCCACTTGAGGTGCCAGTGGGGACTAGGAGGAAACGAAGGAGATGGAGTCGAGAGTTACGAAGGAGACCCCAACAATGTGAAGCGGCGATGGGGTACGTGTAACATGAGATTTGTTCCAAAAGCGACACTAGTGTTGTGCATTGTTGTCTGTGTCAGGGATTGATATACTGCATATTTCTTGTTTGCTTACACTTGGTTTCTGCTACTCTTTTTCTCATTTTTTCGCACAACAGAAATATCGTCCGCCACTCGAATGAACTTTTTGGAAATGAAAGACAAAGATGGAGACGACATTATACAACTGAACACGTTGAAACGCTGTCAAAAGTGCAGCGAATTCATGCACATGGCAGCCTCGTCGCCCTCTTTGGATCCCGCTACGAGGGCCGATGTCGCTCTTCGTTGTATTTCGATAGCCTGGAGGGGAGTTCGTCCCACGGTTATGCCAACCATTCGAGAAAGGTCGAGCGATCGAGTTCAATTGAAGAGAAAGGCCGCATTTTTCGCCGTCACGGCAGCAGAGTCCCTGTCGGACGTCCAGGGCGGCATATCGAATCAACGAGCGAATGCCATGTGGTCCCAGGCTTCCAGATTGCTCTCGCAGACAGGAAACGATCTGGTCGGTGGAAATTACGGTTGGGCAACCCTTCGAGCCGTGGCACTCCACGCACTGGTGGTACAAGGCACGCGAGAATCTTCCGAAGAAGCTGCCAAGCAGCTCTTGACGCTAGTGAGTCAAATTTCTCCCCCGAATCGACCAAAGAATCAGAATCTTCAATCCAGTCCTACGAAGGATGGTAGACGGAGTTCATATTTTGCTGGCGCGAGATCTTATCTTCGTGAGAGTGCGAAAGTAGTTGCTAAGGATGCCCGCACCAGATCGAAGGAGATATTCGGGAATGACATTTCGTCGTTGTTAGTTGTTCAGTCAAAATGGGTTGAAGATGATCCATTGGACCCAACACTAGTGCCGATGGGTGATTTTTCTTCTGACTTTTCGCACTTAGTCCTAGCAATGCCATCGGTTTGGTCGACCATCAAGTTTGAACATTGTTCCTATGCACAAGAGCAATTAATTCAGCAAATCTTTGATTTGAGAAAGACCATCCCGACTTCCACACTACTGAGTGTAAACTCCCCAAGCAATAACCAAAAGCTACCGATTGAGATTGAATCAATTGGGATTATGAGCTCGGACGCCTGCGCAAAGCTTGAACGAGTTGCGGTGAAACGCAAAGTGGAGAAAAAGGAGAATGCAATGTCAACCTTCTTCAATCCTTACGCAAAACAAGAGAGAAAGCAAAATCCCATTACGATCCCGCGGGGTGAAGAACAATATTTATCCATTTCGTTTTCCAATAAGCTGGCTACATCGTTCACGGTTGATTCTTGTCGATTGGAATTCGACACAAAGAGAAGTGATCAGATTAAAGCACCTTCTATATCCTTTGTAATTCCTGGTCGGAGCAAGAGTTTTGCGGTTCATTTTCCTTTTGTGGTATTGGACAAACTCGATGATAGCGATATTGACACCTTAGGGGTAAAGGGTATCTCGATAACTGCTCTGTCGCGATCGATATTCCTCCCTCTGGGAGAGGAGGGCCAAGCAAACAACACCGAAGAACAAGTCATCCCAAAGAGCATGTCATTTTATTCGAGAAGAGGACTACAGCAAAACCTCGAGACTCGAAGACCAGAAAAGCAGTGTCATTTATTCGCCCCGGCTGGAAATCATCCCACCACAACCCAGCGTTCAAGTTTCGTTCGCGTCATCTACTACACCGATCGACGGAGAAACGATTATCCCCGTGTTTCTCGCGGACGGAGAAATATTTACGCTCCCGAAAATGTGTGTCTCGAACGACACCGGACTGCATGGAATCGGCAGGATCGAAGAACTCCAAATATCTGCGATTGGCCTCCCGGGACTTTCCGACGTTGTGCTTTACGACATGTCTCGGGCGGTGGCCAGTGAAAATGATTCGCTGAACAGGTTCCCGTCCCATCTCCATTTCCGCACGTTGCTGAAGGTTTGGATGCCGAGACCCTAAATTCCTCTTCCAGGGACCCGGCCAACAGTTTCATCGCGGCCAAACTTTCCGCGTCCCCAACGATGGGAGCCCATACCAATGGATGCCATGTAACACTCCGGTTCCGATATCGCGGGAAAGCGGTATCCCCCGAACTGGAAGTTTGGCGAAAATACGAGGTCCAGATCCATGTTCTCCGGGTCAAGGGTCCCAAGATTCCTTCGTTGTCGTTCCGCTGTGATTTGTTTTGGGACAGCGGATACTCCGAGCTGTGCAATGCCCTCGGCGCGAATCGGCTGGGGCGGGATTCCGGGGTTCACGTGTGCAGCGACGAGGTTGCCGTCATTGTGTCCGTGGCAAACGAGTCGCCGTCTCCGATTGTGTTGTCGAGAATGGATGGCTCGCCGATCGGTTTTGCCGAAAGCACGCTGGAAAGTCTGAAGGTATCGAAGGGAATCGGTGTGAAATTCCCGATCGTGCTCCGCAGGATGGAAAGATCCTCGGATGTTTGCCGGCAGCTCGCGGAGATGATAAAGTTCCGGTGGAGGAGTGACATCCCGGGTTCCGATCTGGACGACGCCCAGGTGACCGGGGGGCCGATGTTTCCGGTGAATCGCCGGGTTCGCCAGGGTATTTTGGAGATTCCGCGCGCCTGTTTGAAGAAGATCCTGGACGAGAATCCGATATTTTTGTCCCGGATCTGCGGGGCTCCGTGCTCCATCGGGGTGGACGTGATCTGCAGGGCCCCGTCCTCCGTGGTCGGCGCGATCGACGGGTCGACCGGTGCCGTGTCGCGGCGGCAACTCGTCAAGAACGTTCGGGTCGGAAAACCGGTGGACGTGGCGGTGACGCTGGAACTGGCGGAATGGCTCTCCGCGGACCCGACGAAGGAACGAACCGGGCGGAC